>CM062806.1:369660490-370860490 GCA_031772625.1 Pinus tabuliformis
AAAAACCATTCTGAGAGTAATACACCCTCATCAACTCCCCGACTTCTCCTACACGGTTTAATCCGGAATCTGAAGTCGCTCGAGTATATACCACTGCTACATATTCGCATATATCAGACCAATCTATTATTGAACCCCCTGAAATTCAAACTTTGATTCGTAAACTCCAGGGATTCTCCATTTTTAACCAGAGGTCTGATAGATCTAAAAGCAGCGTGACTTCGCAGTACAACCCTGCTCATCCCCTTACCAGATTAAAGAGTGAAAAATTTGGCATACCGCCAAGTGAACTCCCTCTTCCTACCAGAAAAAGAGCAAGGAAAACACCCCAAGAGTCTGACAGTAAAACTCTTTCATCCACTTCGTCTGTATCAACTCTCTCACCGCGAAGTCAACCACCCACTCCTCCATTCCAACTCACTTTCCCATCTCCTACGAACCTTCCTCTTCAAACATCGAAGATCCTGATTTCTTCACCCTCTCACTATCAAGGGTCAGTTTCTACACTTCCATTAGCTAGCAACTCCGCGATGGCTCAGTCTCCTTGGAACAATCCGGGGGCGGTTTTGATGCCACCTCCCTTGAGTCCTATACCGGCCCATCCAGAGAAATGGCTACCTAAATTTAACCCAGAAGCAGGAATGTTAGCCGAAGAACATATCAATAACTTCATGCTTTCGGTCAACCTCAACGGAGTTACTAACGAAGATGCTGTCATCTGGCTCTTCCCCTATACCATGCAGGGAACAGCCGGGTCATGGTACTTCTCATTACCTTCCGGATCCATCACAAGCTGGGACATTTTCCAAAGTTAGTTCCTCACTAAGTTTGGTGATGATCGATCCACGCCAACATTGATTAACGACCTATCTAATCTTAAGACTTAGGCTAGGGAACCTATCAAAGATTTTAACTTACGGTTCAACAAGATCCTCAACAAAATCCTCGCTGCCTCACAACCCAGCGAGGAAGTTAGATGTGAATGGTACATCACAGCTTTACCTCCAAACTTAGCTATCTTCGTAGATAGGGCAAATAAAACCACGCTAGTGGACAATTTGACAGAAGCATTAGCAGTGGAAAAACGCGTAGTAGCCCTAGAAAAGAGATCCACCCTGGAAGAGCACAAATCAAAGAAGATCTCTTTCAAAGAAGATACCAAGAAGAAGCAATCAAAAGATCCTTTCGACTTGGAAGGATTACAAAAAGTTTTGAAAGCCATGTCCAATGAGATGGTCGATATCAAGAAGCAAGTAGCTGAGACTTCTTCAAAAAAGCCCTTTAGGACTTTTAAAAGAAATCCTCCCATCGAGGTGAAACCACCCAGTATTGTCTCAAACGTTGAATCTGAGGAAGATGAAGAAGAAGAGAATGCCACTGAAGGGTAGACCGATGAGGAAGAATTCGTAGAACTTCAAGGAATGTGGGACTTCATCCTCCCACAGGAAGAGGATCAAGAGGCACTCCCTGTTAGCACGAGAAGCAGAAACCAGCTTGATCCTCCCCAAACTACCCCAAAACAAAAGGGCGCAAGCCCCGCAACAAAAGACAGGGTCGTAAATAAAAAGATAACTGCTAAAGCGACCCAGGTTAGCCCAGTCCAATCTGAACAGACACCTCCATCAAGAACACTAATAGTGTCGGATGAAATGGACTATAACATCATTGATGATATGAAGAAGACTAGGGCTAATATCACTCTGTACGAATTGAGTAAACTGAAACACCAGCAGAAAATCATGATGAAAGAAATGCATGCTGTGCCTACTACATCTTTACCTACAGCTGCAGCTTCCCACAATTTGGGAAGACCTCCAATCAATACGATCAATAAGATTGATCCCAATGACATCGCCTTGATTGGAGGTAGATCGAGATCTCATACTCCTCCTTTTCTCCTCACATACAAAATCTTCAACAAAAACGTGCACAATTGCTTGGTCGATTCTGGTGCTTCAACAAATATCTTACCAAGGTCAATATGTGCAAAATTAAGTGTGCAACCTCAAAAGTCCATGGTACGAATAGTTCAACTTGATCGATCACAAGTCGAAGTGATTGGTGAACTAAATCAGGTGACTATAAGACTGTCGTCTAACCCAAAAGTGTGTCAGGTTATCGACATTCTGGTAGCTGATATCCCTGAGTTCTATGGCTTAATTCTCAGCAGGGATTGGTCAGAGAAACTTCACGGATATTTTTCAACGGACTGGTCACACATGTGGTTACCATACAATGGTAAACCGAACCAGATAAAGGTTGAACGAGAATTGCACCAAAAATACATAGTGACAAAGCTAGAAGGAGAAAATGAAGCCATCACGTACAATAGCAACATTGTAGGCAATTATGCAACAGATTCTTTCTTAGGCAATTTCAGTGCTCATATTTCACCTTATTTAGAGAATTCAGTTTTATCCCAAGTTGAAAATTTCTCTCAAACTGATGACTCGAAATGTTTTAGTTTTTTAGATAATTCTGTAAATACTTCTTTATTTTGGAAATTATATTTTGATGGATCTAAATCCAACGAGGGAGCAGGAGCAGGATGCGTTCTAATCAGCCCGGACGGGAACAAGATTATGCTCACATGCAGACTTGAGTTCGATTGCACGAACAACACAGCAGAGTATGAAGCCTTGGTTCAAGGCCTATACAAAGCAATCGGACTAAATGTTAAGTATCTTCAAGTCTTTGGAGATTCCGAGATCATCGTAAAACAGGTACGTAACACCATACATTGCCTGTCTAGTCATTTAAAGCATTATCAATCGTTAGTGCAAGATCTCACTTCGCATTTTATAGCATTTAACATCTCGTCAATTCCAAGAATTCAAAACGCAAGCGCAGACCTGTTGGCTAACGTAGCCTCTAGGCTTATCCCTTTTGAAGAGTTTAGTCCTGATAGGTTTTCCATAGAATTAATTTTTAAACCTTCCAACCCTGACAATATCACCAACTGGAGAGTGTTTAATGACGACCCAGACATCGTAAGCTTCCTCACCTCTGAAGGATCTTACACAAACCAGATAATCGACGAAGACTGTCACGATCACCAAATACAACAAAGTGGCACTGACAATGCTATACCCAAATCGGTGGTCAAATTAGAGGACTTATATGACTTGAAAAGTTGGTTCAAAAGGTCAGCTAACGCCAAACTTTACAGTTCAACGCTGAACTACGAATCAGTGAACTTGGGAACCGATGAGAAACCCCAAAACATCAATCTAGGCCAAGGCCTAGCTCCTGAAGAAAAGTCAACATACATCCGTCTTCTACGACAGTACAAAAACGTCTTTGCCTGGAACTACGATGAGCTGAAAACTTATAACACTTCTATCATTCAGCACACTATCCCTATGATTGACAACGAGAAGCCAGTCCAGCAGAAGCTCAGGAAAATGCACCCTAACCTAGAAAATCAAATAAAAACCGAGCTTAATAAGTTGTTGAGAGCTAAAATAATTTTCCCCGTTAGGCATTCCAAATGGGTATCTAATATGGTACCCGTTAGGAAGAAAAACGAAGACATTAGAATATGTATTGACTTCCGAAACCTCAACAAAGCCTGTCAGAAGGATAATTTTCCCCTTCCACCTATGGAGCAAATTCTACAGGCAGTAGCAGGCTCAGAATTGATGTCATTCCTGGATGGATTTTCAGGATACAATCAAGTACTGATGCATCCCGATGATCAGTTAAAGACTACGTTTCGAACCAAGTGGGGCACTTATGCATATCGAAACATGCCATTTGGTCTGATCAATGCTGGGGCTACCTTCCAGAGAGCCATGGACATTGTGTTTAAAGGATTAGTCAATAAGTCAGTAGTGATTTACCTGGATGATATAACAGTGTACTCCAGAAAACGAAACAACCATCTCAGAGATTTGAAGCAGATCTTTCAAAGATGCATGAGGTATGGGATCTCGCTCAATCCAAAGAAGTCCTTCTTTGCATTAAGCGAAGGGAAGTTGCTCGGATTCATAGTGTCGAAATCTGGTATCCACATAGAACCTGACAGAATCAAAGAAATTTCTGAGATATCCATGCCCCATAACAAAAAGACCATGCAATCCTTCCTAGGACAGATCAATTTTGTGAAAAGATTTGTCCCGGATTTTTCACGTATCATTTCGCCCTTACAAAATATGATAAAAAAGAATTCAACTTTTAAATGGGGTCTAGACGAGCACGAAGCGTTTAACTTAATCAAACAAGCCATCATCAATGCTCCATCCCTAGCAACCCCAAATTTTTCAGAACCATTCACCTTATACACGTTTGCCTCAGAAAATTCTTATGCTGCGATCTTGACCCAGACAAACCAAGAAAAGGCAGAAGCCCCAATCGCATTCTTTAGCTCAAACTTACAAGGCGCTGAACTGAAATATTCGGACGTAGAGAAACATGCGTATGCCGTTTTCAAAGAGGTCAGATATTTTAGACCCTTCTTGCTAAAGGCTCATACAAAGGTCATAGTACCATTCCCAGCGGTAAGAAACCTCCTGATTCAGAAAGATGTGGGCGAAAAGAGAGCGAATTGGATCACCGCCTTGCAAGAATACGACCTGGAAATCAAGCCGGCACACATCGTAAGAGGCCAAGGCTTCTGCAAGATGTTAGCTGGAGCATCGCAAATCCCCGAAGAATCGCCTATAGAGGTAAACGCATATGAGGTAAGCCTAAACGACACAGCATCGTTATATTCCAACATTATTTATTTTCTTAAGAACGGATATGCTCCTTTACGACTGGATCATATCAAGAAAAGAGCTCTGAGATTAAAATCTAAACAATACCAGCTCATAAATGATGTCTTGTTTAAAAGAAACTATGATTCTGTGCTTCTTAGATGTCTTGAGAAAACTGAAGCCGAAAAGGTTTTGCAGGAACTTCACGATGGACCAGCAGGTGGACACTATGCTGGGGAAGCCACCGCACACAAAATCTTACGTGCAGGATACTACTGGCCCACGCTGTTCAAAGGCTCGTACAATCACGTAAGAAAATGCCAAATCTGCCAGACTGCTGCAGGAAAACAAAGAAAAGCGCCCATGCCACTACAACCGGTCAGCATCGACCAACCATTCAGTCAATGGGGCTTGGACATAATAGGTGAGATCGTTCCTCACTCTTCTAAGCAGCATAAGTATATCCTTACGGCTACCGATTATTTTACCAAATGGGTAGAAGAAATTCCTCTCAAGACAGTCCACTCTGAAAATATTATTGAATTCATAGATCAGTTTATCATAACTAGGTTTGGATTGCCGACGGCCTTAATATTTGATAACGCTTCATATTTTTCTGGAAATACCATGACTGAGTTCGCACTCAAAAGAGGGTTCAAACTAAAGTATTCCGCCAACTACTATCCTCAAGGTAATGGGTTGGCTGAATCAATGAACAAGAGCCTAATTAGGATCATCAAAAAGACAGTCGACCAAAACCAAAAGAATTGGCACAAAGCGCTGGTAAATGCCTTATGGGTAGACATAATTACCAAAAAAGCCTCTATCGGAACTTCTCCCTTTAATTTGGTTTACGGGAGAGAAGCAGTTCTTCCTACTCACTTACTCATTCCCTCCTTGTCCTTAGTACAATACATTGACGAAGTACCTACTTCCCCCTTACAACTAAGGCAAATGGAAATAATCAAGTTAGAAGAACGACGAAAGTAGGCCAAGAAAACCCATGCTCACCACCAGGCGCTGATAAAATCCTCTTTTGATTCGAACATAATAACCAGAAAAAACTTTCAGATGGGTGATTTAGTTTTAAAGTGGGATAAGGCTCACAAAGAAAAGGGCAAACATACGAAATTCCAGAAGCTATGGCTTGGTCCTTTTCAAATCGTAGAAGTCTTAGGCCCATCGACTTTTGTGTTGCAGGACTTGACAGGTAGGAGAGATTCCCTGCCTGTAAACGGACAGATCCTCAAAGTATATTTCCCATAGAAGGTCATCCTTCTGTTTTTGTAGGATAATTTTAATTTTAATTTTTTCACATTAGTTTTCCATTTTTTCATAAATAAGGTTGGTTGTGAAGGATCATAAATAGTATTCATGAAGAAACATACCATTTCTCTATCAGATTTTGATTTCACTTGTATAAATAGCAAAACTTTTCGAAGAATCTGACTTTTATTATTGACAGGTAGAGTTAACTTTAGCCTGAATATGATGTTAGTTTCAACTTTACAAAGAAATCTGGGATGAAAGTAACTTTTGGCAAAAAATTGTTTTATGCCAATGCAATGAAAAGTATCATCAATAGCAAAATAAGTATTCTCTGCAAAACTGCTGTTCTTAAACTCTATTATTGTCGTCCAGAGCTTTCTTAAGGAAAAACAATGACTTCCTCCCTGCTAAGGAGAATCGCAGCATCCAGAGAAACAATCCAAGAAAACACTTTATCTCAAAGAATAAGAGGTCTCATCGCGAGCCGGCTTATCATGATCACAGATATTATAACTTTCTGACTTTGCCACTATTGTCTATCAAAACAGGGCAACGACTCAAGATTGTTGCAATCGAAAGATAAGGGGTCTCATCACGAGCCAACTTGTTCAGCAAAAGTGTAAATCAAGTGGATGACTGTGTCATAATTTGGCCACCAAACCAAGACATTGTTCTTTAGAGAATAAAAAAAAAATCAAAAAAGAAAAGAAAAAGTGTCAAAAGGACTTTTCTCTGGAATGTTGTAAATAACCTCAAGCAGGAAAAAGGATCATTGCTGGATAACATGGTAACCCTGTCGAGGCTATGGACACTTGCGGGCAGCAGAGGCTCTACCTACGACAAAGGAGCATACTTTACAAAGCCAGTACGCAGAGAAGACCTTATTTTGTCTTTGAAAAGACTGAGTAATGACTAGGTACGAATACAAGAAATAACCCAGAGGAAACAAAACAATCAGAATGAAATAAGAAGTTGTGACGAAGCATCATAGACAGGATAAAAGGTAATACTCTATCTGTCCATAACAAAATTTAGGCATAAGAAAACTTTTCTGTTTTGGAAGTGAAATTGCAATAGAACAAGCAGAGATAACTGGTTCTTCACAGTGAATCGCCATTGTTGTGGTCACCAACAACCCCCCTTCTTTCACTTGACATTAGCAATAACGTCAAACAAAGAGGGGACCCTCAATAAAAATCCCAAAAAATATTTTTCTAAAGTTTTTGTATTTCTCTCCCTAAAGCTTAAATCGCATCGCAAAGAAAGGCTGAAGCATTGCTCGAGCGCGAAAGGCAAAACTGCGACGGAGCGATGCGAAGTTCATCGCGTCGCATACATCACACTCGCCCCTTTAAAAGAAGACCTTCGAGAAATGCTGATCGCCGATATGCGATATCGCAAATCGCAAGCATCGCGCTATGCGACGTAACCATTAAACAAAATTTGCGATATCTGCGATCTGCGATCTGCAATCTGCGATATCTACGATCTGCAATGGCAGCGATCTGCGATCTGAAAAGACTTATCACACGATAAACCCAGGATTAAGTGCGCGCCTTGAAGGAATTTAATGATCGCATGCTTGAGTATCTAGGAAGGATTGCATTACATTTATCGAAGAGTCAAGTCATGATGAATGTCAGGGTTATGCATTTATTAGAGATTAATACTTTCACGTCAAGTCTTTTCATTTCCCTTCTTCTTTGCGTAGATTGCAAGACACGCAACTAATATAAGTTTATATGCAGGAAACATTTGAAGGAAAGAGGAAAGCGCCAATCAGATAGCAAAGAGAGAATGCCGCCGCAAACGGATGCCGCATGCAGCAGAACCGCGGATTCCAGACTATCAGCCAACCAGCGCTGATGAAATCGAACTATCGAGGACATAGAGTCAAAGGCGCACAAAAGAAGCATGTTCAGAAAAGATCCTGAAGCTCAGACTTGATAAAGCAGAGAAAGAAGCGCATGAGAAGGAAGACGCTTCAAGAAAACCTGGAACAAAGAACGGAAACAATTCTTAAAATAGGGAGATGTCCATACAGCACGACTCCTAACCCACTCAGTCATTCGCACGACCGGAAACTGAAAACAGCAACAGCAAAATCAGTTTGAGAAGAACCTGGGTTATGCTAAAAATACACGCTGCGAATACACTCAGCTAGAGAAAGGTTTTCGAAAATATCTTCTGGTCTGCTGGGAGGAAGTGCCAGCTCCTGTTATTTCCACTTTTATCTCCCGAGTGAAAGAAGAAAGCGGCCAGCCGACTCTTCCCAGGAAAACGTTGCACTGTTGACAGCACTAAAGAGATATACAGAAACGGTCAGAAATTAGATTTTAAGTTTAGAAATAAAGTTGCTTTTAGTAAAAGGGTGGTCATTTGAAGCCGATTCCCTAATTTCATGTAACTAACATTGATTAGTTAGTAGTATTTAACCCTTCTCGTTGCATTGGAGAAGGGTCCGTAATTTTGTCAAAAAACTTGTCCTCAGAACATGCACTTCTGCACCCTCGGAGGGGGTTTTTGATGAATGGACGGATCGAGATTTATTTATGTCTGCATTTTAATACCTGCTACTGATGTTGCACTTCTGTACTCTTAGTAGGCGTTAGAAGCAAGTAGAGATAGATCATTATTGCTTAGAGTCTGTAGGTTTAAATCAGTCGTAAATGGTACTTTTATCTCTTGACTAGTTTTTACTTGCATCCTTTGAGTAATATACAGTTGATGTTATTTATATGTTAATGTATGAATGAGTGGACTACCATTTGGCACTTTTGTACGGTGGAGTCGTTGATTTATGCTTGATACATAAATAGCTGATTATGCAATATGCTGTTCATAATCGTCTTGCTTAACTTTTTATGCAAGAAGGTTCATCTTTATTGATTTATATTTTCATAATAGTTGAATAATCTTCATTACCAGTTATTCTGAGAAATCTTTCTAGATTGCATAATGGAAAAATTATGCCCCGGGTTAGTGTAGATTAGAAGTATTGTCTTTATTAGATTAAAGTAATATAGAATCATTTCAGAATTCAGAACTAGATTAGTTAAAGGATAGTTAGAGATTTCCCATTTTCATTCCCCACACACATACATCATTATTTCTACACACACACCCCTTAGAACGGGAAGCTGGTCCCGTCATCCCCAGAGGACCCGCTATACCAAACGGATACGGAGCCGCCAACCAGGTTCCCGACCGGGTGGGTATCCCCCTTGTTGTCGACCCGATTTCGGGGCCCCCAACAGTATCCTATTTTTCCCTTCCAGTTTGACAAAGGCAGGGGATTGTTGGGGTTTTGTGTAGGGAATGGGACACCTAACTGGAACTTGTGCAGCTTCCTAATTTTGCTAAGGAACCCCAGACCCACATAAGGTTCAAACAGGGCTTTTCCTTTCCACCATCACCCAAAAAATGCCCCTCTCTCTATAGGTTGTCACCTTCTCCTCCAAGGCAATGAAAGAGGTTGATAGACCTATTCCAGAAATTCTGGACTCGAGTAACTAATGTAAAAGCTTCAGTTGCTAGACATCCCCTTCAGAATCATACATTTTCCCTAGCACATGCAACAAAAACCCCTCTGAGGCTGTTGCAGCAAAGGCCATTGATAAATTTGGGGAAGAGGGAAAGAAAATAAATGGAGCCCGTCGACCTGCCAAGCCTTGGGAAAGAACTTTCGATTGTATCGATTTCTCGCAATGGTAAGTCTCTATCTGACTCCAATTCTATTATTGAATCTCTGTCCTTGGAAGATTTGATGGTTATTGAAACCAGAGTAAATTAAAGGAAAGGAAAAACCATAGTAAATTAAATTCAGTTTGAATCCATCAAATAAAATAGACTTCTTCGACTAAGACTAGTTCTATCCTAACTTTAACTGATGCAATACAAATTTGGCAGCTATGAAAAATAATGTGCAGCATGCACAGAGCATGGGTACTAGAAATTACTAATTACAGTATATAAAGGTTTTTTAAACCCAAGATGTAAAAATCATATAAAAAGTGATGGCTCTAGGCTAAACCCACGTGTGTGTCCTGATTGGCTCAATGAGTTGACATGAGAAGAAATGTTGAGATGCATTTGGCTTAGACACCAATAACAGTCATACCTATTTAAATGAGATTTTAGATCATTGTGATTTAGATTTCAAGATCCTTGAAATGATATTTATTTGTCATGAACCCCCTTTCCTTTGATACCACAATCTCAGAGACGTACAAAGGTTAATCCTTTACCTTCAATAAGCATCTACCCAATGGAAAACCACGAACACTATTTTTCAAACCCTCTTGATTCATGTCCAAGGGTCGAGGATACTTCACCTTTTGTAGCCTTTTATACTTCTCTGTGAGATAGAAAAAGCCCTAATACAAGGCTGAAGGCATGTCAATGAGCTCAAGAATAATATTATATATATGAGCTTAGATGCTAGGGACTTTATAGCTTCAGATATGATTTTATATAAACCAGCAACAGAGAAGGAATTCTGAGTGAGACACTATCTCCAAACCAAATTCAATTCAAGGGTGATTGCATAATAGAAGATTTGACCTTAAAGCAACCAAAGCTTCCTGGTTGTAGTCATGACAAAAGGCCTTAGATGTAGACCATTTGACCAACAATTTGATAGAGAGCTCTATCCTAGAGATGCTTGATTGATGAGGCCTTGATCTCATTTCCTTTCTAGGATCTGCAACCTAGAATTTTGTAGTAGGAGTTTCAGTGCTTCACGATGACTAATCTCTGAAGAGGAAGGAGGTCAGTGTTGTCAGAAAACTTCTTGTGATTTATTTCTTCCATTCTTGGGCTTGCCCTCACCTTAGCTCTGATACCTTGCGCTCACCTTAACTTTGATACCATTCTCGCGGGGCAATCTAAACATGACAACAATAGAGGTAAGAAGTTGTAGATTCCTGTGTTTTTTGTCTTTTAGCTTCTAGAACATCATATGTTTTATTGCCAATTTCTGCTAAATTTAAAATTCACATATTGATCTGAGAAGAGGGTTTGCAATGCTAATAACCTCTTCGTTAGTCCATGTTGGCACACTCGAGTATTGTTAAAGGACTAACTGTTTCTTGTGAAAAATTCGAAGCAGACAACAACATACAACATGTTTTCTAAGAATCAAAACAACTTCTAGAAGTCCAATGACATTAATCCAACACTATGTTTATAAACCGGTTCATACTAATGGACACATGATGTGTAAAATGTATTCTTTAACAAAAATTTTCTCTGTCAGCTGGTTTAAAGCTTACAGCCTTAATCCTATCTTAAAGAAAGGGTACTCGATTCCCTTTCACTTCATAGTTATATGAAAACCCAGTTTTGTAAGCACCCATAACCATGAATATTATACCAACTCCCTATGGTTAGTGCATCAATAATGTAAGTGTAACACTCATCCATGTGGCAGTCATAAGGCATTTAGGTAAGGTTTTACTAACACTGGCATCCCAAACCGTTAAGATCTATCCATGGCCTCAAAATGATGTATTTCCTTTACTCAATAGAGCAGTCATCATTTCTCTCCCCCAATCATCAAATTTTTTCTCTTCGTTCTGAATGAGAAATCAACCAACAAGTATAAATTTTAAATATTAGATCACAATATGTTTAGCTTCTCTCTTGTGCTTACACTCTAGTATTCTCGCAGCTTCAGAATCGTGAATCTTAAACACAATCTCATGATGTGCATTCAGGGAGGCATAATTCACCCTTGCTTTGCATCAAATTACCCCCCTATCATTTCCTTTACCTTTACATGCCTCAATGCAAGGCATGTCAAGTCGGTACCTGCTCAATTAAATTAGTAAGTTGAGGGGCATCATATATACCCAGCGTTACCTGCCTGTTCTTCCTCTTCCTATGTCGTAGTGTATGAACAGTCACCTAGACTGGTGAGGATCCCCATTAATAATAACATTTATTTTGGCATCTAAATCCGAATGATGTGTTTCCCTTAATTATATGTTTTGGTTTTTTAACCAAAAATGCTAACAGTGATAGAGACCCTCAAATCTGTCTACTTCCAGCCCCTATGCCCATTTTCATCTAGGTTTTTACCATGTCAGTGTCCCTTTCTTTCTCAAAACTGCATGAAATCAATTGATCTATCCATTTCGTAATGCCTTTGGTAAATTTTTCTATCAAATGCTCTGAAGTATATATGCGACCTAAGGGTTTTTTTGGTTGTTGCTGACTTCATATATTTCTGCTAACCATGATATGGGTTTGATGTAGAGGATTATGATTGAGTAAGAGTTGCATTGCTTGATATCTATATAGGAGGAGGAGAAGGAGAAAAGTGGTGTTAGGGTTGAGAGCTAAAGATGCCTCTGAAAAGAGGAGGTGTGTGGAATGGAGGGTGGCAAGGCTACCAGCGTGGTAGAAATGGAGGATGGGGAGGTCGGGGTTTTCATAATCAAATAGCTATGGTTGGCTTCCTTGTTATCTTTGTGGTCATGCCATTGGATTTTTTGGCAGCTAGGTTTCGTCACTCCGCATCTACATCTACAACTAGTAAGCTTCTTCCTTCCCTCTTCCCTCACTGGTAAGCCTCTTCCTGCCCTCCTCCCTCACTGGTAAGCTTCTTCCTGCCCTCGTCCCTTGTCAGGTTGCTTCTGTCCCTTTTTTTGGGGTGGGTCAGCGTTTAATTTATCTTTATTGGCAAGCATGCCCTTTCTTAATCTGGTAGTATTACAATGAAGTGTAGACTTCTTACAACATTCAAGTAAGATCTCCATTACAATGAAGGGTAGTCGTCTTATACTATTTTAGAAGGATCCCTTTCATTGAGAACCCATTGAACAATGTATTTATGTGATTTAGCCTTTGCGGTGAATTATCATCACCCCCATTTAACCATTGAACCAGGACCCCATGGACCTGCTTCGAAATTTGATTTGCCTTCACCACCCTCAGTTAACCATTGAACCAAAACCCCATGGACCAACTTTGGAATTTGATTTTCCTTTTAGCCTTTTCACAGGATCTGAAGGCACAGATGTTATCAAACCTACTTTCCTTTCTTATTGTCAAAAGTTTAGCACCTTTAACATTTTTCCAAACATTTTGTGAGTTTTCTTTATAGGTTTCCTTTCATTTGATCTATGTGAAGTTGTGAACTCCATATCTGCATTAACACGGTACAATACCTACCAGGAGAAAGATTCAAATTTTTTACGTCTCTCATGCAAGAGCAAAGGTTTTACCAACTACCCCTAGGATAATTTCCCTTGCCAAAGATAATGAAACCATTCAACCCGATAGCAAGAAATAACGATGCTCTTTCCATTTTTTAACACAGGGAAATGCATATGACTGGTAAATTCCCCGGGTAACTGTTCAGTGAATTCGCTAGGAACTCCTCATTCTGAGTAGGATGGTACTAAGTGTGCGGTGGATTCTGCATAAGCTGGATGGGTATTATAAAAATATATTTGTTAAGAGTTCAGTTCAACATCTTAGTCATGGGAATTGAATCTTGTGGGAATTGAATCTGAGTGGGAAGGGTAACAATTATTCTTCCCGTCCACTCATTATCCAAGCCAGACCCACTTTCCATCCATAAATCTAAATCCACTTCTCATCAGTCAAGCTAAAACAGTTCTGATCCATGCAACCTAGACCCAATTCACAGTGATAATCTTGTTCACCAGCTACTTTCTACTATACATATCATTTTCACACTGTTCCCACAGTGTTCAGAGCACATTGGCCAAAACAAACGATAGATATTATACACACCATTTTATTATTGATGTGTAATGAAATCTCAATCTTAGCATATGCATGATAGCAAAGCAACCCCCTTTTTACCATTTCAATATTTTTATAGATATTCTTCTCCATCAAGTCCTTCTACTTGACCTTTTATGCATTTTTTGTCATTTAAAACAGTAGGGCAAAACTTCTTAGGAGATGGATCTGTTAGAATGGTATTCTCTTTCCACATCTTGAAAACCAATTCTATTTTTCTATGGCCATTTTGTTCTTTTTCAAGATCTGGGCAATGCACTTGCACTTACATTAGTCTAATCCCAGAAAATAAATAGTGTCCCTAAACTGAAATTTAATGGACCTGAGTGGATTGAAATAGGGAGGAATTATTGAGGATACTGGAGCTCTGTCATATGTTTAAAATCACTCTTATCTATTTATCTGTGGGGTTCACTGGAATAGGCAGATGACTGGAGAAAGCATTGACTCTCTCTTCCCAAAGGAGGCAAGTATAAGAAACCTACTGCATTTGGATATCTTAAATTTGATTTCTCCCCTATTGAGCAGAGAATTCAAAATAAATTTTATTTACTAGGTAGGTGATTGATGTCATAACAGCTATCATAGAGGACTCGGGAACTCTAAACTTAAATATTGTTGGACGGAATGACTTATCTTTCTCATGGGTATTAGAAAAGCCCTCCGAAGTAAACCAAAGGGATATTACTAACTTTGAGGTACGATTGGTGAAGATTTTGGTTATTTTCTCTATTGAACATGTAAGGAAACCTATGTGATGATGTTATGCTCTTAACCTACAAAATAATACCCAGATACAGAATATGCGAAGAAAAGATACCCAGAACACAGAATATGCGAAGAAAAGATACCCAGAACACAGAATAGCAATGCTTTTATTATTCAAAGAGCAATGTTCACATGCATCTTCGAGGGGGCAACCTCCAATAGAGCAGAGCTCGGTTACAAAATAAGACACGATGCTCCTCGCAAGGAGTCTCTATCCTTTATATATGACTCATACATGCAATACCACGGGTCAATACCGTGAGTTTTATTAATACCATCTATCTAATACTACGGCTACGGCCCATTTGCAACTAACTGTGGTCCCGTCATTAATTTCGGGTTAACCACTTACAAAATATATGGGCTTTATTGACTCTTTGACTATGACGTGATCCCAAGACATAAGTAAGGGGGTTAGGGTGGGACCCTAACATGCCCTCCCCCTTAAGACTAGCCTTGTCCTCAAGGCTGAAGCTGCGGAAACTGCTGAAGAATAGTAGCTGGTTCCCACGTTGCATCTTCCGGAGAGGTGTCTTTCCATTTGACGAGGACTTCCTTAATCATGCGGCCACGCAGGTGCTTGTCTCTTGTGGCGAGGACCTGTTCGGGTTGAAGCCAGATTGACCCTTCGTCGTCCAATTCAGGTAGACTGGTTTGAACTCAGTAATTGTTCCCAATTACTTTCTTGAGGCATGATACATGGAAAACTGGATGGATTTTTGTAGTAGGTGGCAAAGCCAACTTGTAAGCCACTTCTCCAATGCGCTGAAGTACTTGGTAGGGTCCGTAGAATTTTGGAGATAGCTTCTGAAACCCCTTGTCTTTGAGTGATGTTTGCTTATATGGTTGCAGCTTCAAAAAGACTTGGTCCCCTTCTTGAAACTGGCACTCTGAGCGATGCTGGTCGACCTGTTGCTTCATGCGGTTCTGAGCTTGATGAAGATTCTCTCTAAGATGGGCGAGCATGGTGGCGCGGTGTTGTAGGAGTTGATCCACTGCTTGTACTTTGGAGCATCCCTGGAGATAAGAAATAGGGGAAGGCGGAAGTTGACCATATACTGCTTCATAAGGAGTCATTTTAGTAGAGGCATGATAGTTGGTGTTATACCACCATTCCGCCAGAGGTAACCACTGTACCCAAAGGTGTTGCTTTTCTGAAGTGAAACACCTGAGGTAGGTTTCTAGACATTTGTTGACTGCTTCAGTTTGACCATCCGTTTGTGGATGATAGGAAGTGCTGAGTTTTAGTTGAGTGCCCTGTAGCCTGAAGAGTTCTTGCCAAAAATTACTAATGAAGATCGGGTCGCGATCAGACACAATAGAAGTGGGCATGCCATGTAGTTTGAATATCTGATCCATGAAAGTTTGCGCAACCAAAGTTGGTGTAAACGGGTGGGGTAGGGCACAAAAAAGAGCATACTTTGACAAGCGGTCCACCACCACCATGATGACTGACTTGTTCCCTGATTTTCGAAGACCTGTAATGAAATCCATGGAAACCTCCGTCCAAATTGATGTCGGAATGGGCAATGGTTGTAATGTGCCTGGTGTGTTGACGGTTTATCCTTTATGCCGTTGACAGACATCACATTCTGCGACAAAAGTAAGGATGTCCTTTTTCATGCCGGTCCAAAAAAATGATCTTCTGGTGCGAGCATAAGTTTTCTGAAAGCCTGAATGTCCTGCAATGGGGGATGAGTGCAATTCGGCCAATATGCGACTTTTGAGGGTTGATGTTGGTGATATTACTACTCTGTCCTGGTAGCGAAGAATGTCATCCTGCCAGGAGTAGCCCTTGATGGAATTTGGATCGACCTGCAATTGAGAAATGAGTTGGGATAGCCCTTGGGTGTGAAAACCATTCTCTGCGAGCTTCTTCAATCCATCCTGGAATGGGGAGGGAAATTGCTAGCAGAGTACTTTCCTCCTCAAATTGGTGAGATAATGCATCTGCTACCCTATTGTCTTTCCCTTTCTTGTAAATGATCTTGTAATCATATCCCAGCATTTTAGCTAGCCATTTATTTTGTTGTGGGGAAGATAGGCATTGCTCCAGAAAATATTTAAGACTGTGATGATCTGTACGGATTTGGAAACTTCGCCCCAATAAGCAAGGGCGCCAGGTGTCGACTGCATGTAAGATGGCCATCATTTCTTTTTCATAGGTAGATTGGCCCAGATTCTTCCCACTTAGTTGTTGGCTTGTGAAGGCCAAGGGTTTCCCTTCCTGTATTAAGACTGCCCCAATACCTGTCCCTGAAGCATCACATTCAATGACAAAAGATTTGTTGAAGTCTGGTAGTGCTAAGACTGGAGTGGAACACATGGCATTTTTGAGGGCTGTAAATGTCTGTTGGGCTTCCTCATTCCAGAAGAAGGAATTTTTCTTTAGGAGTTGAGTAAGGGGCTTCACTATGCGGCCATAGTTGCGGACAAATTTGCGATAATAGCCGGTGAGTCCCAAAAATCCTCTCAAGCTCTTCAAGGTCTTAGGTTGAGGCCATTCTTGCATTGCCTGGATCTTTTTGGGGTCCACCTTAACACCTTCCTGCCCCACAATGTGGCCCAAATACTCAACTTCTTCCATGCCAAACGAACACTTGGACAATTTGACAAATAATTTATGTTGGTGGAGCAGTTGCAAGAGTAGATCTACATGGTGAAGATGTGCAGCCCAAGTGCCACTATAGATGAGGATGTCATCGAAGAAGACCAGGACAAATTTCCTGAGATATGGTTTAAGAAGGTGATTCATAAGGCTCTGAAAAGTAGAAGGGGCATTACAAAGACCAAATGGCATGACCAGGAACTCATAATGGCCTTCATGAGTTCGGAACGTCGTCTTGGGAATGTCGACTTCCTTCATGCGAATTTGGTGGTAGCCTAAGCGAAGATCCAACTTAGTGAAGAATTGAGCCCCATTGAGTTCGTCTAGCAAATCTTCAACCACCGGGATGGGAAATTTATCTTTGACTGTCAACTTATTGAGGGCCCTGAAGTCTAGACACATCTGCCACTCTCTGTCTTTCTTGAGCACCATGACCACTAGGGATGAATAAGGACTAATGCTGGGATGAATGACACCTGCTTCCAGAAGTTCCTTGATTATCTTTTCTATTTCATTTTTTTGGGTGAATGGATATCTATATGGCCGCACATTTGGGGGTTGGGCCCCTGGAACCAATGTGATGCTATGATCATGTTCCCCTCGTGATGGCGGAAGCTCCTTAGGCTTGTCAAAGACCTGCCTATGTTTATTTAAAATTTTTTGCATCTCAGGATGAATTTGCGGGGACTAGGTTTCAACGACCTGGATGGCATTAAATTGAGCTACCACTCCATGATTGCCCTTTTTTAACAATTTTTCCATCCTATGCGAGTTGATGATCGAGGGGGGTCCCGCCTGGAGTCCCCAGAGGGTATGTGTGAAGTTGTTTTGCTTAAAACTCATATATAACTCCTGGAAATCCATTGTGATTGGCCCAAGAGTGCAGAGCCATTCAGCGCCGAGGACAATGTCGCATCCCCCCATATGGATGGCAAACATGTGTGTTTTCAACTGATAATCCCCCATTTGAAGTTTGACATTTTCACAGCGGCCTTCACATTTCATTGTGCCCCCATCCGCGATTTGGACTTGGAAGTTAGAAACTGCGTGTACAAAACAATGCACTGTGTCGGCGACTTTTTGATGGATGAAATTATGGGTACTTCCACTATCAATCAAGACTACTACTGGGCGATGTTTAATAAAACCCCGGATTTTGAGAGTTTGAGGGGAAGAAATTCCGGCCAATGCATTTAGCGAAATAACTGGTTCGTCAGATACAATCTCCTTTTGGTTGTCTTCTTCTATCGCCTCAGGTTCCTCGAGTGGTGGATCTTCCTCTGTTGAGCTGTAGTCAGTGGCATCTATTTGAAAAAACTTGGGCTCCTTGCATTTATGACCAGGGGAATATTTTTCATCACAGTAGTAACATAGTCCTTGCTTCCTTCTTTCGGCCATTTCCGCAGGTGACACCTTTTGGATCTTAAGTGTCTGAGTCGTATTGTGAGCTTGTGGGGGGCGACCTTTAGTGGGGAAACTGGGGCGGCTGTATTGGGCTGCTAATGCACGTTCCACCTTACGAGCTACCTGGCAAGCTTCCGTCCACGTGGGAGGGTGGTGGAGTAGAACTTGAGCTTTGATGGCTTCTTTAAGACCGTTGATAAAACATTCCGTGTAGAACTCATCTGTGAGACTTTTAGTGCGGAAGGCTAAGGCTTCAAAAGCGGTAATATATTCATCCACTGTACCCATTTGTCTAAGCTTAGTGAGACGCCCCAAAAAAGAGTCTTCCTGTTCAAAGCGAGCTCGAAGAGCTTTGGTAAATTGGGCCCAAGTCAGAAAAGGTCCATTGCAACGCTGATGCCATTCCGCCCATTGCCATCGTTCATTGTCCAAGTACATGGTCCCTACCATAAGCTTATTCCAATCATCATGGATATGATTCAGTCTGAAATACTGCTCCATTTGTGCTAGCCATGAGGACGTGTGAGAACCGTCAAATTTATGCATATCCAACTTGGGAGGTCGCTGACTGGGTGGTGGATTGGTGTGCCAGACGTGAGGAGAGTGGCTAGACTCACCCTCATGGTGTTCATGGCCATCATACACTTCCTCATGGGCTGGCGCCTTGCCCTTATCGAGTACTTCCTGTACCTGGGTAGTTAGGCCTTCAATCATACGTTGGAGGGTGTTCAGATTTGCTTCAATTTTGTCTATCCTTTCATTAGCCATTGCTTGAGCTCTAGTTTCTACCATACACCAACTGGATGAAAAATTGGGACCGCCAAAAAAATTTGTACTAATAAATTGAATGGTACCACTGTGCTCAGCTCGTCGTCCTGATGCTGATGGGCTAGATCACAAATAAGCGCTCTGGAAAACTCCTAACGGAGTTTTACTCCATCAATACTGCAGTCGCCAAATCCTCAAAATGTCAATGCTGCCAAAAGTCCTGCGAAAAGTATACCTCGGTACAGGAACCCTTCACAACAACTCCGATCTGGTGGATCTGATAGATCTGGATGGTGGAACAACTGCTGCTGCGGATCTGATGTCTGCTGCTGCGGATCTGATGTCTGCTGCTGCGGATCTGATGTCTGCTGCTGCGGATCTGATGTCTGTTGCTACGGATCTGATGTCTGCTGCTGCTGATCTGAATGGTGGAACAACTGCTGCTGCAGATCTGATGTGTGATCCCCGATATAAAAAGGAACTATGGTCTAGAGGAGTGTCAAGTGCTACAGATCGCAATATACATAAGGGTCTGACAGTAGTACTCGGCCCAATGTTTCAGGGCTCTAACTAAGGAGGATCGACCGTACCCTTAGCCGTACAACCCGACTACCCTATCGTATGGGCGAGTAATCTCTCCGAGTGTTGTTCTCGGTGTACTGTAGCCACAAGACGGCCGAAGGTTTATCTATGGCGAGGTTTCAAGGGAGCCTAGGGGGCTTCCTATATACCCAGAGGGTACGTGGAAGACAGTCCGTGCGCGGTTCTGTCTAATGCGCTACTACTCGAAGGGGTACCCACAGGGGTTACAAGGGAGTCCAACAGACGTGACCACCTCTTGTATTTCCTGCGTGCATGCCTCCCCAAATCCGCAGGTTTATGCGCTTAACGACAGATCCCGTGGTTTAAAGACGCCGGAACACGTCTCTAGCCAAAAAAAATTTGCTAAAAATTGGAGATCCCACCGAGCCCTGGAAAGTGCTCTGATACCACTTGTTATGCTCTTAACCTGCAAAATAATACCCAGATACAGAATATGCGAAGAAAAGATACCCAGAACACAGAATAGCAATGATTTTATTATTCAAAGAGCAATGTTCACATGCCTCTTCGAGGGGGCAACCTCCAATAGAGCAGAGCTCGGTTACAAAATAAGACACGATGCTCCTCGCAGGGAGTATCTATCCTTTATATATGACTCATACATGCAATACCATGGGTCAATACCGCAAGTTTTATTAATACCATCTATCTAATACTACGGCTACGGCCCATTTGCAACTAACTGTGGTCCCGTCATTAATTTTGGGTTAACCACTTACAAAATATATGGGCTTTATTGACTCTTTGACTATGACGTGATCCCAAGACATAAGTAAGGGGGTTAGGGTGGGACCCTAACAGATGATGATCTATGTAGTTGAGTAGGGTTGTATTAAGAAGGAAGTGAAAACTGACATTGGCAGGGGTGCTTCTCTATTTCTAACAGTGTACATCAAGCAGAGGCAAACGACTTCTAGACACAGCACAGAAAAGTTACATTCGCAACAAGATGTTGTGATCTTCAATGAAGAAGGCAAGGAATATCCTGAGGGGGCTAAAATGAATGACGAGGTGTAGAAAAAAAACTTCCAATGACAAAGAACTTCTTACAAGGTTTCAATAGGATGACGTAGGAAGTGAACATCGAGACATCAAAGAGAATGCTCTTGATGGTAAGTTTTGATTTTCCCTGGTTAACTAATCTATGATGTTGGTAGCCTAATATAAGGTAATGTCTAGTCAAACTCCCAGGACAATGGTTGTTGTAATGAAAACCATTTGCAGCTTGAAGAAAGTCCAACAAAAGTTTTGCGAAGGGTAAAATTCTTTGCTGCACTAGATTGCTACTTTTTGTTCTCGTGGAAAAGGGAATTGTTATATTATTTTCCAAAATCCTTTTTGAATGTTACTTCTCCAATAGAAAAAAATTATATTTATTAGATTTTAGCATAGTATGCTTTAATTTATAGTATTTATAGTAAGTGCTTCCATTTGCATTTTGTGTTCATATCCTTTGTTTCTTTTAAAGTTGCAGTCTGTGTGTCAATCTTTCTGCTTTTCATTCTCTTTTTCATGACCGGTAATTGATATGAATGTTTTAGTGCACCTGAGAGGATCAAGGCTATGGGTCATGACCTATCCAAGGCTAGAGAACAATTTTATGGATGTGCGACAGTAACAAAGAAGTTGCAAGCCATGCTTCAGTCTGCAAATGAGCAAGTAAGGACCTTAGAAAATCCAAGTAAATTTTTAAGTCAGGTGGCAACAAAGTCTGTTCCCAAGGGCCTGCACTGTCTGTCCATGCGATTGGCCATAGATTATTAATTTCTTCCTCTTGAAAAGAGATAATTTCCTAAAAAGGACAAGTTGGAGAATCCGACTCTTTATCACTATGCATTATTTTCTGACAATGTATTGGCTGCATCTGTGGTTGTGAATTCAACTGTCATGAATGCTAAGGTGAAGTGTTATTAATTTAAATTACTCTAAAGTTTGGAAGTCCAAAAGTTTTTTTGCATTTTACATTTAATATTTGGATCTCATTGTAAGTGATTTACATGTGTTTGCAGGAATCTGAGAAACATGTATTTCATCTGATCACAGACAAGTTAAATTTTGGGGCCATGAAAATGTGGTTTTTACTTAATCCCCCAGGAAAAGCTGTGACACATGTAGAAAATGTTGATGATTTTAAATAGTTGAATTCCTCCTATTGCCCTGTGCTTCACCAACTTGAATCTGCAGCTATGAAAGAGTATTATTTCAAGGTAGATCACTCGACTACACTCTCAGCATGTTCTTCCAATTTGAAATATATAAATCCAAAATATTTATCCATGATAAATCATCTTCGTTTCTATCTTCCACAAGTTTATCCCAAAATGGACAAGATCCTTTTCTTGGATGATGATATTGTGGTGGAGAAAGATTTGACACCCTTGTGGTCACTAGATATTCATGGAAAGGTTAATGGTTTAGTGGACACTTGTGGAGAAAGCTTTCACTGGTTTGACAAATACCTTAATTTTTCCAATCCGCACATAGCTAGGCACTTTGATCCTAATGCTTGTGGTTGGGCATATGGGATGAATGTATTTGATCTCAAAGAATGGGAGAAACAAGATATAACTAGAATATCTCACAAGTGGCAGAACACGGTAAGTGTGTAGTGTGGTTTATTTATGTTAATTCTTGTGATGCTTACTTTAAAGTATTTGAAGTAAATCTGAAGTAATTAGCTAGAAAACCTAATGGGTTTTTCTTTGTTCGATTTCTAATTTTTTCTTTTATTGTATGTCAGAATGAGGATAGAGTGTTGTGGAAGCTTGGAACACTACCCCCTGGATTGAACATTTTATGGCTTGACCCGTCCTTTGGACAAGTCTTGGCATGTGCTGGGTTTAGGATATAATCCTAGCATGGACTGTTCAAATGTTGACAATTCAGCTGTTGTTCATTACAATGGGAACATGAAACCTTGTTTAAAGTTGTCAATGACGAAGTGCACACCTTACTAGACAAAATATATAAAATATGATCATCCTTTCTATTATCAGGAAATCTAGTTTCTATGCAGAGCTGCTAGTTCCACTAAGACAGGTAGCTGTCTTAGAAACAAACAGATTAAAGTTACTTTCGTT
Organism: Pinus tabuliformis; assembly: GCA_031772625.1. Lineage (NCBI taxonomy): Eukaryota > Viridiplantae > Streptophyta > Pinopsida > Pinales > Pinaceae > Pinus > Pinus tabuliformis. The sequence goes on from CM062806.1 coordinate 369,683,464, forward strand.
TTCCTTTATGAGAAGTAGATAGGAGAGGATCAAAGAATACCAACCTTGATCTTTCGCTCGGTTCCTTGCTTGTTCCTTCTCCTCACTGACAGGTCTTTGTCGCTCCTTCCTTGACCACTCCGCTTTAAAGAGTACCTGTAAAGTCAAAGCAGCATAATACCTTCAAAGTGTAGAGATCTACAATCATAAGCAATATAGGACCAGATATATATTGACCACACAAATGCATATATTATCAGACATACAAGAATGTGGAGGAAAACTTGAATAGCTTTAGTGATGTAAAGATTAGAAGAGAGGATTACAACCCATTGATCTGACCCAACGTCATCCTCCCAGCATGAAAGCCCGTCTTCACCTCATGAAAAGCTTAGATCACCCAACACTATGATATTCCACCAAGAAACCAACAGCACTTCCTTACAAGATACAAAATTCCAGCCTCTGCATCTCTGGGTGAGGGATCCTTATATAGATGATTGCAGGGGAGTGAGTGAGCTTCTAGTATTTTGATTAGTGTCTTCTCTCTACTAGTTCTTGATTCCACTTGGAGATCGATGATCTCTTACTCATCCCTAGGCGAATTCAGAGAGGCAAGTGTCACAGGAGAAGTTTCTGGAAGATTCCATGATCATCCACCTCCCAAACTGTCTCTGCCATTTGTGCATTCTCGCCCATCACACCCTACAAAAGGGCTTTCCAATATGCATCATAGTTTTTTCACTGGGCAGGTGAGATGCATCGCACCCTTAGCACTGAGCAACCTGTATGGTCCAGTTCTGAGCAGTTTTCTATAGAGAACTTCTGGGAGATGATGTAATCAGTTGACCTTATTCCTTTAGGGCATGAAACAACACTTTTAGGGACTTAGAAGCCCTTGGTTTATGGACATATATGATTGGGCTTGCAGTGCCCAAAAATGTCTATAATAGTTGCCCCCTAAAGCACGAGGTCGTTAATCTTTTGATGTCCACTGAAATGGTTTATCATGAGGATCTGAGGTTTTTCAAACGGGAAGGTGACCTATAATAAGATACAATACAATACATTAACTTCATAACATTTTTCATGATCTAGCTGAGTCAGGCATTCCCATGCTTAGCTTTATAAATTCATTTTCATGTACATAGGATAGACAACCGTCTGTGTGGTAGACTGATGATTCTGGTAGAGTCATCATCCTTGGAGTCAGATGATCATCTGTGCAGCAATGATGTACATTTCATGTCTTTATTTTCCTGAATATATCGCAACCTGGATGGATGAAACTATATCTAGGGTCTTTAAACTCATCCAATCTTCGCCTGAACTACAAGTTGATCCATGTGAAAAATGTTCTGGAGTCGAACATGGAAAGACATCGCCTGATTACCAGCCAATGATGTAAGTTGTTAACAAGCACGAGAGGAATCACCGATAATGATGATGACCCTCAAGGTACTACAGTACAGTTCACGTGGTGTGAAAATGGGACTTGGAGTCGAACACCACGCAAAATCTTTCGGTCGGAGGCCATTGATGTAAACCTGTCGCCGAAAGTGAGAAACTTTCCATTGAGGCATGCAAGCTTCAAAATACTGAAAGGTTTTTTTCCTAGGTCGACTTCTTGGATAATGAAGAAAATGATTTTTTGTGGAGGTGAAAGCGATCTGACGATACAGTGTTCAGGGTGGTGGTCATGAAAGAATGAAACCTGAAGGTATTGCAGTGAGTGAAACACAAGCTGGGTTGGTGAATTCTCTGATTGACTTCTCTTGAACATTTCAGCGACACTGAAATGGATTGGTAGTGTTAACTCCATAGATGGATGGTATGGTGGACCAATGGTAATATGACCGGTGAACAGAATAACCCAACCCGACTCAGTCATGGTGATGGAGTGAAAGTGTCATGTTCAAGAGGGACTCACCACCAATAAAGTTTCTTCAAGTTTTCTTCCCAATTTTTCCCCAGTCATTGCCGACTAGTACCTTTTTATTTTTATCAAGCTTGAGGAGGATAACATATGCTTGTTCTATAATTTTCCCTTCGGGCAAACCCGTCGCTATGTTTTAACGAGCCTAGCAACAGTGAAACTCGTTCTCAGCTGCATGGACAAGTTTGTCGCTATTGGTTTTAACGAGTTTAATGACAAAGACAACTCGGTCCTTTTTCAATTTTAGAGAGTCTGAAAGGGACGGAAAGAAAACTCTAGTAATCCTTTTTCGTCTAGTAATCCCTTAAGTTCAAAAAAGTATAAAATAATACGAAAGGGATGAATTTTTGATAGTTTTAACAAGCCGAACAAGACAAGCGCTCGATCTTTTTGTGTAATAATCCCTCGGGTCCAAAAAGATTAAAATCTAGAGGAGGGATAGCACTCCCTGTTAGGATATTCCGACACATAGGATATAGTTAAGTTCAACTTGGTCTAGTGTAGAGTTAGGCATAGAGTTAGGTAAAGTGTGTTTCTTTACCGTTGTACATTTTGTAACTTACAATCCGACGGTCACGATATGTAGTGATCCGACGGTTCACTCTCTCCTCGGTATTACCGACACTTGATCCGTGGCTTGACACCCGATTGGTCCATGAGTTCTATTTAAAGCGCATGAAGGGTCATTGTTAGGGTAATCCGTGCATGAGAGAAGCTTATGTAAATTTTCATTCTTTGATTAATAAATTGCCTGTAGTAGCCACGTTGGCGCAGGCCGTGGACTGTTTCCCTCTTTGAGGGTTTTAACCACGTCAAAAATACTGGTGTATTGATCTGTGATCTGGTTGTGAGCGGTGTCCTTTTGGTGTTCTTTCTGAGGAACTTACCCTGTAAATTCCTACATGGTATCAAAGCTATTTGAGGGCCGCGTCCGTTGGTGATCCAAATCTGAAGCCAGTAGAACTGCATCCGACTGCCGTTTTCTAGATCTGCTGTTTTTGACTGCTTTCGGGCCAAGAGGACTGCTCTGTTGTGTTCGGAGCATCTGTTCCAGTGAGGAACCCCTTTTGTTTCACGCGAAAAGGTTTCCGGTAGCCCTAGCTGCGTCATTTTTAAGATCTGGAGGTATACAGTCTTTATTTGCAGTTTACTGTTATTTTCTCTCTGCTTATTTCGGTTTCGGTTTATTTAGCTTTTTTTTTAACCGGATCTATACCTTTCATTTCTGCGTATGCTCTTTTCCCTGCGACTCTGTGCGATCTGGGCAAATCAGAAATAGAAAGGAATGATTTTTCTCATGTGTATGCTCTTTTCCCTGCACCTTAGTGTGATCTCGGAAAATCAGAAACATTGAGAAAAATATTTAGTTTTTCGGCTAAAGCTAACTTTGAGCCACAATGTTCTTTTTTTTAAAATATCTAGTTTTTTGGCTAAAGCTAACTTCGAGCCATAAGGTTCGTTTTCTTTGCATGTCCGTGTTGGGTTTTGTGTTTTGTGTTTTGTAGGGAAAAAGAGCTTTCTCGAGGCAAGCACGCAAACCAAGGCCCCCCCCTCTCTCTCTCTCTCTCTCTCTCAAAATTGGTTCAAAGCTATTTTTAGAGAGTAGAGGTCTTGGGTTCAAGTCTCCATTTTGTGGGGGCGGATTATTTCATTCCCGCACATTCGCGCACTTTGCCAGCAACTTCAACAAATTTTTTTCAAAAAGCCATAACTTCTTCATCCGGAAGCCTTTTTCAGAGCTGTTTTTTTTAAAACAGCCTAATTTTTCGAGATCTATCCATTCGAACACTTACTTTCAGCATCTTCAGCTTCAGTTTTTTTAAAATGGAAATTCCATGCCAAGTCATTCTTGACAGCACTAACTACTTCCAATGGATATCCTACATGGAAGATTTACTTAGAAGTAATGGTCTCTACAGAATAGCCACAGGCCAAGAGAAGAAACCAAAAGATGAAGACAAGGCTGCAAAATGGGAAAATAGATAAGATCAAGCACGTGGTTTGATAGGGATGTCTATTTCTCCTGATCTTAGATTCCATATTGCAGAACTTGAAACTCCTCATGAAGCATTGGAACAAATCACTAAAGTTTTTGGCATTAAAAATGAAATTAGAGCCCATCAACTTGAAAATGAGTTGCTTACATTGGATCCTAATAATTTTTCTTGCATTGAATATTTCTTGTCCAAATTCAAGACCCTTAGATATCTCTTCGAAGGTGTTAAGGTTAAGAAAGAAGATAGTAACCTTATTTATTCCATCCTTACTAAGTTGGGACCAGCCTACTCTGTATTTGTTTCCACCTTCCATTCTACAAGGGAACTTTCATTTGTCAAGGAAAAGACTACAAGGCCCCTTCCTTTGACTCTTTTTGTGATTCTTTAATAATAGAACAAGAAAAACTCTTACACCTTGGTCTTCTTAATCTTGGAAACTCTTCCAAGAAAGCGTTAGCCGCCCAGCAGCAACCAAATCCAAAGAATCCTAAGAAGTCATATCCTAAAAAGAATGGTCCTAAACCAAACAAGGGTCCTAAGCAAACTCACCCTCAAAATGAAAGATCATTTCAGCAAAATGATAAGACCAATAAAAACAAATGGAAGAAGACTGATAGACATTGTAACTTTTGTAATCGAGATGGCCACTTAGAATCTAAATGCTTTAAGAAGATGGAAGCCTTGGAAGCCGCAATGAAGAAACATAACATCCATGTGGAGCATTCTTCAACTTCAACTTCAACTTCATCTTCAGGAATGGCACTTTCTGCATGTCGATGTCAATCATCTCAGTCTGGTTATGCATTAAATGTATCTTCTTCTTCTCCTTCTCATGAGTGGCTCATTGATTCTGGAGCCTCTTATCACATGGCCAAAAACCAAGCCATGTTTTCTTCTTTAAATGATTGTAACACCAAAAATATATATGTTGGTGATGATAGATCTCTTAATGTTGTGGGACTGGAACTGTTCATCTAGACAATGGTCAGTTTAATGATGTATTATGTGTTCCAACCTTATCCTACAACCTTCTATCTGTATATCAGATAACTCATTCAGGTGAAGGTAAAATTGTTGAATTTTCACCTCATGACGTTGTAATCAAGGATATGAGAGATCCTAAACAGATTCTAGCTACTGGTATTGCTGATGATTCCACAAGGTTGTATAAGTTTCACAACTTTGGGTCATCAAATCTTCCCTCAGTATTTTTTTCTCATAATGATGAAGTGAGCAAACTTTGGCATGAGCGATTTGGTCACTTAAACTATCTCTCCCTTCAGCATCTATGTAAAGAAAATATGGTGACAGGTCTTCCTATGGTATCTTGCAGAGATGGTGTTTGTTCCGGATGTGTACTCGGAAAACATCATCGGGACAGTTTTGAAAAACGTGCCCCTTGGCACACCTCAGCCCCTTTACAGCTTGTGCACAGTGATTTATGTGGTCCACTTCTTGTTGCTTCATTCTCTGGCTGCAAGTATTTCTTAACTTTCATTGATGATTTCTCCAGACGCACTTGGGTATACTTCTTAAAACTCAAGAGTGAAGTATTCAACACATTTCTGGCCTTCAAAGCCTTTGTTGAAAAACAATCTGGACATCAAATTCTTAAGCTAAGAACTAATAATGGTGGAGAATATGTTAAAAACACATTCATCAACTTTTGCACCGAAAATGGAATTCAAATGCAACATACTGTTCCATACACTCCACAACAAAATGGTGTAGCTGAAAGGAAAAATCGCACCTTAAAGGAAATGGCTAATTGTATGCTGCAATCTAAAGGACTCAGTCTTAGTTTTTGGGCCGAAGCAATTAATTGTGCAAATTATATAATAAATCTCACTCCTACTAAGGTTCTAAAGAATCTCACTCCAGAAGAAGCTTGGAGTTCCATTAAACCAGATGTAAGTCACTTTCGTGTTTTTGGAAGTGAAGCATGGGCCCATATTCCAGATGAAAAGCATAAAGCTTTAGAACCTAAGAGTGAGAAGTGTACTTTTGTTGGATATTCTGAAGATGTAAAAGGTTATAGACTTATTCCATTTAAGTCCAAAAATGTTATCATTAGAAGAGATGTAAAATTTGATGAAAATAAATCGGCCTGCGAGCTTAGTCCGGCGGATGTGCCACCTCTTCCTATCTCTTCTACTTTTGAAAAAATTTCTTCTTCAGATGATGAAAGTGAGGATGAAAATCCTCCCCCACCTTCTCAGGATCCTCAACTTCCAAGATGGGTCCGTGCTACTCGGGATGCAGCAGGTGATCTTACCGGTGATCCTACAGATCAGCGACGTACACATTCTCAGTTTGAAAGAGCCTCTTCTTTACTGGCTCAAGCTCCAGTAAATCATGATCCTGACACTTTTGCAGAAGCTTCAGGCCATCCACATTGGGAAGCAGCTATGAATTAAGAATATCATTCATTGTTGGCAAATGATACATGGGATCTTGTTCCTCTACCAAAGGGACGCAAACTTGTTAGATGTAAATGGGTTTACAGAACCAAGTATGGACCAGATGGGAAAGTTGATAAACATAAAGCTCGTCTTGTTGTTAAGGGCTTTTCACAGGTTGAAGGCATTGACTACACTGAAACCTTCTCCCCTGTTGCCAAAATGAACTCTATCCGCCTTGTTCTTTCCCTTGCTGCCTCTTTAAAATGGGAAGTCCATCAGATGGATGTTAAATCTGCCTTCTTGCATGGGGACTTGCATGAAGAAATCTATATGGAACAACCCATTGGCTTCATCTAAACAGACTCCAGCCTTGTATGTCGACTTAAGAAATCTCTTTATGGTATCAAGCAAGCTCCTCGGGCTTGGTATGCCAAAATGGATAGCTTTCTTTTAGAATCTGGCTTTTCTAGGTGTTATTCTGACAATACTGTCTACACCAAGAAAGTGGGCAACTCTCTTATCATCCTTGTTCTTTATGTTGATGATCTTATTCTTACTGGTAGTGATCCCAACCTTATAAACCATGTGAAGTCCAGCCTTAAAAAGAAATTTGAAATGACAGACTTAGGACACTTACACTATTTTCTCGGTCTTCAAGTCTTGCAATCCAAAGAGGGTATTTCCCTTTCCCAGTCCAAGTATGCTTGTGATATTCTTCGTCATTTTCACATGGAAGACTGTAAGCCAGCCCCTTCTCCCTTTCAGTCTGGAGTCAAACTTTCAGTCTCTTGTACTTCTCCTGAAGTTGATGCTACCTTATACCGTCAACTTGTAGGAAAACTCTTGTATTTAACCCATACTCGTCCTGACCTTTCCTTTGTTGTTGGCCTTGTTGCTCGTTTTATGCAAAACCCCCGTGAAATTCATTGGAAAGCAGCTAAAAGAATACTTCGTTATGTTCGAGGTACAGTACAGTTTGGGATTCATTACAGTGCCAAAGCAGCTCCTCTATTAGTTGGTTTCACTGATTCTGATTGGGTTGGTGACCCTGATGATCGGAAGTCTACTGCCGGTTATTTCTTCACTCTTGGTTCAGGACCTATTACATGGGCTTGTAAGAAACAGGCTGCCATTTCTCTTTTGTCAGCAGAAGCAGAGTATCGTGGTGCTGTGGAAGCCAATAAGCAAGCCTTGTGGCTTCGTCAGATCCTATCAGAGTTTGGCTTTGAGCAGCAGCATCCAACCACACTTTGGTGTGATAATCAAAGTGCCATTCAGCTATGCAAAGATCCAGTCTAGCATCAGCACAGCAAACACATTGAAATACACATGCACTTCATCAGAAAGCTCATTCATGACCATGTTCTTGAAGTGCAATATGGTTCAACAGATGATCAAGTTGCAGACATCTTCACAAAGGCTCTCACAAAGGTGAAGTTCACTAAACTTCGATATATGCTTGGAGTTCAGGAAGTTGTCACTAAGGGGGGATAGGCTCTAGTGCCTCCTTCCTTCTCCTATTGTGTCATATTTGTAAATCCTTCAATCCCATCCCAAGTTGTTCTTAAGGGGGGATGTTAGGATATTCCGACACATAGGATATAGTTAAGTTCAACTTGGTCTAGTGTAGAGTTAGGCATAGAGTTAGGTAAAGTGTGTTTCTTTACCGTTGTACATTTTGTAACTTACAATCTGACGGTCACGATATGTAGTGATCCGACGGTTCACTCTCTCCTCGGTATTACCGACACTTGATCCGTGGCTTGACACCCGATTGGTCCATGAGTTCTATTTAAAGCGCATGGAGGGTCATTGTTCGGGTAATCCGTGCATGAGAGAAGCTTATGTAAATTTTCATTCTTTGATTAATAAATTGCCTATAGTAGCCACGTTGGCGCAGGCAGTGGACTGTTTCCCTCTTTGAGGGTTTTAACCACGTCAAAAATACTGGTGTATTGATCTGTGATCTGGTTGTGAGCGGTGTCCTTTTGGTGTTCTTTCTGAGGAACTTACCCTGTAAATTCCTACACTCCCGGTAGCTTTAACAATCTGGAGAGGCCAACTACTCATCAATCTTTTCATATTTTATGAGTCAGATGAAAAGAGCTTAAAGGAGACTTGTTTTTCAAGGAATGAGTGATATTTTCGTGTAGCTGCTAATTCCAGGTAAGGTTTGGAATTTTCCAATCACGGCAGTGTCACAAGGATGGCTAACAGAATCACTCTTGACAGCTGTTCCTCAAAACGGGTAAACAATCAAATGGAGGCATATGATCGGCTAAAACAGAGTCGAGGTGATGGTAAGAACACGACCAGGGCTCGAAAAGTTGATGATAATGCATTCGCAATGGTTATTTACCGGAGGTTGGTTCATTTTTTAATGAGCTTAAACTCTAGGGGAACATTTTCTCATTGCTTAGGTTTAATTTTTAACGAACTTGAACTTCGCATAAAAAATGCTCATGCCAGTCGTATAATAAGGATGTCTCATCGATAGGTTCAATTTTTAAGGAGCTTGCACCATTCGAAACTTTGCTAAGCTGCCTCTGGCATGCAGGCTAGGAATGACCAACTACTGTTCTAGGGGTTAGTTAACTACTAAGTGTTAGAAAATTATATATTACGGAGCAATGGAACACATAAAATATTGCAGAAATATAAACACGGAAAACGCACAAAACAAGAGAGACACAGATATATGTGGTTCCCCCAGTTTGGGCTACGTCCCCCCGCACCCCCCCACGTGGAGGGGTGTACAAACTTCCTGGGGTATACATCCGGCTGAAACAAAGACCTCTGAACAATCATGCTCCACACACAACAATCTCCCACTTGGAGAATGATTGTAGAAACTCCACCGCTACTTCATTTGCTGGATAATAACTCCTCTTTGGACCTGGCTGTTTCTCATCTTCATCGTCATCCTTGAAAACCAATTGAAACCGAGCATATTCTCAGTTTCTCCCTGGTTACAACTTTTGTTAGCATATCTGCAGGATTCTGGCTAGTGTGTATCTTTTCCAGCTTCAACTCTCCATCTTCCAACACTGATCGTATGAAATGGTACTTGAGCTGTATGTGTTTAGTCCTGGAATGAAATGATGAGTTCTTTGCAAGATGAATGGCACTTTGGCTATCACTGTATAACGTGCCCATATCATGCTCCTTACCCAATTCACCCATAAACCTTTGTAACCAAATCATTTCTTTACTAGCCTCTATAGCAGCAACATACTCTACTTCTGTTGTTGAAAGTGCAACAACACTTTGGATTTTTGAAACTCAACTGACAGTTGTTCCTCCAACAGTAAATACATATCCTGTAGTGCTCCTCCTATTTTCAATGTCACCTGCCATATCTGCATCAACATATCCTTGTAGGGAGATGTTTGAACCACCAAAGCATAATGCTTGATTTGTGGTACCTTTCAAATATCTGAGAATCCATTTCACTGCCATCCAATGTTCCTTTCCTGGATTGTTCATGTACCTGCTTACAACTCCCAATGCATGTGCAATATCAGGCCTTGTGCAGACCATTGCATACATTAAGCTTCCAACTGCTGATGCATATGGAACTTTAGACATATAATCCATGTCTTCTTGGGTCTTTGGGCACATTTCCTTACTAAGTTTGAAATGGCTAGCAAAAGGTGTACTAACTGGTTTTTCATTTTGCATATTAAATCTTTTCAACACCTTTTGTATGTACTCATTCTGAGACAATGTTAATTTACAATTTTTCCTGTCTCTAGTTATTCTCATACCAAGGATTTGTTTTGCAGCTCCCAAATCCTTCATTTCAAATGAATTTGCCAATTTTCTTTTGAGCACATTTATTTCCTGCATGTTAGATCCTACAACAAGCATGTCATCCACATACAATAACAATATAATATAGCTGCCATCATTTTGCTTTTTCAAATAAACACAATGATTAGAGTGACATCTAGTATAACCTTGTTCAGACATAAACTTGTCAAATTTTAGATACCACTGCCTTGGAGCCTGTTTTAAGCCATACAAGCTCTTCTTCAACCTGCACACTAGTTTCTCCTTCCCTTTCACCTCATATCCTTGTGGCTGCTGCATATATATCTCTTCCTCCAAATCCCCATGGAGAAAGGTTGTCTTTACATCTAACTGCTCAAGATGCAAATCTTTAGCTGCTACAAGACTTAAAATAGTTCTGATTGAAGTCATTTTAACAACAGGAGAAAATATTTCATCAAAATCAATACCTTTCTTCTGTGCAAACCCCTTCACCACAAGTCTATCTTTGTACCTCTGTTTTCCTCCATCTTCTTTCTTCAGCCTGTAAACCCATTTATTCTTCAATGTAGTTTTTCCTGCAAGCAACCTGACTAAATCCCAAGTCTGGTTATGCATTAAGGAGTCCATCTCTTCTTCCATGGTTACCTCCCACTTCTTCCTGCTTTCAACCTGCATTGCTTCTTCATAACATTCGGGTTCACCAGAATCAGTCAACAATAAATAATATAATGAAGTAGAGTATCGTTCAGGGGGTCTACTTATCCTGGTAGATCTTCTAACACCACTTTCAGGTGTTTGGGGTGCTTGTTGCTGTTGTGGTGGTTGTTGTTGTTGATTATTATTATTTTCAGGCACCTTTACCTTTTCAGTGATTTCATCAAGAACTGTGTATTCCTTGTTTTCTTTTTCCTTTTTCTTTTCCTGCAACTGATTCTTATACAAGACCTTTTCATTGAATATTACATCTCTGCTCCTAATGATTTTGTGATTTTCGTAATCATATAAGCGATAACCAAAATCATTAACACCATATCCAATAAAGGTACATTTCTTTGACTTTGCCTCAAGCTTTGTTCTATTTTCTTTATCAATATGGACAAAGGCCTCACAACCAAAAGGCTTCAAAATGGAGTAGTTTACCTTTTTACCTGTCCATGCTTCCTCCGGAACACCACCATCCAAGGAACTTGAAGGCCCTTTGTTTATTAGATAAACAGCAGTATCTACAGCATCTACCCAAAACTGTAAAGGCAATCCTGCATGCAATCTCATGCACCTTGCACGCTCCATGATTGTTTTGTTCATCCTTTCTGATACACCATTTTCTTGTGGTGTTCTTGGAACTGTCTTCTCTCTGCGAATTCCATGCTCTGAAAAGTACCTATCAAACTCTTTGCTGCAATATTCACCTCCATTGTCTGATCTAAGACACTTCAATTTCTTTCCTGTCTCAATCTCAACCAAAGCTTTCCATTCCTTGAAAGTATCAAATACATCATATTTATTCTTAATACAATAAATCCAAGTTTTTCTAGTTGCATTATCAATAAAAGTAACATAATAACAAGAGCCACCGAGAGATGATACCTGAGCAAGTCCCCATACATCTGTATGCACAAGCTCTAATTTTTCATTCTTCTTTTCTTTCCCAACTCTGAGAAATCTGAGTCTCTTCTGTTTTCCATAAATGCAATTCTCACAGAAGTCCAAATCAACATTCTTCAAACCCGGCAACAAATTCCTTGAGTGAAGAATCTTCATCCCCTTTTCACTCATGTGTCCGAGCCTATGATGCCATAATGCTGCATCTGCTCCTTTGGAAGTTAAAGCATTAACTGAGTTAGAAATACCATTGCATAAATACAATGTACCAACCTTTTCGCCTTTTGCTATTACCAGGGCTCTTTTTGTTACCTTCCAAGTTTTATCTGTGAAATTTGTCACACAACCTTCACTGCCTAACTGCCCTGTTGAAATCAGATTTTTCTTTAGATCTGGAACATGCCTTACCTCCTTTAGTAGCCATTGGTTTCCATTCTGTTGTTTTACAAGAACCTTACCCATTCCAACAATTTTACAGGGTTTATCATCACCCAAACGAACTTGTCCAAAATCTCCTTGGACATAGTCATGAAAGTATTTCTTATCAGGTGTGGCATGGAATGAGGCCCCTGAATCTACCACCCAGGAATCAGTAATATTTTCGAAAGAAAGAATCAAAGCATCTTGTAACACCTCACCTGTCACATTTGCTTCATGATTGTTTTCTTGCTGTGCATCTCCTTCTTTTCCCTTCCGAGATCTACAGTCTTTCTTTAGGTGTCCTTTCTTTCCACATTTCCAACACACTATCCCCGATCTGGACTTGGATCTGCCTTTCCTTGATTTACTACGATATCCTGAGCTCTTTCCTCTTTCCATTTTTCTTCCTCTAGACTCTGCACTAATAGCATTTCCCGATGTCTCACCGGAGCTTTTCCGTCGCATTTCCTCGCTAAGGATAGCACCGAAAACATCATCAAACTTTAAAGTACTAGATCCAGAAACGGAGTTACTAATGGCCATTACCAAACCATTCCAACTTTCTGGTAATGAGCACAAGAATAACAGAGCTCTAACTTCATCATCAAAGTTTACCCCTACAGAACTTAACTGACTTGTAACTGTATTAAAATCATTTAAATGGTTTGCAACAGATCCACCTTCCGACATATTCATATTAAATAACTGTTTCATAAGAAATACCTTGTTTGAGGCCGAGGGTTTTTAATATAGTTTCGACAACGTCTGCATCAAATCCTCTGTCGTGGTTTCCTTCGAAATGTTGAAGGCGACTGACACAGCAAGGCACAATCATATTGTTCCGAGTGCCTTTCTATCGAGAAGGTTCCATTCTTCGTCTTTCATACCCGTCGGCATCTTTGTTTTTCCGCCCAATGGTAGGTATAGATCTTTCTGATACAGATAATCTTCCATCTGCATCTTCCATAGCGAGAAGTTTTGGCTGTTAAATTTCTCGACCCTAAACTTACCATCTTCCGCCATTGCTCCCACTCAAACCAGGAACCCTTCTTTCCTGCGAGTTTATCAGCCAAATAGACCTTCGGCTTTGATACCAGTTGTTAGAAAATTATATATTACGGAGCAATGGAACACATAAAATATTGCAGAAATATAAACACAGAAAACGCACAAAACAAGAGAGACACAGATATACGTGGTTCACCCAGTTTGGGCTACATCCACCCTGAACAGCCAGTCCTTCCTTTCTATTATCCAGCAAAATGAAGAGACACAACCTACAGCAAATCCGCTGTAATATCCTCTATTTTCTCTCACAGTCTCACCTCTCTGTTTCTCACTCACAGAATACACATCTATCACATAGTCTCAAATACAATACCCTCATACAAAGAAAGGGGTTACCTTCTAGGGCAAAAAACCCTAAACTAAACATAAGTTCTACCGTCAGATCATCCGCCTAATGAACAGCCCAGATTGACTAGAAAATACTATACTTTTACAAGGCAATTTTACATTTGTTTTTAGCTTCGGGGGCGCTGCCCCCGAGCCCCCGCCGTGGGACCGCTGGCCCCCGGACCCCCCAGCCGGGGGGGATCGGCCCCCCCGCACCCCCCCACGTGGAGGGGTGTACAAACTTCCTGGGGTATACATCCGGCTGAAACAAAGACCTCTGAACAATCATGCTCCACACACAACACTAAGGTCAGGTAGGAAAACTTTTCCTCTACTTTGCCGGTGCCATTTGGCCCCTGCGTGTTTAAAATGCAACAAGATGATGGAGCTTAGTGAAAAGAAGTCACCTTCACTAAGTGGGCCCGCAGGCTATTTTTGGCGCAAAGTCTATTTTTAGACTATGTCTATTTTTAGACATATGGATCATGCTCTATGTGTTGCAAGATGCTATTTATGGATGATTGGTCATGTTGGTAAAAATAGTTGGACCTCTATTTTTAGACATATGGGCGGAGTCTATTTTTAGACTGCCAGTCAAAAAATAGAACAGTCGAATATTATTAGCTCTTAATAATATTTTGACTATAAACATTATCTTATCCTCTTGCAGCACTTCAGTTCGAGCTACGGATGTGGCACATGCAACTGCCAGAAGAAAATACGCTTTTCCTATGGGTTAGTTGAGCTATTGCATGATGGACTTCAGTTAGAACTCAAGTGATTGATTTTGGTGGAGTTGATTGAGGAGTTGATGGAGTTGTGTTCAGTTTGACTTAGTTGAACTAGTTGTATTTAGTCTAACTGACAAATACACTAGTGATGAGTGGTGTGAATTAATTATTAATTAATTCACGAATTATTAACTCATAAATCAACTAAAGAATACATCAGTTAACTCAGTGCATGGACAATTCAGTGGAGACAAGTGTTAGAGGTAGGTGAAAGGATGAGACTACTATTAGTTATGACTATAGCTGTGCATAAGATTTGCACAATCATTGATTGAGATTGCCAATGAGGATTGCACAGTACAAGCCAAGGGGATTCGAACTTGGATCTAATCTATTCTCAACTTGGATTGCGTAGTAGAGGCAGGCAAACAGTGGAGGAGATTTGAACCCGTGACTTGTTCAAATCTGAGCTAGTTTGTATGTAGCATGTGGAGATAGTACTGAGTACTTTTGAGGAGTATTGTACTATGTATTGTTACATGTTCTCTATCGTTATAATATAAAGATAGTTGGGGGTTTTCAGCTGTATGCTTTCCCTATTACATACTGTGTTGATATGTGTGATTGATGTTTCAATGTGCGCATGCGATTGTTTTTAATTCCGCAAATTGATGATCAATGGTAGAGGAGGTTATGTATTATGCATGCATTCCGTAAATAGTGTATAATCAGGATAATCTCTATGAATAAGTGTTATATTATTCAAATTTCTACATGGTATCAGAGCAAAGTTGATCATCAGATCTATTATTCAGAAAGTGATTACATTTTATTTCTTCAGGCAGAGTCTGTAATTGGGCCAGGTAGCCTCTGGATTCATCCTTCTTTTGGAAGGTGAGATATCTGGTAAATGCCCATAAAGTCAATCTTTGTACAAGAAATACTTTTTCCTCACAAATTTTATATCAGAAGCGGTTGAGTTTGAGCTGGTGGAATTCGAATTTGTAGCAGTGTTTTCTTGGTGTCGAAGTTGAAATGTCTTTCAACGGATTGCGATTGGAGTATGCCCTTGAAGGCAGCTCGAATTATATTGCATGGAAAGACAGGATGGAGGTGGTGTTAGATGACAATGGGTTAAAGGAGTTCATAGATGCTAAAGTCCCAAAGTCTACTGATGCTTCTCAAGTTGAGGCTTGGCAAAAGAAGACAACAAAGTGTCAAAGGATTTTGTTGGAGGGCATGAAGGATCACATTGTATCTAGCTTGCATGGAAAGGCTTCTCCATACTTGATGTGGAAAGCGTTGACATATTTATTCCAAAGCAAGAGCGACCAGAGGAAGTTGGCACTCAAGGATAAACTCAGAAACATTAAGTGTGAGAAAGGAGACAGTATGCCCAAGTATCTCATCAAGTTCACCCAATGCCGGGATGAGCTGGGAAGTGTGGAGGACTTGGTGAGCTTGGCTCTCCTTGGTCTTTCGAAGAGTTCGCATTCCTATCAGGACTCTGTCAATGGTCAGGAGAAATTGCCAGGATGGGAGAGACTTTGGTCTGATCTTGTGCAAGAGGAGATCAGGCAGAATACCAGGGATGGATCTTCATCAAAGGCATCTGATGAAGAAAATTGTGCTTTGGTTGCCAAAGCAAAGAAGGGGAAGAACAAGAAAGCTTCTCATTCTAGTGCGAAAGGAAAGAAGCAAGACATGTCCAAGGTGAAGTGCTTTCACTGTCACTAGCATGGACATTATGCCACAAATTGTCCGCAGAAGAAGAAAAATAAGCAAGTTGCTGGATCTGCAGTGGGAGAGGCCTTAGCCTCACAGTTTGAGCTGAATTTTTTGCTGATCTCATGCTTGGTATCAAGTGTGATGGTATCGATATGGTTCTTGGATCGTGGTGCATCCTTTCACATGACAGAAGATCGAGATTTCTTTTCTGATCTGGATGAGAAAGATCTTGGAGTGCACATCGAGATGGGCGATGATGGTAGATACAATGCGACCAGTATCGGTACCATTTCCTTTGAGAGGGAGTCTGGTAAACCCTTCGTATTGAAGGAAGTGATGCATGTTCCAAGATTGAAGAAGAATCTTATCTCTATGGCGATGTTAGAAGACAAGGGATATGATGTTGTCTTCAGCAAGGGAAAGGCTTTCCTACGCAGTAAGACAAATGGAGAAACCTGGAAGATAGGGGTTCGAGTCAAGAACCTTTATCAATTGCATGTAGATGACTGCGCAGCAATGGTATGCAAGGCAGAAGGAGTGGTGAGCTGGGATGATGGCGAGCTGTGGCACGGAAGATTGGGCCACCTTCACCATGGAGCTTTGAAGATACTGCAGCAGAGTTCTACTGGGCTTCCTAAAGGCACTCTTGCGCAGTCAGATCAGTGCAAAGGGTGTAATTTGGGAAAATTTGTGAAAGCCACCTTTCATGAGAAGGATAGTCGCACCATGACGATCCTTGAGAGAATTCACACAGACATGTGTGGACATTTCTTAGTAGCTTCGACGGCAAAGCATAAGTACTATGTGATCTTTGTTGATGATTTCTCTCGAAAGTGTTGGATCTTCTTCATGCAGAAAAAGAGCGAGACATACTCAAAGTTCTGTGAGTTCAAAGCACTGGTCGAGAAGGAATTGGGGAAGAAGGTGAAGGCTCTTAGGAGCGACAATGGTGGTGAATTCATCTCTGTTGAGTTCAAGGACTTCTGCAACGCAGAAGGGATTCAAAGAGAGCTCATAGCTCCCCATAACCCACAACAGAACGTGGTTGCTGAGCAGAAGAATAGAACGATCGTGGGTGCTCCACAGGCGATGTTGCATGATCAGGGCCTACCCCTTCACTTGTGGGCGGAGGCATGCAATACTGCAGTATATGTGCAGAACCGTTGTCCTCACAAGATACTTGGCATGAGTACACCCGAGGAGGCTTATTCTGGTAAGAGGCCTGATATTTCCCATTTGAGGATTTTTGGTTCTCCTATTTACATGCATGTGATGAAGGATGCCAGGAAAAAGCTAGAGCTGACCGCAGAGGTTGGGATATTTGTGGGGTACACTGATACGCCCCAAAACTATCGTGTGTATTTTCTAGACAGTCACAAGACCGTTGTGCGACGGGATATCAAATTTCAGGAGGAGAAAGCCATGAAGTGTTCGCTTGAGAGGGAGCCACACATGCATGCAGATGAGGAGCTATTAGTTCCTAAGGATGAGCTTCAGGATGTGGATCAGCTACAAGATGAAGTTCATGGAGTGGAAGAGACCACTCATGTAGCGCCAACCATCAAAGGGCGAAAGCGCACTACAGAAGCTGAGCGACTGGCTCAAGATGCAGAGAAGGTTGTAGGACCACCTACAAAACAGCGCAAACAGAGACAGTCACCTGATCGGTACACTGGATACATGGCTCTTGTGAGCAAATGTGTCGTGACTTAGCCATCCTCTTTCGAGGAAGCTGTGGAGGATCCCGCATGGGTAGATGCCATGGTGGAAGAGTATGATTCAATTTTCAGAAACAGTGCATGGGAGATTGTCCCAAGACCAGAGGGGAAATCAGTGGTGGGTTCAAGATGGATCTACAAAGTGAAGCAGGCAGCTGACGGGAGTGTGGAGAAGTACAAGGCAAGATTTGTTGCCCGAGGCTTCTCACAGATAGAGGGGATCGATTATGAGGAGACCTTTGCACCTGTCGCAAGGTATTATTCCATACAGATGATTCTTGCTCTCTCAGCGCAGATGGGGTGGCACATCCATCAGATGGATGTGAAGATTTCGTTCCTCAATGGAGTCATTGAGGAGGAGATGTACATAGAGCAGCCCGAAGGTTTCAAGATCTTCAGCAGCGAGTCGCATGTGTGCAGGCTCAAGAGAGCGTTGTATGGGTTGAAACAAGCACCTCGTGCTTGGTACACATGGATAGACAGTTATTTCACTGGACTTGGATTCTCCAAGAGTGAGGTGGATCCTAACCTATACCAGATTGTGGTGGAGGGTAAGTTGCTGATCATTGTACTTTATGTAGATGATTTGATTTTGACGGGAGATGAGCTATTGATACTTTCATGCAAGGAGGATCTTGCTAGAGAGTTTGAGATGAAGGACTTGGGCCTCCTTCATTATTTCCTGGGATTGGAAATTTGGCAGCGCAGTGATGGACTATTTGTTTCTGAGGGTAAGTATGCCCAGGAGATAATGGAGAAGTTCAACATGCATGGCTGCAAGCCTGTTGATACTCCTCTTCCTGGAGGTTAGAGGAAGGAGGATGCTACTTTAGCGGAGGTAGTGGATTAGGGGTGATTTTAGGGGCGAATGTTCGCCCTTTGGCGAAATTAAGGGGTTTTTAATTTTTAGTGGGCGATTATTTTGTATCATAGTACACTTTTACAAATCACCTCAAATAGCCCACCTTCTTTTAAGGGAGAGGGTAAAAAAGTTAAATTTAGCCCTTGAAATTAGGAGTTACAACCTTCCATTCGCCCATTTTCAAGAATAGGTTTTATTTAAGTGAATCCATTCGCCCATTTTCAAGAATAGGTTTTATTTAAGTGAATCCTATGGGCCAAAGGCCCAAATACCATATTTATAAAAGAGGTATGGTAAATTAATAAAAATATAAATAAATGAGAAGTATGGTAAATAAATAAATAAAAAAATTATATTTACTCCATAAATCACCTTATATACATGCAAGGGTGTAAACAAATAAAAATATAAGTAAAGTGGAGGTATGGTAAATAAATAAAACGTTTTTTTTGTTAGGTAAACTTGACTCGGGATAAAGTCAAAGTTGACGAGGTTAAACAGTGATGATTTTGGGGCACATGGTATTGTGCACCCATAATATTATGCCCGTGGTATTATATGTAATGGAGCTTATAAAAGACTGGAAGGACTTCATTGTAATGCAAGACCTGGAGGTGAGCGGCGAAGGCTCACTTGGTCAGATTGGCCAGGGTTTTGGCCAATGCTAATGAGATCTTATTAGGTTGAGTTTTTCACCGGATTTGGGGTTTTCCTGGATAAACATTTGTGTTTATGTGTTTATGGTTGTTGCTGGTTATTTTTATATTTATTCCTCTTAGTAATTATTTATGTTATGCGGTAAATTTATTAACATTTTTATACTTACTCAAAAGGTATGGTAAATAAATAAAAACATAAATAAACTAGACGCATGGTAAATAAATAAAACCTCTTTTTATATTTAGTCCATAACCCTCGTTCTATTTATGAAGGCTCAAGAAAGAGGTTTTATTTAAGTGAATCATATGGGCCAAATACCATATTTGTAAAAGAGGTATGGTAAATTAATAAAAATATAAATAACGAGAGGTATGGTAAACAAATAAAACATTTTTTTATATTTACTCCATAAGTGACCTTATATTTACGAACACTCAAAAAATGCGTTATATTTAGGTGAAACCTATGGGCAAAATACTATGGGAGAAATACCATGGACTAGATTGTTATTAATACCATGAAAAAAAACATTATTAACCCTAATATTAGTATTAATAAAAATAAAAATGGCACATGGTATTGACCCATGGTATTCACCAGAATGGCACATGGTATTGACCCATGGTATTCACCTGGAATGTAGCCTATTTAAATGGGGGAATTAAACGAGCATAGATCCATCTTTACTCTAGATCTACTAACCTCGAAAGGTATCAAATATCGGTAATTTTGATTTCAAAAGATATTTTAAAGAAATGCAGTGATTTCATTTGTGTATTCAATAAACACAAGATTTTATAATTGAGTAAAATATTCGCCATGCCTGGTGAGAGATTCGCCAAAAAATTATATATACATATCATATTATTGATAAAATCGCCTTTCATTTTTCCTATATACCATGGAGATTCGCCCATTTATTATACATGTAAATTTAGGGGGGCTTCTTAAAATTTTCCCTGTAGTGGATGCCACTATTTATTGAAAGTTGTTGGGGTCACTTATGTATCTGGTCAATACACAACCCGATATATGCTATGCTATTAACCAGCTTTCACAAGCTATGGTTAATCCAACCAAGCTCTTCTGGAAGGCAGGAAAGCATGTATTGCATTATCTCAGAGGCACATCATGATATGGATTATGGTACAGACAAGAGGATGAGGTGAAGCTATGTGGCTTCACGAATGCAGATTAGGCAGGGAGCCCAACGGACAGAAAGAGCACAACTAGAGGGATCTTCAGTATCGGGTCGACAGCAGTTTCTTGGTACAGCAGGAAGCAGAGATCTGTGGCACTCAGTTTAGCAGAGGCTGAGTATATGGTAGCAAGTTTGGCTGCATGCGAGGCTATATGGATGAGGAAGATCCTGGTCGGGTTGTTTAGGTCACACTTGGAGCCTACTGTGATTTATTGTGATAACCAGAGTTGCATTAAACTCTCAGCTAATCCAGTATTTCATGATAGATCCAAGCACATCGACATCAGGTACCATCATATCAGAGATTGTGTGCAGTGGAGAATCATGTTACTTTCATACATTCCCACGAAGGATCAGGATGTTGATATCTTGACGAAGGTGCTCACGAGGAGAAAATTCAAATACCACAGAGGCAGGATAGAGGTTGCAGATAATCCATATCTTTTTGAGAGGGAGTGTTGAAAATGCAACAAGATGATGGAGCTTAGTGAAAATAAGTTGCCTTCACTAAGTGGGCCCGCAGGCTATTTTTGGCCCAAAGTCTATTTTTAGACTATGTCTATTTTTAGACATATGGCACATGGTCTATGAGCTGTAGGATGCTATTTATGGATGATTTGTCATGTTGGTAAAAATAGATGGACCACTATTTTTAGACATATGGGCGGAGTCTATTTTTAGACTGTCAGTCAAAAAATAGAACAGTCGAATATTATTAGCTCTTAATAATATTTGGACTATAAACATTATCTTATCCTCTTGCAGCACTTCAGTTCAAGCTACGGATGTGGCACATGCAACTGCTAGAAGGAAATACGCTTTTCCTATGGGTTAGTTGAGCTATTGCATGATGGACTTCAGTTAGAACTCAAGTGATTGAGTTTGGTGGAGTTGATTGAGGAGTTGATGGAGTTGTGTTCAGTTTGACTTAGTTGAACTAGTTGTATTTAGTCTAACTGAAAAATACACTAGTGATGAGTGGTGTGAATTAATTATTAATTAATTCACTAATTATTAACTCATAAATCAACTAAAGAATACATCAATTAACTCAGTGCATTGACAGTTCAGTGGAGACAAGTGTTAGAGGTGGGTGAAAGGGTGAGACTACTATCAGTTGTGATTATAGCTATGCATAAGATTTGCACAATCATTGATTGAGATTGCCAATGAGGATTACGCAGTACAAGCCAAGGGGATTTGAACTTCGATCTAATCTATTCTCAACTTGGATTGCGCAGTAGATTCAGGCAAACAGTGGAGGAGATTTGAACCCGTGACTTGTTCAAATCTGAGCTAGTTTGTGTGTAGCATGTGGAGATAGTACTGAGTACTTGTGAGGAGTATTGTACTATGTATTGTCACATGTTCTCTATCATTATAATATACATATAGTTGGGGGTTTTCAGCTGTATGCTTTCCCCATTACATACTATTTTGATATGTGTGATTGATGTTTCAATGTGCGCATGTGATTATTTTTTAATTCCACAAATTGATGATCAATGGTAGAGGAGGTTATGAATTATGCATGAATTCTGCAAATAGTGTATAATCAGGAAAATCTCTGTGAATAAGTGTTATATTATTCAAATTTCTACACTACGAAGGTGAATGGTCGATTCGACCACTCACCCAACTTAAGCAGTTGAAGTTAGCGGGACTATAGAGTTAGCGTTACGCTGGTCGCTTTTTGCTTGCACGCAAAAGTTTTGCATGCCCCCAGGTATAGCGAAGTAGAGTTTCAAGGTTATCCTTCAATTTGCAGACAAAACATTTGCTTTGTCGGGAAAGGCCTACCTTTTCCAGGTCACCCTTCAATTTGCAGACAAAACATTTGTTCTATCGGGAAAGGCCTACCTTCTAACGGAGGTATCTTATTCTAGTCTAATCTCATCTTCCTATATGGACGGGGGGTCGGACCAGTCATATATCCTTCGCCGAAACCTACTCTATACCCAGAGTTTTCCTGCGGAAGCAAACCAGGGTGCATGCCCCCTGGGTTTCAGTCATGACCCCCGAATTACTCGCTTTCTTCAGGTGGACGGACTGGAGACTGATGAGACATTCCTTGCATGAAAAGACCATTTAGGGATGGCATTTGACTATTAGCTATGTGTAAGCTGGGGAACGAAAGCTGCTCTACGAGTTGTACCACTCTGCCTTCATGCAGAAAACACATTACTCGAAAGAGTGAGGAGACAATGGCTCCCATGCAATAAATATAGTCATGCCCAAGGAATAGATTGTAATCTAAAGGCCCTTGGACCACCATTACGTTCATGTACATTATTTTCCCTCTCAAAGTTATGGGCACATTTGGAAGGATCCCTAACAGTCGACTGGTTCCTTTGTCAAAGCTTGTCATATTTCGCATCTCAGGCATAAGCAATGGCGAACCAAGCGCTTTCCAAGCAGTTGAGGAGAGGATACTCACAGAAGCCCCTTCATCTATGATAGTACCAACCATGACCATCCTATAAGTTTGTACAATGATTCGAAACGGTACATTAGATGGTAAACAGGGTCTACCTAGTAGATTCCAATCGAAGGAAACGACTAGGTTGCTCGGAGGTGGGACCGAATAGACGATCGGATACGACTATGACGAACTTCCTTCCTGCAGTAAAGGAATGGGTAGATTGCCCCCATGTTCATCGGAGTCTGTGTTTACAAAGAGAATTTGAATAGTGTCATTCTCATTCTCTTCAGGGACTGTATCATCTGAAGATGGACCTTCTGAAGACAAGACTGGGCCGACTGCTGCCTCAACCTTTTGACTTTCGTCTGGTATGGATTCAAAGGGTTTAACTTCAATGATAGGTGCTTCGACCAACCACAAAGTTGTGTCAGTTGGATTTTGAACTAGAGATGGACTTGGCAAGAGTTTCTTGTACCCATGAGGAAGCTGTAGCGGTGAAGCAAGACGGTTATCTAGAACTCTTTTAGCTTCGTCCAGGAAGGGACAATGGTGGACAGCATGGTTGCCTTCACACAGCTTGCAAGGAAATTTTCATTTTCCTTTCTGCCCAGATGCTTCACTTTCACTAGTTGACGGTGTACTCTTAACGTGATCATCAGAGCTTGACGACACCGAATTGTGCAAGCAAGGAGACCAGTCCCTTAGGATCCGAGGGATATAAGGACAATCTCGATGATAGTGGTCTCCTTTGCAAATGACACATGGATATTTGGGTTTGGATGGTTCAGTGTGTGGATTTTCGCTAGATGATGCATGGTTGCACCTCTTTGCCTTTGGCTTCTTCTTCTTCTTCTCCTTCTCCTTCCCTTTCTTCTTCTTCTCAGTTACTTGGTTTTTAGTTTTACCAACTTCACCAAGCGAAGAGGAAGGAGGGGAGGGAGAAACAAGTGAAGTAGAAGGTTGGGGGGTAACTGTAGTATCATCTAGTTGTTGACTTGATTGCTCAGGAATAGTGGTGGTTTGAACGACAGAGGTCGAGAAGATCCATATTGGCAAGCCGATTGTCAGTCCTGGGAGGGACAATGTGGCCATATGAGGTGCACCAACATCTCCCCAAGAGGAGAAAGGACTAGGATTTCCTCCAAGGGGAAATCCTTGGTTGGTGGACTCCATTATCTTAACCTAAGACCAACGAGGGAACAGTGACGTTATTCCTGATTAAAATAAATTTTAGACACTTTGACACAACTTGCTTTTTCAATTTTTAAGAGTCAAGAAAAAGCTAAAGATGACTCTAGTCACCTTCGATTTTTAATGAGCCTGAAGTGACAAGTGCTCAGATGGACCTTTTCCTTTAAGGAGTCTAAAAAGGAATGAAAGAGACTACTCTAGAAATCTAGAAAGAGGGATTACCAAACCAATCGCAAAACTGCAGAATACTTTTTACGGTACGGTAGTCAATCTTCCCGGATGTTGTGTTCAGTGCATTGCGATCGATAGGGCGGCAGACACGGCTTCCTAAGGATAAAGGATATAGCCTATTGTGGTCTCCAAATATATACTTGACGGTACATGCAAGCACAAGTCCATACCGGCACTTGTCGTCTCAAAGAGGAGGAATCACCCAACCTACGATGAAAGCGATAGTTACCAGGCTTTACGACGCCAGAATATGTCTCTAGCCTAGACTTCTAAATGTTGTGCGTAGGTTCCAAAGCGTTTTTATGTTCATTGAATTTATTTTACAATTGATCTTTCTTAAGAAGTTTACCTTTCAGTTTCACTGCTTGATGTAGATATACAATTCCTAAAATGCAATCTAAGATGATAAACAATCATTTGATCTTCTTTTTGCAATGAAAATCCTAGCTACTAAGGAAAGAGAAGCGGGATTCTTTCAACATAGAGCAGAGAGCACACACTAGATGCACTGTCCCAAATCAAAATCAACAAGCAGTCTAAATGCAAATGCACATGCATGTATTTGTTTTCAGCCTTCCTAATGTGTGAATGACAAGAAGAATGCTAGGTACAACTCTAAATTATCTTTTCAAAGCGATAGTACTAACAATTCTTCTTCAAAATAATAAAGGAAGATAATGACGACACTTTACGATTTTGAATTGAAAACTGCTTTCAACGCTTGAAAAACCACTAATTCAAATCAAATACAAGAGTAACAGTATAATCGACCATCAAGAACAATAGGATTCTTTTCTTTGACTGAAAATGACACTTGCTACACTTCCAAATCAAAAGTTGATAGCTTGATTATGCTACTTCTTTGTAAAAGAGAACTCTAAATGGCGCACAATACATAAAAAAATTCACAATTCTTTCCACGATGGAGGTGGAATAATGGAAAGGAAGGGAGTTTCCAAAGAGTCCCTCCAAGTCAGCCATCCTCTTTAAGTCAAGGTTAATAGTTGAGTCTCTGCCTAGTCAAAGTTATTGGCATTATGAGAAAAGTGTTGTCCTTGATGGCAAATCACACTGATGACAAATCATAGTGCAGAAGGTCAGCAACAAGGAATTGATGATCAGACTATAAGAAGAAGAGAAAGTTCATACACGCAGGTTCATTAAGCCCAAGTCGCGTATACAAGCAGGTTCACTATATACCAAGTCGCGTATACGCAGGTTCGCTATATACCAAGTCGCGTGTACACGCTGGTTGGCTTCATTAAAAGCGCGTGTATGAGGAAAACTTATCTTTGGTCCACGGCGGTTATTCCTTGGAAGTTGTGCCTATGGTTTTGGACCTTGGTGTCTCGACGAACGTGTTGATCCCTAGTTTTGAAGTTGATGGTATTGGATTTCTATGGTTTTGGCTCTTGGTATTGAACAAGGCCTAAGGCTATATAAGGAGAAGGAAATCATTAGGCAAGTGCATCTGAAATGTCTTGAATATCTGATGAAGCATTAGATCCAGTATACAGGGTTATGGGTTGATGATGCATTGCTTGATCTGAGCTAAGGAGAGATCTCACCGGTTGATGGAGAACTAGATCTAAGGAGAGATCGGGATCAAATGGTTTGAAATGAACTATCTTTATGATGCTTATTATAGATCTACATACTGACGCATGTATTGTTCTATAAGTATTATGAGTATGACTGATGTCTGGTACAGCTGCAAGTTATGAGAAATTATTTTTAGATCTGTACGCGGTTTGGCTTTGATAAAAGCGCGTATACACGCGGGTTTGATTCATCGAAGTAGCGTATACATTGTAAATCTTAATATTTGAAGTTGCAGATGGATCTGATGGTTATTACAGAGTTCTGTGTCTGCTCTGTGTTCTGGTGACTGTTGTTAACAGGGTTTCAGTGACTCAGAGTTTGATGATTGTTTTGAGCTTCAATGATAGTTATGGGTCCAGTATGAAAATTGGATGAAAAGTGGCCTTACAGATTATGTGTTGTGCTTCAGTGTATCCAGTCTGAAAATTGATGAAACGTGGTACCTGAAGGTGAGAAGATTGTAGGCAAGCACCTACGTACTAGTATCTAAGCTAGTACAAAAGCTAAAGGAGATCTTTGGAGCATTGTAGCAGGTAGCAGCCTGCGTACTAGTAAATGGATCGGCTAGTACAAGAGCAAAGGGGGTTGTAGCTCCCGTACTGGTATAAGACTGCACCAGTACAAATATTGTAAAAGGATTTTCTTATTAAGAAGAAGATTGAGATGACTTGCAGCAGGTGGTTTTCACCCACATTGGGTTTCCACCTTATATCTTTCTGTTCATGTGTGTGGCTCTTGTGTGATGTTCTGTTCTGTTATTCTGCACCTGTTTACTATTAATATGCTTAATAATGATCTGATGCATTTACTGAAGATTAAGCTAACTGAATTATAAGATCTCTGGATATACGCGAGTTTCATGGGTTCACTTAATTGAAGTAGCGTATATGTTTCTGAGTATGAAATTTAAAAGTTTGATTGATCTGATAATACTGATTCACCCCCCCCCCCTCTCAGTATTATTTTCAACAATTCGTATCAGAGCGGGTCCTTTGGTAGAAGCTTGATCGCTTGAAGGAGATCCGTGGATCAATGGGAAAGAAGCTTAAGAAGAAAACTGATAAGAAGAAGAAGACATCTCAGAAGATCTATGACAGTGGAAGAGTCGATTGGGGATTAGGTATAAGAAGTTCTTCAGATTCAGAATCATTATCAGGTATGAATGTGTTATCCTCTGATGTTCCTGCTATATTTCCTTGTGAAAGTGATGGAAGTGATAGTGAAACTACTGAACATGCCTTTATGGGTGAGCAAGAAAAGTGTCAAATAGAGGCAATGTTTAGAAGGTTTGCAGACAAAGTTAAAGATCAACAAGATCTATTGAACAAAAGGGAAGAAGAAGTTACCAAACTAAAGGCCCAACTAGAAGAAGGAAACAAGGTAAGAAAGCTTCTCAAGGACAAGGAAGACCAATGTCAAAAATTGCAGCATGAAGTGACATCATTAAGAAAAGAAGTCAATGAAAGAAGCACAACCATCAAGAAACTCAAAGATAGATCCAGCTACTATGAAAATCTTGAAGCTACAATCCCCTCACTAAAAGGAGATCTTGAAGAATCAAAGAAGCAGAATACAGATCTACTCCAAGCTATTGCAAAACAAGAAAACGAAGTCACCAGCTTAAAATCTCAACTGGAATGTGCCTTCCAAGTTCGTCAAATGCAGCAGGATCTGTATGAAGAACAAGAAAAAGAAACTCTCAAACTAAGGGAACAAATGGAAGAAGGAAGGAAAGCTGAAGAAGTTTTGAAAAGGAAATCTCTTGAAAAGGAAGAACAGCTTCAGGTTGAGGTAAATATCTTGAAAGGTAAACTAGAAGAAAAGGATAAGCTTTTACGATTTCAAGATAGCTCTAAAGTATTGGATGATATTCTTAGTAGTCAAAGGTCCCCTGCTATAAAGACTGGTCTTGGTTTCCATGAATCTGTTGAAGGTGAATCTAGTTCACAAGGGGAGGCAAGAAACTCTAAAGAGAAAACCAAAATGATCAACAAGGAGATGAAAGGTCAATCCCATCAACAAACAAGGAAAGAGACTCCTCAAAGAAAATCCTTTACTCCTCCTATGAATAATATTGAATGTTATGTATGTCATAATCTTGGACATGTTGCAGCTAGATGTAGAAGAAGAAGAGTTCAAGACTATTATACGGACAGGTCATCTCAATCAAGGTACTTTAATGGATATTGCTTTGCTTGCAATATGTATGGTCACAAAGCTGCTGATTGCTACAGAAAGAACATGAAACATGTTAGATGTTATGCATGTAACAAGCTTGGACATATAGCAAAGGAATGCAGGAACAAAGGATGGACATCACACCGAAAGGAGAAAACCTCATCACACTTGAAGATATGGAGGAAGAAGGAAGTACAGTCAGCACAATGTACTGAGACACAGCACAGCACAGACATATCAGACTCAGGGGGAGCTGAAAGTGTAAACCTTCAGTGTCCTGAATCTCATACGCAAGTTCCTTAAAGGGAAGTCGCGTATATACGCGAGTTAGACACTGCAAAGTCGCGTATATGTCAGTCTGAGGAAAAGCAGTGGGGACAGGCTCAGAAAAGGGATCTGATATGATTCAGTCCATTATTTGCTCTATTGGTTAATAGCTACAGTCTGCTGATGATGTGTGGAAATGTTTTGTTACTTGTATGATGTTTAGAAGTATTTTTTATCCTAACCTGAGGATGATGATGTTTTGATGCTTATTGCTGATATATGCATGATCAGATCTAACAGATGGCACTAGTTGAGGGGGAGCATATGCCTTTAGTAATTCATTGTTGGCATTATGGTTTATAATCCCTGGTGATGATTCTTATATGGCTAAATGATATATCTTGCTATGATGTGGTTGTGAGTTGTCTATGATAAACTCTCATATGATTCTTGGGGTTACATAGTTGATGATCAGATCAGATTTATGGTTGATTCCTTAATGATGCATATATGGTGCTTACATGGTGATCTTCATAAGGACAAGGAGAAGTACAAAGCTTGAATACACATCTTCCTCATTTGATGATGAGTCACTCATATACTGTTGTTGTCATATGCATAAAAATCATACAGTTATGATGCAGGCACTCTTCTGGATAAGGATTGTTGCTGTTGACGATATCAAGAAGTTTTGTCAAATGAGCTTGAGCTCAAGATGCATAATGCTGATACATGGATGACTACTCAAAGTTGCTTTATTGGAGACATGGTGATGAGTTCTTATCTATATGATGATAGGTTGATCCTTACATATGTTAATTGATGCAGATGTTCCCAAGTAATGATACTTGGATCATGTAGAGCTTGATGAAATGGCTATGGTGGTTTCACACATGATAGAATGTGAATGACTCTGAATTCTGTTCAAAGGGATGAATTGATGCAGACATACCTTGTTATAGGTTGATGACCTATTCTCTACAGGACATTTACAGGTTGCTGATATGGAAATTTGTGTACGCGCGTTGTTTAAAGGATATCCGCGTGCATATGCCGTTTTACAAGGGGATAGTCGCGTATATGGTGTACGCGTGTTGCATAAGGCCTATCCGCGTATATACGCTTGTTTATGTGGATGCAGACGCGTATATGGAATTTTGAAGGAAATCAGCAGGGACAGATGTTGGTTGCAGAAAGTCTGATATGGGTCTGACAGAGATCATCTGGCACAGGTTCAGGGGGAGCAGATAATCTTCCAATGATGCATTGTTGGCATTATCTTAGAAGCCTTTGGTTCTAGTTCACAAGTTGTTGTTGATTTCAGGTGAAACAAAGTCAAAGGAAGAACAAAAGGATCTCTTGGTTGCTGATCTGAATGGTGATTGACAAGATGCTGGCGATATCAGTTATTTGTGACTTTCATAAGTCTTGATCTAGATCTATTGTCTCTATGTCATGTATCTCATTTGTGATATCTCTTTTATGGTGTCAAGGTCATGTAACGGCCTATGTTGGTTTCCCCACTATGCCTGGGATGATTGATGCAATGTGATTGGTTGTCATATGTAAAATTTTAATGTATCCCCACTTGGTTGGGTGGATGAGTCAATTTTTGAATATCCTCACTTAGTTGAGAGATGGATGAATGTATGAGTCTTTGGTGATAGGAAGGTCTTTTATGATGTATAGAGTCATGTTCTTCTTGAAGAACATCTTTTGCAGATCTTGCCTACAGTCAGGAAGAGCATGAACAACACACTTCAGCAGTATAGAGACTCGGCATGTACTCAGGGGGAGCATTGACAGATTGGTACACTTTGGCATATACAAAGGGGGAGATCATTCAGAGATTTTAACAGATACTCAGGGGGAGTATGGACAGCGAAATGTTCAGCAAAGGAAGAGAACATCTTGGTCCACCCTTTGCCCTTGATGTCAAAGGGGGAGAGTGATTTGGTGTTGTTGCCATCAAGTCCAAAGGGGGAGATTGTTGGCATTATGATGCATGTGTTGTACTTGATGGCAACCCTCTCATAGAAGAATATCTCACTTATGTATAACTGGATGAATCTTCAGAGGAGATATCAGATGTGACTGATGGAGGACAGCTCAAAGGAATCAGATGATAGTTCTAAGTGTGACAAGTTAGCTTTGCCATCAAGTCCAAAGGGGGAGATTGTTGGCATTATGAGAAAAGTGTTGTCCTTGATGGCAAATCACACTGATGACAAATCATAGTGCAGAAGGTCAGCAACAAGGAATTGATGATCAGACTATAAGAAGAAGAGAAAGTTCATACACGCAGGTTCATTAAGCCCAAGTCGCGTATACAAGCAGGTTCACTATATACCAAGTCGCGTATACGCAGGTTCGCTATATACCAAGTCGCGTGTACACGCTGGTTGGCTTCAGTAAAAGCGCGTGTATGAGGAAAACTTATCTTTGGTCCACGGCGGTTATTCCTTGGAAGTTGTGCCTATGGTTTTGGACCTTGGTGTCTCGACGAACGTGTTGATCCCTAGTTTTGAAGTTGATGGTATTGGATTTCTATGGTTTTGGCTCTTGGTATTGAACAAGGCCTAAGGCTATATAAGGAGAAGGAAATCATTAGGCAAGTGCATCTGAAATGTCTTGAATATCTGATGAAGCATTAGATCCAGTATGCAGGGTTATGGGTTGATGATGCATTGCTTGATCTGAGCTAAGGAGAGATCTCACCGGTTGATGGAGAACTAGATCTAAGGAGAGATCGGGATCAAATGGTTTGAAATGAACTATCTTTATGATGCTTATTATAGATCTACATACTGACGCATGTATTGTTCTATAAGTATTATGAGTATGACTGATGTCTGGTACAACTGCAAGTTATGAGAAATTATTTTTAGATCTGTACGCGGTTTGGCTTTGATAAAAGCGTGTATACACGCGGGTTTGATTCATCGAAGTAGCTTATACATTGTAAATCTTAATATTTGAAGTTGCAGATGGATCTGATGGTTATTACAGAGTTCTGTGTCTGCTCTGTGTTCTGGTGACTGTTGTTAACAGGGTTTCAGTGACTCAGAGTTTGATGACTGTTTTGAGCTTCAATGATAGTTATGGGTCCAGTATGAAAATTGGATGAAAAGTGGCCTTACAGATTATGTGTTGTGCTTCAGTGTATCCAGTCTGAAAATTGATGAAACGTGGTACCTGAAGGTGAGAAGATTGTAGGCAAGCACCTACGTACTAGTATCTAAGCTAGTACAAAAGCTAAAGGAGATCTTTGGAGCATTGTAGCAGGTAGCAGCCTGCGTACTAGTAAATGGATCGACTAGTACAAGAGCAAAGGGGGTTGTAGCTCCCGTACTGGTATAAGACTGCACCAGTACAAATATTGTAAAAGGATTTTCTTATTAAGAAGAAGATTGAGATGACTTGCAGCAGGTGGTTTTCACCCACATTGGGTTTCCACCTTATATCTTTGTGTTCATGTGTGTGGCTCTTGTGTGATGTTCTGTTCTGTTATTCTGCACCTGTTTACTGTTAATATGCTTAATAATGATCTGATGCATTTACTGAAGATTAAGCTAACTGAATTATAAGATCTCTGGATATACGCGAGTTTCATTAGACACAGTAGCGTGTACACGCGGGTTCACTTAATTGAAGTAGCGTATATGTTTCTGAGTATGAAATTTAAAAGTTTGATTGATCTGATAATACTGATTCACCCCCCCCCCCTCTCAGTATTATTTTCAACAAAAGTCAGAAGCAGCTTCTAAATTTCTGTCCTAATTGTAGGTTTAGTCTCTTATTATAATACAATGACTTCCAATTACAGACTCTTTGCCTTCTATTACTGATCTTTGGCTACTACAGAAAACCCTTGACTCTTTACCATAGATATTCAGATCCTACTGCAAATAGATAGCTTTAGATTGAGATTCGGATTAGTAACAAACTTCGGTTTCTTCAAGTGTTGTAGACTTCCTTTTATCCTCGGTTCTTCTTCTCCCATTGGATTACGGACTTCAAGCTTTTTCACTTTCTTGGCTGCTACCCAAAAGAGGTCGAATATAGGCTAAAACGCCTAGATATCATTCTCCATGAGCTTTGACTTAACTAAACAAAGAGTGACCATGCCTGGATTGTTGCCTTTGTAATGTTGAAATGTCCTGCAATATTTGCCTGTGACAAGATGCAATAGCCCTAATTGGACAATACTGAAACTAGCTCAATTCACTGTTTAAGTACCATGACCAATTCCTTCATTTTCCCATAGTAGCTATGCTGCAATAGTCACACATGGAGCGAGGGTTAATTTGCACATGGACATCTCTCTTTTGACAATGAAGCCAATGTCCTAGGCTCTCATCTAATATATGTTCCTAAGATATAATAAACTTATGGTGTATGAGTTATCATCATTCTGACTCCTTAGTTATATTATATGTGCTCCCTGTCTTTGTGCTCATGGCGGAAATAAATAACTCTCCATTGAATTTCTATTAGCATCATTCAGAAACTCTTGATTGATTGATGCTCTATGAAATGCATTATCTCTGAGTTACTCAAAATCCACTTTCTTGTTGAGTTAGAGATCAACTGCCACGGTTTTTGAATTGTTGCATTTCCTCAAGGAGTTGCTAATTTGGTTTCTGTACGACTGTTAAGAATTTATCTCTCCTTACCTGGAGTGTTTTTAAGCATTCTTGGGTGGATTTCTACTTACTAGAGTCGTTTCCCTCTCCCCTCAGCATTATTTTCATTTGCTGGGGTGAGTTTGAGCTCAATCTTGGTTGTCTAAGAGGCCATAGGTACTAGACAAGGCCATACATAACTGTAGGAGATCATTGGCTTTCCAATTTCCCTTCATTCCCATAAATCGATTGAATACATGGGTGCTGAAATCGACAAGGAAATGCATTCTTGATGTGTATTTATGGTAGAATGTAATTATATTATAATGTTATTAAATTGAGATTCATTACTTGAGTGATTCAAATTATATGATGTTCCATTGGTATTGGGAATCATTACATGAGAACCCATTAACTACAATTATTCACCAATATTATCCAGAGGTTGTTCTGTACTAGAATGATGATTGTCCAGTATGATGTATAATGAGGATAAGGTTGAAGAAATGAATGAGGAGAAATCACATTCAAGGGGCAGTGTGGATGAAAGTTGTACTATAGAAAAAGAAAATACAACAGTATGGACAAATATGGACAAATTCTGATGAAGAACATGCAACATTAGCCAACTTCGATGAAAACACAAAGTTTGAATAGTTTGAGTTGTCTCATTTCGCACTTATTGCATATTCAACTAGTGGATTTGTATCTTCTTGTATTGATAATATGGAAGATCAAGATTAGATACAATGGTGTATACACACTTTTACCTTAAGGAAAAGTGTTGGGCAAAAGACACTCAAGGAAAACTCCCCTGAGACAAGTATCAAGTCAGTGAGCAAAAACTGTTGTAAAGATGCTAGTAGTCAATTGTCCAAGGGTGATTTTGGGATGCCCTCACAAGAACTAAAGGTTGTGTCCCACTATCCAAAGGATCTTCTCTCAACTAAAAAGGGTATGCTAATAAATACTTATGGGAAAAAGGCACAACACATTTATCTTTGGTTGGGAGTTTATCCATATTGCCCATGATGTAAATAGTTATAATGTCATGTTTCGTAGATTTTTGGCACACCTTTAAGAAGGTATCATTATCGAATGGGGGCTAGAAATCTAAAATGTTATCCATTGAACTAGATATAGGATTATATTTGTCTAGATGGGAAGGTTGATATAGTTTGAGCTTGTAGGAATTAATTATTGGAGAATACCCTATTGTAGATGAAGCTTTGGGTTCAATGAAATTTCATGAACCTACTGTAGAATACGTGAGCTAAATTTTTTATTTTTAATATATTTTTGCCTTATACTATTTCTTATAACGGATGGCATATGATATGTAGAAAGCTTTTCACTCTATAGAAGATATTCATGGCTTTGTGTATGGTCAAGAATATTCGTAAACCTCAAATGATGACAATCTGCTATTCAAAGTTAACAAAGATATTTTGGATATTAGGAAGTCATTTGTATCATGCTTATGCATGGTACAAGCTCTACATCCTACAGAAAAGCTACAATAAATACTTAGCATAGAAGGATTTGTAGCTGATGGCATCATCTGGATTGTTGGCTACCATTGTGAAATCGGATGAGGGAAATGTGTAGAAAAATCATATTCTAGAAACCATTTATCTTTGGTTGGGAGTTTACCCATATTGCCCATGATGTAAATAGTTATAATGTCATGTTGAGTAGATTTTTGGCACACCTTTAAGAAGGTATCACTATCGAATGGGGGCCAGAAATCTAAAATGTTATCTATTGAATTAGATATAAGATTATATTTGTCTAGATGGGAAGGTTGATATAGTTTGATCTTGTAGGAATTAATTATTGGAGAATGCCCTATTGCAGAGGAAGCTTTGGGTTGAATGAAATTTCATAAACCTACTATAGAATCTGTGACCTAAATTATTTTTATTTTTAATATATTTTTGCCTTATACTATTTCTTATGACAGATGGCATATGATATGTAGGAAGCTTTTTACTCTATAGAAGATATTCATGGCCTTGTGTATGGTCAATAATACTCCTAAACCTCAAATGATGACAATCTACTATTCAAAGTTAACAAAGATATTTTAGATATTAGAAAGTCATTTGTATCATGCTTATGCACGGTACAAGCTCTATATCCTCCAGAAAAGCTATAATAAATACTTAGCATAGAAGGATTTGCAGCTGATGGCATCATCTAGATTGTTGGATGCGATTTCTATTATGCCCTATGATCACAAGCATGGGGCTTACCATTTTGAGCTGGAGAATGAGAAGGAAAGAAGTTCAAGAATGGCTAGTCTTCTTAGTTTTGTGATTTAGTTTGGATTCTAAAATGGATACCAGAGAAGTGGTAAGTTATTTCAATGAAAAGGCTTAAGTTCATCTGTCACTGTTTGAGATGTTTGCATTTGTATAGGTTTTTCTAGTATAAGTATTATATTTTATGCTTAGTTCAAGGAGTTTTCTTCCAATATGTCTAATAATAATATGTTTTTTTGGTAGTTGTCATGCTCAACACTTCTATCTAAAGTGGTAATTAATAGGTATAGAGATCATTAAAGAGTTTATTTTTGAAATTAAGTCTTTCCTTGATGCTGCTGAGAAGTCAGAGTACACATACATTCTTCTAAG
This sequence comes from Pinus tabuliformis, assembly GCA_031772625.1. NCBI lineage: Eukaryota > Viridiplantae > Streptophyta > Pinopsida > Pinales > Pinaceae > Pinus > Pinus tabuliformis. The sequence goes on from CM062806.1 coordinate 369,719,021, forward strand.
CACTTTTTATGCTTGTATAGGTTACCCCCCATATGTCTTTCCATATGTACCTTGTACCTTGTTACCTCCCAATGTACCTTGTTACCTCCAAACTTGCAAGTAAACTATTACCTTCCATATGAAGAATTATCAGCCACTGAGACAGAAATAAATGTTTCACCTGCCAAAGGTCCCAATGTTCAATCAAAAGCAGTACCCATAGCAGCAACTCCACCTCCTATCCTAGATCTTCTTCGTTATTTGATAGGTTTAGGCAATGCACTTGTCCCTAGAGATTAGTGAGCAATAGGCTCTAGGTGGGTATTAGATAGTCAATTCCATTTCATTTTGTAAATAACAAATGGAAAAAATTGGCCTTATTGTTGGTAGATGTGAATTGTATTTACTATGACAAGCATCAACCTGATTAAAGCAACTTGTGATATTTGGTCAATGCTTTGTGCAGGCCTCCATTGCCTATTTTACTTGCAACATCAGTATGTCAGGGCCTTCAGATCAATGGGAAACTTATATGGCGCGATGGTCAAATTTTTTACAGCTTGAAGCTTTAGAATAACTATTTTGGTCTTGTAGCTGCTGGACCTATATAGGTACAATTCATAAAATGTGAAAATAGTTGAGATATTACTTCTATTTAATGTAAATATTGCTAGTTTAACAGGATGTAGATGCACATCTATTTTGAGTCATTTTCCTAAGTTTCGTTCCTAGTAAATTAGGTGCCACCATTGCAGCATGGTGCGCCTTCGACTCGGTTGGATTTTTAGGACTTTTGGGTCAGAAGGACTGGGTAGGATGGACAACTCCAAGAGATCAAAAGGGGAATAGGAAGAGCATATAGATGGTGAGCTTGTTCTCTCCATTGAAAAGCTGTAGGAAATCCAGGATGAGCTTGAGAGGGTAAGTTCTCATGCACTGTGAAAACTACTTTTTGCGGTTATTTTATTTTATTTATTTATTTTTAAATTGGTTTTTTTCTTACCTTTTTTTAAAACATTTTGCCCATTCCTTTCACTATGTATTATTTTTTTGATTTATTGGTGCATCTGTGGATTGATTGAATTTTTGTTTGTTCGTGGGCTGCTTAAGAATGATTTGTTACAGCTCTTAAGAGTGGGTTTGAGGAAAAGAGTGGTTTTTTCAGTAAACCCACACGTCATCTTCATATTCTTTCACTCTTTTGGATATGGACATTTTTATTGGTTTACATATATTGTTTTTCCAATAGTGTCGGGCAAATTATTTCAAGGAAAAATTGAAACTAGAACATCCTCAAATTAGTTATTTCAGTTTTTTTGCCATATTCATTTATTTTTTGGGTGTGAGTTGGTAAATCTCGAGGTTCAACAAATGTAATATTTTATGCGAAAATTCTTGATCAGTTACAGTTTGCCTGTTTACGATTAGGTTCATAATGACCTGGTGACCTGAGGCTCTCTCAATGTAGTATGTCGCACTCCTAAATCCCTTTTGGTCTCAATTACAATCTGCATGTTTATGATAAGGTCATAGTGCCTTGGTCACCTGGGGTACTCTCGTCCTAGTCACTACCCCCAAAGGATCTCACAAGGTTGCTAGACTTAATGGCAAGAGCTCGCAATTCTATTCAGCACATGCCCTTAGGGAAGGGTAGACCTGCCTTACCTATATGGTTGTTGACAGTTGGCTTATTCTTACATTCGTCTTTTTATTAGTTACTAGAAAGCTTTCTTGGAGGAATTAGTGGATAGAGTTTAAGTTGGATTATGGATGATAATCAGAGTATTCCTACAGGATTTTATTTTTTCCTTCTACTTTTTCTCTCTGAGATTGAACCTAAAGTTTCCAGTACCTAGCAGAGCCTTTTTCTCTTCTATCATAAGATGCATATGTGTGTAAACCTATGTAGTTGATCAGATAAGTTTGGAGTGGATTGAAACAGTGATATTTTGCTGTGGCGGTGGTGATGAATCATTTTTTCAATTGAGCATAACATGCCTATATGATATAATGGAGGAAAATGGAAAACAAAGTGAAATTTTAAAAGGGTGCATTGAGCTTCTCTCTTTTGGCTATTCATCTCCAGTTATGTTGAATGTTAGAAATGGGGGCCAACTGCAAAACCTTTTTTCTTTCATGAGACTGCAGAAATTGGTCTCCAAATGAATTGAAAATGTCCTGGTGCACTCTGGGTTGTTCTATCACTAGTCTTACATGGGATGTTTGTATTCAAGTCATTCAGGTTATTATTTTTTTTAGTTATTATATGATGTCCAACTGTGTGGGGCCTTCTACATGGGTAAATTGCACTTGGGTATTATGGACAATTGAGTCCTCAATTATTTTTTGTGCTTTGCCTTTCACTACAGGGTCTTTAACATTCATTATTGTTTGATACGTTGAGCATTAAATATCATCTGCCCTTCTTTGTGCTTTGCCTTTCACTACAGGGTCTTTAACATTCAACATTGTTCAATACGTTGAGCATTAAATATCATTTTACCTTCACCATAAACCTTAAAAAGTAAAGCTTTCTTTATATATAATTTATTTGAATGAAAAAAAGGGAGAGAGCTGTTGTTTCAATTTCTCTAGCGTGGCATACACCAAAATGTGAAACACATCATTTCTATTTTAATAGAATAAGCATGCAGTTCATCGAATTATATCAAAGCTAAAAAACAGAATACCCATTTTTAAAAACCACCCTATCAGGGAACAACATGGAAATATGCTTATTTTGCATTAGAATCGAGTGTCAAGGCTATGATACACAACTTAATGTTATGAAAATTGCAGCCTGTTTACATGAGATCGCCATTGTGAACTAATGGCATTCTAGTAAGGGGTGTCTTCCTTGTGTACAATCTGAAACAAGTTCTTCGTTATATATATCAAATTTTCTGATAATACAACATTCAATAATCATGTGATTCTGGATCCTATGAATAGTAATAATGGGATACATAGGACTGAGAATTGACCGTGGTTGGCAATGTCTAATCTCAATAATTAGGCAGGGAAGACTACAACTAAAGAAGGTGATGATAGCAATCTGCAGCAAAAGGCCTCTAATTTTGGTCTTGTTCCAAGTATCTATTCTGCAAATTCCTCAACAGCTTAGGCACATTCAGCCCACTTGTCTTGATAAGGTGTCTAGTACTCCACACATCAACTTTAACCCCATGAACACCCCTAGACATCTCAGGAGCATGGTTCTAGCCACTAAGATTATGAGGGTAAATCTGAGGTGCACCAATGGCATCCTCAAAATCTATTATAAACCACTTATCTGATTCAATGTTCTTCATCACGTTATCCCACCTGAGATCCACGTGCATAAACAAAAGGGTCTACAAAGACACGAGTGCCTTGGTCACAAATTTCAAAGCTTCCATAAGCTGTTTGGGTTTGGTGTTTGGGTTTGTTCATAGTTTTTAATTTTTATCTTTTTTCTTTAATTTAAAATCAACGACTATAAATGTAATTTTAAGGATTGCCATAACTCTTCCTTGGTTTGGTGTTTGGGTTTGTTCGTAGTTTTTAATTTTTATCTTTAACTTTTTTCTTCAATTTAAAATCAATGACTATAAATGTAATTTTAAGGATTGGAATAACTCTTCACATAATTTTTTAAAGTGTGCTAGCTCAATGGAAGAGCGTCTGCTTTAGGAGGTAACATGAATTAATCAATGATTTTGTAGTTCATTTTTAATTAAATGTTTTTTATATCGATTTATTTCAATGGTGAGATATTTTTGGATTCATTGTTTTATATTGTCTCTATAAGTTGGTTCATTGTTTTATATTGTCTTTATATTGTTTCTATAAGTTTAACTCGGTCCCCTTTGATGAAAGTGTTATCACCAAAAATTGATCATCTAGCCTATTTTACTAGATGGATCAAGGTACACCATGTAAATTCAATTTTACCATAGTAAAATTGCTATCATTGTGAGAAATTACTTAATAAACCACCCTTGTTAAGTAATTTATAATAAAACCCATGAAGAATAATTAAATAAATCACTATTTATTTTATTTTCTTGTAGGAATAATTAATTAAACCATTGTTCAATCGTTATTCCTTGTCATATTTGACCTAATTATGAAAAATCAAAAGATAAATTATTATTTTTCTCTAGGAATAATTAATTAATCACTAATTGATTATTATTCCTTGTCAAATTTGACTAAATCCCTTAGGAATAATTAAATAAATCATTTATTTATTATTTCTAAGTAAAAGTTTAAATATGATTTCCCTCCTAACCAAATATAATAAAATATTCCAAGTGGTTATTCCAAGAATGGGGTTAATAATATTTTATTATTGCTCATTATTCGAGGATAACTCAATATTTTGTTATAAATAGAGGGGTTTTTCATTCATTATTCACCTTCAATTATTTTCATTGTTGCACTCACTGTTGTAACTCTTATTATTTTCATTGCCACACACCATTTCTTTGCCATTTGAGTTCCCATTAAGCTCAAACATTTTATTTGTTGGGTTTTCACATTTTAGAGGAGAGAGACTCTACACAAGCTGAAGATGTTTTAGGATAGACAAGAACCCATCCCATAGAGGGGGACTGGTAAAACTTATTTGTTCCCTTCACAGGGGTTATAATAAAATATATTCTTTGTATATCTGGTTTCCATTGGATGATTGGTGTTATTACTGATTATTTGTGTTGTTTAAGTATGATTGTGTCATAGATCAGGACTTTGCTAGGTTTTGTTTCTATCATTTGCTGCAAATCTACAATGTTTAGTAGCCATTTATATTGTTGAGATTGTTTTTCATCTACAGTCTTAAATGGGTTCTTTTCGTACATCTTTGAGACGAAAACACTACAACAAAATTGGCAACTCCATTGGTTTTTTACTTCAGATCCAGAAACTTGGGTGACCTTCAGTTTTCAAGTTAGGGTTTCTTATTTGTTCATAATTTTAATGTTATTTACTAGCTTTCTAACCCTAGATATGTCAAATTTCTAACTTCTATAAGTTTTCTGGTCTTTTCCGCAGGTCACAAGAAATAGCTACGACAGAGATGGTAGTTTTTTTTAGATTTTCCGATCGAGCATCAAGGAGCAAAAATCACACTTTTTAGCCTAAAAAGTGCGATCTCAAGTCCAGAGTGCACCTTTCACCCTAAAAAACGTGATCCCCCCTAAAAATAGGTTAGTACCTACGATTTTAGGGTTTCCAAGTTTTTATCATATCTGTTTCTGGGTTTTGTCGAGAGCTGCGCGTTGGGTTGTTTGACCTCTATCTCATCCTGCTTAGGCCTTGATCTACTCTAATTTACTCATCAAAGTGGAATTTATCCCCTTAGGGCTTCTAGTATGCTTCCACCTTTATAGGAGGAGTTTAGCTGAGTAAGAAGTCTAAGTTTCTCCAACACTTTCAGCCATATTTTCCAAATATGTACCCTTTTCTTTCAGATCTCCAAAGATAGGTTGTTTCCATAAATGGTTTCATATTAAACCTTGTTTGGTCATTCACGTTAGGGTCCCATCAGTTGTCCTAGGATTTACACCCATCTCCCTATCTTTTTGTAGCAATCTTCCTCTCTGGTTTTTTGTTTTTGCTGCACCACATTCAAGTAGCCTAGTGTCATTTCATCCCAGTCACACTGACACTTAGATTCCTTGAACTTTTTAGTGTGTTTTCAGTCAATTTTGCCACCAACGAGCACAGTGTTTGCAAATTCAGTTTGGGTGGGGTTTAGTTAATAGTTTTGTTGTTCATTTGTTGTTGTTAATTTTAGTTTATTTTCAACATTTTTTTTCTTTTTTTACAAACAAGATCTGGGCTTAATCAAAAAATACACTTGCACACACAAGCACACCTTAAGCGAAGGGTGGTTGGTTTACACCCCCAAGCCAAGATAGAACATAATAAATTTATCTCCCCTCATCAAGACAAAGACATATTGTTAATCTCCCTTCACCATTTTCATGTAACATGTGTCTTACCACCATTGCGCCACCATTGCGCTTGTCACACAGACTTGGGCATATTACTCCTCCCCATTGGGTTCGAGTTCATAACCCTCTGAGTCCCCATACCGACTCTTCTCCTCGTTCATCTGATTCCCAACCTCCTTCACCACATATTTTCACCATGTTTGGACCCACAGCTAGTGTAGGAACCTAACCTGGTGTTAGCTCTAGTTCTACCCTAGTGATCACATCTAGAGGAGCAATCTCATGAACCATTCAGAAAACTCCCATACTCCCTTTCATGGCTGGGTTAAGTCTCCTAGGTTTTAGCCAGTTGATAAACGACCCAATACACCACGATGCTGGTTGTCATGTTATGCCGACTAAGCTTCCCTTAGATATCCCAAAGTTTGAGGGTAATTCTAGAGAGGATCCTACCGATCATGTTCGCTCCTTCCACATGTGGTGTTCATCCAACTCCATTATCAATGACTTCATTCGTTTTCGGCTATTCCAATGCACGCTCACGGCAGACGCTACAAAATGGTATGTAGACTAGCCCGCCACATTTCATTCCATTTTTGTGATGCTTGCTAAATTGTTCCTCTCATCTTTCTAGCTACCTCTCCGATACGACACTGGTAAAAAGGTATTGACCTCATTCTGTTAGTCCTTTGTGACTCACCTTTCTGACCATGTTCAAGAGTGGCATAGAAGGAGGAGCACATGTTGTGCCCTGCACTTCGAAGACTGTGTCTATCTAGATTGGTCTCTCAGGAGCCTTTTAGCACCCATTGGAAAAGATATAGCGTCCCATTTTCCTTAGACTGAGGAAGAAGCTCTCCAAACCGCTCTGAGATATGACCTGATTTATGTTCAATCCAGTTTTGTTTATACCGTCATTCCTGATCCGGATTTAAACAGGAATGCAATAGATTACAGAGATAACCATAAATACAGAGATGCAATAACCATAAACACAGAGATACAGCGGAAATAATGCTTCATTTCATTAATGGAAAGTATTGAAATATGCTTACAACGAGAAATGGAAATAAACCAGCTAGGGCGATGGTAGCTTATCTCTGAGAAGAGATGTGTGGCTACATGCCTCTGAACTGTTCTAAAAACTGTGTTACAATGAGGCTCGGAGGCCTATTTATTGTTGAGAAACAATGGAAAACCCCTCACATCCCGAAACCTTACCCTAGAAGATGAAACGCCAAATTGTGGGCCCCGTTTGGGTAAATTGGTACATCAATTTCCCGGGGTCGTAACTTTGGCATACGATCTCCGTTTGACGCATACGATAGCTCGTTAGAAAGATCTATCCGAGTACTACCACTTTGGGAGGCAACATGGGTCGATGGACCCATGTTGCCCCAGATTCCCAAAAAAACGTCATTTAGGGCCTCAAAACGGCTCCGGAAGTTCAAGACCCGAAAAAACTACTAAAAATAGTAAACTGTGCTGCAATTTAGGAAACTGAAAAGACTGAAAGAGACAGTTGTGGGGGTCCAAATGGGATAGGTGGGTGGCCACCAACATCCACCTGGATCATTCCTCCCCCCTTAGGAAGCAATGGTCCCCATTGCGTTGAGTTCCTCCATCTGCTGAACTTGGTCCCTGGTGAGCTGTTCTGCAATCTCTGATGTGTCCAGTGATGGTGGGAAGCATGGTTGACGATAGTCCACTTTGAACATTTGGTGCAGGCGAAGGAATGGAGGAATGATGTGCTCCAAAGCATTGTTCCCCATAGCCTTGGTACTGCTGTAAGGACCATGTCGGAGTGATCTAAGCTTCTGATGGGTTCTGGTAAGGCGTTCTTTCTGTCGATGCAACCAGACTTTGTTGCCCACCTGAAACTTGTGTGGTACCCATGTGGGTGAGGAGAAGTTGTTCCAGTGTTTTGTCATGACCGTATCCCTTTGCTGCTGCTGCTGCATGGAGGAATCCTTTGCAGTGGTCATGGATGTAGCAACGATCTTCCCCTTACTTTGGGAGTGAACCAGACGGATGAATTTCCTGGTCTGTGATATGAGCTTGCTGCCTTTCTTAGCGGTGATCAAAGATGTGGCAGTCGGTGGGGCTACCTCTGGTATTCTGTATAATGAATTATTCAAAGAGATAATGACAGCACGAGGCCTTGACTCATACACAGCATGTCGCCTCCACAAGTATGGTTGGCCTAGTAATACATCACAAACATCCAGAGGTGTAACATCACACAATACCTCGTCTGTGAAGGGTTTGATGCTGTAGGGAAGGCGGCACTGCTGGCGAACTTTCAGATTTCGTCCTTCGTGAAGCCACCCGATACTGTACGGCTGCGGGTGCGGTGTAGTCGGTAGGCCCAACCGCTTCACGACCTCTGTTGAAATGAGGTTCCTTTGGCTTCCACTGTCGACAATGAATTGCAGCGGCGAACCCTTCACCCACATCTATGACTGGAAAAGACGCTCCCCCTCTTCTGGATCTGCAAGTTCATTCTCCTGGATCTTGGTAGTGGCAACAGTGGCGCTAGGATCCGCATCAATGATCTGCTTCCCTTTGCCATTCCCCTTGTCAGGTTCTGGCTCAGGGTCGGAACATGCATCTGATTCGGAAGCCTTCAACTCAGCCACCAGCGACTGCTTGGTCCGACACTCACTTGTGTTATGAGTGGGACTCTTGTGGAACTCACACCACTTTCCTGTGTCCTTCTTCAGCTTCGTGGTGTTGTTCTTCTCTTGCGGCTTCGACGGGTTGTCTTAGGTCACCCCGCCTTGGCTTTGTCCTTTGGGCTTCGGATTTGGAGATCCAAAGTCTCGCTTCTTCTGTTTGAACTTTTGCTCGATTTTGACAGCGTATCGGTATGCTGTGCCAAGTGAGGAGATGTTCAAGAACACCATCTCTTCCTGGATGTACTTGTGCAGGCAGCCACGGTATTTGAGTACCAAATGCAGCTCAGAATCTTTGATACCCAACTGCGTGCGAAGGGTATGAAAAATGTTTGTGAACTCGGGCACATCTTGGTCTCGTCCCTGCCGCAGTGTGGTCCATTTGATGTATTTGTCCTCATAGCTTCTGACAGGGTAGTACTGCTCCTTGATGGCATCCCGGAAGTCATTCCAAGTGGGTGTGGCTGAAAATAGTGAGCCTGTACTTTCATCCTTCTGCTCGCAGTAGGTTTCCCACCAGTCCTTGATGTGGGGGGCTGCGTTGAGAAGAGCGAAAACAATCTTTTCCCTACTTGAAAATTCGTGAACAGAAAAATACCCATCTAGCAGATTTAACCATTTATCTACGGCATCTGCGTCTATTTGACCCTCGAAGATGGGGATTTCAAAATTAACTTGTACCTTGAAGGGTGTGGCATTTCCAGAGTTGCTATTGGAAGCCGATGCGTCGCCTTTGGGTAGCCGCTGAAGGATCTGCGCAAAGTTATCCATCATCGCGTTCCTTTGCCGCTCGAGCGCTTCTTCGAGCAAGATTTTGATAGGATCTCCTGCCCCCTCGTCTTTCTTCTCATCCGCCATGGGAGGCCGTCGGGATTTGCGAGGCTGGTCTTGCAAAGGTTCGACCAGTTCAAGCCCTAACTCCTTATATCCCGACCTCGTCGGGGACATGCAAAGAAAAACAGAGACAAAGCAGACCGCTCTGATACCACTGATCCGGATTTAAACAGGAACGCAATAGCTTACAGAGATAACCATAAATACAGAGATGCAATAACCATAAACACAGAGATACAGCGGAAATAATGCTTCATTTCATTAATGGAAAGTATTGAAATATGCTTACAACCAGAAATGGAAATAAACCAGCTAGGGCGATGGTAGCTTATCTCTGAGAAGAGATGTGCAGCTACATGCCTCTGAACTGTTCTAAAAACTGTGTTACAATGAGGCTCGGAGGCCTATTTATTGTTGAGAAACAATGGAAAACCCCTCACATCCCGAAACCTTACCCTAGAAAGATGAAACGCCAAATTGTGGGCCCCGTTTGGGTAAATTGGTACATCAATTTCCCGGGGTCGTAACTTTGGCATACGATCTCCGTTTGACGCGTACGATAGCTCGTTAGAAAGATCTATCCGAGTACTACCACTTTGGGATGCAACATTGGTCCATGGACCAATGTTGCTCCAGATTCCCAAAAAAACATCATTTAGGGCCTCAAAACGGCTCCGGAAGTTCAGGACCCGAAAAACTACTAAAAATAGTAAATTGTGCTGCAATTTAGGAAACTGAAAAGACTGAAAGAGACAGTTGTGGGGGTCCAAATGGGATAGGTGGGTGGCCACCAACATCCACCTGGATCAATTCCAAACCTTCCTCGTCTTGGAGGTTCCAATGCATTGGGGGAATCTCACATTGTCGACGGTATCATTGGAACGCTTTCACATCCTTCCCCATATACTCAGCAAATTTATGGCCATCCACAGGGGGGCAGCAGTTCCTCCAACACTTATGCCCCTCCTGCTAGCAACATGTTTTCAGGGCTCCAACCTATCTACCAAACCATTGCTCCTCCTTATGAATAGTCGAGAACTCCAGCCCCTCAAGCATTAACATTGCAGCCTCCCATGCACCCTCAGTCCCCATAGCTACTGCCCCCTTAGGGTCAGGTGTTTGCATAGTAGAGTACAACCAATCCCAAAAATTTGAAGAAAAATAATAAGGGGAAGGGTACCCACAGGGTAACAAGGGTAACAAGGGTAACCAGGGTAATCAAGGTAATCAACCTAGTGAATCCAAGGGGAACCAGCCTAACACCAACAACCAGCAACATGGAAGCCAACCCAAACAAAACAAGGCTATTCGTACGAACAAGCCTTATGCATGTTGTGGTGTACATGGCCATTATACACATGAGTGTCCTATCTTACCCCAGATGAGCCAAATGTGGGAAGCTCAAGCAGCTTCTAGAGGCCAACAATTGCCTCAGAATCCCGTACCATCTGTTGAGCCTTGAAAATGTCATTCATTTCCATTACACTTTAACTATTATGTCCATTATATCACCTCCATTTCACCTCCATTTCACTACTATGTCACCACATTCATCCGACTTTCATTATCATTGGGCCACCTTTATGTTTTTCCAATCTTTATTATTTCTAAGCCTTTTAAGTGAATTTGTGGTTAAACATTAGAAAATAATGTGCATATGCTTATACCTAACAAATGGGTTGAGGTTGTTGACATGTGTAGGTTGAAAGGAGACTTCTAGAAGACCCTTATGTGGCACTCTAAGACCAAATTCGAATTTGGTTGGAAAGAATCATGGGATCATGAGGATATGTGTCACATCTCCTAATTGTATTGTAACTCTAAAAAGACATGCGTCTTATCCGTTCCTATTTTGATTAGGACTCTAGAGGTAGAGGGAGAGATTCATGGACTATCATTAATGAGATGGCTCTCATCTTTTTGTATAAATAGGAGATCTCTCTCCTTCATTTGTTAGTTTTTTAGTCCCTAGTTCTTAAGTTTGTAGTTCTTTCTTGATGGCTTTTGAAAGCTTTGGAGAACTTTGTTGTACTTTGTACTTTTGAAGAAATTGAATAAAGCTTTGATGTTCTCAACATGGAAGGAGATGTGAAGTAGATGTCATGGAGCATATTAGAATGTAAGGTAGAGTAGATTTCATTTTGTAAATATTGCTTTGTAGAATGTAAGGTAGAGTAGATTTCATTTTGTAAATATTGCTTTGATTTCATTATGTTATTTAATTGCTTTCAAGTTTGATAGATTAGATTTTTCATTCATGCAAGTGGCAGAGGGCCCCTGCACACTAAAGCCTTGTATAGTTGTCATTTAATTCTGCATTTAATTTTGTTATGCTTCTGTATATTAGCTGTACATAAATTGCTTTCAAGTTTGATTGTAGATTAGTGATGCACATAGCCTTTTAATGACTAATGACATGATAGAATCATCTTGTCCTTTTGCTGAAGCAGCAAGGATACTGGGTCTCATAGTCACTAGCTCATTGTTTGGTTGTTGCATTCTATTTTGATTGTAGATTAGTGATGCACATAGCCTTTTAATGACTAAGGACATGATAGAATCATCTTGTCCTTTTGTTGAAGCAGCAAGGATACTGGGTCTCATAGTCACTAGCTCATTGTTTGGTTATTGCATTTTATTTTGACTGAATTAGCTGTATATTTACACTTTTGTTTAAATACTAATTCCATCAATAACATGTTTTAAGTTCTTTTGAAGTGCTAAGTTTTGGAAGTTACCATTAGGGACATAAGGCCTTGTCTTGAAATCTTTATCCATACTTGTCCTTTAAAAGTACTCTTAAGACCTTAGAATAGGATTTCCATTTGCATTAGACACTTTAGGAAACTAACAAGAACAAAACCCCAAAAACAACATAAACTATAAAACAACGAAGTAAGAGAAAGGTTAACTAAGCACATATGGTGCACCACACTTCATCAGTTTACGATACCCGGATTGATAATTTATGTAGAGCAATTTAAGACATTAAATTGACTAGACATTTTGGCACTGTTGCCGGGGAAGTGTAATTAGGAAACCTTATTTCTTACATCTGAAAAAAAAAAAAAAAAAAATAACAATTCTTGAGTATGCTCTCCTCCTGCACTTTGTGTGATCTGGAGGATCAGAAAAAGGATTGTTATGCCTAAAAAAAGAAAAGAAAAGAATAGGAGACAAAATAAACATCATCACTTCAATTGATTCAAAAAAAAAAAAAAAAAAGAGAGAGAGAGAAAAGAAAAAAAAAAGAAGAAGAGACAAAATAAACTTCATTTCATTTCCATTTTCACTCCATGCCATCCATTTCATCAATAAAAGATTTTTTTTCCCCCATGATCATTTCCATTCAGATTGCCTAACTATCTCTATTTAGCTAAGTGGTTGCTGTGCCAAGTTTTTGCAGCTGGAATCAGTTTCCGCAGCCAGAAACAATTTCTGCAGCCACCACTCTGTTTTTCAAATTTACAGTCAAGATGTTAGTGCAATAAAATGAAAATGAAGGTATGACTAAGCATATGCTATGAAGACATGTACATGGAGCATATACAAACATCAATAAGGAGAAATTGAGTAAGGGCTAATGGACAAACAAAGACAAGGGGCCTCGGCATTTCTTTTTAGAGGCTGAAATTTATTATTGTTAAGGTGGATTGAGCTCCTTGTTTGAGGACGGAATCATGCATTTTTGGAGATAACACTAAAAGTGTGTCACTTCCTCTAAAGCTAAGTTCCATAGCCTGTCTCTCTTCAGCGTGCACCTCAAAATGCCCTTTCTAATCCATAATCAAATCTGTAGGCGAGGTATATCAACATCCAAAGTAGTCCATCTGAGAGAGAAATAGAGAAAGAAAAAAAAAAAAAACTCTTCGAGGGAGGGGTAGCTTGTTAGGTGGGAGACTATTGTTTCTGTTTCCACTGGCCCTGTAATCCTATCAATTAAGCCAATCAATCATGTTTGTCCTTCCTGCCCATGCCATGCCATTTATCAATACGCAACAAGATGTGTGTACTGTTCTGTGCATTCATTTTTTTGGATTGTCAGCATGATTAATTTGTGGACTGTTCACTCCCGCTTCGTGAAGGTGGACCACCATTAGTAACAAGCACAACTAAGGCAGTTACGCAGCAAATAAAACCAGAAGGCCGAATGCAACAATTCGTAATAATTCAGAACAGTAAAAAAATTGTTAACTCAGAAAAACGCAAAACCTGAAAAACGTCAAATTTAAAATGCTCGATTTGCCCAAACAGAGACGAATTTCAAGAAAATAAAACATGGGTTTTTTTTGCCAGGTGGGTCAATTAGATAACCCAGAAACCGTTTGAAGAAATTTGTGGCGGTCTGGGAGAAATCCTCGGTTCTTTGGAGCCTCTTTTTTGCCGCCGCGTGAAGAAAAAAACTGGATTTGAATTGATTAACTGATAGTTGATTTAATTTAGCTACTTTCGATTTGAAATCAATGGCGTGCTGATGATTAACCGTTTGTTGATTTTTCCACCCGTCTAGCAGTTGCTCTGCCACTTCTCGATTAATAACAGTTCTAATTGGATCGGTTCTTTGCTGATAAACGTAACACCTGTTAACAGCAATCCAATTGAAGACGGGTCTATTTAATAAATAACTCCATTACATGAACTGGTTGGATACGGCTCTTCACAGCCGATTGATAGATGTGGCGTGAACCTTTCTAGCATTCAATCTTGATGTATAACAGCCTCATGATTAATCCTCGGGTTTAACTCATATTTGACTGCACTTTTACACTCCACCTGTAATCATGATATGTGACTGGTTTCATTACGGCTCCTCTCCACCGCATAATTTCCGCAACCATTTTATAAACGTGTTTACACCTCCTCCGCAGCCGTTTAGTTTAAAGTTTTGTTGGGTTCATTCCATATATCCACTGTTCTATTGAAGCACAGTTGCATCTCCACTTTGTTCATATTAGTCTCCTTCCCATTTCGTGAATCCACCACGGCTGCCTGTCTTCTGTTTTCCGCTGACAGTCCCTGAATCTTGTTCACTCCCGCTACCTATTATCCAGTTTACATTTTCAGTCACTGTTGTCTTTTTCGTAAACCCCGTAACCCAGCTGTCTTACCTCTGTTAAACCCTCACAGGCAGACAAATTTTAAACAGAGTAAAGGATGGGTCGGTTATTAAGGGCAGAACCGGAAGGGCTTAAGTCTATGAAAGGGCCAAATAGTTATTATCACGGTTATTGGCTGTTTATCAAACTATAAGTCCATTAATAAGATTGTTTTGCTCCATTCACAGAGTTCCTACATGCAGACAATGAAAAAAAAATAATTCAAAATTGATGATCGACTGTTTTAGCTTAACTTTCCGCAGCTGGCTCAACTTTCCGCAGCTAGCTCAACTTTCCGCAGCTGGCTCAACTTTCCGCAGCTGGCTTAACTTTCCGCAGCTGTTTTGTTAAACTCTAGGTTGCAGGTGTCATCAAGCAAAACAAGTCACATGGGTAGCTGGGGGAATGTTGGTACATGGATGGTGTCCTATTCATTCGATCAAATTTGATGAAAAAGACCTCGGTCAAAAGGAAGTCAAATTGTGTGTTATCACTAAGTCGCTACACTGAGTCGCCACACTGAGTCGCTGCATGTCAAGAAAAAATAATAATTTTGAATCAATGAAATGAATAAGTTATTTGCTCACTTTTCTGAAGGTATTAATTAATTTTGGACTAATGATGAAAGATGAATGGCTAACTTTGTATCCAAGATTGTAGCTATAGAACCGTGCACATTCCGCAGCTAAAGTCTAATTCCGCAGCCAGAAAAACCTCATTGTTCAAATCATCCTATCTTTCTCATACAAAATCAGATTTTGATGATTTAAGTACCATTGGAAAGATCTCAACAAGATCTACACAATGAGAAATCCATCATTTGAGTTTGAAATGACAAATAATGAAATAAATTGCTAAAAAGAAGCAACATCAACTTGAGGCACTAATTCCAAATCAGGTATAAGTTCTTTTGATTTTTCCTTTGAGAACTTGTTTCATTAATACAAATTCTTAGTTTTGTGTGTAAATATCATAACTAGAGAGATTGGCCGTCTCTCTCCTTTGATAATCTTACATTCCATTGCAGAAGAAGTATTAGTTTTTTTGCAGGTTCCAGGAGGAAGGACAAATGACTACAAGAGAATGACGTCTCTCTAAGAGACCAATTTGTTTCATAAGAGGATGATCAACAACAAAGAGGAAATATGCTGATGCAAAATCAGATCCAAACACTTGAAAAACTTTCAGATACTATTGTCTCCATCACATTCATCCATCACATCCATACTTCATAATAAACCATTCACCTCATTCCACTCCATACTTTCCATTTACATTCACATACACTTTCCATCTCTTTTTGTCCATTCATAACCCACAAATAAAAGCAAGAGGCTCATTCATATGCTTATTTCCCATTGTCATTTCTACTCTCCATTGCCATCTTCCATTTCCTGTCATTTTCATTCTGCAAATAAGCCCTGCTTCAATGCAAATTATTGAGTCCATAGTCCTTTGAGTCTAAGTTCTTTGGAAAAACACCTTGACACTTGCATGCCTTAATGGCAAGTTCTCATGCTGACAAGCAATGGGAATACATTAATGTCCCTTGTTCGTCAGATCTTCTAGGTGACTCGACTTCAGCAAATTCATTCGTACCTAGCAAGATGTGTTTGGGCATCTTGACTCTCATTGTCATCAATGGTGAGAGTTCTCGTGTTGACTAGTGGCATCCATTAATGGCCACTAAGCCAACAATTTCCTACTATGTTCGACATCAGAACATCTTTTCACATAGTAGGAATTGTGCCAATGAGTTTTGAAGACATGAAGACTATTATTTTCAGCATTTTGGAGCAGATTCAGCAAGTTTTAGTAGAAGCAATAAAAAGTCATCTTATCTCTCTATCCATGACTCCTCTTGTTCAGCCACTTGAAGAAGAATATAATCAAAAATTTTCAGCCACCACACATACAACTCATCCATTCCAAAGGGTAAGTGAAGGTACGTCATTTTCTAACTTTTGACCATAGAATTCCATAAAAAGCTAGAATGATAATTGTTGGAAAAACATTTCTCTTCCTCATAAAATTGCTAATACCATCAGTTGGGGGAGGGGAATACATTCATATTCATATCTTGCCATGTCCATATCATATTCAGGAGCTCACATACCTCCAACATATATTAATTATTACATTGCTATTATGAGCATACAATGGCTTTTGAAAAAGTGCTTAAAAGATAAATTGGATACAAACAAAATCATGGTTGTCACACAAGAACCAACCATCATGCAATCCAATAAAGATATACTTTGCAACAATAATCAAAATATCATTATGCAAAGTTCAAAGATCAAAGTAGAAAGCAACAACAAAGAAAAAAAAAATGGTTGTAACACAAGAACCAACCATGTTGCAATTCAAGTAAAACACTTTGCAGAAATATGAAGTTATCAAATGAATCATGCAAAGTTAAGCCAAAGCTCAAGGATCAAAAGAGTTAATGTAATATATATTGCATGAGGACATGCAATAGCTTCAGTTGGGGGGTATGTTGAGCCTTGAAAATGGCATTCATTTCCATTACACTTTCACTATTATGTCCATTATATCACCTCCATTTCACTACTATGTCACCACATTCATCCCACTTTCATTATCATTGGGCCACCTTTATGTTTTTCCAATATTTATTATTTCTAAGCCTTTTAAGTGAATTTGTGGTTAAACATTAGAAAATAATGTGCATATGCTTATACCTAACAAATGGGTTGAGGTTGTTGACATGTGTAGGTTGAAAGGAGACTTCTAGAAGACCCTTATGTGGCACTCTAAGGCCAAATTCGAATTTGGTTGGAAAGAATCATGGGATCATAAGGATATGTGTCACATCTCCTAATTGTATTGTAACTCTAAAAAGACATGTGTCTTATTAGTTCCTATTTTGATTAGGACTCTAGAGGTAGAGGGAGAGATTCATGGACTATCATTAATGAGATGGCTCTCATCTTTTTGTATAAATAGGAGATCTCTCTCCTTCATTTGTTAGTTTTTTAGTCCCTAGTTCTTAAGTTTGTAGTTCTTCCTTGATGGCTTTTGAAAGCTTTGGAGAACTTTGTTGTACTTTGTACTTTTGAAGAAATTGAATAAAGCTTTGATGTTCTCAACATGGAAGGAGATGTGAAGTAGATGTCATGGAGCATATTAGAATCTAAGGTAGAGTAGATTTCATTTTGTAAATATTGCTTTGTAGAATGTAAGGTAGAGTAGATTTCATTTTGTAAATATTGCTTTGATTTCATTATGTTATTTAATTGCTTTCAAGTTTGATAGATTAGATTTTTCATTCATGCAATTTTAATTCATGCAAGTGGCAGAGGGCCCCTGCACACTAAAGCCTTGTATAGTTGTCATTTAATTCTGCATTTAATTTTGTTATGCTTCTGTATATTAGCTGTACATAAATTGCTTTCAAGTTTGATTGTAGATTAGTGATGCACATAGCCTTTTAATGACTAATGACATGATAGAATCATCTTGTCCTTTTGCTGAAGCAGCAAGGATACTGGGTCTCATAGTCACTAGCTCATTGTTTGGTTGTTGCATTCTATTTTGATTGTAGATTAGTGATGCACATAGCCTTTTAATGACTAAAGACATGATAGAATCATCTTGTCCTTTTGCTGAAGCAGTAAGGATACTGGGTCTCATAGTCACTAGCTCATTATTTGGTTATTGCATTTTATTTTGACTGAATTAGATGTATATTTACACTTTTGTTTAAATACTAATTCCATCAATAACATGTTTTAAGTTCTTTTGAAGTGCTAAGTTTTTGAAGTTACCATTAGGGACATAAGGCCTTGTCTTGAAATCTTTATCCATACTTGTCCTTTAAAAGTACTCTTAAGACCTTAGAATAGGATTTCAATTTGCATTAGACACTTTAGGAAACTAACAAGAACAAAACCCCAAAAACAACTTAAACTATAAAACAACGAAGTAAGAGAAAGGTTAACTAAGCACATATGGTGCACCACACTTCATCAGTTTACGATACCCGGATTGATAATTTATGTAGAGAAATTTAAGACATTAAATTGACTAGACACCATCTCAACCGACAGTGCTTACAAATCCTTTCCCTCAACAAGGATTTGTTTCTTCTCAACCTCACCCAGGTCAAGCAGCCCACCCTCCCCAACCTTCTGGTCCTGGTGACTACCAGATTCTCATGATGAGCTCTCATGAGGTTAATTCCTTCGATATCAACTTGTAAACTCAATCACATCAATATGATAAGCCATCAACTTCATCCGCCACTGAGTCCAAAGCCAAAGCTTCTACTGAGCCTCTTACGACATCAAATGTTCCATTACAGATGCCTTAACCTAAAGTTGAGGCAATTCCCAAGATCCCAAAGGGACCATTACACCATAACACGGCTTCTAACCGAGTTTCCCATACATACAGTATAGTAGATGACTTGACGCAATCACCTGCCGCCATGTCGACATTGGATGTACTCCAGTCATGCCCATCTCAAAAGAAAGCTCTAATAAATTCTTTGGGCATAGTAGATCCTTCTGACAATCATTTGATTGTCTTCCCAGTTGATACATCAAAACATCCCCCATTGCCTCGCTTCTTTGCTTTCTAGGTACTAGTTCAAGTCCGTAATGTCATCATCTCCCGATGCATTACTAACAATGGTGCATCCACCTGTGTGATGTCTGCTACCATTTGGAAAAAACCTTAGTCACCTGAGTTGTCCCCCTCCACCATCACTTTGCATGCTTGGGACAGACACTCCTCCTAACCTCTTAGCACGTACCACAACTATCCAGTGACCCTTGCGGGAAAGACTGTCCATGTAGATATTGAGGTTATTGATGCCCCTTTAGATTAGAACATTCTCTTGGGTCATAGTTACACATATTCCATGTCAGCTGTCGCATCTACGATTTTCTGCAAGATGTGATTCCCCCATGAAGGGAAGATTGTTACCATAGATCAGTTGACTTACTACGAGTCGGCATCTGTGACGTCCCCCGAGTCCAGTATCTCATCATTGTTAGATAAGAAGTCTTCAAATCCTCTCACTAGTGTTTCACTGAGAGTCTATAAAGATTCCTCATTGTTGGGTTCTTTCCCTAGTCCTCCCCCTCTCATCTTAGAGCCTAAATCTTTCAGCATCACAAGTTGTCTTCAAGCAGTCTGGTACATTTGATCCACAATAAGCTCCTCGCACTGTGCGGTTACCATCCCAGTAGAGCCATCCAAATCCAACCCCTAGTACCTCCTCCATTTGTGGGTGCCTCCCCTATCTTCCCCCAGGAACTGTTCCTCCAGGTCCCAACCATCCAGGAGTTGTTCCGCCAGGACATTACCTTGCAGGCCAGATACGTTTCTTATTTCCCCCTCCCGCAATATTTTATGTCCCTATCATGGCTTCATTGGTCCTTCCTAACATGACTTTAGGGATCCCCGTATGTTACATTTATCCCCCTGCAAGCATTATTCCTGGTCAGCTAAGACCTTATTGTGCTCTGACCCTGGTTCAACTGGTCCCTATGGCCCCTACCACTACTTTAGTTCCATCACAACCTCAAGAGAAGCCCACTTCTGTTGCAAAAGGATCTAGACAGGGTGGAAAGGCTAAGAGGAAAGAACCTAACGACAAGGCTCCCCAACCTTCTAAAGTCCCCAAGGCCCCAAAGTCATCACCTCTGTGCACTTTGTGTAAAGTTGTGGGGCATGCAATCAATAATTTTCCTAAGCTTCCTCATCTCAAAACTTTGGTTCATGAAACATTCCCTGAGTGAAATATCCCTAAAGCCATGTTAACTTACCAAGTCGACCCAAGAAACTCAGAACATTATGCTAAAATCTCCCTTGTGCCCTGTGTGATCATCATGGTGACTACTCCCATTGTTGCCGTCATCTCAACAAATTTTGTGATTTCCTTAAGGCACTTCGCGAATATGAGACCACTCATAATGGATCACCTTATCCTCTTCCTGTGGATTTTTGTACCAATAGTAAACTAGAATAGGGGGAATCCAGTCCCACAATTGCGATCCCTTCCCCAGATGTCGAGATGACAGACACCACGTGCCATATCCTTTACCTGTCGTCATCCTTGAGTTCCTCGTAGGCAATCCTTTCTGAGGTTTCTGAGAACACTTCTATTCAACCTCTTTCGGCAGAATCCCAGGTCTCAACATACATAGATCCTTCATCTACTATCTCGTCGTCTACCATTCCATATGATGCATATGTGAACCTTATTTCTCAGGTTGATGCACTAGGTACCACGCCGCATGATCTAATCAATATTCCTCTCATCCACTCATCTTATATTTTGATGAGGACATCATGGAAGCTATGTCTACCCATAATTACCCTTACACTTAGGCAAGGGGGAATATTTTTTAGAGGATTCTAAAGGCCATTTCCTTCCTAATAATCCCAATGCAATCTACCTAAAGAAATTTGTCTCATAGCTTATCTGTTTGATTTGTGTGTCTTTATTTCTGTCATGAAGTTAGGTAGGATGCATCATCTCATCTGTCGTCTTTTGTACCTTTCAGATGTATCCATCATCCACACCATATATCGGTCATGTTGATGGTGCAAGTCGCTTCTCCAGGAATATAGCCTCGACAGCCTGGGCCATTTTTACCCCCTTGCATACATTAGTCCTTTCGAACGATGTGTGCATTGGATCTGCCACCAATAACCAGGCCGAATATGATGCAGTGATAGGTTTGTTAGTTGATTTCCTTTCTCATTGCATCCATCATATTCATGTTCATTTATATTCCTTGCTACTTGTCATGCAATTGAATGGTGTGTATCATGTGCATAACCAAGCCATATTTAGAAAACATCTCTGTGTTAAGCTGTTGGTACGTGAATTTGAAACCATTACTTTTAGTCAAGTTCCTAGAGCCCAAAATAACTATGTAGATACCAATGCAAATAACATTCTAGATTGGCATTTATCACATGTATACCACAGAAGACAACCATAAACAAAACACATGGCGAACCATCATCGTCATATAAAAATGCATAATCATATTATGTATCATATAAGTGTTTAGAGCCCATAGCTCTAAATACATCTGACATGCCCATAACATGTTACAAAAATTAAAATCAGAGGGACCCACATGTCCCCATATCTAGTCACTATCCGAAGGATCGCGCAGGAAAGGCTCTACCCCACCTGCACGTAGATCATGTACTACATGACCAGCCATCGCCATGCATCACATGACACCTCGCCACCCTAAGGGAAGGTCGTTACACTCATATATGTATGGATCATCTAGCTCATGCCATTTGTGCTCAAAAACTCTGGTCAAGAGTACCCCACAACTACGGTGTAGATAAATGAGTAGCACACTATCCTCTGGACCCTGACAAGATGACGATGTTCCCCAATCTGCAGCCATAGGTGCTGCAGCTCGTCCTACATTTCTTGTTGGTTTTACTTGTGCTATGTTTGCATACCACATATTTTACACTTAGTACCATATACATGGG
Organism: Pinus tabuliformis; assembly: GCA_031772625.1. Lineage (NCBI taxonomy): Eukaryota > Viridiplantae > Streptophyta > Pinopsida > Pinales > Pinaceae > Pinus > Pinus tabuliformis. Next base: position 369,741,044 of record CM062806.1, read on the forward strand.
ATGAAAATATGAAATGCAACATAAAAATAGCAACTTAACAATTACCGTTTTGTCCCGATACTTGCCTGAGCAAAAGTGACAAGTAAGGATCTCCCTCATAGTTCATCCCACTATAATCATAATCATCAATCTAGAGGGGCATCTGATCCCAATGTACAAAAAACGCGGGTTGGAACACCCGTCGAACTCCCTGTCCTCCTCTCCGCAGTAGCTGCTCCTAGTGGTGGATCTTAGGCTCCTCTGGGCCCCCATATCGGATCTATACATGAGCAAGGATGGTGGGTATCTTCTCAAAGAAGAATGTGCATAGTACTGTACCAAAAACATAGTCATGGCTCACCTGCATAGACTTAACTATCGTTTCACCGACGATAGCATCATCTCAGCCCACCCATAGTAGGTCCTAGCCAAAACACTCTCAACCAACATCATCTGCCCACCAATGATGTGGTGGAATGCATGGCTCCCCAAGACCCATAGCATATTTGCATAAACAACCTATGTCTCTAGCCGGTCTAAATCACCAATCGGGATAGTCGTGCCCTTCACGTGCACATCTTGTGGATAATGGCACTCCACAAACTTTGTAATGTTCCTCCCACAAGGAAACACGAGATGGATATCCTCCACCACTCTGAGGGGAGGAAGTCCGGTGAAGAAATAAATATCCTGTAATGTGAGCTCAATATTGTGCCCTTGCACAACAAATGCCTCATGGTTTGGATCCCAATAGCTCACAATTCTCAATAGCAAGGGCTCACTTGCCCTCATCAATGGGTTCTCTACCAACTTGAGAACCCCATAGCGAGCCAATGCCCCTCCAACCCCCTGATCCATCTGAATCTCGGATCGGAGGGTACCCAAGTCTCACCCACACTAGTTGATTTTTAGCTCTACCATGCCTGCAAAACACCACATGTCTTGTCAGTTGAGAGAAGAAAACACTAGTCTACACTAATCAATCTACAACCCCCACCAAGCAAGCAAACCACCCCTCTTTTCAGCCCCAAATCGCAGTTTTATGCCCAGAAAGTGTGAGCTCGCAGGTTTTCACCTGTTTCCTATGATCCAAATTGCACTTCTAGGCACAAAAAGTGTGATTAGACTATGAAGAGGAGCAAGGGTCTCCCAGGGAGCTGCTAGGAGCCAAAAATCACGAAATAAATAATTGAAATTGAAGAGATGAGTAAGGCCACCTACCTGAAAGTCGCAGATCCTGATTCTCATGGTTGGTTTTTCTGCTATGATCTCCACAAGATTTAGGGTCTTTTCCTCCTCTCCAAATTTACCACAACTCACTTAAAAAATGAATTCCAATTGGAGGGAAAATGTCGTTTCATAGAAAAATCCACAATTTTTCTGTCGCCCGCTTTGGCCAAATGGTAGCTCAGCTTGATGAAAGATCAACATCATTGGAAATCTCTCATCGAGTACTATAATGAGTCTTTCTCAGTTTTGGATGATTTGAAACTTCACTGGGAAGCCATTTTTCCAAGAAGGGTCACTTCATCGCCTCTCAAAATCGGATTTCTTCATATGTGACACTTGTAATTTGGGGACCACCTTCCCTTGGAACTTGTCATCTCACGTGTCAATTTTCATCATGTATAACCATCATTTACTCATTTTTTCATGGTCCCCACCGGGCCTATTCTGTGTGGCAGCGTCATCGAGTCACCCTTGTTTAGAGCATCTGTGATGAGTCACCCTTGAATCGATGGAGTCTATTTCATATCTCATTATATCATATCACATTATTCCATCCATATTTTGATACCGTTCATCCCGTCTTGCCCATTTTGGCCTCCAATCATACTATTTGCATCCCATCCGGAATTGAGTCAGTTGTTGCCAGGTCAACCATGCACTTTATGCTCTGACAAGGGAAGTCATCTATTTGTCCCTCAATCCCTCATTTTCCATTATATCCGGTGTCAGTCCATCAATCACATTACTATTTTCCCTCATACCTTAGTTGAGGATCCTCATAGCCTCACCTATCGTGGGCCCTATTCTGTCGACATCAGCTCATTTATTCCATAAGAACAACCTAGAGGGCGGTGTATCTTGGTTCCAGCTTCCATTCTTGTTCGGTACTTTGGATCGAGTAGAGGGAATCATTATTGCCCTTTGGCTTGGTTGTTTCATGTTCATGATCCATACACTCGATGGTCCAGTGATGTAGCAGATTGTACCAGTGGTTCCTAGGTGTGTGTGAGATGTTTGAGACCTCATGAGGGGGTGGCCCTTTAGGTAGCCCCCACATGCTCGGATGCATTCCTATTATGCTACAGCCTTAGATGCAGTTATGCAAATACAATGGGTTGCGTTTCTAGACCAATCACAGTGTTCATAGCATGCACATCTCCTTTAGATGATCCATTTAGTTTTGTAGATCCCTTCCTTGTTCAACAGGGCTTCTTCGGTTGTTCTACCCTCCCTCCAACCATTTTTTGAGGGAAGGGCCATTATATGTCATGTAATCAATTCATATTATATTCAATCCTGGCTCATATTTTTCCAGGTGCATTATATATATGGGACACATTGTATTATTTTCTAACTCAGTTATGCCAACATGTCATGTACCATTCAGCATGTACTTCATTGCACAGTTTGATGTTTCTCAGCACACCATTATTATTGTCCTAAGTTATCTCGGTGGGTATATGTATGCCTACCCTGCCTCATTGAGGTCTGGTACCACAACATAAAAGGTGAATTGCATTGGTCTTGCCCCCTCTTTCCCTATCCTCCTACTTCAGTTGTATTAGTCTCCCTCTCTCTCTCTCTCTCTCCACTTTGTTGTGTAGTGATTGTGTCTTTACAACACAGTTCATTCATATCTTTTCCTCCTAACACTCATACGTTGGGGGGAAAGCTGTTATGACCAAAAAATTTATCATCTAGCCTAATTACCAGCCACTAAGACAGAAATCAATGTTTCACCTGCCAAATGTCCCAATGTTCAATCAAAAGTAGTACCCATAGCAGCAACTCCACCTCCTGTCCTAGATCTTCTTGGTTATTTGATAGGTTTAGGCAATGCACTTGTCCCTAGAGATTAGTGAGTAGTAGGCTCTGGGTGCGTATTAGATAGTCAATTCCATTTCATTTTCTAAATAACAAATGGGAAAAATTGGCTTTATTGTTGTTAGATGTGAATTGTATTTACTATGATAAGCGTCAACCTGATTAAAGCAACTTGTGATATTTGGTTAATGCTTTGTGCAGGCCTCCATTGCATGTTTTACTTGCAACATCAATATGTCAAAGCCTTCAGATCAATGGGAAACTTATATGGCGCGATGGTCAAATTTTTTACAGCTTGAAGCTTTAGAATAACTTTTGGTCTTGCAGCTACTGGACCTCTATAGGTACAGTTCATAAAATATGAAAATAGTTGAGATATTAGTTCTATTTACTATAAATATTGCTAGTTTAATAGGATGTAGATGCACATCTATTTTGAGTCCTTTTCCTAAGTTTCGTTCCTGGTAAATTAGGTGCCACCATTGTAGCCTGTTAGTTCAGCACACACACTACTACCAATGGTACTATTTCATAACATATCTCCTGGACTGGAAAATGCTCTTTTGTAAGTGGAAGTAAAAAATAATCAACAACTTTTTTGGTATGTTAATGATAATATTTCATTAGAAGTTTTCTTCACTAAGGATGGCAAGATGGAGCGTGCAACATTTCTGGACGTTATAATGAATGATAGGATCTAAATTTTAAGCTTTGGAAGTTTTCTTCATTGAGGATGGCAAGATGGAGCCTGCAACATTTCTGGATGTAATAATGAATGTTAGGACCATTCCCTCTCCGCCACTCTGCCTGCGCCTTCGACTCTATTGGATTTTTAGGAATTTTGGGTTAGAAGGACTGGGCAGGATGGACAAGTCCAAGAGATCAAAAGGGGAAGAGGAAGAGCACATAGACGGTGAGCTTGTTCTCTCCACTGAAAAGTTGCAGGAAATCTAGGATGAGTTTGAGAGGGTAAGTTCTCATGCACTCTAAAAACTGCTTTTTGGGGTTATTTTATTTTTATTATTTATTTTAAAATTGGTTTTTTTCTTATCATTTTTTAAAACATTTTGCCCATTCCTTTCTCTATGTATTCTTTTTTGATTTATTGGTGCATCCGTGGATTGCTTGAATTTTTGCTTGTGTGTGGGTTGCTTGAGAATGATTTGTTACAGCCCTTAAGAGCGAGTTTGAGGAAAAGAGCGGTTTTTTCAGTAAACCCACACTTCATCTTCATATTCTTTCAGTATTTTGGATATGGACATTTTGATTGGTTTACATATATTGTTTTTCCAATAGTGTCGGTCAAATTATTTCAAGGAAGAATTTAAACTAGAACATCCTCAAATTAGTTATTTCAGTTTTTTTTCCATATCCATTTATTGTTTGGGCGTGAGTTGGTAAAGCTCGGGGTTCAACAAATGTAATATTTTATGTGAAAATTCTTGATCAGTTACAGTCTTCCTGTTTACGATTAGGTTCATAATGACCTGGTGACCTGAGGCTCTCTCAATGTAGTATGCCGCACTCCTAAATCCCTTTTGGTCTCAATTACAGTCTGCAGGTTTATGATAAGGTCATAGTGGCCTGGTCACCTGGGGTACTCTCGGCCTAGTCACTCCCCCCAAAGGATCTAACAAGGTTGCTGGACTTAATGTCAAAAGCTCGCAATTCTATTCAGCACCTGCCCTTAGGGAAAGGTATACCTACCTTACCTATATGGTTGTTGACAGTTGGCTTATTCTTACATTCATCTTTTTATTAGTTGCTGAAAATCTTTCTTGGAGGAATTAGTGGATAGAGTTTAAGTTGGATTCTGGATGAGAATCAGAGTATTCCTACATTACATATTTGTAATTTCATAGTTTCATTCAATTGAGGAAGAACCAGATTCATTGTATCACTTTTGTTTTCCCTTTCCCCACTTATATAGCGATGTTGCAGATCTAGATTTTATTTTTTCCTTCTACTTTTTCTCTCTGAGATTGAATCTAAAGTGTGTAAACCTATGTAGTTTATTAAATATGTTTGGAGTGGATTGAAACAGTGAGATTTTGCTATTGCAGTGGTGATGAATCATTTTTCAATTGAGCATAACATTTTTATATGATATAATGGAGAAAAATGGAAACCAAAGTGAAATTTTTAAAGGGTGCATTGAGTTGTTGTCTTTTGGCTATTCATCTCCAGTTATGTTGAATGTTAGAAATGGGGGCCAACTGCAAAACTTTTTTTCTTTCATGAGACTGCAGAAATTAGTCTCCAAATGAATTGAAAATGTCCTGGTGCACTCTGGGTTGTTCTATCACTAGTATTACATGGGATGTTTGTATTCAAGTCATTTAGGTTATTATTTTTTTTAGTTATTATATGTTGTTGGCCGCTGACGTTATTGAAACTGGAACGGCAACAAGATTCCCACTTCTGCAAAAAAACGGCTTCAGTTGAACAATACATAACGTGGACATTGATAAGTTACTGTGAATCAATGCTTAAAGTGGACATAGAATATGAGCAAATCAATAATATCTCACAGATTAGAAATATACAACCATACCTAGAACTAGAGTAGGGCAAATTCCGTAAGCAAGAGGTGAGAAATACAATTACATAGCCTGCCTTATATAGAAGTAGGTGAACTCCAAACTCGGATTTGAAAACCATCTACACTCCCAACCAGGGTCAAGTTTTGAAGTTTTCATGTATTAAATTTCCATGAATGACATCATCAATCATGCGAAGACCAGCGTCACGAGGATGACATATTGTGGACGTCCTGTTGGGCAGACGAGTCATTCTTTTTGGGATTCAAGTGTTTAATCATAAATGTGATTTCTTTATTATTTGTGACTGTTCAAAAACTTTTACTTTTATCATGGGACTCATTGACCTTTTAGCATAATCTTGCAAGCATCCCATTTTTTTGGTGGACTTTTACCATGTGAATTTAGGTATCACATGTCGCTTTATACTTTGGAAGGAAAATCTAGTGTGGTTATATGAAAATCTTGTCTATGTGGTATACTTTTTAATTATTATTAATAATAAGGTAATCTTGCATTGAATTTAGGTATCACATGTAGCTCCGAAGGAAATATATGTGTGGTATATTTTCTAATTATTATTAATAATGAGGTTTTTTTTATGTAAGATAATAATAAGTTTGTTTCTGTAAGATAGGTTTTGGTAGTCTTGTTAATAAATGTTTTTTTTTTAGAATTTATTTCAATAGAATCACTCGATTTATTATTTTCCTAGAAATATGTTTTTGTGGTTAATATTATTAAAAATGTATATAGTTTTTGATACACGTGGTTAATATTATTAAAAATGTATATAGTTTTATCTAGTATCAAGTGCTTTCATGTAATAATATTAGTTGGATTCATAATAAAGATTACTATTATAGATATTCGGTGGTTATTGAAGATATCTTTAAGGAAAAATAATTGAGTTCAAAATTGGAGGATTTACCTCTCTTGTGATGAATCTCTCATACTACTTTATAAACCATTCATTTGAACTTAAGTTGGGGTGGTGGAGAACCTATAGCCTGCCTCATTATATTTTGTTTCAAGTTGAAAAGAGGTTTCATAAAGCCTTTCCTTTGACCCCCTACGATTTTGTTTTTTAGGAAGGAGTTTGAGATTGTAAGTGTTGTAGTCATTTTTAAAATTTCATGAATAAAGCTAGCCTTGATGATCTCATCCGCAAATTAAGGCATTGTGTTATGTAAGCTTATCTATGATTTGTAATTATTAGCACAAGACACCATAAAAACCATGTCAATAGTTGGCATCTTGAATATACAAGTCTCAATAAAATCTATTCACATGTTGGAAGTAAATCCAAGGACTATAGAAAGACAAATGTGATGGGATGGATGATCAAATTCATGTATACTTTGCAAAGAAAAGGTTGCAAGATATTTGAAAGATTAACAAGGTGTCACAATCATAAGATAACCTTGCACTTGTTGAACCACACATGGTATGTTGAAGGAGAATGGCAGTTTTAAAAACCATTAGAAAAGCCTCCATGTACCACTCATAAATTGTTATTCTCTTGACCTGCGAGAAATTCCAGAATACCAAATATGCAAAGAAATACAACCCAGAACATAGAACAAAATCAGAAAAACAACAAGTATTTTATTATTAAGAGATGAAAGCAGTGTTCACTTGCCTCTTGGAGGGGGCAACGTCCAACATAGCAGAGCTCAATTACAAAATAAGACTCGATATATCTCAATTGGGAGTCTCTATCCTTTATATAGGATTCATAAATACAATACCATTGGTCATTACCATGGTTCTCTCAATACCATGGCCCGTTTGCAACTAACTGTGGTCCAAGATAAGATATCCAATTTGGCATCAAAAGTCCAACAACAATATTTCCAACAATATTCATCTTACAATCTTTATCTTCAACATCTATAGTCTTCCCATATCTTTCACATTAATTAAAATAATATTTCCAACAATCTTTGTTGGAGAAATGACATGAACCCACGATTTCCATAATTTCTATCTTGAGGACTGGGCTTAAATGGATATTGCGCACATTAATGTCAACTAAAGAGCAACCCCTAAACATGAAATACTTTAGGATAGTTTTTTTGGGATTTTTACCCATAACATTAGGAATTGCCCATGGTAAAAGTAGGTTCTTTGTTTGAGTTGAGCCTAATGTAAAACTATAAATAAGTATGCAATGTTCTATGATAGGTATGACTAATAAAAATGGATATTGCGCACATTAATGTCAACTAAAGAGCAACCCCTAAACATGAAATACTGGATAGTTTTTTTGGGATTTTTACTCATAACATTAGGAATTGCCCATGGTAAAAGTAGGTTCTTTGTTTGAGTTGAGCCTAATGTAAAACTATAAATAAGTATGCAATGTTCTATGATAGGTATGACTAATAAATGGACTATGCGAAACAAACATTCCTATAGATTAACTCTTTTTGTCAATTTACAACAAGTGCACCAAGGGCCTGGTTTTGTGAAGGCTTCTAAGGTTAACAGTATTGGGGCATTTGGGCCTAATAAAGTATTACAGGTGCTTAACATTGAGTTCGTGCTTAAAATTTATATATTAATAATTTATTTTAATATCAATGTTAAAGATAAAAGTGCAATAATTATTATTCTATATAAATTTTCAAATTGAAGTATATAAATTAATAATATTAAAAATCTTGTAGTCTAACGAGGCAGAGGAGTTGCCCGGAAAGTTATGGAAATTCCGATTATATTTAGAGAAAATTCGGCAAGGATTTTTGTAAATCCAAATTATAATTGTTAAACTTCAAAATGTTTTTCATGGTGCTGAATCCATTTCCACCATCAAAAACACAATTCAAACACTGCCTCTACAAGATTTTTTGAATTTTTTTTGGACGGATTCCGGCCACTTTTGGCCGTCCGGGCAATTCCTCCACCTGGTTAGACAACTCCATTAAAAATTCTAAAATATGTTGATAAATTATAACTACTAACTTGTATTTTTTAAAATAACTATTAATAGTTTATGAGATTTAAAATAAACACTGATGGATGTATATGACAATAATATGGCCTTACCATTTCCAAACTTAAAAATAAAAAATAAAAATCATATAATATTAAGTTAATAATTTTTTTTTATAAAAATTACTTTAAAAACTAAAATTATATTACGTTAATATTAATATTAATATTAATTAATTTAAAATACAAAATTGTATTTTAATAAATAATATGTTTAAATAATGCAGAACAACAATTATATAGTACGTGAAATATGACATTTTAAAAGATAAAATTAATTAATTAAATCTATGAAATTAAAAATAAAATAATGAAACTCCCTAAATGCAAATTTAAACTTATAGTGTGAGTTCTCACCACTGCAGTAACCGTTAACGGAAAGGATGACATCCATTCATTTAACCATAATGTGCTTTAACAATAATGTGCATTCCACAAATAATATTGGTCCATCACTATCATAAAAAATAAAATTTAATAAAATAACATTTTGGGGTCACGTACTATAAAAATTTGTTGAAGCTTGACTTTCACGTTTTCACGTACTATATCGAACCCATGTATTAATGGGGTGGGCGGGCCCCAACGTCCTCCACCATGTCATATTGCGCGCTGTTACATTTGATACGGTTCCGGCAGCCCACGTGGTCGGCCCCAAGCGGGCCCCCCAAAACAAGACCTTGTATGTCAGTACTTCCGGCAGCCCACGTGGCCGGCTCCAAGCGGGCCGCCCCAAAACAAGACCTTGTATGTCAGTACACCGCGTGGGGATGGGGGGGCGCACAGCTGGGCAGACAAGTTAGTCTTCTTCTTGGATTTCTTCACGCGCAAAGGGGCAGAGTTATTTTGGGGTCACGTACTATCATGACTTTCATGTTTTCACGTACTATATTGAACCCATGTATTAATGGGGTGGGCGGGCCCCAACGTCCTCCACCATGTCATATTACGCGCTGTTACATTTGATACGGGACCGGCAGCCCACGTGGCCGGCCCCAAGCGGGCCGCCCCAAAACAAGACCTTGTATGTCAGTACACCGCGTGGGGATGGGGGGCGCCGCCCAATGAGGACCCGCCCCCCACTCATATATTTTTTTGCCCTGTTTACTGATGTAACTACTCAGATTTATTCGCACAGCTGGGTAGACAAGTTATTCTTCTTCTTGGATTTCTTCACGCGCAAAGGGGCAGAGTTATTTTGGGGTCACGTACTATCATGACTTTCATGTTTTTACGTACTATATTGAACCCATGTATTATATTGAAGCCATGTATTAATGGGGTGGGCGGGCCATCGGCGGTGGACCCGGCCCACGTTCCAACATCCACAACCATGTCATATTACGCGTCGTTACATTTGATACGGGACCGGCGGCCCAAGTGGCTGGCCCCCAAGCGGGCCGCCCCAAAACAAGACCTTGTTTGTCAGTACACCGAGTGGGGATGAGGGCGCCGGGCCGCCCAATGCGGACCTGACCTCACTCATATATTTTTTTGCCCTGTTTACTGATGTAACTACTCAGATTTATCCGCACAGCTGGGCAGACGAGTTATTCTTTTTTATCTTAAGAAAGAGAAAAAAAAGAAAAAACATTCTGCCGGGATTTCTGCACGCGCAATGTGACAGAGGAGTTCTTCTTCTCGGAATTATCATTCTATATAAAGCCAGTTACTTCGAGGAATTATCATTTCCCATTCGTTTCGCCGAAAACTTCATAGGGAAGAAAGTAAAAGTGCTTATCAAATTATCCACTAAAATATGGAATGACTTGACCAGTATCAAATCCTGTCTTATCGTGTTTACACTTTAATCAAATCATATCATATCATGGTTACCACCCCTAAACTTTAATGTGTACAAGATTCCATTAATGAGTCTTGTCGCGGGAAAATAATCCATCGCTTTACCGTCGACTATACTTTTGTGCATTAATAAACGGTACACCCAAAACCTTCCATGTCAGTACACCGCGCGGGGATTACGGTACCACACTATCTTCTGTTACCCAACACGCACTTTCATCCCAGAATTGCCACGCTACCTTCGGTTTCCCCACACACAGACTTCAATAATTAAGAGTAAGTTGTTTTTCCACAATAAAGATCATAATCTTTAACCGCCAAATCTTCAGCTCCGCGGTACACACACATAAAGACATTCATAATTAGGGCAATGAGTTTTTCCACAACTCCAGGGAAAATATTTGACGAAAGCGGCATGCCATTTTCAGTTCTCCATGCGCGCATATCGGGTGGGCAGGCCCACGCCTCAACGTCTTCCATTGTGTCATATTACACGCAGTCGGGCTTGGAATTTCAAATCCTCTTTGCCTGTCAAATGAAAATTTGATAAAGTTTTTGTATTTTTCATACCCTTCATTTTACTTTTTAAGTAATTTTACTTTTTAAGTAAATTTGTAAATGACAATATCTCCTTATTAGACAACTACTTATCAAGCTATTTCGTAGAAGGCAAAATACCAACTAAAATTTGCAGCCTCTGCTCACTTAAGAAAAATCCCTTATTTTCACAAACGTTGAGTGTATTGAATAAATTTTAAGATACTCAGATGGCTAATTGGAAAAGGAAATGAATACAAAAGAGTTATCAATTTCTATTGCTCTGAAACCCCAATATAAATGTACTCGACTTTTAGGAAAAGGAAAGCCTTCTACATGGAAACTGTCAGAACTTTGCCTAGTGACCACATAATTATCGATTGGGAAATGCTTATTTAAGTTGGGAAGTATCATTATTCTAAAGATTTCCAAGTCCAGAATAAAAGCTAATACCTTGATCTTTAATCAATCAATGGACAATTAGACAATTATGCCCAAAATTTTCTCTCCACTAGAACCCTAAAAAAACAATCAATCACTTGTGGGAAACTATGAAACTATAATCAAATATATATCTAACTACTTATTTATGTTATATAAGAATCAATTTGAAACCTTACAAATCCAAAATAACGTTATGAGACCTTAGAAGAGAATATCCCTTTCTAGTTTTCCCCAAAACGCTTTCATTTCTTTATTTAAATAGAGGCCAGAGAAATAAAGAAGAGAGAAATCAAACCTGAAATAGATAAAATACACATTAACCTTTCTGGAAAATCCAAAAGGGAAGTAAAACATTCCAAATCATTATACAAGGAAGCAATCTAACAGTGAGGGAAAATACTCATTGAGCACACACCTGGAATTGACGAATTTATAGCTTTCTCCCTTTTGGGGGGAAAATTATAAGTCTCACTTTAGCATCATAAAGCACCCAGATCTCATAAGATTTTTTCAACCACCTATTCCTGCGCTTAGAAAATGTAACCTTTCCCTCACCATTCTCCTCCTCTCTCTCTTTTCCCCTCATAATGGTCAATCACATCATCTCTGTCAATTGGGCCGTATTCTAGTTGTTCAACTCGTTATGGCACATTTGTTTTCAATTTTCACCCCGTGATCCTTTAAGTACTAAAATTCTTGGACAAAATCGAAATTTTATTGATCGCCGAATCAAATGAAATTTGATGGCACAATCAACCTATAGAAGCAGTCGATTTTGTTTGGTGTCAGGTTAAAATGAGAAAGGGGTGATTCATCCTCTCTCTCAGTTTTATCGAACTCATATCCCTCCCTTATTATCTTTGTCAACGGTAACTCTCACGCAATAAGAATCCTACAGAGGCCATTTGAGTGTGCTTCCGACCCGCCCCACTTACTTGAAACCTTGACAATGGACCCTCAAATAAAGTCGTTGGGTCTAGATCCAATAACTTTAGTTTAGTTAAAAAGAAGCATTGTCGATTTCCAGTTATCTATCGACTACTGTTCGAAATCCAGCAACAAAAGGGGCCAACAGATCCATAAGCGCGGGAAACTTTATTACACTTCGGTTATCCTTCAAGGCTTTTTATTGCTCCCTGTGCTTTTTAATACACTTTCTGGAGCCCCGGATGCGGGTGGCATTAATTCCCGTAATGAACTTCATGCAGGAAATTAAGGTCCGGTACTGCGAGCTGCAGAGCAGCGTGGCATCCCGAGACTCCACCTTGTGCGAGCAGGAGGAAGGTATTAAGGTTGGCTCGATTCGCAGATATGCATTTATGGCTCGCGCTGTTCGACGCAGCATTCTCTCAGTTAAAATCATGTCGATCTTCAGTGTTTTCATCACGCCTTATGCTCAGTCCTGCAGCAGCGGAACTTGGTTAGCAGAGGCAGATGGTGATGGGCTGATTTTGGTTCACCGCCACAAGCTTCAGGCCAACATTGCCAAGGGTAAGCTCTCTCCTGTTCTGGTTTTTCGCATTGGGTGCATTATGGTGTTGTCTGAGGCGTATTCTGTGAATTCTGTTTGGCATCCTTATCGCCTCAATCGTCTCTGTTCGGTCGTCTCTGTTTTCCATAATCTCTCGGCGCCCTACCACCTGCTTATCACTATGGTTCGTTCGGGCAAGAAACATAGCTCAGGGGGGCGTCGTAAAAGTGGTTTTCCTTCCTCGGCCGGTCATGCTATGGAAATGGCACCGACGCCCATCAATCCCCCTCCCATCCACGAGGCTGTGCCTCCTCTGAGCTCTGGGCGTAGGCCAATCCCGAACAGTGCCTTCCAAACCACACACTTCAAGTTTCAAAGTAATTTGAACAGACCTCTTATTACTACTCACATCACCCTTATTCTTTCGGAAGAGGATAATCAGGTCTCCCCTCTGGCTTGCATTGCTCCTGAGCCTTCCCAAAGCAGTGAACATTCCATGGACAAAGATAGCCCGGAGAATTGGAAAAGTGAGAAGTCTGGTCAGGAGGAATTTCTCAAAATTATTCCTCCCCTGGAAGAAACAGGACATGCTGTTGACGAAGGGACTCAGGGTGAGGTGAGCCATTCCATGGAAATTCCTGTAAGCGACTTGGGCGGCAATGAGAATTTGGGGACTGGTGGTGCAGGTATGGCAGAGGAGAAGAATTATGGCAAGGCAAAGGAATCTGCCACTAATGACTGCAAACCCCAAGGTACTGCCAAATGGACTCTAGATCTTTGCCCCAGAGCAATGAGTCGAAGTTGATAGGGAAATATCCGCTAGAAGGAAGGCATTAAGGCATCCTCCATCAATCTAGCGCGAGTGTAACCCGTAGGCCAATAATGTGGAAGGAATCGGACGAAAAGAGATGTAGTAACCCAACCGAAGTACGTTTCCGGCGTACACAAGATGTGGCTAGCGCACGGCAGAAACCCTCTGAACCAACCAATAATGAAAGCTGACACAGAGGCGAGGTATCCACCAATAGGGTCAAATGGAAACCAAGGTACTGCACGAATCCCAATGTGTGATAATGTATGCTGATGTCGAACACAAGGGAAACCATTCAGTCAAAGACCCATGATACTGATCGATGCTGAGCACAAGGTGACCTATCAATAATGAAAATAGGGCCAGGGTGCGGCTCTAGGCCTGTCCTCAGAGCAATGTGTCATCGTCGATAAGGACAAGACCCGCCAGCAAGAAGTCAATGGGGACCTTCTCAAACCGGCACGAGTAAAGGACCAATATAACTGATGTGATGAGAGACATGATACTGACACCCAGGGATGGCCGACTGAAAAATTAGTCAAGAGACACCGCAGAAAGGCCGACTCAGGCTAACTTCCCTTGAACAAAAGCACGACTCAATGTGACTATGTGGCAGCATATGATGACTCTGTATAAGTTCGCCATGCAGGAGGCACGAACGAACCCTCCATATGATTGGAAGAGATAACCAATCGGGGGAGAACTGACTCAATAACAAGGTTATGGCGTACCTAAGTCAAACTAAATCCCACCCATGCGGAGGAGACTTTTTTTTGAGTGCTTTGTTCAAGGGCGACACGACTGACTCTAGCTGCCAACAATAAATGGAAATAACGTCCCTGTTCGCGTTCTTTTTGGAATATTTAATTTTTTTTGTCTTTTTCTGATAAGCCGGAAAAAGAATAAAAGAATGCTATGGTATAGTGGAAAGAACGAGTGTCGGTGAAGCAGATGATCTAGTTCCTGGGAAAGGAACGTTCCTATGCTCAATGCAGGGAGGTGAAAACTGGTCGGTGACACTCAGAGGTATGTTCCTTCCATGGATCAGGGTATGTCAAGCTGCAGAAGTCAAAGGTATGCAAGGTTGATTTTGCAGATGTCATGGTCAAAAGTTGGCTTAAACACGAGTCCGAGTGAAGCCGGCTCTAGGCCAAAAGGTGCAAGTGGTCAACATGCAATGCAGTGGTACAACTCAACACAAGGGAGCCTCTAGGGTATAAGGCCAGAACGAAGCGAAGAAGCAAAGAAGAATGAGTCTTCAATGCATAAGTCATGACGGGACTACAGAGGACTCCCGAACCTAAAGATGAAAATCAGCATGAGTGCCAAGCGACAATAAGGTACTAACTAGGGCACCCATGATAAGGTAGGCTCTACCACACAAGTCATGATACTTCTAAGCAATGAGAAGGTTCCGCACCATAACTTGGTGGGGTTGATCCTAAGGAAAAATGGGAAAGGAAACTGATAAATGCACAATGCAGGTGGAAAAACCTAACCTATATGCCAGTTTCGAGAACCAATACCTGTCAGAACGGACCAACCATAAACTTCCAAAGGAGAAATCTTCCAAGTTCTGTAAACATAAATAGGAACACTAGACACGAAGTTAATACATCCCACATATAAACTCCATATAAAATCTTTGTGTTATAGGATACAAAACTTGAAAATGCGTACCTCATATATACAATATGGTACAGGGAACCACGCAGCCTTGCGGCTTACGCATAATAGTTCTACTGAACAAACCCCTTGCAGGGCTCAGACCAAGGGCTCCTTTGGTAGTCATAACTCATGGCTTCAAAGAGTTCCTCCTGTGAAGGCAAAGCAAGATCTGAGAAATCATGAGAACTACAAGGATCAAAAGAGGGAATTAAAGGGTCCCATGTCCCTATAGGAAGAATCTCTCGGTCAACTGCCGGGACCAAGTCCCAAGAAGGAGAATAATAAGTCAAAGGATCCTTCTTAGAAGCGATTGAACATTGAGGACTCAATGCCACATAATTCACCCATGGCGGGGTAGAGTCTACTTGAACACTTGGAACAAACCAAGGGGCATTCTGCAGTAAAGTCGAATTAGGGTGGTGATTATCAAGTGCAAGCTGATCAATAGTGACAATATTCCCGTTATGAGGAAAGCACATTACTCGAAAGAGTGAAGACACCACAACATTCATAGCATAGACATAATCACGCCCAAGTAGCATATTAAAGTCTAAAGGGCTATCAACCACCATCATATCGATTAAGACAGTCTTCCCACCTAAAGTGATAGGCAATTGAGGAAGAACACCCATAGATTCACCAGGTCTTCTATCATAGGCTAACAACTGACTCTGAGCTGTCAACAACTTTGGGGAACCCAAAGCTTTCCAAGTCAAAGAGGATATAATACTTGCAGAGGATCCTTCATCCACCATACATCGATAGACATTTGTGGAATTAACTCTGACCTTTATTTGGAAAGGTGCAGCAGAAGGAAGACGAGGCTCAACAAGACTATCCCAATCAAAGGAAACACTCTTAGAACTTGGAGGGGGAACATTCGAAGAAACCGGAATGCCCCCTATACTAGAAGACTCTGTACTAGAGATCAAACAGACTCTTTTGTTAGGCACTTCACCCCCTAAAAGAGGAGTGTAATCAGCCAGCGATTGCACTGGCTTTACCACATTATCAACCAATGGTTGATGGGATTGATGAAAAACCATATCAGATCTAGGAGTAGAAGTACTTTCAGACTCGGACCATATCCTTCGAACCTCTGGAATACCAGGGCATAAATGAGTAAGATGGTCTCCCTTGCATATCTTACAAGGGAACTTAGGTTTAAAACTTCTACGTCCAGGTTTCTTATCAACGTCCATTCCGCCAAAATGACTAGCAGTGGTTTGCGGAGAGTCCTGAACATGACTTGCAGAGGTCGGTGACGCTTTGCTAGTATGACTCGCATTGACTAGACTCATGCCCCCAGCATGACTTGCAGCGGCTGAAGACTCATCTCCAACATGACTCGCAGAGGTTGAAGATGAAGTGCTAGTATGACTTACAGTGACTAGACTTGTGCCCCCAGCATGACTAGCAGTGGCTGAAGGCTCATCTCCAACATGACTCACAGAGGTTGAAGATGAAGTGCTAGAACTATTCTTCTTCTTTGACTTCCTCTTTCTCCTCTTTTTAGATTTCTTGTTACAAGAAGGAGGAGAAGAAGGAATCCCAGATTTCTCTTTGAGAGAAGATGAACAATGAGTACCCATGTGATGCCCTTGAAATAAAGCATTCAACTGAGAAGCTTCAAGAGCATTCGGAATATTCGAAGTGGACCACAGCCAAACGGGTAGTCCAACATTCAACCCAGGAATATTCAAAGTGGCCATCAAGGGAGTACCAACGTTTCCAAAGAAAGGAAAAGCACAAGGATCCCCTTTTGAGAGGGCACCTTGGTTGGTTTCCACAGGAATATTAGCCATATCTAACTGTTCCAAAGACCCTTTCCCTTGCGGGAATATAGAAATAACTCTTCAAGGAATATGGATAAGCAACCAAAACCTTTGCCCTTGAGGAGGCAACTCTATAACTTCTGAAAGAACGACCAAAAGCCTTTCAAGATTGGTAGAGTGGTAAGCCAGTCACTCAGAACACAAAGTCCAAACGCGACTAGACAAAAATACCTAAAGCCAACTATATACAAGGAAAAAAGAGCACACACTATAAAGTCCCTAAAGATACAGCCAGTCAAACAACTTCCGAGTATTTCCGCTCCGGGTGATGAGGACCGGACACAAAAATACAAGAAAGTGGAGTCAGGGGCCTTCCGAAGATAGTCTGGGATAATGACGGCCCAGTCCTATCAGCGAAGGTAACAGAGGAAGTTACGCTGACCTCCTAACATCAGCCTACGCCGGTGCAAGCCCCCAAGCTTCGCAAGGGTGCCCTCCAGTAGTACTGTCGAGAGTGATACAACGTCGACCTCAGGTGCCACGGGATTCCCCTCCGCAGCCACCTATGCAGATCCCTAGGAGAGGCAACTATGGGTACCAACTCGTCGCAGAAGCTAGGCGGAACAGTCGTGAGGTAAGTTCGGACAAGTATGAGAGGGGGTATCTCTCTTCCCTGTCTTCACAGACCCTCGTGCTTAACTCCCAGATCCGGAGCTTTCCTGGTCTCCCTAACGCTATTGGATTTACTCTCGTTAATCAGACTCTTATGTTTGACGTTTTATATGGCCTTGGAGAGTTAACTCTCCACTCGCCTAATCAAAGGCCCTAAAATCCTAAACTTGTTGGTGTAACTGACTAAAACAAAAAGTTCTAGTGGATTTTAATTTAGCGCTTGATTTTATTAGGCTGTTCTTTAAGTCACAAGGTAATGGAGATGAAACTTGTGGTGTTTTTATGGACGCAAAAGAAATTAATAAAACTTAGCTACATGCACATGCACTTTTTGTTTTCGATGAAGAGCAATTTCTATGAGGTTCAGAGGTACTTCTAATGTAAACAAATTTTCTTTTTCTTTTCAGACTCCACACTCACAAAAACTAACAAAACTATGTATGCCTTAAAAGAAATGCAAATATATCCTAATGCAAGAACTATATGTGGATGCAAGATTTCAAAGACTACTCTAAAAACAAAGAAGGAAAGATGCTGCTTTACCAAATTTGTCTTGCCACTAAGATGCTTAGATAGAAGATGATGCATTACCAATCATTTCGTCCAAACAATAAAAACAAGTTCTAAGATAAGCACAAAGCACTTTCACTTCGCAAAAAAGGAAATCAAATGAAAGTCAAGTTTAAGAAAGCGAAACTCAAAACTTTCAAAAGATTTTCTTTCAATCAACAAAGAAGTCTTTTTCAAAGAATGCTCTCAAAAATGCTGACACTAATGATTGAAGAAAAAGGCAACCAAACACTTTTGCGAATTGACACCTTTCAAATGATGAAAACCCAACAAAAATAAATGTGTTTGAAATCGCTCTTGACAATCAAAAGCAGCAATGAAAGTCCAAAAGATCAAAAGACAAGTTTCAAGAAAATGATAACAAACAACTTTCCCGAAACGAAGGAGCAAATGGTCACAAAAAGGGTTTCGTTAAGCAAACAAAAAGGGTCATCAAAACAAAATGAACACAAAGATTGAATCCAATCTTCCTACTCTGCCGAAACAAAGCAGTCAAGACTCTAAACCAGAAATCTTGTGTGTCAAAATCAATGACGCTTGCAATCAACGAAAACGAGACTAATACTCCTTATAACTAAAAAGAGTTCAGAACAAGATGCCCCCTGTCAAACAGAGGACTGTTACTAGGAAATAACTGCTTAAGACTGACCCAAACCACCAGACAAACATTCAGCAAAAAGAAAATTTATAAATCTTGAAAATTATATGATATACGCACCTGCAGTGAACTGCAGAATGCGTGTACACGCGACTGTAACTGAGGAAACTCGCGTATATGCGGGTTCACTTAGTACAACTTGCGTATATACGCCTCTGTAATCCAGAAAAAGAGCGTATCTGAAAGTTTTCAAAAAAAAAAAAAAATAGAGACTGAAAAGACTGGAAAAGGTTAGAGTTCAAGAACAGATCAGACAGTCAAAACCAACAAACAGAGAGGCTGAGCCTTGATGGGCTTGAAGGCTACCCAAACTAGGAACAACAAGAGTGTTGTTCCCCAGTGGAGTTGCCAATTCTGGTTGAGGGGAAAGTACCCCTAGGGTCCTTTGGGTTAAGACTCTACCAGACTGAAAGTTGCTTATTCAAAGAAACACACACACAACCATCATCTTTACTTTAAGAAAATTCTAATGTTAAGGGTACGTACCTAAGGTCCTACATTCGAGAAGGCCTTTAGGGTCCAAACCCTTCTTGGAGTTCCCTTCTTCTCCTTTGACCTGTACAACAAACAAATCAAGGAACACAACAGTACATGGACAAATACTTATGCATAAACCATCTTCATGCTATAAAGTTAGTTATAAAAATCTTTAAGTAACTACTTGCATAAGAATTCAAAACATGAATCTCATAAGCATAAAGAAAGATTGTTTCGGGAACCAAGACGTGTTTCTTTATATAAAAGGCAAGCAAAGTACATATAACGGAAAGATATCACCTGAAACACCTTCAGTAGGCTCCAAGCGAAGCTTCCTCCCGGATTCGTTCCAGCCTCAAGCCTCCAACAAGAGCTCCTTCCAAGTCTTACTCAATGGTGATATAAGGGATGAATGATCACCAATACACATGGAAACAAGGGTTTCCTATGCAAAATGGGGGAAGTGCAGAATGCACCAAGGACTTCAGACCTGGTCTAAGGGAAAAATATCAGCATAATAATCTTGCTCTCTCTTCTCTCCCTTTGGCCTTCCCTTTGATGTCTTTTTATACCATCTCCAAAGTAGTTTTTTAGTTAGGAGTTGGTTGGGAATAGTTAGGCCACGGGCACTAACAGGTGATCCAGCAGGTAAAACCCGCGATCTCTGCCCGAAAATGAGGAATTTATTATTTTTTTAAGTGTTTTAATACATACACGCGGGTTGGGTATAACAGACCCGCGTGTACATGCGTTTAACTTAGGGCAATGTCGCGTATAGGGAATAAAACACTGTTTTTTAAATTTTGTGACCAGGTCTGGAAGGAGGGGTTGCCCTAGGCCATGAGTGCAGCATCACAAACCATAAGAGTGAGATTTGGAGCTATAACAGTAACCACTTATTCTTATTAGTACAACCCCCTTATTATATTGTTGTAATCATGTAATCCCCATATTTCTAATGTTGTGCCCCATAGAATCCCACCATTGTTATTATTGTGCCCTTACATTATTATTGTTATGTCGACTCTTATTATATTATGACCCCTTAAACTCCTATATATAGAAAGGAGGTCTTATCATTTGTATCATCCAAGAATTGTTCATTTGTGTAATGTAAAGGAGGCTGCCCCCTTGAAGAGGCTGAATTCTAAGGCGCTTATTTATCTTTTCTATATTTTTGTGAGCTGGTTCCATAACATTTGGTATCAGATCTTTGGATTCTAGGGTTTCACTGCTCCAAATAGGTCATCGTGGCATTTTCACTATAACTTTTTTTCTACGACGTTTCAAATGCTAAAACGAAAACCCATTTGGGCCGAAATCATTAGGAACCTTGGGTCCGAATTTCAGAGCTTTTTGCACTACATTTGTGGAGATAGGATCTGAGGAAGTTGGCCTTTTTGCAGACTCCCGAATTTCATTCCAAACAGGTGACCTGGGGAAAATAGTCATAACTTTTGTTTTGAGCATCAAATTGAAATTTCGTAAGAAGTTATAGAAAGAGGACAGATTGTAGTTTCCTGTGAATGTGTTTGAGATCCTAAGGTTAAAACAATGACATATTGCACTTGATACAATTTTGCTCTTCTAAAAAGGTATATAATCAGGTCATCTTGGGAGATTGTGCATAACTCTTTCTTGGAGAATATAAATTCAATCAAATTGGTGGCATTGGAAAGAGGACGCAGAGGGATACTGTAGGTCGCAATTGCATAACATATAGATCTGAAAGTACATAGTTACAGTTGTTTCAAGATTGAGCTCCTAAAATCTAGAAAAAGTGAGATGAGGAAGTTTGATGGCAAGGATCCGGTAAATTGGATACTACAGATGGAGAAATATTTTGATCTACATGGTGCATCACTATTACAAAAGGTATGTATTGCATCTTCATATTTAGGACAAGATCAATTTTTATTGTATAAAGGGCTTCGTCCTCATAAACAACTTGTTACGTGGTTAATTTTCACGGATGAAATTATAACACATTATGATAATACAAAGAACAACACCTTCTTTAGAGCAACACCATAACAATTGGAAGAAAAAGGAGAAAAAGGGCTTTGTTACAAAGTGGAAAGAAAAATTATGGCAACAATGAATTCTACCCCTCACAACTATAAAGATGGAAGTGTTGTTTCTCCTAGCCTTCCACAACCTACAAGGGTTACACCACAACAACTGGAAGAAAAAACAGAAAAAGGGCTTTGTTACAATTGTGATAGCAAATGCACTAAAGGTCATAAGTGTGCTGAGAAGAAATTATTTTACATAGAGTATGAAGAGGATGAAGAAAAGGATTAAGAAACATCAAAAGAAGAGGATATACGCCAGGATACAACCCTAGAGAAAGAAGAAATGAACTCGACCATATCTTGTAAAGCATTGGCAAGAATTACCAGTCCTCAAATTGTCAAGATAGAAGGACATATCAAGAAGGAAAAGGTTCAAGAAGTGAAATATCACATTGAGAAAGAAGAAATGAATCCAACCATATCTTGTAATGCATTGGCCGGAATTACCACTCCTCAAACAATCAAGATAGAAGGACATATCAAGAAGAAAAATGTTCAAGAAGTGAAAGATCACATCGAGAATCAAGAAATGAATCCAACCATATCTTGTAAAGCATTGGAAGAAATTACCACTCCTCAAACTCTCAAGATAGAAGGACATGTCAAGAAGAAAAAGGTTAAAGCAGTGAAAGATCACATCGAGAATTGACAACAAGTTCTCCAATTTTTAAAGGATGACACCAGTTTGTTGCAGAATCGAATGAAACAACAAGTAGATCAACATCGCAGTGAAAAAACATTTGTTGTAGGGGATTGGGTATTTTTACGGTTACATCTCAAGCAAGCTATTTATGAGAAGGAAATGTTGGAAATACTACATGCACTGAAGAAATGGCAACCTTATCCAATGGGAAGACACTTCAAGGTAAAAATGGATCATGATAGTCTTAAATACTGTTTAGAACAAATATTATCTTTAGAAGAACAGAAAAAATTGGTCACAAATTTGTTGGGCTATGACTTTGACATCATCTATAGAAAAGGGAAGCAAAATTTTGTTGCAGATGCACTCTCAAGAAAGGATGAGGATGTGGAAGCATTGTTTTTTGCTATTTCTATTATCCAACCAGATTGGATAAATGAGGTAAGGGATGAATCGAAGAAGGACGAAGAAGTGTGGCCACTAATTCAAAAGTTGTAGAAGATCCCAATTCAAATAATATATTTAGAACTTGAAAAGGAAGGAAAAATCATATTATAACAAGGAGTAGCCACAGAAACAAGAACCCAATAGGTACAAAATTGATCAATTTCAGAGTATCTCATCAAGTGGAAGAACTTACCTGCTGAAGATTCGACATGGGAGGACAAGAATTTTATACAAAAGCATCAAGAACTACTCAAGCGTAGAGGACAACACTTTTTGAAGGAGAGCGGCATGTTAGGCCCCTATACTACTAGTGTAACCCCTTATTGTTATTAGTACAACCCCCTTATTATATTGTTGTACCCATGTGGTCCCCATATTGTTACTATTGTGCCCCATAGAAGCCCACCATTGTTATTATTGTGCCCTTACATTATTATTGTTATGTCGGCTCTGATTATATTATGACCCCTTAGACTCCTATATATAGAAAGGAGATCTTGTCATTTGTATCATCCAAAAATTGTTCATTTGTGTAATGTAAAGGAGGTTGCCCCCTCGAAGAGGTTGAATTCTAAGGTGTTTATCTATCTTTTCTATCTTTTTATGAGCTGGTTTCATAACACTTGCTGACGGAGGAGATGAGATGAAAGAATATGGAGAGCCAGAATGGTGATGCCTTGTCTGTATGAGTATGGTCCCAGAATAGAAATAAAAATAAATCATCGAGTGGGAGATCTAAATCTAGAGGGAGATCCAAGTCTCCAGGAAAACCTGTAAAGGTGGTGAGCTCGAAATGTGGAAAGGAAGGGCACTACAAAAGGGACTGTAAATCTAAAGCTCTTGATAAAGGAAAGGGATCTGATGATGCTCCTTCTGCAGAGGCGAAAACTACCTCAGTTGAAGGTGGGGATGTGTACTTGGCTTCTTCAAGTACACATGTAGATCATGAGGCCTGGTTGATTGACTCAGGTGCATCCTTTCACTTCACTCCCCATAGAGAGTGGTTCAGCGAGTATAAGAAATACAATGGTGGTGATTTCTTCTTAGGGGATGATAGGAAGGCTGGAATCATTGGTCGCAGAAAAGTAAAGTTGAAGTTGCAAGGTGGAAGGGTTAAAACACTTCCGGGTGTTCTGCATGTTCCTACATTGGCCAAAAATCTGATTTCTATAAGCAAGCTAGATGATGCAGGTGTAAAGACAGTGTTCGAGAAAGATACCTACAAGATGGTTTGGGGAGAACTGGTATTGATGTAGGGAGTTTGTATTGGAACTATGTACAAGCTACAAGGTAGCATGGTTGTTGATGGGTGCAATAGTTCTGTGGTTCCTTAAAGTGGAGCAGAAAATCTAGTGGTCTGTGGAGAGAAGACCATGTTGTGGCATCAAAGGCTTGGACATATAGGAGAGAAAGGCCTTCGAATACTTCATGGTAAAGGTATGGTAGAAGGTATGAGTAATAGCTCTTTGGATTTTGATTTCTGTGAAAACTGTGTATATGGGAAGTAGAATTGGGTGAGTTTCCCCTCTGGTGGTAAGAGGGTGAAACATATATTAGAGCTTGCACACAGTGATGTGTTTGGACCTGTGAAGGTTCCATCACTAGGTAAGTCTATGTACTATGTATCATTTATATATGAATTCTCAAGGAATACATAGATATATTTCCTTAAGAAGAAATCTGAAGTCTTTGACAGGTTTAAAGAATTTAAGGCTCTCGTGGAAAATTAGACAGAGAAGAAAATAAAGGTGTTGAGGAAAGATAATGGTGGAGAGTTTTGCAGCAAGGAATTTGAAGAATTATGTCAGAAGTATGGTATAGCACAATAGAAGACTACTCCATATACACCTCAACAAAATGGAGTTTCAGAAAGAATGAACAAGATGTTGATGGAAAGGGCAAGAAGCATGCTTAGTGGTGCTGGGTTAGGACATGAATTCTGGGCAGAGGCGGTGGATATAGCATACTACCTGGTCAACAATTCACCTTCATCGGTGTTGGAGGATAAGACTCCACAAGAGGTATGGACTGGTAAGAAACCTTCTCTTTCACATTTGAGCGTATTTGGATGTGATGCATATGTACATGTTCCAAAGGAGAAAGGAACCAAGTTGGATAGTAAATATGAAAAGTGCATCTTTATTAGGTATAAGGATGGTTTAAAGGGTTATAAGCTTTGGAACCTAGTAACAAGGAAGGTTGTTTATAGCCGAGATGTGGTGTTCAAAGAGGTGAAAGATGTTATTAAACATGAAGTCCAACCAAGGGAACCTGAGAATATAGAGTTTGAGCTAAAGGAGGAAGAATCAGACTCTACAGCAGAGGAGGAATCAGAAGATGAAGAGCCACAAACTCCGTGTCTAAGAAGATCAGTTTGAGAAAGATGGGAGCCAGAAAGGTATAATCCATCTGATTTCTGTTCAAATTTTTCTTTATCTATTATTGACAATGATCCCAGAACTGTGAAGGAAGTAGTAGATTCAGAGGATGGCAAACTCTAGAGAGAGGCCATGGTTGATGAAATGGCATCTTTGCACAAAAATGAGGCTTGGGATCTGGTGGAGTTTCCAGCTAGAAGGAAACCCATTGGCAGCAAATGGGTGTTCAAGAAGAAGACAAATGCAGAAGGAAAGGTGGAGAAATACAAAGCTCGGTTGGTAGAAAAAGGTTATTCCTAGGTGCCGAGAGTTCATTTTGGTGATATTTTTTCTCCTATTGCCAAGGTGACTTCTATTAGATTACTTTTGTCTGTTGTAGCTGCTTTTGATTTTGAGGTAGAACAGATGGATGTGAAGACAACATTTCTTCATGGGGATCTAGAAGAGGAAATCTACATTAATCAACCTGAAGGCTTTGCGGTGAAGGGTAAGAAAGAACTGGTATGCAAGTTAAAGAAGTCTTTGTATGGGTTAAAACAGTCACCAAGGATGTGGTATCAAAAATTTGATACATTTATACGGGGACTTGGCTTCAGCAGAAGCAAAACAGATCATTGTGTGTATTTTAAATTAATTGGTGACCATGTTATTTATTTGGTCTTGTATGCGGATGATATGTTGCTGGTTGGAAATGACAAAGAAATTATCCAGGATTTGAAGACCCAATTGTCCTCCATATTCGACATGAAAGGTCTTGGTGCTGCAAACTATATTTTGGGCATGGAAGTTGAAAGATATCAGGCAAAGAGGAAGCTCTGGTTAAACCAGAGGAAGTATGTTGAGACAATACTGCAGAGGTTTAATATCCAGAATAGTAAACCGGTGAAGGTTCCTATTCCTGTAGGTGTGAGGTTATCTGCTGAACAGTGTCCCAAGACACAAGAAGAGGAAGAGGACATGTCCCGTGTTCCATATGCAAGTGCAATCGATAGCCTGATATATGCAATCGTCTGTACTAGACTAGACATTGCACATGCACTGTGAGTATTGAGCAGGTTTATGTCAAAACTAGGGAAGGAGCACTGGACAGAAGTGAAGTGGATTTTCAGGTATTTGTGTGGCACTACTGACTATGGTTTGTGTTACCAAGGAAGACCAGGATTGGACAGAATGTTGGATATTCATGGCTTTGTTGATGTAGATTGGGCTGGAGATCTGGATAAGAGAAGATCTACGAGTGGGTATGTGTTTAACCTATTTGGAGGTGCAGTCAGTTGGATGAGTAAGTGTTAACACCCAGGTTGTTCCCTTTGACTCCCAAGGGAATACGGCCGGGGTAACCACTAACCAATCTTTGGATTACAGCTTCTAGCCAAACTGTAATCAAAGAGGGCTCTCTCTTTATGATTTGTCTCTGTTTTGTTAATGTTTCAGGCTAGCTATTATGCTCAGGTTTTGATTTATAATTTGGTTGGAGGACTTCTCTCAATGCTTAAGATGTAATGTTTAAACAGTTGTATTTCATTGGGCAATGGAGTCTAGAGCTGTGAACTGTTTGAAATGCTTGAAAGAGAATGTTCAGACTGCAGGGCCTATTGGGTATCCCAACAAAACAATTTAAACTTAAGTGATGATGTATGATTAGCCAATGGAAAGCAATTAAGAATTCTCCACTAAACTGGTGAGGTGAAAGGGAAATATGTTGCTCAGGAGCAAACTTGAATTCCTGAAACAAAGATCACTGTGGAAGATATATTCTGAAAGTGCAGCATTTAAGAATTACACTTATCAAGATTATAATTGAAGAAAAACATTCATTAACAACATAGATTGAGCTCAGGGTATTCCATGAATAAATCCTGAAAGCTAGTCTTTTTCTCTGCTGCTAAATACTTGGAAATTAGAAACATATATGGATTGTAAAAGATTGAAACACATAACAAAGAGAGTTACAGAAAAACTTATTGTATTGTGAGGTGCACAGGAATCCTGCAGTTTTCAACGCACACCAGAAACGCACTCAAACAGTCCAGAACTTGAGAAATTCCATCACTTTCTTTATTAAACTGTGAAAAGATTACAGCATAAGAAACTTCTCCAAGAGAAATCAACAACAACCCCTGCAAGCTTGTGCGAGGGGCAAATATATACAAACAGTATTACAAAATATCTAAGGCGTTGAGTCATCTGAGAAATAACTATTTCATCAACTTTGTACAGAACAACAGATAAGAAGTTATTGCTGCCTTTAATACAACATAAATGCATCTTTCTATCTGTCAGAAGATATTTTGGCCTTTGGAAGCCAACGAGTCGGTTGGAGTGATCTGCATTAATGCTGGAAATTGCGCTTTTGGAGCTGCCCTGCTGTAGCTTCTCGGCCTGGACACCTATAGCTTCTCATCTTGCTTTGTTGGCCATAAGTTCTGCTGAGTTGGCTCAGCTTTTATCTTTAATGCATGCTGATTCTTTTAAACTGTCCTGTGCATGACAATTTGTATTTTCTGTGAACAAAATTTATTAAATGGTTTCCTGTTTATAAAATCATCTGTATTGCCTTAGTCCACCATTCTTGTGTAGGTAGTTGATGCCTGAGAATTGCATCCATAGTCTCCTCTACCTCTGTATATTTATAAAAATTGGGAGGCACTTCAAACAGGTGTTTAATTTCATTCATTATAAAAAATAAACTTTCTACTCTGTTGTAGAGAGTCTGTCCTGTGGCTGGCCCTGTTTCCTCTGAGGTGCTGGGCTTCTCATTGATCTGACTTGTGGCAAATGCATTGACCCTCTTGGCATACTGCTCATGTGTGAACAGTCTCCCTGCGCTGTTCAGTAAGCTAGGGAGCCCTCTGTTTTGTAATACCAGAAATTTATCTATAAACCTATTCACCTCGGTCTACATGTCTTGGGCTCTTCTCTCCAATGTTTGCACCAAGTTTCTCAGTGTAAGAACCCTCTTGATTAACTGAATAGTCTCAGTCCTGTTAGAGATTCCCATGGTAGCCAACTGAGTACTTGTTCTACTATTGAGCACATTGATCATCCTAGTAGCAACCTCAGGCATATTGCCTAGAGCAGCTCTTGATCTTTGAATTTCCTTCTGTGCTTTTGGAATGAGCTCTAACTGCTCATGGATTGTCTCAATATACTGCCATTGGTCAGTAATAGACTGGCCAATATTAGCCCATAGCACTGTTTTGAGCTCAGCCACAACCTTATCTAATTTGAGCTCATTCTCTAGCTCTTTGATCCTGTCTTTGAGGGCTTTTATCTCCCTACCCTTTTCTGCCACAAACTGCTTGGATTTGTCATATCTATCATTCACCTTGGCTAATTTCTCCCTGGCCTCATTTAATTCTGTCATCTGTGCTTCCAAGGCCTGAATCTCATTTCTTAGCTTTTGCATGTCCAAGCTTTGGGTCTGTTCTGTTGTTGGTGGTGCTGAAGTAGATGGTGCTGCTTGTTCAGTTTGTTGAGGAGGAGGAATAGTAGTTGGAGCAGTTTCCTCAAGGTTAATGATTTGAGGAGGAGGCTGGGAAGTCTGACCTTCTTCTCTTTGTTTCAAGGTTGCCTGTAATGCTGCCTGTGCAGCCTCTGATTCTCCCAGATTTTCTTGTGTTTGGATAAGCTGCTTATAAAGAGTCAGCAGCAGAGCTGTGGCATCTTGGTCATGTCTTTGCTGAGCTACTTCATCTGTTTGAGGGTGAATTGTGGCTGGGAGTTTGATCTTTCTCCTTAAAGCTGCCATATCTGCATCCCTCAATTTCAATATTTCTTGTATGCCCTTGATATCTTTGGGATCATGCCCAATCTCAATAATTATATCTTCTAAGGACCTTATTCTGTTGTCCTTTGCTTGGGAGGATGCTCTCTCCAACTCAAGTTGGGAGGCTGTATTATTAAGGCTATTTTCTAGCCTATAGTTATCCAAAGTCTTGTCTGCCAAGGAAGCATAGACCATCTCACCTGTTTGTTTATGCAATTCAATTTTGTCCATTGGGTGTATGTCCTTGGCAAGGACCTCAAGATTGGTCCTCAAGTAATCTGAAGGAGACTGTGGTTGCAAAGTAGTTGGCATGAAGTGGCTCATAATCATCTTGCCCTCCTGGACATCATAAGCAGACATAAGTCGTTGCTGATTGGTGGGAGCCATTTTCAACAAATGATTATATAACTGTATTTTTATGGGCTCATTCCTCTTCTTTATTTCAATGAACTGCTGTTTGATACTCAGTTCACCCTCTCTCTGCTGGCTTGAGGAGCTGACTTCTCCTCCTATTGCTCTGTCCTGTTCCTGTTGGAAGGAACTTGCGGATGCTTCCCTGCTAGGTGGGCCCATGCTCAAAGAATGCCCTATAGGCATTTCCTCTTCAGAAAGAGGATTCAATCTTTGTCTTTTTTCTCCCTGATTTATGGATGATGAGAGGGGAGTCTCTCTGTCTCTTTTTCTGCTTATATCCTCCTTTTGTGGAGTTTGGAGGATTGATGCATCAGCTAATGTTTCTAGCCTTGAAGGCACAGTTTGTTGTGGCTGTTGCTCAGTGGATTTTGGGGCTTCCACTGTTTGCTCTGGCTGCACAGGCTGTTCCTGCCTTTGTTCCTCTTGTTGTTGCTGCTGTTGTTGATTTACTTCCTGCTGTTGCACTTCTTCTTGTTGTTCCATCTCTTTTTCTGCTTGCCCTTCAGTCATGGGAGGTAGCTGCTCCTTTTCCACCTGCTTTTCTTTGCCTTTGCTGGATGTTTGTTGAGTTTCCATGGCAGCTTGCTGATGTGTTGTTGAAGATGAGGCAGCTGCTCCAATTTGCCTTTGATATGAGAAGGAGACCTGTCCACAAGTTTCTAAGTCAACCTCCTTTTGTACATTTCTAGCCTCTCTTTCTAGCATCTGCTCTCTAGTAATTGGCCCTTCTAGAGTGCCTTCTTTCCAGCTCAAAGCATTAGCATATTGCTCAATATGAGGCAGCTTTACATGTGCATAGGTACCCAATTTGTATTTTATCCTCCTGAGGGAAATAAAATGATTTCGGTCATAAGGTGACCATTTGAAACTAGTTTGCAATCTGAGGCCCTCTAGGATTCTATCTGCCTCTATCCATCCTTCTTCTCTTTTGTTGTACAGAAAAGGACCTAGCTGGATCCTTACCTTCAATTGCACCTTCTTGTTTTTGCTCTGGAAATGGATGTAGTCAGCATTTCCAAACTGCCTGAAGTATTCTAAGGCAAAAAGTCTCATAGGGACATATCTTGGCAGTCTAAAAGGATTCAACTCACAGCCATAAATTCTGATTACTGTGTGGTGTTGGTAAAAATACCAATCACCAATGTTGTAGGCCTTGGAGAGATGGAGGACTCTTTGCATGTCATCAGTCAATCTTGGAGGAGGAACACCATACAACAATGTCATGGCTGGGTGAATGAACAGGTCTATGAACTCACAGTATGTGTATGGTGAGTGAGAAGCACAATGAAAAACTGAAGACCAAAAGACAACTGACCTTGGGATTCCCTGGGCATTTAGTTTCTTGAGGGGAACGGAGAAGCTATCTGGTTGATAAAATAAGAACAGATGGTAGATGTATGAGGTGAATCTGAACACTCTTTCCCTTGGTAGATTCATTAGCTGTTCATGAATCTTTTCTGCAATATATGTGGCATAGTCATAGTGTACATCAGGAGGCATTCCAGGAGAAAACATGGACAACATTGCCATTATAGTGTCATCAACATCCTCAATCCCCCTATACCCCAGGACATAGCTGATCAAATCCACTAGCATTTTGCCCAAGTCATTTAGGTACACATATCCAATAGGAGGAGTTCTTACAGTTTCAGAGCTTGGCTCTACAAATAACTAATTAATTTTGACAATCTGGGCACTTGACAAATTACTCCCCTTCTTTACTAAATCCAGCATGGAGGGGGGTGTCAATGGTCTTGAAGTATGGAAATGCAGCATCTCATTTATGGTTTCTGGAGTGATAAAGAACAAGACTGAGCCTGTAGGACTGAGAACAGCTCTTTGGCATGGATCATAGCATTCCTGGCACTTATGGATCAAGTCTGGAAGGGGATTGACTTGAGGGAGGTTGTAAATGGGCAAATTTGAGTCCCAAATCCCTAAAATATCAGCTCCATTAAGGTGTTGGGCTTTTAGTTCATTGAGCATATGAATATTAAATTTAGAGTTCATTGGGAACCAGTCTAACATCTGATAATCCATGTCTCCCAGGGCTTTCCATTCTATCTCTCTTTGAGGGGCATTCAGAGGCTGAATGTTCAGGGCTATTGGTGTCTCCATGGCTAATGAGGCTTCTGAATTGTATTTGAATTCTTTTGAGTGTGCAGAACACCACAGAGAAATTTCCCGGAAATGAAAGTGTGAATTATAAGGAACAGAAGGCAAATTGAGCAAACAGCAATTGAAATACTATTTAAAGGACTGATTGAAACAGTAGCAGGACTGACAAGAGTGTTTCTATGGTGAATTTGGTCAGTTGAGGTTTCTAGTTCACGACTGCGCGAACTAGCTATGAATTCAGGTCAATTTTGTCAAATGCGGGCTCTGCAGAAGGTTTATTGCTTCACCAGTTGGAAATAGGTGCAGGTCACTGTGTACTTGATGGTGAAAACAGTGTTTTACACTCTCTTAAACAGTTTGTTTGAAGAAATATGGATAAACCAGGCGCAGGGGATGATTTTGAGAAATACCTGGTGAAATTGCCGGTAACAGTTGCAAATGCAGGTACAATGGAGGCGCCGACGGTCTCGGAATCAAATTTGGCAGGTTGGCGCTGGTTTGATCGTAAAAGGCATGCAGAAAGAACAAGAGTTGCTTTTGGCAAAAGTGGAAAAAACACGAAATTTTGGCCTAAATATGGACTTTTGGCATATTGGCGCGCTTTTCGGGTGACGTCAGCATGACGTCATCAGGTGGGGTCAAGGTCGGATGACGTCAGCATGACGTCACTGGGTGAGGTGGCAAGCTGTGGTTGGTCCACGGGGATAGTGAGGTGGCGGACAGATCATAGCAATGGCGGACGAGGGTGCTGACGCGACGGCGGGGTGGCACTGACGTGGCAATGACATGGTAATGACGTAGGCATGGCAAAACCGGCGGTAAACGAGAAGCAGTAATGGTTTTTCTCGGATCGCCTACGATACGGCCGCGGTTTTGTCAGAGGGCGACCCAAGAAATTGTGAGGGCGACGCGTGGCAAAGGCCTGACGTCATCCTCTGACAGTTTCTCGGGTACTAAATGTCGGACGTCGGGCCCAACCCGATATGTATAATGGCCGTCCGATCAAAGGCGCTCGATCGGACGGTTGATGGGCTGATGAGTTGATCGGTCAATACGGACGCGGGGGAGGATTAAAAAATTATATGTTTTGGGGTCTGCGCCCGGCGGAAAACTTTTGGAATATGGTGGTTTGTAGTGTTTTCCAATGTATTTTGAAAATGAAATAATATGCGCCGATACTTTGGATAAGTGCAAAAAGTGGGTTTTTGGTGTGTTATTTGCATTTGAAGCGGGTATGGGCAAAAAGGGTCTTTTATAAGGTTTTCTTAGCAAATGAAGGTTTAATGGGTCAAATGAACTTAGAAGAGGGGAGAGGAGTAAGGCTTAGGTTTATCAAAGTGACCAGATGTCATTTTGATCCCTGACAGAGAACATATGGCTATAATGCCAAAGGGAGGGATATTTATACCATGTTTGGGGTTTATACACCATGGTGTTAATAATACTAGGGAAAAAGGGTAACATAGGGGAATTACATAATAGAGTTAGGGGTTAATATGGATGAAAAGGGTGGATGAGGGGAAATACTACTAAGTTTGTTTGAAACTCACTTAGTTTAGGGAGTAGATCAAAATGAAAAGAATTTTAGACAAGAAATGTGGCTTTTGAAGGATTAAGAACCACCATGAGACCGTAAATTCTTCCATGAATCTCAACTAATGAGGGAATGTTAGTAATGAATGGGAAAAGGGGAAAATGGGAGATTGGACATGCTCCTTGCTTTGCTGCAACCTGATATAGGAGAACACCTTCTTGATTCATTGATCTTGCTTTGTGAAAGAGGTTAACACACATTCAATTTGTAAGAAGTGACATTTCTGCAACCCCATCTGCCTACCCATCTACTTGCCTAGCATTTTTTGTTTCTTCTTGGAGGGTGCACTTAGGCTTGCAGACCCTTATTTGCCTTTTCCTTTCTTTGGCTTTTTCCTTTTGATTTTCTATCTGATGCTACCCTTATTGCTTTCAAGGTCCCAGATTAAACAGTTGGGAACCTTATTTCTCTACCTAAACTACTTGTCTGCCAAGATTAAACAGTTTGGACAGACTTCTTTCTCTATTCTACAACTGAAAATTTAAAACATGGCATGATCCAGATTAGACTGTTGGACCATCCATCAAAATTGGGACAAGGTCAAGCTATTTACACACCTTGTCTTCTCCTTGGAAATATGTGATCTTTGCATCATCAAAGCAGAGCATATTTGGAACTTTTCACTGCCAATCATGAAATATGAAACCTATTGGTATAGGTAGCTAACAGTGGCTCCACATGGGGATGGTTTTTCATTTGAAAGACCAAGAACAGCAGGTCAGAATGCCTTGGCCCTTGACTGATTTTACCAAAACTTTGAGGTATGCTGCTTTGAAATACCAAAATTGTGCTCTTCCTTCTTGGTAGATCTCTGATCCTATTTGCCTTTTGCTGATAGTTAAGAAAACTTAGGAACTTCATTTATACATCTTAACAGAAAATAATATATACATCAGAATATGTACAAGGGA
Source organism: Pinus tabuliformis (assembly GCA_031772625.1). Classification (NCBI taxonomy): domain Eukaryota; kingdom Viridiplantae; phylum Streptophyta; class Pinopsida; order Pinales; family Pinaceae; genus Pinus; species Pinus tabuliformis. The sequence continues at coordinate 369,774,849 of CM062806.1, forward strand.
ACCTTCGGCTGCACTTATGGGTAATAGTCAAAATAGTGCTTCAACATCCTACCATTCACAGGACATTCATCCAAGTCAGTTTCATTAAGACTTTTAAGGAAATAAGTATTGTTTCCTTGTACTGCTTGGACAGTAAATGGTCCTCTCCAAAGGGAGTCAAATTTCCCATGTTTTCCTTTATCTTCTCTTCTTGCATCCCACTTGAGGACTTTGTCACCAATGTTAAAGTCTTCTGCCTTAGTTCTTCTGTCAAAGGCCTTTTTTAATTTTTCTTGTAAAACTTGAACTCTGCTGAAAACTTGGTCTCTAGTTTGTTGTAAACATATGATTTGATTTATCCTTCTTTGCATATCATTTGGCTCAGCTTGGCTTTCTTGAAGAAGTTTCATAACAGGCACCCCTAGTGATGAAGGAAATTTGGCTTCTAATCCATAAACCAACTCATATGGGCTGGTCCCAATTGATCTCTTGGTTGTTAGTCTATCTGCCCATAAGGCATTTACCAGCTTCTTATGCCAATTCTTCTTGTTTTCTTCCAGTACCTTCTTTATGATGTTTACTAGGCTTTTATTTGATGATTCAGCCAGGCCATTACCTTGGGGATAGTATGCAGTAGAATGGCCCAAAGTAATATGAAATTTATGGCAGAAATTCACCATCTTCTTAGATCTGAAAGCAGCAGCATTGTCTGTTATTATTTTGTCAGGGCAGCCAAATCTAGCCAATATGTTATTCTCCAAGAACTGAATGATTATTGAATCATTTTCTTGTCTGCATGGAGCAGCTTCAATCCACTGGGTGAAGTAGTCTGTAGCTGTTAGAATCCACCTGTGTTGCCCTGAGGATGAGGGATGAATTTCCCCAATGAAGTCCAAGCCCCATTGCTGAAAAGGTCTCTCTGTTGCAATAGGTCTTAAGGGAAGTGGTAGCAACTTTCTCTTACCCTCAAACACTTGGCATTTGTTACATGAAGTGGTAAATTTTTCAACATCAGAGAAAACAATGGGCCAATAGTAACCAGCCCTCAGTATTTTATCCACAGTGGACTTCCAATACAAGTGTCCACCACAGTCCCCTGCATGAAATTCTTTCATGATATTGTCAGTTTCAGTCTCAATTAAACAATTCAGCAATATCCCTTCATGGTTTTTCCAAAGCAAATTGCCATCCATAACACAAAATCTTGAGGTTTTCATTTTTAAGAACCTACACTTAGTTCTGGACAATCCTGGGGGAGCACACAGGTTTTGTAATACATAACAGATATCAGAATACCAGGGGGATTGTTCAAAGGCTACATTGATCTTTGGAGTCGCCAGCTCCGGTTCACTGTCCAGCTGGTTGATGTCTAAGGCTTGGAAGTTTGCTTCAGTCATTAATTTGGCCAAACCTTGCCCTTTTATCAGTTTTGTAGGTTTTATTTCAATATCAAATTCCAAGATATTGGCAATCCACTTTCCTCTTCTGCCCTCTAAGTTTTCTTGGGTGAGTATGTCTTTTACAATAGGACTTGGCACATAAGCTATAACATGGGAATAGAGGATGTAAATCCTAAAGTCTTTAATAGCCTTGACCAAAGCATAAGCTTGTTTTTCCATGATTTGGTATTTTAGAGGTGCATCTCTAAGAGCTCTGCTAAAGAAAGCAATGGGCTTCTCATTTCCTTGGTCATCTTTTTGTAACAAAACAGCAGCAATAGTATGCTGGGAGGCAAAAGAGAAAATGATAAATTCTCTATCAAATTGAGGATTTGTTAAGATTGGGGTTTGGGTAAGAGCCAAATTTATACCTTCAAAGGCTTGATTTTCTTCAACTGTCCATTTCACTTTTGAATCTTTCTTTAGCATATTATTTAGTAATCTGATTAGTTCTGCTAAGTTTGGGATAAACCTTCTCAAAAAGTTGATCTTTCCCAAGAATGCTCGCAATTCTTTGATATTTCTTGGGTGGGGCATTTGTAAGATAGCTTGTATCCTATCTGGATCAATTCTTATGCCATCCTTTGAAATGATGTGTCCTAACAGCTTACCTTCTTCCAAACCAAATAGGGACTTCTTGGGATTCAAGGAAATTCCATATTTCCTGCAGGTTAAGAAAATCTGCCTTAAGTGTTTTAAATGTTCTTGGTCAGATTTCGAAAAAGGCGTGAGGTCATCTAAGTAAATGACTAAAAAGTCATGAATCTCCTTTGCAAAAGCAATATCCATTGCTCTTTGAAATGTTGCCCCTGCATTTTTCAGTCCAAAAGGCATTTTTACATATTTGAAAGTTCCCCATGGGGTTGTAAATGCAGTTTTGTCTTGATCATCAGGGTGTACCAGAATTTGATTAAAGCTTGAGAATCCATCAAGTAATGAGATCCTTGAGGCCCCTACCACTCTTTGGAGAATGTGATCCATCTTGGGTAAGGGATAATTGTCTTTGAGGGATACTTGGTTCAGATTTCTTAAATCCACACAAAGCCTTATTTCACCAGTTTTCTTTCTTGTAGGGACTAAGTTTGAAATCCAATCGGAGAACCTGATTGGTGCTATGATACCAGCTTTAAATATTTTTCGCAATTCCTTTTCAATTGAAGGAAGGAGCATGGGATTGATCCTTCTCAATTTTTGTTTGAATGGTTTTTGATTAGGCTTGAGAGGGATAGTATGCTGGATAACAGAGGTATCATAGGACTTTAGATCCTCATAACCCCATGCAAAAACATCTTGAAATTCTTTGAAAAGGTCAATGTATTTGGGTTTTTGATCAGGAGGCAAAGATGCAGACAATTTTATTATTTTGGGCTTGTCAATGGTGCCAATGTTGCATTCTTCAATGGCTGCATTTAAGGGCTGCATTTTTGGTTTTCTAGGAATATCATTTGAATCAAAGATGTCCTCTAGTGGAGTTAGGCCTGTTGGAAGAAAATTGTCTTTCAGCTCTATGATTTCAGCTTCAGCATTGGCCACTTCTTCACAACTGATTTGTTGAATTTGCTGAATGTTTTCCTTGTTGAAAATGGTTGGATGTAGTATTTGTTTTGCTGTTCTAGGTGATATTGGGTGGTTATTCTGTTCAAACTGTATTTGTGATTGACTTGCTCTCTCAATGTCAATATTTAATCCTGCAAATTCTTGTTGCAAGGTCAAGAAATTGTTTATTTGTGCATCATCTTCAAATACTTGCCAATCTTTAACATTGTTTGGAATGGAGGGTCTGTGTTTTATCTCAGCTGTGAAACAATTGTTAGGTTCCAATGGTAATTTGCAAGTACTAGCAAATGTGGCCAAACTATGAGCGTGAAGATTATGGGTCCTAGAAATTTTGGTAATTTGGAATTCAGAGAAAGCGTTTAGTATCTCAGCAACAGCAGACCTATAAGACCTTAATCTTTTGTCATTGGTGACAAAATTTCCCTTCACTTGTTGGATAACTAAATCTGAATCTCCCATGATTGAAACCCTGGCAACTTGTAAGAACTTTACTAACTTGAGGCCTAGTAAAAGAGCTTCATATTCTTCCATGTTATTAGTACATCTGAAGTTTAATCTATAGGCTCTACCTTCTGCATGACTGTTTTCTTTATTGTGTACCCAAACTCCAGCTCCTGCCCCTAATTTGTTGACTGAGCCATCAAATTCGAGGAACCATAGAATATCTTGTTGTGAGGGAGATTCAATGATCTTTTCATGAGCTGGACTTGTAAGTTGAAGTTCTGGTTTTTCATCTGGCTTGTCTTCTAGGACAGTCTCATCATTTGATTGAATATGCTTGACAACTAGAGCAGCAACAGTGTCTAGTGATTGATTGACTGTTGTTTCATGGGTGGTAGTTCTTGCATTAGTGTCTTCCTCTTGTATGAGTGTCTTGGTTTCAACATCATTATTTGGGAGAGTTGTGCTGTCATTAAAGAGAATGTATGAGTCTATGTCTGAATGGAAAGCATATATGGGAAAGTTTTGAGGCTTTTCTTCACTGCTGACCATGTATTTCATAAGTGTTTCTCTGTATAATCTTTTTGGTTGCCCAAAAACAGAGATGGTGGCATATGACATGTCTAATTGTAGGGAGCCTTGGAGTTTAGCCCCCCATGATCTTGATAACAGCATCCCATACTTAGGTGGAATATCAGCAACTACAACATCCATTAGAATTGTTTTGTTTGGGTATTGAACCAGAGACACACATAAATCTTTTATGAGACCTAAACACTTGACTTGGCTGGAGTCAAAGGAAAACAGGTCCTTGTATGGTCTTGTTATATCTAGATTCAATCTCTCCATGACTGCTTTTGGCATGAGATTGTGAGAGGCACCTGAGTCAAACATTGCATTGTGTAATATTTTATCATGAACATGTAAGCTGACATAAAAAGGTAATATCCCTGTGACTACTGCTTTTCCATCCACTTCTGGGCCAAACAGTAATTCTGGGGTGTCATCCAACACATTGACATCATCTTTGCTGTTGGTGAGCTGAAGGGATTTCCTAATCTGTTGTTTATAAATGTCATGCTTGGCTAGTTCTGAGAGAGGATTTGCTATCTTCAATTTGCCAAGTTCAGTCTCTAGGTCAAAAGGTTTTTCAAATTGGGTCTTTGGGTTATGGATAACAGTCCTTTCCTTGTTTACTAACTCTTCTTCCTGATTTTTACCTTGATCTTGGGGCTTGTGCTTATTACTTATCTCTTGAGGAGTAACATTCGGATTAGGGTGAGAGGAAGATGTTGCCATAGGCTGCTGTTTTGAAGAAAATGGTTCAGTGACTTCTTCAATAGTTACTTCTTCTGCAGGTGAATTTGTTTTGTCATTAGGCTCTATGACTATGGCTCTTTTAGGCTGCTGATTATCCTTTATCTTTTCAGGGTGATTTACATTCACAGTTTTGCTCCGTAGCTTGTATTGCTTGTGGACTTCAAAAACAGTTGTGTCATAGCCTTGTTTAAAGTTAAATGATTCACCTGATTTGGTTTGGAACAGTTTTATTTCATCATCCTCGTGATCTTCTTGTGTTAAGAAAACTTGACTTTCACCATCCAAACCCATTAAATTTATGTGAGGATCTTCATTGGGTTCAGTTGATGCAGAAGTCTCAGCATACTTTTCTTGAAAAGGGGGTCTTATGTCTGGATCAACATTTAGCTTTCCCATGTTTGGGTTTTGAGTTCTCCTAAAATTTGGATTCCTAGTAGCATTGTTTTGTGGTGCTTCCCATGATGACTTTCTCTCAACTGATTCCACTCTTTCGCCCAATCTCTTCATGCCATTGAGTATTGCATCCAATTTTTGGTCAAAGGCTGAAGGTTCTTCTTTGAAGGTGGTTCTCTTTTCCAGCCTTGCTCTGTTTCTTTTGGCAATCAGGTTGGCTTCGACTGTGACAGCATCTGCAAGAGTTTCGGGAGCTCTTTCCTTCAACTGATAGGCCATGTCAGGGTCGAAACCATCAGGAAATTTGTACAAGGCCAAATTAGGAGGAGGTCTTAGATTTTGTGGGATTGCGTTATATACATTGTTGAATCTTGCACAATACTCCAACATGGTCTCTTGGGGACCTCTCCTGATTGTGTCATATTCACCAAGTATGTGCAAGGGATCTTTCTTATTCTCCCATCTGTTAGTAAAGGCTTGGTAAAGCTCATCAGGAGTTGTGATGGAATTTGCATTCAGGGATCTAAACCAAGTTCTTACATCCCCAGTCAGGCTTTGAACGAAAATTCTCATTCTCACACTGTCATCATCTATTTCATAGTTCTCAAAATGGTCTTGCATCCTTCTGGCATGCTGAATGGCTGTGAAAGGGCCAGTGGAGTCAAAATATGAGATTTTGGATTGATAGTCCTGGGGTAGAGCTGCAGCATTAGCAGGTAACTGCAAAGGTGCATACCTATTGGCCATATTTACAGGGTTTAAGGGGTTGACAGGGATAAATGGGACAACAGGGATAACGGGTATAACAGGGTTTATGGGAGGGGTAGAAACTAGGATGTTGGTCAAAGGAGTATGTGCAGTGGATGAGGATGTGAAAGGAGGGCTTTGTGATGTGGAAGGGGAACTGGGGGAATCAAGAGTAGATCGAAACAGAACCTTGATTGGAGTTGGAACAAGGTTTGGATGATCTGTTTCAGGACTTGAATCAGCAAGAGTTTGATGTCCCTGCTGCTTCCTAATGATCCTAGGGATTATATTAGGATTTTCAAAAACAGCTGGAGGTTCTGGGTCAGGGTTTGACCTAGTATGTCTGGTTTTCCTTTTAGGAGCCAGTTTCTAAATTTTTTTTTAGTATTTTGCAGGATATTTTCAGTCTACAGAGGCCAGACAAGATTTTGAACTTACTGTGTATCTTCCAAAGCTAGCAGTAAAGGGAATAAGCAGCTTTCAAGAGATAAACAGAAATTAGAAAATCTTGAGGAATCCCCAGTGGAGTCGCCAATTATGTTAACACCCAGGTTGTTCCCTTTGACTCCCAAGGGAATACGGCCGCGGTAACCACTAACCAATCTTTGGATTATAGCTTCTAGCCAAACTGTAATCGGAGAGGGCTCTCTCTTTATGATTTGTCTCTGTTTTGTTAATGTTTCAGGCTAGCTATTATGCTCAGGTTTTGATTTATAATTTGGTTGGAGGACTTCTCTCAATGCTTAAGATGTAATGTTTAAACAGTTGTATTTCATTGGGCAATGGAGTCTAGAGCTGTGAACTGTTTGAAATGCTGGAGTGATGATGTTCAGACTGCAGGGCCTATTGGGTATCCCAACAAAACAATTTAAACTTAAGTGATGATGTATGATTAGCCAATGGAAAGCAGTTAAGAATTCTCCACTAAGCTGGTGATGTGAAAGTGAAATATGTTGCTCAGGAGCAAACTTGAATTCCTGAAACAAAGATCACTGTGGAAGATATATTCTGAAAGTGCAGCAATTAAGAATTACACTTATCAAGATTATAACTGAAGAAAACATTCATTAACAACATAGATTGAGCTCAGGGTATTCCATGAATAAATCCTGAAAGCTAGTCTTTTTCTCTGCTGCTAAATACTTGGAAATTAGAAACATATATGGATTGTAAAAGATTGAAACACATAACAAAGAGAGTTACAGAAAACTTATTGTATTGTGAGGTGCACAGGAATCCTGCAGTTTTCAACACACACCAGAAACGCATTCAAACATTTCAGAACTTGAGAAATTCCATCACTTTCTTTATTAAACTCTGAAAAGATTACAGCATAAGAAACTTCTCCAAGAGAAATCAACAACAACCCCTGCAAGCTTGTGCAAGGGGCAAATATATACAAACAATATTACAAAATATCTAAGGCGTTGAGTCATCTGAGAAATAAATATTTCATCAACTTTGTACAGAACAACAGATAAGAAGTTATTGCTGCCTTTAATACAACATAAATGCATCTTTCTATCTGTCAGAAGATATTTTGGCCTTTGGAAGCCAACGAGTCGGTTGGAGTGATCTGCATTAATGCTGGAAATTGCGCTTTTGGAGCTGCCCTGCTGTAGCTTCTCGGCTTGGATACCTGTAGCTTCTCATCTTGCTTTGTTGGCCATAAGTTCTGCTGAGTTGGCTCAGCTTTTATCTTTAATGCATGCTGATTCTTTTAAACTGTCCTGTGCATGACAATTTGTATTTTCTGTGAACAAAATTTATTAAATGGTTTCCTATTTATAAAATCATCTGTATTGCCTTAGTCCACCATTCTTGTGTAGGTAGTTGATGCCTGAGAATTGCATCCATAGTCTCCTCTGCCTCTGTATATTTATAAAAATTGGGAGGCACTTCAAACAGGTGTTTAATTTCATTCATTATAAAAAATAAACTTTCTACTCTGTTGTAGAGAGTCTGTCCTGTGGCTGGCCCTGTTTCCTCTGAGGTGCTGGGCTTCTCATTGATATGACTTGTGGAAAATGCATTGACCCTCTTGGCATACTGCTCATGTGTGAACAGTCTCCCTGCGCTGTTCAGTAAGCTAGGGAGCCCTCTGTTTTGTAATACCAGAAATTTCTCTATAAACCTATTCACCTCGGTTTGCATGTCTTGGGCTCTTCTCTCCAATGTTTGCACCAAGTTTCTCAGTGTAAGAACCCTCTTGATTAACTGAATAGTCTCAGTCCTGTTAGAGATTCCCATGGTAGCCAACTGATTACTTGTTCTATTATTGAGCACATTGATCATCCTAGTAGCAACCTCAGGCATATTGCCTAGAGCAGCTCTTGATCTTTGAATTTCCTTCTGTGCTTTTGGAATGAGCTCTAAATGCTCATGGATTGTCTCAATATACTGCCATTGGTCAGTAATAGACTGGCCAATATTGGCCCATAGCACTGTTTTGAGCTCAGCCACAACCTTATCTAATTTGAGCTCATTCTCTAGCTCTTTGATCCTGTCTTTGAGGGCTTTTATCTCCCTGCCCTTTTCTGCCACAACCTGCTTGGATTTGTCATATCTATCATTCACCTTGGCTAATTTCTCCCTGGCCTCATTTAATTCTGTCATCTGTGCTTCCAAGGCCTGAATCTCATTTCTTAGCTTTTGCATGTCCAAGCTTTGGGTCTGTTCTGTTGTTGGTGGTGCTGAAGTAGATGGTGCTGCTTGTTCAGTTTGTTGAGGAGGAGGAATAGTAGTTGGAGCAGTTTCCTCAAGGTTAATGATTTGAGGAGGAGGCTGGGAAGTCTGACCTTCTTCTCTTTGTTTCAAGGTTGCCTGTAATGCTGCCTGTGCAGCCTCTGATTCTCCCAGCTTTTCTTGTGTCTGGATAAGCTGCTTATAAAGAGTCACCAGCAGAACTGTGGCATCTTGGTCATGTCTTTGTTGAGCTACTTCATCTGTTTGAGGGTGAATTGTGGCTGGGAGTTTGATCTTTCTCCTTAAAGCTGCCATATCTGCATCCCTCAATTTCAATATTTCTTGTATGCCCTTGATATCTTTGGGATCATGCCCAATCTCAATAATTATATCTTCTAAGGACCTTATTCTGTTGTCCTTTGCTTGGGAGGATGCTCTCTCCAACTCAAGTTGGGAGGCTGTATTATTAAGGCTATTTTCTAGCCTATAGTTATCCAAAGTCTTGTCTGCCAAGGAAGCATAGACCATCTCACCTGTTTGTTTATGCAATTCAATTTTGTCCATTGGGTGTATGTCCTTGGCAAGGACCTCAAGATTGGTCCTCAAGTAATCTGAAGGAGACTGTGGCTGCAAAGTAGTTGGCATGAAGTGGCTCATAATCATCTTGCCCTCCTGGACATCATATGCAGACATAAGTCGTTGCTGATTGGTGGGAGCCATTTTCAACAAATGATTATATAACTATATTTTTATGGGCTCATTCCTTTTCTTTATTTCAATGAACTGCTGTTTGATACTCAGTTCACCCTCTCTCTGCTGGCTTGAGGAGCTGACTTCTCCTCCTATTGCTCTGTCCTGTTCCTGTTGGAAGGAACTTGCGGATGCTTCCCTGCTAGGTGGGCCCATGCTTAAAGACTGCCCTATAGGCATTTTCTCTTCAGAAAGAGGATTCAATCTTTTTCTTTTTTCTCCCTGATTTATGGATGATGAGAGGGGAGTCTCTCTGTCTCTTTTTCTGCTTATATCCTCGTTTTGTGGAGTTTGGAGGATTGATGCATCAGCTAATGTTTCTAGCCTTGAAGGCACAGTTTGTTGTGGCTGTTGCTCAGTGGATTTTGGGGCTTCCACTGTTTGCTCTGGCTGCACAGGCTGTTCCTGCCTTTGTTCCTCTTGTTGTTGCTGTTGTTGTTGATTTACTTCCTGCTATTGCACTTCTTCTTGCTGTTCCATCTCTTTTTCTGCTTGCCCTTCAGTCATGGGAGGTAGCTGCTCCTTTTCCACCTGCTTTTCTTTGGCTTTGCTGGATGTTTGTTGAGTTTCCATGGTAGCTTGCTGATGTGTTGTTGAAGATGAGGCAGTTGCTCCAATTTGCCTTTGATATGAGAAGGAGACTTGTCCACAAGTTTCTAAGTCAGCCTCCTTTTGTACATTTCTAGCCTCTCTTTCTAGCATCTGCTCTCTAGTAATTGGCTCTTCTAGAGTGCCTTCTTTCCAGCTCAAAGCATTAGCATATTGCTCAATATGAGGCAGCTTTACATGTGCATAGGTACCCAATTTGAATTTTATCCTCCTGAGGGAAATAAAATGATTTCGGTCATAAGGTGACCATTTGAAACTAGTTTGCAATCTGAGGCCCTCTAGGATTCTATCTGCCTCTATCCATCCTTCTTCTCTTTTGTTGTACAGAAAAGGGCCTAGTTGGCTCCTTACCTTCAATTGCACCTTCTTGTTTTTGCTCTGGAAATGGATGTAGTCAGCATTTCCAAAATGCCTGAAGTATTCTAAGGCAAAAAGTCTCATAGGGACATATCTTGGCAGTCTAAAAGGATTCAACTCACAGCCATAAATTCTGATTACTGTGTGGTGTTGGTAAAAATACCAATCACCAATGCTGTAGGCCTTGGAGAGATGGAGGACTCTTTCCATGTCATCAGTCAATCTTGGAGGAGGAACACCATACAACAATGTCATGGCTAGGTGAATGAACAGGTCTATGAGCTCACAGTATGTGTATGGTGAGTGAGAAGCACAATGAAAAATTGAAGACCAAAAGACAACTGACCTTGGGATTCCCTGGGCATTTAGTTTCTTGAGGGGAACGGAGAAGCTGTCTGGTTGATAAAATAAGAACAGATGGTAGATGTATGAGGTGAATCTGAACACTCTTTCCCTTGGTAGATTCATTAGCTGTTCATGAATCTTTTCTGCAATATATGTGGCATAGTCATAGTGTACAGCAGGAGGCATTCCAGGAGAAAACATGGACAGCATTGCCATTATAGTGTCATCAACATCTTCAATCCCCCTATACCCCAGGACATAGCTGATCAAATCCACTAGCATTTTGCCCAAGTCATTTAGGTACACATATCCAATAGGAGGAGTTCTTACAGTTTCAGAGCTTGGCTCTACAAATAACTGATTAATTTTGACAATCTGGGCACTTGACAAATTACTCCCCTTCTTTACTAAATCCAGCATGGACAGGGGTGTCAATGGTCTTGCAGTATGGAAATGCAGCATCTCATTTATGGTTTCTGGGGTGATAAAGAACAAAACTGAGCCTGTAGGAGTGAGAACAACTCTTTGGCATGGATCATAGCATTCCTGGCACTTATGGATCAAGTCTGGAAGGGGATTGACTTGAGGGAGGTTGTAAATGGGCAAATTTGAGTCCCAAATCCCTAAAATATTAGCTCCATTAAGGTGTTGGGCTTTTAGTTCATTGAGCATATGAATATTAAATTTAGAGTTCATTGGGAACCAGTCTAACATCTGATAATCCATGTCTCCCAGGGCTTTCCATTCTATCTCTCTTTGAGGGGCATTCAGAGGCTGAATGTTCAGGGCTATTGGTGTCTCCATGGCTAATGAGGCTTCTGAATTGTATTTGAATTCTTTTGAGTGTGCAGAACACCACAGAGAAATTTCCCGGAAATGAAAGTGTGAATTATAAGGAACAGAAGGCAAATTGAGCAAACATCAATTGAAATACTATTTAAAGGACTGATTGAAACAATAGCAGGACTGACAAGAGTGTTTCTATGGTGAATTTGGTTAGTTGAGGTTTCTAGTTCACGACTGCACGAACTAGCTGTGAATTCAAGTCAATTTTGTCAAATGCGGGCCCTGCAGAAGGTTTATTGCTTCACCAGTTAGAAATGCGTGCAAGTCACTGGATACTTGACGGTGAAAACAGTGCTTTACAGTCTCTTACATAGTTTGTTTGTAGAAATATGGATAAAACCAGGTGCATGGAATGATTTTGAGAAATACCTGGTGAAATTGCCGGTAACAGTTGCAAATGCAGGTACAATGGAGGCGCCGACGGTTTCGGAATCAAATTTGGCAGGTTGGAGCTGGTTTGATCGTAAAAGGCATGCAGAAAGAACAAGAGTTGCTTTTGTCAAAAGTGGAAAAAACACGAAATTTTGGCCTAAATATGGACTTTTGGCATATTGGCGCGCTTTTCGGGTGACGTCAGCATGACGTCATCAGGTGGGGTCAAGGTCGGATGACGTCAGCATGACGTCACTGGGTGAGGTGGCAAGCTGTGGTTGGTCCACGGGGAGAGTGAGGTGGCGGACAGATCATAGCAATGGTGGACGAGGGTGCTGATGCGACGACGGGGTGGCACTGACGTGGCAATGACATGGTAATGACGTAGGCATGGCAAAACTGGCGGTAAACGAGAAGCAGTAATGGTTTTTCTCGGACCGCCTACGATACGGCCGCGGTTTTGTCAGAGGGCGACCCGAGAAATTGTGAGGGCGACGCGTGGCAAAGGCCTAACGTCACCCTCTGACAGTTTCTCGGGTACTAAATGTCGGACGTGGGGCCCAACCCGATATGTATAATGGCCGTCTGATCAAAGGCGCTCGATGGGACGGTTGACGGGTTGATGCGTTGATCGGTCAATACGGACGCGGGGGAGGATTAAAAAATTATATGTTTTGGGGTCTGCGCCCGGCGGAAAACTTTTGGAATATGGTGGTTTGTAGTGTTTTCCAATGTATTTTGAAAATAAAATAATATGCGCCGATACTTTGGATAAGTGCAAAAAGTGGGTTTTTGGTGTGTTATTTGCAATTGAAGCGGGTATGGGTAAAAAGGGTCTTTTATAAGGTTTTCTTAGCAAATGAAGGTTTAATGGGTCAAATGAATTCAGAAGAGGGGAGAGGAGTAAGGCTTAGGTTTATCAAAGTGACCAGATGTCATTTTGATCCCTGACAGAGAACATATGGCTATAATGCCAAGGGGAGGGATATTTATACAATGTTTGGGGTTTATACACCATGGTGTTAATAATACTAGGGAAAGGGTAACATAGGGGAATTACATAATAGAGTTAGGGGTTAATATGGATGAAAAGGGTGGATGAGGGGAAATACCACTAAGTTTGTTTGAAACTCACTTAGTTTAGGGAGTAGATCAAAATGAAAAGAATTTTAGACAAGAAATGTGGCTTTTGAAGGAATAAGAACCACCATGAAACCATAAATTCTTCCATGAATCTCAACTGATGAGGGAGTGTTAGTAATGAATGGGAAAAGGGGGAAATGGGAGGTTAGACATGCTACCTTGCTTTGCTGCAACCTGATATAGGAGAACACCTTCTTGATTCATTGATCTTGCTTTGTGAAAGAGGTTAACACACATTCAATTTGTAAGAAGTGACATTTCTGCAACCCCATCTGCCTACCCATCTACTTGCCTAGCATTTTTTGTTTCTTCTTGGAGGGTGCACTTAGGCTTGCAGACCCTTATTTGCCTTTTCTTTTCTTTGGCTTTTTCCTTTTGATTTTCTATCTAATGCTACCCTTATTGCTTCCAAGGTCCCAGATTAAACAGTTGGGAACCTTACTTCTCTACCTAAACTACTTGTCTGCCAAGATTAAACAGTTTGGACAGACTTCTTTCTCTATTCTACAACTGAAAATTTAAAACATGGCATGATCCAGATTAGACTGTTGGACCATCCATCAAAATTGGGACAAGGTCAAGCTATTTACACACCTTGTCTTCTCCTTGGAAATATGTGATCTTTGGATCATCAAAGCAGAAAATATTTGGAACTTTTCACTGCCAATCATGAAATATGAAACCTATTGGTATAGGTAGCTAACAGTAAGAAACAAATGTAGTGGCACTATCAACTACAAAGGTAGAATACATGGTAGCCACTCATGCAAGCAAGGAAGCAGTTTGGTTGCAGAGATTGTGTTCAAGTATGGGGTTAGTACAAGGAGCTATAAGGATAGACTGTGATAGCCAAAGTGCAATTTTCTTGGCAAAGAACCCCGCATATCATTCAAAGATAAAACACATTGATATTCAGTATCACTTTGTGAGGGATATGATAGAAGACAAAAAGGTGTTGCTGATAAAGGTGGACACTTTGAAGAATACTAGATGCATTGACAAAATTTGTGAGCTCTCTTGTTGTAGAGAAACAATGGGCGTTGCAGGGCTAGATAAATGACTAAGCTCTCTTATGCCCCCCTTGTGGGAAGAAAACAACAAGTGGGAGAATGTTGGGTTGTGTTATATTCTTTTGACATAGTTAACAGGCAGTTTGAGGGGCACTCGTAACCCCACTTTATGGGGTCCAAGGCAGCACCTTGGAAAATTTTGATTTTGGACCCTATGTTAGGTTGGGCAAACCCACCTATGGTTTTGTGCATGATTTTCGCACATGTTTTTTTGGACGCGATGGTTTTTGGTCCATGGTATTGAACGCGATGGTTTTTTCGGTCCATGGTATTGGATGCTTCGGCATGTATAAATATGTATTATAACATTGAAAGGAACATAACTAGAAATCAAGTTGGTAGTCTCGGTTTTGGGATCCAGAGGAAAATCTCTATGTATATGTGTTTTATCTGTTATACTCTCGCTATTGTTTATTTTATGTGTTTTACAATTCGTATGCAACTAATTTCTGTACAGGGTTAAAAACTACATCCTGACAAAATTATCGACTAGATCATAGGATCCCTGTGGCCCTTCCTCCAAATGGTCAACAATTTACATCTTAATATCTTGCATATGTGAGCATGGCCTTCTAATAATAGAGACACAATCTTTTGCATGCTTGTTTTGACATGGTCTGAATGAGCTGATGTAATACTGGTGTAAAATTTTTGGAGAAACTAAAAGATCAACTCGTCACAATCCAAATTCAGTATGAATGTGCCAAAGTTGAATTCTGCCATGACTGTTAAAATTTCTACATCAGTTCTAAAAGGTAGGAAGCATGATGTTATTCAACCCTTCAAGGCCTTCCACTATCAACTACAATATCTCCCTCATAAGATCATTATTGTAAGACAATACTCGGGACGTTAAAGTTATGATCTTGCTGAGACAAGAAGCAATTGTGAGCTTGACCTCTTCACAAGGATGCTCTGAGAGTTTGGGTTGTATTAATGCAAACATAGATGGCTTGAGATTCCAATTGTGTTTCCTCCATTCTGGTTGCCCCACCTTTAAGAGCCATATGTCTAATTCCTCCAATTTCTAAAGGTCTATGGTTGACTTTGTTCATTGCAATTAAGATCCAAGTACGAAGAACTTAGCTCCTCTTCATTGTCCTTCCTTCACTTCCCATGGGCATTTTTGTTGCGTAATGGCATAGACCATTTTTGAGAAAGACTTGCTATTCTATTATAAAGTGGTATTGCTAAGAAAAGGCCCCATGCTTCTTTTATTTTATCTTGAATTTTGTCCAAAATTTTATGAGTGTTTTTTAGGGAAAGTCCCATCTCCCCTCATACCAAATCATGAATACACTAATTCTTCAATAGATTTCACCCCAAGATAAAGTAAATACAAAACTTGATTGGTAATAGTAAGATGATTGTACCACCTCCTTCCTTTCCTATTCCTTTTTTTTTAAACACGAAATCTCCTTTCTATCGTCAAACTCCAAAATTTGACAAACCCCCTGTCAAATTCTAAAACCAATCAAAATTTTCAAAACTAGAAACATGGTTTAGCCCATAACCCGCCATCTTTCATGCTTCCACATTGAGGATTTTGAGTCGAAAATCTGTCTAGATGGAAAGGGAATCAATTTTCAGGTAAAGACTTAGATCTTCATACGCTAATCAAGAGTTTGTGGACCCAATAATTATGCCCTTGTGAGTGATCAATGGATCATGTACGACATTGAATTTGATGTTAGAGGTTTCAAATGTATAGGTATAAGACTATATTCAACAATGATAAACCTCTACACCAGTCCAACCACATAATAAAACATACTATATAATGAAAAAAGACATAGCATTAGTTTAGTTGATTATGGTGACCCATCACAATTTTTTTTGATGAAATATAATTTACTTGATTCCGCAAAAAGATGGTGCCTTTGCCTCTATGACTAATATGTGAGTGATCTTGATGTAGCGAGATCAATTTATCTAATGTAATAAAACAATTACTTTGGTGTGCACCTGAAGAGGACCATGGTTGGCTCCTTGACTGACGCTATGGTAAAAATAATCTTGTCTCTGCTATTAAGAGTGATGAAAACTTTGGCTCCCATAATGAATCGATGGTCAATGCTAGAACCGAAGCCTATGAAGCTTGCTCAGCTCCTTCCTGTGCTTAGAGGGTTGTCGTGATAGTGCAACGCCCAAGCTATGTCCACTTCCTTTTGCCTGGAATAGCTATGGGGATGCTCAACTCCTTTCTCTGCTCAGACAGTTGTTGTGATAGTGTTTTGGCAATGCGACCAATGCTCAGGCTATATCAACTGATCAGCATGTAACAGTCATACTCCCTTTTGCCTTCCATTCAAGTGAATCAGAGGCTGAAACCAATCTAACACCTCTACTCATTAGATGGCTTGGTGTTCATTTTAACACACAAAATTACCCTCCTCGCGACCTCGACTGCTACTGAGAAACATCACCCTTTAGATTAGCAATGCAACTGTTTGGTTGTGAGTGCCTCGAATTCCCTTCTGCTAGTGGTATAGTCCCATGCGATTGATTCGATGGGTTTGTGCAATCTTCGGCCGACCTCCTTGCTCTAGTGATTTGAATACTCCCTTTTGTGGTGAGGTGCCTCTTGGAAGGTGAAATGGTGGATTAGACCATTGTTGACTTGATCCACAGCTCAACAATGTCAGTAGAGTGTTTTGATGCAATCTATGCCTATGGCTATTGGTTCTATCCTCAATGGCCCTCAGATTCACTTGCTAAAGAAAAAATATTCCACCCTCTCTCCCTGTTTAACTCGGTCCCCTTTGATGAAAGTATTATCAGAAAAAATTGATCATCTAGCCTAATTTACTAGATGGATCAAAGTACACCATGTAAAGTCAATTTTACCATAGTAAAATTGCTTTCATTGTGAGAAATTACTTAATAAACCACCTTTGTTAAGTAATTTATAGTTAAACCCATGAAGAACAAATAAATAAATCACTATTTATTTTATTTTCTTTTGGGAATAATTGATTAAACCATCGTTCAATTATCATTCCTTGTCATATTTGACCCAATTATGAAAAATCAAAAGACAGATTATTAGTTATCTTATTTTTCTCTAGGAATAATTAATTAATCACTAATTAATTATCATTCCTTGTCAAATTTGACTAAATCCCTTAGGAATAATTAAATAAATCATTATTTATTTATTATTCCTTAACCAATTTCTTGAGATGATAAATAAATAAATCATTTATTTATTTATTATTTCTAAATAAAAGTTTAAATACGTTTTCCCTCCTAACCAAATATAATAAAATATTCCAAGTCGTTATTCCAAGAATGGGGTTAATAATATTTTATTACTGCTCATTATTCGAGGATAACTCAATATATTGTTATAAATAGAGGGGTTTTCCATTCATTATTCACTTTTGATTATTTTCGTTGTTGCACTCATTGTTGTAACTCTTATTATTTTCATTGCTGCACACCATTTTTCTGCCATTTGAGTTCCCATTAAGCTCAAACATTTTATTTGTTGGGTTTTCACATTATAGAGGAGAGAGACTCTACACAAGCTAAAGATGTTTTAGGATAGACGAGAACCCATCCCATAGAGGGGGACTGGTAAAATTTATTTGTTCCCTTCACAGATGTTATAATAAAATATATTCTTTGTATATCTGGTTTCCATTGGATGACTAGAGTTATTACTATTTCTTTTTGCTGTTTAACTATGATTGTGTCATAGATCAGGACTTTGCTAGGTTTTGTTTCTATCATTTGCTACAAATCTACAATGTTTAGTAGCCATTTATATTGTTCAGACTGTTTGTCATCCGCAGTCTTAAGTGGGTTATTTTTGTACATCTTTAAGACGAAAACACTACAACAAAATTGGCAACTCCATTAGTTTTTTACTTCAGATCCAAAAACTTGGGTGGCCTTCAGTTTTTAGGTTAGGGTTTCTTATTTGTTGAGAATCTTAATGTTATTTACTAGCTTTCTAACCATAGATATGCCAAATTTCTAACTTCTGCAAGTTTTCTAGTCTTTTCCGCAGGTCACAGGAACGAGTTGCGACAGAGACAGTAGTTTTTTTTGATATTTTCTGACCAGGAATCAAGGATAAAAAATGACACTTTTTAGTCCAAAAAGTGCGATCTCGAGTCTAGAGTGCATATTTCACCCCAAAAACTGCGATCCCCCCTAAAAATAGGTTAGTACCTATGATTTCAGGGTTTCCGAGTTTTAATCAGATATGTTTTTGGGTTTTGTCGAGAGCTGTGTGTTGGGTAGTTTAACCTCTCTCTCATCCCGATTAGGCCTTGATCTACTCTAACTTGTCAAAGTGGAATTTATCCCCTTAGGGCTTCTACTACGCTTCCACCTTTATAGGAGGAGTTTAGCTGAGTAAGATGTCTGAGTTTCTCCTGCACTTTCAGCCATATTTTCCAGATTTGTACCCTTTTCTTTCAGATCTCCAAAGATAGGTTGTTTCTATCCATGGTTTCATATTAAACCTTGTTTGGTCATTGGCCTTAGGGTCCCATCAGTTGCCCTAGGATTTACACCCATCTCCCTATCTTTTTGTAGCGATCTTACTCTCTGGTTTTTTGTTGTTGCTGCACTACTTTCCAGTAGCCTAATGTCATTTCATCCCAGTCACACCAATACTTAGATCCCTTGAACTTTTTAGTGTGTTTTCAGTTGATTTCACCACCAACTGGCACAGTGTTTGCAAATTCAGTTTGGGTGGGGTTTAGTTAATGGTTTTGCTGTTCATTTACTATTGTTAATTTTAGTTTACTTTCAACAATATTTTTTCTTTTTTACAAACATGATCTGGGCTTAATCAATAAATACAATTTCACACACAAGTACACCTTAAGTAAAGGGCGGTTTGTTTACACCTCCAAGCCAAGAATGAACATAATAAATTTATCTCCCCTCATCGAGAGAAAGTCATATTGTTGATCTCCCTTCATCATTTTCATGTCACATGTGTCTTACTACCATTGTTCCACCAAGGTGTTTGTCACAGAGACTCTTATAGCTTCATCCCCATTTTCCACTCAGGCATATTACTCCTCCCCACTGGGTTCGAGTTCATATCCCTTTGAGTCCCCATACCGACTCCTCTCTTGGTTCATCTGATTCTAAGCCTCCTTCACCACATATTGTCACCATGTTTGGACCCACAACTGGTTTACGAACCCAACCTAGTGTTGGCTCCAGTTCTACCCTAGTGATCACATCTAGAGGAGCAAACTCATGAACCGTTCAAGAAACTCCCTTACTCCATTTTATGGCTGGATTAAGTCTCCTGGATTTTAGCTAGTTGATAAATGACCCAATACACCATGATGCTGGTTGGCATGCTATGCTGACTAAGCTTCCCTCAAATATCCCAAATTTTGAGGGTAATTCTGGAGAGGATCCTACCGATCATGTTTTCTCCTTCCAAATGTGGTGTTCATCCAACTCCATTACCGATGACTTCATTCGTTTTTGACTGTTGCAACGCACGCTCACTAGAGATGCTACAAAATGGTATGTAGACTAGCCTGCCACATTTCATTCCATTTTCGTGACGCTTGCCAAATTGTTCCTGTCATATTTCTAGCTACCTCTCTGATACGACACTGGTAAGAAGATATTGACCTCATTTCGTCAATCCTCTGCCACTTGCCTTTCTGACCATGTTCAAGAGTGGTATAGAAGGAGGAGCACATGTCATGCCCTACACTTCGAAGACCATGTCTATCTAGGTTGGTTTCTCAGGAGCCTTTTAGCACCCATTGGAAAAGATGTCACATCCCATTTTCCTCAGACTGGGGAAGAAGCTCTCAAAATAGCTCTAAGTTATGACCTGATTTATGTGCAATCCAATTTTGTCTATACCATCATTCCAAACCTTCCCCGTCCTAGAGATTCCAATGCACCGGGGGAATCTCACATTGCCCCCGGTATCGTTGGAACCCTTTCATGTCCTTCCCCATATACTCAGCAAAGTTATGGCCATCCACAGGGGGGCACCAGTTCCTCCAACACTTATGCCCCTTCTGCTAGCAACATGTTTTTAGGGCCCCAAACTATCTACCAAACCATTGCTCCTCCTTATGAATAGTCAAGCACTCCAGTGCCTCAAGCATTAACACCGCAGCCTTCCATGCATCCTCAGCCCCCACAGCTACTGCCCCCTTAAGGTCAAGTGTTTGCACAATAAAGTGCAACCAATCCCAAAAATTTGAAAAATAATAATAAGGGGAAGGGTAAAAACCGTAACAAGGGTAACTAGGGTAATCAAGGTAATCAACCTAGTGAACCCTAGAGGAACCAGCCTAACACCAACAACTAGCAACAGGGAATCCAGCCCAAGAAAAACAAGGCTATTATTACAAACAAGCCTTATGCACATTGTGGTGTACATGGCCATTATACACATGAGTGTCCTATCTTACCCCTCATGTGCCAAATGTGGGAAGCTCAAGTAGCTTCTTGACGCCAACAATTGCCTCATGATCCTGTACCATCTCAATCGATAGTGCTTACAAATCCTTTACCTCAACAAGGATTTGTTTCTTCTCAACGTCACCCAGGTCAAGCAGCCCACCCTCCCCAACCTTCTGGTCCTGGTGACTACTAGATCTTCATGATGAGCTCTGATGAGGTTAATCCCTCCGATATCAACTTGCAAACTCGATCATGTCAATACGATAAGCCATCAACTTTAGCCGACACTAATTCCAAAGCCAAAGCTTATGTTGCGCCTCTTACAACATCAAATGTTCCATTACAGATGCCTCAACCTAAAGCTGAGGCAATTCATGAGATCCCAAAGGGACCATTACACCATAACACAGCTTCCAACCGAGTTGCCCATACATACAGTATAGTAGATGACATGGCACAATCACTTGCCGCCATGTCGATGCTGGATGTACTCCAGTCATGCCCATCTCAAAAGAAAACTCTAATAGCTTCTCTGGGTGTAGTAGATCCTTCTGATGATCATTTGATTGTCTTCCCAGTTGATACATCCAAACATCCCCCATCGCCTTGCTCTGTTGCTTTCTAGGTACTAGTTCGAGTCTGTAATGTCATCATCTCCTGATGCATTACTGACGATGGTGCATCCACCTGTGTGATGTCCGCTACCATTTGGAAAACAATTTAGTCACCTGAGTTGTCCCCCTCCACCATCACTTTGCATGCTTGGGACAGACACTCCTCCTAGACTCTTAGCATGTACCACAACTATCCATTGACCCTTGCGAGCAAGATTGTCCATGTAGATATTGACGTTATTGATGCCCCTTTAGATTAAAAAATTATCTTGGGTCGTAGTTACACATATGCCATGTCAACTGTCGCATCTACGGTTTTCTGCAAGATGTGCTTCCACCATGAAGGAAATATCGTTACCATAGATCAGTGGACTTACTATGAACCAGCATCCGTGACATCCCCCAAGTCCATTATCTCATCAGTGTTAGATAAGAAGTCTTCAACTCCTCTCACTCGTGTTTCACCGAGAGACTATAAAGATTCCTCATTGTTGTGTTCTTTCCTTGGTCCTCCCCCTCTCATCTTAGAGCCTAAATCTCTCAGCGTCACAGGTTGTACTCAAGCAGTTCTGTACATTCGATCCACAATGAGCTCCTTTGCACCATGCGGTTACCATCCCAGTTGAGCTATCCAGATCCACCCCCTAGGACCTCATCCATTTGTTGGTGCCTCTCCTATCTTCCCACAAGAATTGTTCCTCCAGGTCTCAACCATGAAATTATTGTTCCGCCGAGACATTACGCCGGGACATTACCTTGCAGGTCAGATACCTTTCTTATTCCCCCCTCCAGCAATATTTTATGTCCCTGTCATGGCTTCATTGGTCCTTTCTAACACAACTTTATGGATCCCCGTATGGTACATTGATCCCCCTACAAGCATTCTTATTGGTCAGCTAAGACCTTAACATGCTCTGACTGTGGTTCAACTAGTCCCTACAGCCCCTACCACTACTTTAGCTCCATCACAACCTCAAGAGAAACCCACTCTTGTTGTGAAAGCATCTGGAAGGGAGGGAAAAGCTAAGAGGAAAGAACCTAAGGACAAGGCTCCCCAACCTCCTCCAATCCCTAAGGCCCCAAAGTTGCCACCTCCGTGCGCTTTGTGTAAAGTTGTGGGGCACATGGCCAATAATTGTCATGAGCTTCCTCATCTCAAACCTTTGGTTCATGAAACATTCCTTGAGTCAAATATCCCTAAAGTCCATGTTAACTTACCAGTTCCACCCAAGAAACTCAGAACGTTACGCAAAAATCACCCTTGAACCCTGTGTGATCATCATGGTGACTACTCCCATTGTTGTCCTCATCTCAACAAATTTTGTGAATTCCTTAAGGCACATCGCGAATATGAGACCACTCATAACGGATCACCTTCTCCTCTTCCTATGGATTTTTGTACCAACAGTAAACCAGAATAGGGGGAATCCGGTCCCACCATCGTGATCCCTTCCCCAAATGTCGAGATGATGGACACCATGGGCCATATCCTTTACCTGTCATCATCCTTGAGTTCCTTTTAGGCAATCCTTTCTAAGGTTTCTGAGTGCGCTTCTATTCAACCTCTTTCGATAGAATCCCAGGTCTCAACATACATAGATCCTTCATCTACTATCTCGTCATCTACCATTCCATATGATGCGTATGTGAACCTTCTTTCTCAAGTTGATTCACTAGGTACTGTGCTGCATGATGTAGTCAATATTCCTCTCATCCGCTCATCTTCCATTTTGATGAGGACATCATGGAAGCTATGTCTACCCCTAATTACCCTTGCACTTAGGCAAGGGTGAATATTTTTTGGAGGACTCTAAAGGCCATTTCCTTCCTAATAATCCCAATGTAATCTACCTAAAGAAATTTTTCTCATAGCTTATCTCTTCGATTTGCATGTCTTTATTTTTGTCATGAAGTTACGTAGGATGCATCATCTCATCTCTCGCCTTTTGCACCTTTCAAATGGATCCATCATCCACACCATATATTGGTCATGTTGATGGTGCAAGTCGCTTCTCCAGGAATATAGTCTCGACAGCCTGGGCCATTTTACCCCCTTGCATACATTAGTCCTTTCGAACGACGTGTGCATTGGATCTACCACCAATAACCAGGCCGAATATGATGCAGTGATAGGTTTGTTAGTCGATTCCCTTTCTCATCACATCCTTCATCTTCATGTTCATTTATGTTCCTTGCTACTTGTCATGCAACTTAATGGTGTGTATCATGTGCATAACCAAGTCATATTTAGAAAATATCTTGCGTGTTAAGCTGTTGGTACATGAATTTGAAACCATTACTTTTAGTCAAGTTCTTAGAGCTCAAAATAACTATGTGGATACCATTGCAAATAACATTCTAGATTGGCATTTATCACATGTATACCACAAAAGACAACCACAAACAAAACACATGGAAAACCATCATCATCATATAAAAATTCATAATCATATTATGTATCATATAAGTGCTCGAAGCCCATAACTCTAAATACATCCGACATGCCCATAACATGTTACGAAAATCAAAATCAAAGGGACCCACATGCCCCCATATCTAGTCACTATCTGAAGGATCATGCACCAAATGCTTTGCCCCACCTGCATATAGATCACGTACTGCATGAGCAGCCATTGCCATGCACAACATCATACCTCGCCACTCTAAGGGAAGGCTGTTACACTCATATATGTATCGATTGTCTAGGTAATGCCATCTGCGCTCAGAAACTCTGGTCAAGAGTACCCCACATCTTGCCGGTTTTACCGGTGCTATGTCTACATACCACATATTTTACACTCAGTACCATATACATGTGATAAAAATATGAAATGCGCCATAAAAATAGAAACTTAAAAATTACCATTTGGTCCCCATGCTTGCCTTAGCGAAAGTGGCAAGTCAGGATCTCCCTGATAGTTCATCCCGCTATAAGGATAATCGTCAATATAGAGGGGCATCTAATCCCAATGTGCAAAAAATGCGAGTTGGAACACCCGTCTGACTCCCTATCCTCCTCTCCACAGTAGCTACCCCCAGTGGCAGATCTTGGGCTCCTGTGGGCCCTCATATTGGATCTATACATGAGGAACGATGGTGGGTATCTTCTCAAAGAAGAATGCGCATAACACTGTACCAAAAGCATAGTCATGGCTCACCTGCATAGACTTAACTATCGTTTCACCAACGACAGCATCATCTTGGCCCATCCATAGTAGGTCCTAGCCAAAACACTCTCAACCAGCATCATCTACCCACTAGTGATGTTGTGGAACGCATGGCTGCCCAAGACCCGTAGCACAGCTGTGGAAACAACCTGTGTCTCTAGCCGATCTAAATCACCAATCCTGTGGACAATGGAACTCCACAAACTTTGTAATGTTCCTCCCACAAGGAAACACTAGATGGATATCCCCCACCACTCTAAGGGGAGGGAGTCCAGTGAAGAAATAAATATCCTATAATGTCAGCTCAATATTGTGCCCCTGCATGACAAATACCTCATGGTCTAGATCCCAATAGCTCACAATTCTCAATAGCAAGGGCTCACCTGCCCTCATCAATGGGTTCTCTACCAACTTGAGAACCCCATATCGAGCCAATGCCCCTTGAACCACCTGATCCATATGAATCTCGGATCGGAGGGTATCTAAGTCTCACTCACACCAGTTTATTTTTAGCTCTGCCATGCCTGCAAAACACCACATGTCTTGCCAGTTGAGAGGACAAAACACTGGTCTACACTAATCAACCTACAACCCCCACTAACCGAGCAAACCACCCCTCTCTTAAGCCCCAAATCACAGTTTTATGCCCAGAAAATGTAAGCTCACAGGTTTTCACCCGTTTCCTGTAATCCATCGCACTTCTAGGCACAAAAAGTGTGATTAGACTGTGAAGAGGAGGAAGGGTATCCTAGGGAGTTGCTAGTAGCAAAAAATCAGGAAATAAATAACTGAAATTGAAGAGATGAGTAAGGCCACCTACCTAAAGGTCACAGATCCTAATTCTGATGGACGGTTTGTCCGCTATGATCTCCACAAGATTTAGGGCGTTTTTCTCCTCTCCAAATTTACCACAACTCACTTAAAAAATGAATTCCAATTGGAGGGAGAATGTCCTTTCATAGAAAAATCCACAATTTTTTTGGCACCCACTTTTACCAAACGGTAGCTCAGCTTGACGAACCATCAACATCATTGGAAATCTCTCATCGAGTACTATAATGAGTCTTTCTCAGTTTTGGATGATTTGAAACTTCACTAGGAAGCCATTTTTCCAAGAAGGGTCACTTCGTCACCTCTCAAAATTGGATTTCTTCATAAGTGATACTTGTAATTTGGGGACCACCTTCCCTTTGAACTTTTCATCTCACGTGTCAATTTTCATCATGTGTAACCATCATTTATTCATTTTTTCATGGTCCCCACTGGGCCTATTCTGTGTGGCAGCGTCATCGAGTCACCCTTGTTCAGAGCATCTGCGATGAGTCACCCTTGCATCCATGCAGTCTGTTTCATATTCCATTATATCATCTCACAGTATTCCATCCATATTTTGATACCATTTATCCCGTCTTGCCATTTTTGCCTCCATTCATACTGTTCGCATCCCATCTGGAGTTGAGTCAGTCGCTGCCAGGTCAACCATGCACTTTATGCTCTGACAAGGGAATTCATCTATTTGTCCCTCAATCCCTCATTTTCCATTATACCTGGTGTCACTCCATCAGTCACATTACTATTTTCCCTCATACCTTAGTTGAGGATCCTCATTGCCTCACCTATTGCGGGCCCTATTCTGTCGACATCAACTCATTTATTTGATAAGAACGACCCAAAGGGCGGTGTATGTTGGTTATAACTTCCATTCCTGTTTGGTACTTTGGATCGAGTAGAGGGACACATTATTGCCCTTTGACTTGGTTGTTTCATGTTCGTGATCTATACACTCGATGGTCTGGTGATGCAGCAGATTGTACCCGTGGTTCCTAGGTGTGCGTGAGATGTTTGAGACCTCATGAGGGGGTGGCCCTTTAGGTGGACCCCCACATGCTCGAATGCATTCCTATTATGCTACAACCTTCGATGTAGTTCCACAAATATAATGGGTTCGGTTCCTATCAATCACAGTGTTCATAGCATGCACATCTCCTTCAAATGATCCATTTAGTTTTGCAGATCCCTTCCTTGTTCAAGAGCGCTTCTTCTGTTGTTCTACCCTCCTTCCAACCCATTTTTTGAGGGAAGGGCCGTTATATCTCACGTAATCAGTTCATATTATATTCAATCCTAGCTCATATTTTTTTAGGTGAATTATATATATGGGACATTTTGTATTATTTTTTGACTCAGTTATGCCACCATGTCATGTACCATTCAGCATGTACTTCATTGCTCAGTTTGATGTTTCTCAGCACACCATTATTTTTGTACTAAGTTATCTCGGTGGGTATATGTATGCCTCCCCTGCCTCATTGAGGTCTGATACCACAACATAAAAGGTTACTTGCATTGGTCTTACCCCTATGTCCGTATCCTCCTGCTTCAGTTGTATTGGTCTCTCTCTCTCTCTCTCTCTCTCACTCCACTTTGTTGTGTAGTGATTGTGTCTTTACAACACAGTTTGGTCATATGTTTTCCTCCTAACACTTGTATGTTGGGGGGAAATCTTCTATCACCAAAATATTGATCATCTAGCCTAATTTACTAGATGGATCGAACTACATCGTGTAAAGCGAATTTTACAATAGTAAAATTTCTCTATGAAAAATTACTTAATAAACCACCTTTGTTAAGTAATTTATAATTGAGCTCATGCAGAATAATTAAATAAATCAATATTTATTTGAATTTCTTCTAGGAATAATTAATTAAACCATTGTTCAATTATTATTCCTTGTCATATTTGACCCAATTATGAAAATTCAACAGATAAATTATTAATTATCTTATTTTTCTCTAGGAATAATTAATTATTATTCCTTGTAAAATTTGAAAAATCCCTTGGGAATAATTAAATAAATCATTATTTATTTATTATTCCTTAACCAATTTGTTGAGATGATAAATAAATCATTTATTTATTTATTATTTCTAAATAAAAGTTTAAATATTTTTTCCCTCCTAACTAAAAACAATAAAATATTCCAAGTCATTATTCCAAGAATGGGTTTAAAAATATTTTATTATTGCTCATTATTCAAGGATAACTCAATATTTTGTTATAAATAGAAGGGCTTTCCATTCATTATTCATTTTGACTATTTTCGTTGTTGCATTCACTATTGTAACTCTTATTATTTTCATTGATGTACTCCATTTCTCTACCATTTGAGTTCCCATTAAGGTCAAACATTCTATTTGTTGGGTTTTCACATTATCGAGGAGAAAGACTCTAAAGAAGATGAAGACGTTTGAGGATAGCCAAGAACCCATCCCATAGAGGGGAACATGTAGCATTTATTTGTTCCCTTCACAGGTGCTATAATAGAATCTATTCTTTGTATATATAGTTTCCATTGGATTATTTGAGTTATTACTGTTTCTTTTTGTTGTTTAACTATGGTTGTGGGATAGATTAGGACTTTCGCAGGTTTTATTTCTATCATTTGTTGCAGATCTACAATTTTTTGCAACCATTTATATTATTGATATTTTTTATCATCCAAGTCTTAAGTGGGTTCTTTTCATACATCTTTGAGAAGAAAACACAACAAGAGAAAGAATTATGGAAAATGCGTGGAGCAAGGACCCTTGAAACCCTCAGTCTTTGGCAGAGAAATGTGGCCTCCAAGTGATCAATCTCCAAATTTGGCTATGGGTTCAACCTCAATCCTAGGATGAGCTTGATTAAACAATTTATATTCTTCCTTGGGATCAAGTTTAGAAACTCTGCCTTCCAGCCTTTGCAATTTTACCTCTTTTACCTCCAATGAAATCAATCCACAATTATTTCAAGGAGAAACTTTAGATCTATGAGCAAGTTAAAAATGGCATCGAAAACCAGAGTCTCCTCCTTATATTTAAATGATCCAGCCCCTTTCCAATATAGATTACAAAAATATATTCATACCATTGATCTTGAAATGAGATGGATATAATCCAACATGATACTTGTGCTTAGAATTTAGCCTTTGAACCCTTGTTGTTTGACCCGCATGAAGGAGTTGAACTCTTCCATTGGATTTCTATAGACCTGTACTCAAATTATAGTCAAGATGGTAGTACTTCCTACAACAAATCTCACAGCCTTGCAATACAATTGAAAAGAGACCCTAAAATCTGATAGGGGTTCGATCATGACCCCGTAAACTTGAATGGATAAATATGGTAAAGTAGACCCAGGTCCAATCTAAAAATTTGGCAAAGTAATGTTTTCTCTTTTGTTTGCAATAAAGTAATAACTCTCGGGATGCAGAACTCTGATACCACTGTAATTTCCCAATCGTCAAAATTTTAATCAGTTCTGGTACATTGTAGGTGTTCTACTAAAATTCTTGCAGTAAAAACACTGAAGATAATAAAGATCTGAGAATACAGCCTTTGATTTATGTGAATAAATATAAACAAAATTACATTCCCACAGAAGCAATACTAAAGCTCGTGCCTTGGCATGTATGGCTTCCCATCAACAGAGAAATTAAAGATGATAAAGCACAATCTTAGATCCTCGATGGATCCACTAGAGAAATTACTCCCATGGGGTTTTCGTCCTTGGGATCAACTAGAAATTTCCTTGACAAGCTCTCAACAAAAGAAAAATAGATAAATAACTCTCAATGATTACATTGTGAGGCTCCTATCCGCTTTTATATGCTTCATTGAATCTCTAGAGACTTTATTTTATTGTTTTCACTCGAAAAATGAAGGCAAATACCATGGGTAAATCCTATGGGCAACTACCATGGTAAATACCATGGGTAGATTTTGTCCACTTTAACCATGTCCACAAAAAAAGAATATTACAAATCGATCGCTTCTTATTTAGTCTAAGAAGTTTATGTTTAGGAATTCCCCAAGATCCATAAAAGCATAACCTTAATAGAAATTACTCGTCAGCACCACAAAGTATGTTATTTTTATTGAGAACATTGAGCACATGGAAAGATGTTTGTTAAAGTGGGTGTTAGAGAAATTCCTAATGCATAGGTCTAACAATAACAAGAATTGTGTTACCTTTTGGGTAATTTTCTTAAGAATCCTAACTATGTCTTAAAAATGTAGCTTGGGGCATTGAATTTAAATGATGGTCCTTATTGATTTTGGGATTGGGATGAGAGAGAGATAGGAGATATTTTCTATTCTAAAAATAAACAACTTTTTACTTGTATCTTTTCCATACATAATGTCTAGTTTTCATAAATTAAATGGACAACCTTCTTTCCTTAATTCTTCATGAGAAACCATCCTTCCAAGAGGCATTAAGGCCATTTCTAGACAACTAAGGCCACCTAGTAAGTCATAGATTCGAAATCCAACGAATCTGCTACAAGCTCACCAAGATTTAGTACCTCTTACTCTTCTCTAAATTCTCCAACAAATAAATGTACAAATGAATTGGAATTGGGGGCAAGAAGCCTTTTTATAGGAAAAACTCTAGTTTTTTTTGGCCATTAGGAGTAAATGGTAGCTCGGTTTGACAAACCATCAACACTCTTGGAATTCTCTCACTGATCTCTACAATGTTGCTCCATGTTTCTCCTAATTTGAAGCTTCATAACAAAGCCATTTTTTCCATGAGGTCTCACTTTGGCGCATTAAATCAAATCTCTTAATATGAGTCACATGTACTCTTGTACCACTTTTCCTTTCAACTTTTAGAATTATGAGTCGAGTTCTGTCACGAGTAATCACTATTTACTCATTCTATTATGGCGCGATGCTGGCCTTTCCCATGTGGAAGCATCATATAGTCACCTTTATTCAAAGCATTAGAGATGAGTCACTCCTACATCTGTGGAGTCTGTTCAAAGTCCCATTGAGTCCTGTTAGAATATATTATCCATCTATGTGTCGCATTCATCCCATTTTTCTTATATTTGACCTCCATCTATCCTCATGTGCCTTTGAAAATCCTATGTCTGAGTAATTGACCATCCCTTATGGAATTGTGTCAGTCGCTACGAGGGCAACCTTGCATGTTATTCTTTGACAAGGTAAATCATAAATCCATGAGTCCCCATATATTACAATTATCATCCCCGGTGTTAGTCATTATTAGCCATAATAGTATGATCCTTGTGCCTTTGTTGAGGATTCATAATTTCCTAAACTCTAGTGGGCTGCTTTTGTTAACATCAAAACATTTATTCCAGGAGAGTAGTCTAGAGGATGGTGTACCTTGGTTTCATATTTCATCCTTTCTTGGTGCCTCTAATCAAGCAAAGTGAATCATTATTTCCATTTTACTTCATTTTTTCTCGCATGCTCAAATTCAACTCATTATCACATGATCAAGAAACATACACGTGGTGGTTTAGTGATCTAGCAGATTTTCCTAGATATTCTGAGGTGTGTGTGAGATGTTCTAGACCTCATGAGGGGATGTCCCTTTAGGTAGCCCCTCACATACCTAGAGGTCAAACAATTATGATCTAGCCTCAAAAGAAGTTATTTTTATTTGAATGGCTTTGTTTCTGCCCATTGCATAACTCACACATGAACCTCTATTTAAAATGGTCCATTGAGATATTTAAATAACTCTCCTATTCATCAGGGCTTCTTTGGTTGTGATCTCCCCCCCGCTTCACCACACCAATGTGGGGGAATTATGTCTCATGTCGTCAAATCAACATACTTAATTGTATCAATCTTGGCCACTATATTCGAGGAAATTATGTAGATAGGGATCATTATCTCATTGTATCAGTTTTTGCCCCATTGATGCCAGCATATCATGTATCGTGTACTATGTAACTCAGACCTATATTGTCAGCCACACCATTATCATTTGTACTTGTTTATCTCATAAGTATGGGTATATCTCCCCCACCTTATTGAGATCTTGTACTCATCAATAAAGGAAAGTTTTATCTCACAGGTAGGTTTCACCCCCTCCAACTTCACTCCTTCCTATTACTTGAGTGATCTCTCTCTCTCTCCTTATGACTCCCCTTTGGTGTTTTGTGAAAGTGAAGCTACAACATATTTCCATCATACGATGTTCTCCTCAAACTCTTATGTTGGGAAACAATCTGTTATCACCCAAAAAATGATCACCTAGTCATGTATTACTACGTTGATCAAAATGCACCATGTAGGATAGGTTTTTACATATTAAAACTTTCTTTTACCTTAGGCAATAATTTAGTGAACCAATTTCCTAAAGTATGTCATCGCATTCTAGACTACTACATGGAGTGGAATTTAAAGACAATTTTTTAACACAAAATAAATCTTTTGTCTTAAAATTTTCAACATGATGCACTAGTAAAAAAGGTAAAGGATTAGGGGTTCGTCTTTACGGTATTGATGGTTTCTTTGGGAAATAGAGTGATGGATGTTGACAAAAACTAATGGGATTTAGAGTGATGGAGACTGAAAACAGAGGTGTGCGTTGTGAGAGGAGCGATGGAGGAACTTTTGAAGAACGTTAATGGGTGGTAACATAGTTGGAGTACTTTTCAGGATCTCCATCGATTGTGTTTTAATATGTGTTTTTTTATTGTTTTATTTATTTCGAATGCTAATTATATACATTGGTTGTTGTTATTAGCAAATTGGTGTGCTAGACTGGCAACATGGATTAGATTCACGTGAAGTATTGTTGAAAAATGTGGCAAGAAATTCTCAATTTCATTTTTCCTTGATTAAATTGAGAAAATTTAAATTTCCACATCAACGGACAACTTGGATGCAATTAGCTTGTATGACATGGTTTTTGTCACCCATTTTACTCAATCAATTCAAGTTGGAGGAGTTAGAGTTTAGTTAAGCATGTGTGATTTCTAATTTGTACCAGTCAAAGTCAATTATCTCAAGTTGTTTTCAGTTAAACTAGGTCTAGCTGTTGGAGGAACTAGTGGAAGGCTAGTTGTGTAGTAAGACTTCAGTCAAATGTGGTGATCATCTAGTTAAGTGATCAATCATCCCAAAATTGCTAGTGCTGCAAACAATTCAAGTTCCCCAGCTATCGTGGAGATTCCAAGGCAGCGTAATATTAGTTGCAGATTAGTCTTGAGCGTACAGGTTTTGCATGTAGTCACATGATCAACCTTAGGAATTGTGCAATCCATTTTGGAAAAAACCTAAATAATAGTATCCTAATTTCTCAAGGAATTGCACAAGGATATAGGGGCTCAAGCAGAGGTAGAAATTGACAAAGTTTGGGCTTGAGCTTCTTATGGAGCAGAGGGATAGGTTATTCATTTACAGGTTGTGCACAGTTGATTAAATCAATTGTAATACATCTATATTCATAAGATTGATGCAAGAAGGCATTGGAGTTATTAGAAGATTGCTTTCCCCATGAAAAATATTGTGTGCATGTGTTTTATTTCTTATTGCATGTCTGAAATTTTTGTTCTAAATTGTGAATTAACTTTCATAGAGTAGTAGAGTAGGTCTGTGTCTTATGATTTTGAAAAGACTTCATGACGAGTTGCAAATATACACCATAATTTCTACATCGTATCATAGCAAGATTCACATTAGAGCAGGAATTTCGAATTTGTTTCTCAGGAGGTTCGAATTTGCAGTTCAATGTAGCAAGATCTCTTAAAAACTGAAAATATGACCTCCAACGGGTTGAGGCTAGAGTATTCATTGGAAGGCAACTCTAATTTCATTGACTGCAATGATTGCATGGAGGAGGTATTCAATGAAAATGGATTGCAAGAATACATCAAGAGAGATGTTACAAAACCAGGAGAATCTGATGCCCAAAACCTTGCTAAGTGGAAGAAAGTTGTAGCCAAGGTGTGTATAATAATATTTGAGGGAGTACAAGACCACATTGTCAACAATCTCCATGGGAAAGAAAATCCTTATGGAATGTGGTAGGCACTCACAAATCTGTTCTAAAATAGTAAGCGACCAAAAAAAGTTGGTGCTCAAGGATAAACTTTGAAATATAAAGATGTAGAAGAATGACTTTACCCTGCAATATTTGAGGAGGTTCACACAAGTTCATGATGAGCTTGCAGGAGTTGGTCTTACTTTTTCAAAAGATGACTTGCTAAGAATATACCTTTTGGGCCTTCCCAAGAGTTTGCGTACCTATCAAGATTAAGTGAATGGGAGGGAGAAACTATCGAATTGGGAACACTTATGATACGATTTGGTACAAGAGGAAATAAGGCAGAATAGTAGAGATGGGACCTCAACCAAGGGCAAGGATGAAGAAAAATTTTCATTGGTTGGAAAGGGAAAGAAGGGAAAATGGGAAGAAATCTCAAACCAAACCAGAATCCAACCAAGGGAGAAAGAAGAAAGATTTGTCAAAAATTAAATCCTTCTATTGTCACGAATAGGAGCACTATCCGACGAAGTGCCCACAGAAAGAGGCAAGTGAGAAGACGTTAGGAGGAGTAGTGGGTGAAGCCTTGGATTCATTGTTCGACCTTGACTTTACCCTTATTTCATGCATGTCCAACATAGTGATGGGGAGTGTGTGGTAGTAGGACTCAGGTACATTGCTCCACATGACAGGGTGTAGAGACTTTTCAGTGACTTGGAGGAGAAAGATCTCCATATGTACATCAAGCTATGGGATGACATAAGGTACAACATGACCAATATTGGTATAGTCAACTTTTAGAGGGTGTCAGGCTCCCCTCTCAGGCTCAAGGATGTCATGTTTGTTGTATGCCTAAAGAAAAATCTCATCGCTGTTGTAGTTTCGGAAGACCATGGTTATGACGTGATCTTCAACAAAGGAAAAACATTCCTAAGACACATAGCCACGAGACAGGTGAAGAAGATCGAGGTTTGTGTGAAGAATCTATATAAGTTAGATGTGGAAGATTTTGTTGCATTAAAAACTAAGGAAGAGAAAGTGTAGGGCCATGATGTAGCTGAACTTTAGCACATAAGCATTGGCCATTTGCATCATGGCACCTCGAATAGTATACAACAAATATCCACTAGCCTCCCTAAAGGAGAACTTGAGCAGCACGATGTATGCAAAGGACGTACCATGGGGAAGTACATAAAATCTGAATTTCATGATCAAGACAACAAAGCGCATGCAGTCCAAGAAAGGATCCACTTTGATGTCCATAGACCTTTCTTTATAGCCTCTACTACCCGACACAAATACTTTCTCCTTTTTATTGATGACTTCTCAAATAAGTGTTGGATCTCTTCATGCGGAAGAAATATGGGACATTCTCCAAGTTCATAGAATTCAAGACACTATTTGAGAAAGAAACCAACAAGAAGGTGAAGGTTCTCTGGAGAAATAATGGAGGTGAGTATGTGTTGAATGAATTTAAAAATTTATGTGCAAAAGAAGGCATTCGACGAGAGTTGATAAGACCCCACAATCCACATCAAACTGGGGTGGTTGAGAGAAATATCCATAGCATTTTGGAGAAACAAGGGTGATGTTGCATGACCAAGGCCTACCTCTGCATTTGTGGGTTGAGGCATGCAATACAAAAGTTTGTTTGCAGAACTGAAGTTCTCATTGGATTCTTAGCATGATATTGCACCGAAGGAGGCTTTCTTGGTAAGAAAGCCGGATGTGTCACACTTCAAGATTTTTGGAGCCTCTGTTTACTGCCATGTCTCCAAAGAATCAAGGAAGAAGCTTTAGCCAACAACAAAATTTGGTGTATTTGTGGGTTACACAAAAACTCTCCACAACTAACATGTGTACTTGCCATCACTCATAATGATAGTTATGTGAAGGGATGTAAATTTTTGATGAGGAGAAATCTATGTGGTGCTCTCTTGAGAGGGAGCTTTAGATGCCACCAAAAGATGAGATTTTAGCTCAAAAAAAGGAACCTCAAGAAGTTATAGAGAAACCACAAATTATGGAGTAGAGAGTGGAGACATTCATTAAAGAAAAACCTCCAGAGAAGGTAGAAAAAGAACTAAGGAAGTTGATAGACTTGTTAAGGATGCCAGGGAGAATGTGGGATATCCTTCAAATTTGTGTAAGAAAAGGAGGTCACCTGAGAGGTACATTGGCGATCTGGCTCTTATGAATAAGCTTATAGAGATTGAGCCATCCTATTTTGAGGAAGAAATAGAGAAACTTGTATGGGTTGATGCAATGGTGGAGGAATATGGATCAATTGCAAAGAACCGTGTTTATGAAAAGATCCCAAGAACAACATATAAATCAATAGTGGATTTGAGATGGATCTTCAAGGTGAAGCTGACAATAAACAGAAGAATAGGGAAGTATAAGGCCAGATTTGTGGCCAAGGGGTGCTCTCAAGTTGAGGGAATTGACTATGAGGAGACATTTTCTCTTGTAGTAAGGTACTCATCCATTAGATCAACTCTTCGTCTTGCTACACAGATGGGGTGGAATATCCAACAGATGGGTGTAAAAACAACATTTATGAATGGGGTTATTAAGGAGGAGGTGTACACAGAATAACAAAAAGGTTTTGAGACATTTGATCAAGAGTCTCATGTGTGCAAACTCAAGTGAGCATTGTATGATCTCAAGCAAGCACCTCGTGCTTGTTACACCAAGATCAATAGTTATCTCACCAGTTTGGGCCTCACCATAAGTGAACCAGATGTAAACCTCATCACGTATGGATAGAAGGTAAATTTCTTATTATTGTCTTATATGTTGATAATTTTATTTTAACTAGTGATGAGACGTTGATCATATCTTGCAATGTCCTCATGTATCTTGTGAACACATGATCAGATATGTGATGTGTAGTCAACGAGCTAAGACATGTTATGGTTAGGTCAGCTAAACTATTTTGGAAGATAACTGAGCATGTTTTACAGTACCTCACAGGCGATACCCGATTTGGGCTATGGTATACACGAGCAGAGAGAGTGAAGTTGTGTGGCTTCACAGATGCAGGTTGGGCACGGAGTCCATTAGAATGAAAGAGTACATCAAGTGTAATTTTTAGTGTTGGGTTTGTAGTTGTTTCTTGGTACAACAGGAAGCAAAGATCTGTGGTGCTTAGCTAGACAGAAGCATAATACATGGCTACAAGTCAAGAAACATGTGAGGCGATATGGATGAGAAAGATATTTATTAGACTATTTGGTTAGATGATGGATCCAATTGTGATAATCAGAGTTGCATCAATCTCTCTAAGAATCTTATTTTTCATGATCAATCCAAGCATATAGATATCCAATATCACCATTTACGAGACTGTGTGTAGAGGTAGATGATGTTGCTACACTCCATTCTAATAGAGGAGTAAGATGTTGACATTTTGACAAAATCTTTGTCAAGAGGGAAGTTTGAATTCCTTAGGTGTAGGATAGGGGTGGTTGATAATCCCTTTCTTGCAGAGAGGGAGTCTTAAAAAATATAGCAAGAAATTCTCAATTTGATTTTTCCTTGATTAAACTAAGAAAATTGAATTTCCACATCAACAACCAGCTTGGATAGTTAACTTGTGTGACATGGCTTGTGTCACCTAGTTTACACAGTAAATTTAAGTTTGAGGAGTTATAGTTCAGTTAAGCATGTATGACTGTGAATTTGTAGCAATAAAAGTTAGTTATCTCAAGTTATTTTCAGTTAAACTAGTTCCAACTATTTCAGGAACTAGTGGAAGGCCAATTGTGCAGTGGGACTTCAGTCAAACTTAGTGATCATCCAGATAACTAATCAATGAACACAAAATATCTAATGCGTGGAGAATTCGAGTTCCCCAGTTGTGGTGGATATTCCAAGGCAGTGTAACATCAACTGTAGACTAGCCTTGAGCATACAGGTGTTGCATACAGTCAGATGATCAACCTTGGGAATTTCGAAATTCATTTTGTAAAAATTCCTAAATAATAGGGGCCTAATTTCTCAAGGAATTGTGCAAGGAAATCTGGGCTCAAGCATAGGTAGAAATTCACTAAGTATGGCTTAGAGCTTCTCAGTGAGAAGAGAGACAGGTTATTCATTTGTAGGTTGTGCTCAGTTGAGAAAATAAATTGCAATACATTTCTATTGATCATATTAATGCAAACAGACATTGGGGTTTTTAGCATATTGTTTTCCTTAGGAAAAATTTTGTGTGCATGTGTGTTATTTCTTATTGCATGTATTAAAGTTTGGTTCTAAATTGTGAATTAACTTCCAGAGAGTAGTAGAGTAGGCTTGTGTCTTATGATTTTGATTAAAACTTCATGAGTAGTTGCAACTCTACACCATAATTTATACAAGGATGGTGGAGGCAAATTACAGAATATTCGTTAGCAGACAATATGCCTACTTCAAAATATCTATGAAAAATTTTGTGAGAAGAAGAAATTGACGATAAAAGATTGGATTTTTGAAGAATTAGTCACAAAATTCACAAGGGTGGTAATTTTGGTTGCGGGTGTGGAGGTAGATGGATTAAATGTAATTTTGGCTGCATGTATGTAGGTAGACAAGTCACCGTTACTCCTTTGATTTTTGTCGATGATGTGTTACTATTTGGTAGATTGATCTCTTTTGATCGATATTTGGATTCCTTATGAATAATATTAAATCTCATATGATTTATTCTTACCCAAATGATGCATTGGTACTGGAGATTTATCATATTATTGGTGTTATCTCCATTGCATTGGATGCAGATTTTAAATATCTTAGATTTATGCTCCAACCTAATTGTTATGGAATTAAGGATTGGAGATGAAATATAGAGAAAATCCACTATATACTTCTATCACGGGCACACAAGAGGCTCTCCCTAGGAGGCAAGTTGACTCTATTTCGAGTAGTCCTTCAGAGCATCTCTATATATTGGCTTCATATTTTCGCTCTGCCTAAGAATATCAGTAAATTTATCTTTTCGGCTTCATCTTGACGTGGGACGATTTGTGTCATAAAGGATAGAATGGGCTTGGTTGTTGTTTACTCTGTATGGAGGTGATGGATGACCAACATCATCTATTTTTTTGATTCTCCTTATTAAAATCAATTTGGAATGGTGTATTTAATATGTTCCATTTACAAGTAGATTAGAACTACTCTTTTGTGGTTTATTGTATTTGGCACTAGATTATTGAATATAAAACATTTGGACCACTTCTAATATATATTGGGGGTTCGACCCAAAGAATGCATTACTGTCCCAAGCTCCTTTGTTTTGATACATCCACCTCCATCCTTGTCAAAAAATCTAAAGGCATCCCTTAACTTAGACATAACCTCCATTCCATATTCCTTTAGTAGATAAAACCCTTCTCTCATTTTCTGACCATGCCAATCTACCCCCCATCCCATATTCTCTCATGAGCCCTGTGTAAACCACCATTTGATTCAAGGATGGGGATTTTGATGCCTACTCTAACCATTTTTGTTAGATACGTTCCCCCTTTTCTTGCTTATGGTTTCTTGAGTTGGCCTCCTCTAAAGATTCACTACCCTCCTTAAATTATTTGAAAGGTATCCTTTGGCTACTAACCCCATTTTACCAGATATCCTTGACATGTCACTTGAAATTTTGATTCCGCCCCATGAACTATTTTATGCCAGTGAGTTGAAAGCTTTAGATTTATTTTCCACATATTCATTCATGACCAAACACTATACCACTAGTTCTAAGAATCTTGTGGTTACTATCACCACAATAAATGTATATTGTATTTTAGAGGAGATAAGTATTGATATTGCCCTTTGGGACACTCCAAAAATATTTTGATGCACCCTATTTGTATAAAACTCTAGTGTACTTTATGTCCTTAATTCCCATTCCATGTTCATCCATGTGGATGCACTTTATGATGTTCTAGGACAACCTAATGTCCTTGTCAACTCCCTCTCATCTTCCTTGTCATGTTTTCTAGGACTTGTGTATCCAACAAGAAATTTGGGAGATGAATGACATGAAGGTAGAAAATCAAGGGGTTGTAAAGTCATTTATTTAGGGTTCCCACTAGCATAGTCCCACCATAAGATTCACTCAATCCCTAAATTGGGGTATAGTGCTATTTCAATTAATTATTATATGATCATGGTGGGCCATAATTCTAGGTTAAATGTTATGACTCTTCATAGGATATTATTGGAGATACTTTAGGAGAAACCTCTTTGGCTAAAGGGTCAAGGAAGGATTTGGACTTCAATATCAAATCATCAACCATATCCTCAACATATCGAACCAACAATCAAGAAGACAACTGAGGTGAAGCATGGGAATCCTCTCTCGCCCATGTTGTTTAGGATATATATCAATCTATGAATGCCTCTACACTCCACCAATTGGGCATAAATAAAAATTTTGTTTGCCCCATTGTCCACCAAGATGGTTAGACATTGTCCCAACATTGTGCCTCTGATTGCCAAAATTGTAAGATTGGGATTTTCCATGTCAAAATTCTAATTCAAGACGGACCATGCATTGGAAGGGCATTAACACAATATTAAGACATAAAAATTGAATAATTGACACAATACCAAATACAATACATACATTGAGTTTTGTCTCACAAGGTATCTAGATGCTAATTGAGCAAGTTCACACAAAGAGAGAAAGGCATGTCATGATACATTGTTCAATTTGTAATGAAGAGCATTATCTTGGATAAGGGAGAAGTAACATTTAGTTTCTTTTTCATATACAAAGGCAAAATTATGAATCAATGTCAAATGCCTTTTGTTAAGCAATGTTGTTGTAAAGGGCATTAGATAGCTTGCATTGTAGGCAAGGCCCTCACACCATACTAGATTGTGTTAACCAAAGCATGTTAACCATGTCAAATGATCTCAAATTTCATGTGCATGTTCAATGAGTGACCATAAATGAGGGGTGTTAGAGTGGCTAATAATCATAGCTTATAGTGGATGACTATCATCCTACATAACATCTGTGGTCCAAGTCATTTTTTTGGTGCCCAATATTGGCGAATCATTGTATTACATCATGGTAGCATATCTTGCCTTTTTTAAAGCAAAAATATATTGAAAATAAATTAAGTTATGTCTCAGGAAAATGTTCAATATTGTTGTGTTGTGAGTGGTTTTCATATTATATGTATCATATATCTATAATCACTTATTTCAAGCCTACCTTAAGACTTAAACGAAGAGGTGTAGGGCTGTTTGATAATAAGGACTCCCACCTGTTATAGACATATTTGGGCATTGCAACCCCAATCACATATGTCGATAAACCAAGGGCTCTGAAACCCCTAAAAATGTTGTTCAAACCCTAAAGAATCAAGGTCAAATAATTACATCATTTCCCATAAGTTCTCCCTAAAAAACTACTCAGAACTGGTCAAAAATGGACCATACAGACTGCTCCATGCTGAGGGTGCGATGCATCTCACCTATTACACACAAGGGGTGTGATGCATACTGAAAAGCCCTTCTGTAGGGTGCGATGAGCGAGAGCAGACAAATGGTAGATGTAGTTTGCTAGGTGGAAACTTAGAGAATATTCTAGAAACTACTCATATGACACTTGCCTCTCTGAATTCACCCAGAGATGAGTAAGAGATCATGAAATCTCCAAGTGGAACCAAGAAATATCAGTGAAATGACACTAATCAGGAACCTAGAAGCTAACTCACCTCTCTGCAAATATCTATAAATGGATCCCTCATCCTAGAGATCCAGAGGCTAGAATTTTGTATTTTGTAAGGAAGTGCTATTGGTTTCTCTGTGAAACATTGTATTGATGGGTGATCTAGCTTTTCATGAGGTTAAGAGGGCTTTCGTGATGGGAGGATGATGCTGGATAAGACAGCTGGGTTATAATCCCCTCTTCTACTTCTACTATCAATAAAGCTATTTGAGTTTTCCTCCATATACTTGTGTACTTATGAATCTTGTATTTGTGTATGCATTTGTATGGTTAGTGTACATCTGATTCTACATTGTTTATGGTATCATAGATCTCTATGCTTTGATGGTATTTTGTTGCTTTGACTCTACAAGTGTTCTTTGAAGCGGGACAAGTGAGAAAGGAGTAGTGAAGCTATATCAAAGCAAAGAGGAAACAAGAAAGGAGCCAAGTGAAAGACTAAGGTTGGTGCTCTCTGCTTCTCTCTCATCTATCTCCCATAAATGAAAACACAAGTTACTTTGAATTGTTTGTTTCTAAGATAGCTACCCATCTTAGTGGGACTAGCAGATTTGATTAAACACTAGTTTTCCTAGAAAAAAAATGGTGACTCCACTAGGGAGTGAATATTTTGTTTGTTTGTTACTGTTATTTGCTTTATAAACTACAGACGAAGCCTAAAGTTAAGATAGCTAGCCTTCGAACTGCTTTTGCTATGCAATTGCAAAGTAGATCAACGCTGCTTCAGTCAATCTCCGGGTTGGTTTATGAACTGAACATCTGACTTGCAAACATCCTAAGTGCCCTCATGGTAGCTCAATAACCTCATTAGATCATACCTCTATACTTTGTGTTTACTGTCTATCATAAACTTAGCCTAAATCACTGAACTTAGCTGCAAACTGTGGGTGAAAACCAAGCTCAGTCTTGTCCCTAGACCATCGCATTGTCTCTCATTGGTAGTCTAGATGCATCACACCTCCCGTGTGCTGCAGGTGAGATGCATCCTTGTTTCCCTTAAGGACAGGTGCGATGATTGAATGAGACTGTTTCTCTCTCCATATTTTGGTTTTTTCTTCATTGTTTTCAACTCTATTCAGTAGTTTTGCAGCTTATGATTAGTATATACTATTGAAGCCTTCTTCCTTTACATTATTCAACCTCCATTGATAAGGAATTGTGAATTTTTTAATGTATTTTTCATCATTTGTAGTCCTCCTTTGCAAAAAGTAGCTTAATCGAACTATCATCTTTTGATTCAAAAGTGTCGCAACTATCGTTTTCAGTCAAGAAAAAGAGTGTCATAAAGTATTCCTCTTTTAGCTAGTCGATTTTGCTTTTGCCATTGAATTTGATTTGAATTGTCAATTCTTTGAAGTTTCGAAAGAAATTTTCCATTCAAAATTGAAAGTGTTGTCTTAGTTTTCATTTTGTTTTCGAAAAGAAATTGCTAAAGTGTCGCTTTGAAGAAAGTAGTTCGGATCTGTACTTATTTTCCTTTTTGGCATTCACACATTAAGGAAGCAGAAAAAAATACATGCATGTGCATTTGCATTTAGACTGTATGCAAAAATTGATTTAGGAAAAGTGCATTTAGTGTGTGCTCTCTGCTCTCTATTGAAAGAATCTTACTCTTCATTCCTTAGTAGCTAGGATTTTCATTGCTGAAAGAAAATAAACGACTATTTATCATTTTAGATTGCATATTTAGGAATTGTACATCTACATCACATGGTGAACCTTGAAAGGCAAACTTCTTAAGAAAGATCAACTATGAAATAAACCTCAATGAACATAAAAACACTTTGGAACCTAACGCACAACATCTAGAAGTCTAGGCTAGAGACGTATTCTGACGTCGTAAAGCCTGGTAACTATCGTTTTCATCCTAGGTTGGGTGATTCCTCCTCTTTGATACTACAAGTGCCAGTACAGACTTGTTCTCCCACGTACTATCGAGTATATATTGGGAGACCACAATGTGTTGATATCCTTTATCCTTAGGAAGCCATGTCTACCACCCTATCGATCACAATGCACTGAACATAGCATTCGGGAAGATTGACTACCGTACGTAAAGTCCTTGGTAATTTCTCTATAATTTACCACTGAGGTGTTTATTGCAGTTTTGCGATTGGTTTGGTATTCCCTTTGTCTAGATTTCCAGAGTAGTCACTTTCATTCCTTTTCGACTCCTTAAAAGAAAATGTCCATCTGAGCACTTGTCACTTCAGGCTCACTAAAAGTCGAAGGCAACTAGAGTCACCTTTAGCTTTTTCTCGACTCTTAAAAATTAAAAAAGCAAGTTGTGTCAAAGCGTCATAAAATTTATTTAATTCGGAATAGCATCACTGCTCCCTCATTGGTCTTAGGTTGAGATAATGGAGTCCACCAATCAAGGATTTCCCCTTGGGGGAAATCCTAGTCCTTTCTCTTCTTGGGGAGATATTGGTGCTCCATACATGGCTACATTGTCCCTTCTAGGACTCAAAATTGGCCTGTCAGTATGGCTATTCTTGGCCTCTATCATTCAAAACATCGTAATTCCTCAGCAATGAAATCACTAAGCAGATGATACTGGAGTTGCTTCCCCACCTTTTACTTCATTTGTTTCTCCCTCTCCTTCTTCCTCTTCACTTGGTGAAATTAGTGATACTAAAAACCAAGTAGCTGAGAAGAAGAAGAGAGGGAAGGAGAATAAGAATAAGAAACCAGCTGCGCAAGGGGGCAACCATGCATCATTCCAAAAAGATCCACACACTGCACCTTCCAGACCCAAATCTTCATGTGTCATTTGCAAAGGAAACCACTATCATCAAGATTTTCCTTACATCCCACGGATCTTGAGAGACTCGTCTCCTCGCTTGCACAATTCGGTGTCTTCAACCTTTGTCGACCATGTTGAGAGTACACCATCAACTAGTGAAAATGAAGTCAATGGAAAAAAAGGAAGATCTAAATTTCCTTGTAGATTGTGTGAAGGTGATCATGCCCTCCACCATTGTCCTTTTCTGGATGAAGCTAAAAGAGTCTTGGATGACCATCCTACTTCACTGCAGCGACTTCCACCTGGATAAAAGAAACTCTTGCCAAGTCCATCGCTAGTTGAAAATCTGACTGTCATATCTCTATTGCCGGTCGAAATGCCTATCATTGAAGATAAACCCTATGAGTCCACACCGGGCCAAATTCAACAGGTCAAGATGGCAGTCGACCCACTCTTGTCTTTAAAAT
Source organism: Pinus tabuliformis (assembly GCA_031772625.1). Lineage (NCBI taxonomy): Eukaryota > Viridiplantae > Streptophyta > Pinopsida > Pinales > Pinaceae > Pinus > Pinus tabuliformis. Next base: position 369,818,812 of record CM062806.1, read on the forward strand.
GTCCACCTTCAGATGATATAGTCTCCAAAGAGAATGAGAACGACACCATTCAAATTCTTTTTGTTAACACAGAGTCTGACAAACATGGGGGATATCTACCCATTCCTCTACCATAAGAGGGAAGTTCCCCATTTCAAGAGATTTCCTCAACTGCTTGGAAAGCGCTTGGTTCACCATCGCTTCTGCCCGAGATTCGAAATTTGTCAGGCTTCAATAAAGGAACCAGTCGACCGTTAGGGATCCTTCCAAATTTCCCTATAACTTTGAGAAGGAAAATCGTTCATTTGAACGTGATGGTAGTCTAAGGGCCACTAGATTACAATCTACTCCTTGGGTGTGATGACATTTATAGCATAGGAGCTATTGTTTCCTCACTCTTTTGGGTGATGTGTTTCCCGTATGAAGGCAGAATGGTACAACTTGTTGACCAGCTTTCATTCCCTGGTTCAAACACGGCTACTAGTTAAATGCCATCCCTAAATGGTTTCTTTGCACAAGGGATGTCTCATCAACCTTCGGTCCATCCACCTAATGACCACGAGTGATTCGGTGAATGTGACGAAACCCACGGGGCATGCACCCTGGTCTGCTTCGGCAGGAAAACCTAGATAAAAGATAGCTTTCCTCGTAGGATATATGACCAGTCTGACACACCCATCCATTTAGGATATGGGATCAATCTGGAAAAGGATTTCCTCACTGTAGGTTATATGATTAGTCTGACACACCCGTCCATATAGAATATGGGATCAGTCCAAAACAAGATTTCCTCAATGGTTATGTGATTGGAAGCTCACACCATTCACCTTTGTCTATTTCGATGGACAAATCCAAGGAAGTGTTTTGTTTGCTACGCGAACAAAAAAATCTTTCTTTAATGCAAGGACTTCCATACGGTAACCTGGAAACTCTACTTTTCTCTATACCTGGGGCCATGCAAAACTTTTTTATGTAAGTGAAAAGCAACCATCGTAACTCTAACCCCGTAGTATTTTACTAACTTCAATTGCTTAGGTTAGGTGATTGGTCTGATCCACCATTCACCTTTGTGAACAGCCCAACAAAGCAAAGGAAATGTTTTGTATGAAAGTATCCTACCTAACCTTAGTAGTTTATTAACTCTTACCTCTGTACTTGGTCGTTCCTAGCCTGCATACAAAAGGCTCATGAGCAAATATTTGCATGGGGCAAGCTCATTAAAAAATGAACCTACTAATAAGAGACATCTTTAAAAGATGGCTGGTACGAGCAATGTTTCCGCAAAGCTCAAGCTCGTTAAAAAATAAACCTAACACTAAGCACATGTTGGCATAAGGTTCAAGCTCATTAAAAAATAAACCCGCCTTTTGGTAAATAACCTTTGTGATCGCATTTGTTACACTAAAATTTGTCACCATGACTATTTGCAGTTAGTATGGCTCCATCAACTGTCATACTATCCTCCTTGGCAAGTCTTATACCTCTGCTCTTCATGTCAAACTCCAAGAAAGAGAGAAAGTCTTTAAAAATCTATATAACTCTAGGTACGTAGTTTCTCTTAGCCTTACCTGCGTGTACGCACCCCAAGTTCACAATACCTGTGTACTTGTACGCTCTGTCTGTAAAAGGGTGGGTGCGTACTCCTGTAAATGTCAAAAGGCGCAAGTTTCACTTCAAAAAAGTTACTTGTGGTCATTTCTAGAGCATTCTAGAAGCTTGTTTGACGTGTATTGAGCGCCTCCAGATGGTTCATGTATCCCTATGAAAGAGGAACTTATCCCATCAAGAGGGGAGCTATCCCTTTCAAAGAGGGGCTTATCCCATTGATGGTGGACCTGACTAACTTCCTCCAAAGCACTATAAATACAGGCATTGGGCCAGAGGGAGGGGAGGTTGAAAGCTGAACATTCCTAAGGGTAGATGCTGCTGGAATTAGGACTCCCTTATAGAGCTTGAAAGGAGAGATTCCCATTCTTTCCTAGCCTTATTTGGAAGTGGGTGAGCTGATCAAAGTAAAGGAGAACTCTTGCTGGACCCTAGGAGGGACCTGCACAACACCAAGGCTCAGGTTGTAATGGTTTCTTTTGTTTCCACTTAATACAATTAAGCTCACTTTTCTCAACAGATTGTTATACATGATTTTTTTCATATACTCCTTGGTCTGTATGATGAATATGTCTTATTTTATAAGTTATTCAGGTGCTTTGTAATCTTTTGGCTTGTTAGTGAATGCAGGTTTCGAAGAGAAGGAGAAGCTCATCCGGATCGGCGAGGCTGGACTACTACAAAGCGTTGGACTAAAGGTATGTTATAAACACTTGTTTACTTGTATTATAAATGCATATTTAGAGAAAGGTAGTGTTTATTTGTCTTGTTTGTCACTAGAAAGCCTTAGCTTCTAGGGAGGTCGGTTTTGTCCGCAAAATTGACTCTTTCCGCATGACAAAATGGCGACTCTGCTGGGGACTCCATTGATGTGAATGATTTTTCCTTTGTGTGAAACTTTGATTTGAGAAAAGTCATTTGTTTTCTGGTTTTTGGCTGTTTGACTGTGCATTTGGGTGGGATAGCTTAGGGTTAAATTAGATTTTAGTTTTTCTTGGTTTTGCTAGAAGTACGCAGCCTCTGGGTTGAGCACAGTGCATACCTATACGCACTGCAACTTTGTACACAGAGCGTACACGCACCTGTGCAAACAGGTTGCCTGCGTACCCTGTCAAAATTGAGAAAATTTCAATTTTTTCCTTTTTGCCTCTTAGATTTTGTTTTTAATTTGTTTTTTCTGCCCAGATCCACTGGTTACCTGCCATAAATCTTCACCTAAGCTTGTTTCATCAGTGTCAAGAGTTTTAGTGAAATTCATAGAAATTCTAGCCCTAGGGTTTGATTTTTGCATTGGTCCTGTAGTGACTTTGGCTTTAGAAGTTGTAAAACCTTGGATCTCCCTGGTATTTTCAGTCTTCTTAGGAGTCAGACCTTTCATAGAATCCACCCTTGTGAGAAACCTACCTTTGTGTTGTCTCTTTGCCGAATCTCGAAAAAGTTTGTTAATGAAACTTTGAATTTTATTCTTAAGAAAAAGAACAAAAGATTTTGATTTTTGTTTTTGACTGGTTTTTGATTCTGCATTAACTAGTCCTTGGTTAAATCATGACTGAGTAAAACATCCTGGAATCATACTTGGTAGGCTTTTGGCTCATTAGATTTACTTTTAGGTGAATTTTCTCTTAGATTTGTTTTTGGGTGAAATTGAGTTGATTTGATTGTCATAGATTTTTTAACTTTGATTTTTGTTAAGGTAGTTTTACATGCTTTGTTAATATAGGGAAAAAATCCAAAAAATCTCTTTTGATGAAAAGTTTGCTTTAGTAGCATTTGTTGTATGCTTTGGAAAAGATAAAGAGATTGTTTCTTTGATTTTCATTGCCAAGAAAGTTGCCTTTATATCAATTTTGCATTCTCCAACTCTCTTAGCTAGGGAATTCATTGAAAAAGAAAATTAGTATAAATCATCCTAAGTGCATCTTTTTAGTGGATTTGAGTCGAGTCTACACACCATCAGTTTCATCTCCACTACCTTTTGTCCTAAAGAAAAGCCATAAAATTTAACGCTTAAAGTAAAATCAACTTAGTCACTTTTTATTTACTAGGGCTCTGAAACACCAATATAGATCAGGCTAGTGTCTTGGAGTAGGAGAGTAATTAACTCTCCAAGACAGTGAAACGAAACAAGTAGCTCATCTTGTGGTAGGATAAATCCAACTGTTTCATTTGTACTCTGGGAAAGCTCCTCTTAAAGGAGAAGCACAAGACCGTGTCCGAACCAGTGAGAGGATCAATCCTCCTTCATTCGGAAAGACGCCAGATACGCACGTACTACAAACGGTAAACCTCGGATTATTGTCGAGGAGCCTGGGGTCACTTGTCGGTAAACCTTGGATTATTGTCAAGGATCCGGCAAGGGGATTGAGCTTGTTACTCTGCCCTTGCGTGCTATCGGGTCGTAGACTGTTCCCCCAGGTATATTTGTTGCTGTTGGTAACCTTAGTGACCATTATCTTTAGGATTCTACCCGAGGTGACGGTGGAGGGAAGATCCCACTGTACCTGGAGCAGACGTCGGCTAGACTCACTTGGATTTTTCGGGGGGTTCACTTCACTTGAGACGGTTAAAGTGGAGGAACTTGTGCCGGTCTATTCATTAAGCAAGTTGCCGGGGTAACTGTTCCACCCACCACTTCTGTACTGAATTCGGCGATGTTGGGCTTCATCACCAACTAGTGTTTTCGGTCCGGAAGGCTACTGTTTGTGTATGGTTTGACGCCCTAGATTCTTTAGGTGTGTGACTCAAATTTGTTTGGTTCTTTAGAGACTTTAGGCGGTTTGCTTTGAGATTTTACTTTGTTTGCGTGTGCAGTAGTTAAAAGTTTTTAACTGTGGTTGAATTACCGAGACAGTCCCGTAGACTTCGGGGCCAGTCTCCTGAGATTGTTACCGTGGCCGATTTGTTGACGAAGTCCCGTAGACTTCGGGGCGAACCTCCTGAAGACCTCCCGGGTCATTAAGAAGGTTTGAAAGTCCTTTTAACTCCTAGTGGCAGTAAAGTAGGTTCACCTGAAGAAGGAGAGTCGTCATTGGTAGTCCATCCAGATTACCAAGGTCTAGAAACAGGTTATAATCCTGAAGCTGTTGCAGTTTCCGAGCTTGCTGGTAGTTTTTCATCTACTAGTGATATAGGCGAAGAACCTGAAATCTCTGAACCTGTTACTCCAACTTCTAGTGCTCTTGATTCACCTAGGGTAGAAAGAGTCATCACCGAAAATCTTCCTTCTGGTTTGATAGCTATTGAAGAACTTGCTCCAGAAGAAGAAATAGGCGTCTCTATCCTTGAAGATCAACCTACTATTGATCTAAGGGAGCGTGAATCCATTTTTTACAGTCCTCCTAGAAGTACTACTTGGTATCTTTCGTTAACTAATTATTTGGACAACTCAGGGTCAAGTTTTTCTCCACCTCGTACTCCTTATCCACTCAGAGGTATTTATACTCCTGTATATATGTCTGGTCAGTCGTCCGTGTTCACTCAATCTCCTGAATCTTTCTTGTACGGCGGTCCTTCTGTTCCCTCTGGGTATCAATCACTTTCTGGTACTTTTGCGGGAGCATCTCCTCAACCCATTGAACATGGGTTATTAACTGGAAACAATGGTAATACACCATTGGGTGTAGGGGACATTTACATGATGTCAGGTTCAATTCCCGGTTCTCAACCTCAAGGTGGCCAGTTACCGCCTGGGGGGCAGCCTCAATTAACGCCTGGAGGGCAACCTCAAGGTACACAAATTGCGTCTGGGGGGCAACCTCAAGGACAGTATGTACCCATAGTGCAATACATTCCTCAAGGTCAACCCCAACCTCAATATGTACCCCAAGGTCAACCTCAGTATCAATTTATGCCTCAAGGTCAACCCCAGTATCAGTACTTACCTCAAGGGTATCTACCCCAAGGTTAGTACTCGAGTCAAGGTTATCAACCACCCCAATGTCAAGCTTATGTTCAAGGTACGGGAAATATACCTTTCAATTATCAATCCTACCCTCAAACCGGTTATGGATCTCAATATCCTCAACCTGTCATGGGTCAATACCCCGGAATGAACATAGTGTGGGATCCATCACAAGTTCAACAGGTGTTGCAGCCAAGTGTACAGTTGTCATCTCAAACTGGACAACCTTTAGTTTCTGGTTCACCCCAGCAACCAGTCCAGTCTAATGTTCAAACTTATGTACCTTCGGTAGTTACTCAGTCGCCCATTGCACCTAGTACTCCATCTCAAACGACTGCTGCAACTACCACAACATATGTTCCATCCACCACACTTACTTCTGGAGTATCGACAGCTCCAGTTTCTACTGTCTCTGCCACTACTCCTCAGACATCTTTACCATTTTCTGGATCCACGATTCAAACTACAGTTCAGATTCCTGTAGGACAGCCTGGTTTAAGTACGGTTGTCACTAGTCAACCACAATTTGCTTATCAACCATACCAGGGAAAGTACCAATACGGGCTTGCTGTCCAGCAGCCAGTTTACCAGTATCAGCCGTATCCTGGGTACACTTATCAACAACCTCAACAACCCCAGTACGGTCCGGTTAATCCTGGTTTTCCAGGAGGATACAATATCCCCAATGCGATTCCTATTCCAAGTTATCCTGGATATCCTCCTCCTGGGACTGGTCTTGTGACCCAGATTTTTAGGGATCCTAATCGGCAATTACCGTTTATCGCAACTTTGGATTTACCAGACTTGACATGCCTAACGAACGATCCGATCAATTATCTTCCGTTTTGGTCGCCAATGCCGAATAAGTTGCCCAATGACATTCCCAAGTTTGAGGGTCAGTCTGGAGAGGATCCGTCAAATCATGTGATGACTTACCACCTCTGGTGTGCTTCAAATTCCATCTCGGATGATTCGATCCGCTTACGTCTTTTCCAGCATACGCTCATTGGTCTCGCGGCCAAGTGGTACATTGAGTTACCACGGGCCTCTTTTTATAATTTTAGCCAGTTAGCTACCTCGTTCCTAACTCATTTTCAGTTGCCGGTCAGATATGATAATGGCACGGAATTACTAACTTCATTAAAATAGTCGACGTCCACTTATATTTCCGATCATATACATGAATGGAGACGTCGAAGGCGATTAGTGAAAGTTTTTATCCCGGACCAAATCTTAGCTGAATGGTTTGTTAAATCATTATTACCGAAGATTACTGAAGACGTAGCTAAGGCCGGCGTAGTTACTGAGGAGCAAGTGATTGCTCAAGCGCAGTACCTTAACTTAGTTTACACTCAGTCAGGTACGTTACACGAAAAGATCCCAGATCTTCCAAAGTCAAATCAAATCGCTGCTGCTCCTTCGGGATCCCATGTTGCTGATGGCATGATTGGTACGGTGAATACTAAAAGCAAGAAGAAGTCTTCAAAGAATTCTTCCCCCATTATAACCTTACCAGACTCCTCGACAGGAGAATCTTCTGCTGAAGTTTCCGCTGATATTCATGCTGTAGAGTCATCTACGGCTAAATCAAAAAACGGTGGGAAGAAGAAAGGTAAGAAGAAGAATAGAGCAGACAAAGCTCCAAAGGAGAAAACAGAAAAGTCGGAAACCAATGACGAAAAGTGCAAACCTCGATATCCTTGTCTTATTTGTGAAGAGGATCATTTTACAAGAGATTGCCCTCATCGGGCTGAGGTTGTGAAAATCGTCAAGGGTTCCCCAACTCCTGCTATTTTGAAAGATCCATTTCCAAAGCAGGAGAGAAGCTGAAAGGGTTTTGAATGACTGTCACTCTAGAGCGTGTGGCGGTCATATGTCTGGGTATGCCACAGCCCAAAAGATATTGCGCGCTGGCTACTTCTGGCCGTCCTTGTTTAAAGACTCTATTATTACGGTCCGGAAATGCCACAACTGTCAAGTGTTTGATCGCAAGATGTGCGCACCACCTGCTCCTCTCCACCCTGTAATTTCCGTTGGTCCTTTTGCCAAATGGGGTATCGATTTTATTACATGTAACCCTCACTCGGCCGGGGGGCATGCGTATATCATCCTTGCGGTTGATTATTTTACTAAGTGGGCCGAGGCGATGCCTACATTCGACGCAGACGGCAAGACAGCTGCAATTTTCATATTCAATCACATTATTGCTAGGTTTGGTGTCCCACAAGCGATAATCACTGACCATGGGCGCCATTTTCGAAACGTTATGATGACAGAACTTATAGGCCAGCTTGGTTTGCGTCACGATAGCTCAACTCCTTATTATCCACAAGCGAATGGTCTGGTTGAGTCCATCAACAAAGTTTTAGTTATCATGATCCGACGAATCATTAGTATTCATCGGTCGAATTGGCACAACATGTTATTTTCCGTGCTTTGGGCGTACCGAACATCAGTGAAAACATCAACAGGGTTCACTCCTTTCCAACTAGTTTATGGTTTCGAAGCTGTGCTGCCCATTGAATACGAAATCTCGTCACTTCAAATGGCTGTCGAATTACTTCCAGCTACTTCCGAAGAGGAGAAGCATTTATTATACTTAGCTCAATTAGATGAGACTCGACGTGACGCTGCATTGGCAATCGAGACTCACGCAAAACGTATGAAAGCTCAGTATGATCGAAATGTGACCCCTCAAAATTTTTTGGAAGGAGACCTAGTGCTATTATATGATCAAGCTAACGATAAATTAGGTGCTGGAAAATTCGTTCCTATGTGGCATGGGCCCTACATTGTCAAGCGAAAGCTAGCAAAAGGGGCCTATGAGCTGGTAGATTTTGACGGGGACTCTTTGGGTAAACCCAGAAATGGACTTTACCTAAAGAGGTATTATGCTTAAATGATGGGTATGGAGATTTTAGTTAGGTTATGTTTTTCTTTCTAGCTGGTGTGTTTGTTAGTATAGACAGTGTGCTTAGCTTAGAAAGTGTGTTTTTCGTCGTTATTCTGGCTTATCTTGGTTTTACTCTTGATATTGCAGATGTCGATGCCTCTCCAAACGTACATTGGATTCGCTAATGGTGCTTGTCATAGTACACGGAATATCTCTTCCGCAGCTTGGGTTATCTATTCGCCCTCTGACGAGTTAGTTTCTATGCATGGGGTGAGCCTCGGTCAAACAACAAACAACATTGCAGAATACAGTGCAGTGATTGAGTTATTGTCTGAATCTATTTCGTTTGGGATTCGGAGTTTGATAGTGAGTTTAGATTCTGAACTCATTGTATTACAGCTTAATAGAGTGTATGCCATTAGAAATCCAGTGTTATTAAGATTATTTTTGAGAGTGCGTCTCTTGGAACGTGAATTTGATTACATTGAATATCAGCATATTCCAAGGTCTTTAAATACATTATCAGATGCAATTGCTTCTCGAATGTTAGACAGACATTTGCGATAATCATACATGTAAATTTAAAAACATTTCATCACACATGTTTAATAAGATAAGCCGGTAATAATGATATATATAGATAGGAGTGTGTCAAAAATACATCGTCTTCGATCATAGGTTGAAAAACACCTTATGATCGGCAAAAATGATAAGTACAAAAAACCAAAATGTCACATGTGTCTACAAAAGCGACCATCCAATCACTGGTGATGCTCTCTATACGACACTACTGCACACGCCACCCTACACAAGAACCTCCTAAAAGGTCCTGGGACTGCGACGACATAGCGCTGAAGTCTGATAGGAATATCGTCTATATTAGTCTCTGGTATGTCTGTCGTAAGACGCTCTAGGTCTTGTTCCAACTCAGCTAAGGTCTCTGCGGCCGTGTCCTGTGGGGCCGGTGCCAGTGCAACTGGTACTCTCATCTTGAAAGGCCGGAGATTGGCTGGACGCCGTGGGCCTACATCTGCATTTTGAAAATTATTACTGTCAGTTTTGAGACGATATAAAAACAAAAAAAATAGATAATTTAAAAACTTGTGAAAAATGAAGTACCTGTGTCATCCCACTGTTCTCCCGGTGGAAGAATCATGTCCGGATCTCCACGAAAATCAACTCCAGCATAAGGAAAATCTTGTATCGAGAAGATCTGGTTCTCCAACCAGTGAAAATACTCTGGTCTAAATCGGACAACCTCCGTGCCCTCGTCAGGATGACGGGCCATCACCGCAACCCATCGCGTCAACTTAGGCTCTCGGGGAGGCCCAACCTCAACAGTGAGCTGCTGTGGGATTAGCATCGGAACCCTCTCTAGGGCAAAACTCACAACTAAAGGCCCATAACCAAAAGTCTTCAGCTGTCTGTTTTTGGTCCTAGTCAGTTGGCCCTTTAAGTTGGCCAACACAGCATCGCACCAGTTGAAAATGGTGCCCCGATAGCAATCAATCGCCATCCGCATCTGGGATCCAGTGGCAATGTGCAAAGCGGCGGCCCCACAAAGTCTGGTAACTGTAAAGGCAATTACCATAAGTTCAGGTCGGGATATCTTTTTGATCTCTATCCCCTTCTCCTGGTTTTGATTATTGCACCGCTCTAGTCGGAGACTAGCAATGGACTGGCCACCCGGCCTAGTCCCGGACAGAGTCAATTGTTCACCCCTTTTGGGAAAACCAGTGAGAAAATAAATATCTGAGGGCTCTATCTCAAGTTGGTGCCCTCCAATGTAAAAGCACTGATCCTGAACATTCCACCTTTCAACCAGCCACTCTAGAAAGCGCACCTGGGCCCTCATGCTAGGTATGGCCCAGTATTTGTAAAGATCGCATGCCTTCAAAGCATCAATGGAAGGTTGGTGATTAATGGCGGCCAAATCAACATCTTCGTGTTCTCTCTCATGCCAATCAAGCATGGTGGGCAATCTACACACCATAAAACATCTGTTAGAGTCCATAAAATTAAAAAATTTTGGTTCATTTTGGAGAAATGGGGGTTTGAAAATCCTCTCCGTGGTGTACGCAGCCTGCCTTTAGAGACAGAGCGTGTGTACACAGGTTCTCTTAAGGCAAGCTGCGTACGCCCGGCATTTTCCCAACTGAGAAAATGTCGGGGTACGTAGGTCACCAATGGAGCACCTGCGTACCCCGAAAAGCGGACCTTGAAACCCCAAGGCCTCCAAAAAATGAAACTAAAGCTTAAAAACAAATTCTAAATGGATGGAAATGAAGAGGAGGATGTTGTAGAATACCTGATGAGACGACGTTCGGTTTCGACGGTCGGATTCTCCGCAGTGTCCACGGGAAGTTTCTTGCCAAAAGCCCTTTTTCTCTCCTTAACAGTAAAATGGTAAAAGCCCTTTTTTTAGGTTTTTTGAGTAAATAAATGTTAAATTTGTTTATTTTCCACCGTGAAAGGTATTTTTCAAAGTATTTTTATCTATCTTTAAATAGGTATGAGTAATGTGTTGGTTTTTGTGCAGGATAAAGGATTTTCAGGGAAAATTGTCATTTTTCACAAACAAAAACATCAGAGTCATCTTTTAAGCCCTTTTCTGACTCCTAAAACATGAAAAGATCGCCGAGCGTTTCTTTTACACTCATGAAAACAGAATTAAAAGACGATCCCCTTATAGCCCTTTTCTGACCATAAAAACAGGAAAAGATTGCCGGATTTTTGTCGTTTCAAATTCGATACTGGAAATAAAACGACGTGTCCTTGATCGCTTTTTACTTTTCAGGTCAAAGACACTAATCATGAAAGTACTCCTTGGTCGCAAGATCAAGCAGTTCTGTCAAGTATTATTTTATACTTTTTCGGGCTTGGGAGACACAAATTTACGAAAAAGTTCAACCCTGGAGTCTTCTTATGTTTTTCAGACTCTCTAAAAATGAAAAACGCCGAGTTTCTCCTATACTGGACTCGTTAAAATTTCACAGTAAAGGACCTGTTCGATTACAAACAGGAACGGACCACTCCTTCTTAGGGTTCGAATCTAAACTAAGTTGGACTCATCCGAAGGATGAGCTTATAATCAAGCATATGTTATCCTCCTCAAGCTTGTAAAAAATAAAGAGGTACTTGCTAGAAATGGTGGGGGAAAAGAGAGAAAAATGAGCCTATTTGTTATCCTTTGTCTCAGAAGAAGCCTTATCACCACTCTTGAACACGACACTTTTCATTCACCTGGTTTGGGAAATCCTTTGCCTCACAGTTGATTGAACCACATTGAAAGTCTTCAGCCGGGTATTAACTTTGGGTCAAATGTTACCAAGCCATCTGCTGTGTCGTTATGTGTTCAAGAGGTCACTGCAAATAAACCATTCATCTGCAAAATAACCGTCATCCATTTTGACCATCCCTGAGTCAGTCCTTACAGCTACATTTCTTCAACTTGATCTATGATTTCGTGTTGTGGGCTTGCCTGCAACGGGTCGCTTTCTATCGACATCAACACATTATCTAGAAAGATGACCTAGAAATTGTCAGTACCTTGAAATCTGCATGCATCAATGGCAGGTTTCTCGCCTTTGACGACGGTTTACATCATTGACTTTCGATCGAAGGATTCCGTGAAATGTTCGACATCAACTCATTCATTCACATCTCATGGATTGTATTGGGTACTTTGAGAACCATTGACATCACTGGTGGTCTCTCTCACACTTGTTAATAGTTTACATCATCGACTGGTAATCAAGTTGTTTCTACCATGTTCGACATCAACTCATTTATTTGCATGGATAGAATCATACCTTTTCGGGAAGTAGAAATGAAGACCCTGGATCTAGTTTCCACCATCTAGGCTGCGAGGAGTTTTGTATTCATTATACAGTAGACTAATCATAAATAGATGGCTGCGTCCATACTGTGTCTACACAAGTCTATGATTATTATGTATTGCGAAATCATTCCTGTATCAGAGCAGTAGTTAGTTTGTTAGCTAAAGTTTTCAATCTGAGTATGGGAATGCCTACCTCAGCGATGATATAATCTTATATATGTATTTTGTGTTGAATATTTGCAGGCTCCGACTGGGCTCTCCACAAGATAATCCTTGAAATGATAAAGTACTTCACCCTTCCTAGATGATATGAAACCCTAATCTACTACAGGCTTCGCACTTTAGGGGGCAATCTGTTACACTAAAATTTGTCACCATGACTATTTGCAGTTAGTATGGCTCCATCAACTGTCATACTATCCTCCTTGGCAAGTCTTATACCTCTGCTCTTCATGTCAAACTCCAAGAAAGAGAGAAAGTCTTTAAAAATCTATATAACTCTGGGTACGCAGTTTCTCTTAGCCTTACCTGCGTGTACGCACCCCAAGTTCACAATACCTGCGTACTTGTACGCTCTGTCTGTAAAAGGGTGGGTGCGTACTCCTGTAAAGGTCAAAAGGCGCAAGTTTCACTTCAAAAAAGTTACTTGTGGTCATTTCTAGAGCATTCTAGAAGCTTGTTTGATGTGTATTGAGCGCCTCCAGATGTTTCATGTATCCCCATGAAAGAGGAACTTATCCCATCAAGAGGGGAGCTATCCCTTTCAAAGAGGGGCTTATCCCATTGATGGTGGACCTGATTAACTTCCTCCAAAGCACTATAAATACAGGCATTGGGCCAGAGGGAGAGGAGGTTGAAAGCTGAACATTCCTAAGGGTAGATGCTGCTGGAATTAGGACTCCCATATAGAGCTTGAGAGGAGAGATTCCCATCCTTTCCTAGCCTTATTTGGAAGTGGGTGAGCTGATCAAAGTAAAGGAGAACTCTTGCTGGACCCTAGGAGGGACCTGCACAACACCAAGGCTCAGGTTGTAATGGTTTCTTTTGTTTCCACTTAATACAATTAAGCTCACTTTTCTCAACAGATTGTTATACATGATTTGTTTCATATACTTCTTGGTCTGTATGATGAATATGTCTTATTTTATAAGTTATTCAGGTGCTTTGTAATCTTTTTGCTTGTTAGTGAATGCAAGTTTCGAAGAGAAGGAGGAGCTCATCCAGATCGGCGAGGCTGGACTACTACAAAGCGTTGGACTAAAGGTATGTTATAAACACCTGTTTACTTGTATTCTAAATGCATATTTAGAGAAAGGTAGTGTTTATTTGTCTTGTTTGTCACTAGAAAGCCTTAGCTTCTAGGGAGGTCGGTTTTGTCCGCAAAATTGACTCTTTCCGCATGACAGCATTACTATCAACCTTTTGAGCCTTGGTCATGTTCTTACCGTCACCTCCACTCTTTTAGCTGATCATACGCCTCCACTTGATTGTTTACCCTTTTGAGGAACAGTTGCGATGAGTGATTCTTTTAGCCACCCTTTTTAGACTGTCATGCTTGAAAAGTTCCAAACTTACCTGGAACTAGTTGCTACCTGAAAATATCACTCATTCCTAAAAAACGAGGCTCTTTTATGCTCTTTTTAGACTCGTAAAATATGAAAAGATTGCCGAGCCACTGGCCTTTCCAGCTTGTTAAAGTAAAGGGAAGCACCATCCCTTCTCTATATTTTAATCTTTTTGGACCTGAGGGATCATTACACAAAAAGATCGAGTGCTTGTCTTGTTCGGCTCGCTAAAACTATCGAAAAGTCATCCCTTTCGTATTATTTTCTACTTTTTTAGACTTAAGGGATTATACCACGAAAAAGGACTACTGGAGTTTCCTTTCCCTCTCTTTTCAAACTCTCTAAACATGAAAAGGACCAAGTTATCTTTATTGTTAAACTCGTTAAAACCATAGTGACAAACTTGTCCATCCAGGCAAGAGCGAGTTTCATTGTCTCTAGGCTCGCTAAAACATAGCGACAGGTTTGCCCGAAGGGAAAATTATAGAACAAGCATATGTTATCCTCCTCAAGCTTGACAAAAATAAAGAGGTATTGGTCAGCAATGACTAGGGAAAAGGGAAAGAAAACTTGAAGAACTTCATTGGTAGCAGGTTTCTCTTGAACATGACACTTTCACTCCATCGCCATGATTGAGTCAGGTTGGGTTATTCCCTTCACCAGTCATATCACAATTGGTCCTCTGTACCATCCATTTTTGGGGTTAGCACTACCAATCCATTTTAGTGTCACCGATATGTTCAAGAGAAGTCGCTCAGAGAATTCACCAACCAAGCTAACACCTCATACACAGCAATACCTTCATGCTCCATTCTTTCATGACCACCACCCTGAACCTTGTGTCATCAGATCGTTTTCACCTGCACAAAATCATTTGCTCTGTCCCGTGTCGTAGATGTGGGATTCGTTAAGGCCCTCTTACGATGGGTCACTTCTTGTCGACATCAGCTCATTATCCAAGAAGTTGAATTAGGAACAACCCTTTCAGTACTTTGAAGCTTGCATGCCTCAATGGCAAGTTTCTCACTTCTGGCGACATGTTTACATCAATGGCCTTCGACCGAAAGATTTTTTGTGGTGTTCGACATCGACTCATGTATTTACACCACTTGAATTATATTGTAGCACCTTGAGGGTCATTATCATTATCAGTGATTCCTCTCGTGCCTGTTAAGAGCTTACATCATTGGCTAGTAATCAGGTGATGTCTTTCCATTTTCAACATCAGAACATTTTTTCACATGGATCGACTTGTACATCAGGTGAAGATTGAATGCGGTTGAAGACCCTAAATCTAGTTTCATCCATCCAGGCTGCGAAATATTCAGGAAAATAAAGACATGAAATGTACTCCATAGCTGCACAGATAATCATCCAAGCTAAGGGATGATGACTCTACCAGAATCATAAGTCTACCACACAGACGGTTGTCTGTCCTACGTACATGAGAATGAATTTATAAAGCTGAGCATGGGAATTCCCGCCTCAGCTAGATCATGAAAATATTATGAAGATAATGTATTGTATTGTATCTTATTACAGGTCACCTTCCAGTTCGAAAAAACTCGGATCCTCATGATAAAGCATTTCACCCAACATCAGAAGATTTACGACCTCATGCTTTAAGGGGCAACTGTTATAGACATATTTGGGCACTGCAACCCCAATCACATATGTTGATAAACCAAGGGCTCTCAAACCCCTGAAAGTGTTGTTTCAAATCCTAAAGGATCAAGGTCAACTGAATACATCATTTCCTAGAAGTTCTCCCTAAAAAACTACTAAGAAGTTGTCAAAACTGGACCATACAGACTGCTCCATGTTGAGGGTGTGATGCATCTCACTTGTCACACATAAGGGGTGCGATGCATACTGAAAATCCCTTCTATAGGGTGCGATGTCAGAGAGCAAACAAATGGAAGAGGTAGTTTGCTAGGTGGAAACTCAGAGAATCTTATAGAAACTACTCATATGACACTTGCCTCTCTGAATTCGCCCAAAGATGAGTAAGAGATCATGAAATCTCCAAGTGGAACCAAGAACTATCATTGAAATGACACTAATCAGAAACCCAGAAGCTGACTCACCTCTCTGCAAATATCTATAAATGGATCCCTTATCATAGAGATCCAGAGGTTGGAATTTTGTATTTTGTAAGGAAGTGCTGTTGGTTTCTTTGTGAAACATTGTATTGTTGTGTGATCAAGATTTTCATGAGGTGAAGAGGGCTTTCATGCTTGGAGGATGATGCTGGATCAGATAGCTGGGTTGTAATCCTGTCTTCTACTTCTACTATCAATAAAGCTATTTCAGTTTTCCTCCATATACTTGTGTAGTTATGAATCTTGTATTTGTGTATGCATTTGTATGGTTAATGTACATCTGATTCTACATTCTTTATGGTATCATAGATCTCTATGCCTTGATGGTATTTTGCTGCTTTGACTCTACAGGTGTTCTTTGAAGTGGGACAAGTGAGAAAGAAGTGGCAAATCTCTATCAAAGGAGAGAGGAAACAAGCAAGGAGCCAAGCGAAAGACTAAGGTTGGTGCTCTCTGCTTCTCTCTCATCTATCTCCCATAAAGGAAAACACAAGTTACTTTGAATTGTTTGTTTCTAAGGTAGCTACCCATCTTAGTGGGACTAGTAGATCTGAATAGACACTAGTTTTCCAAGAAACACACCAACTCCTCTCCTTGTAGCAATCTTCCAAATGTTAGCCCATAAAGCAAACACATGCCCTTGTTTCTCTAGTTTGGAAACCCTTGGATGGATATGACAGCGAACTCCTCCCAACCTCTTCTTTAACCATCTATTGAATGCCTTCGATTGGTACTATGTGTAAATGATTTTGATTGATTGCTGGAATGGTGTGAAATCTAATTTTGCATTGACATAATACAAACACCAAACTTAACCCGTGGTAGCCAAAATTTCAGCCTTACAACTCTCTCATCCAATATTAAATACTTCACTAATTAGTCAAGGGGTAATATCCTTAACAATATATTAAATATTAGAAGCATTCATATTAATTGAAAAAATAAGAATATTATTTAATATTAAGTTATAATGTAGGTAGCTGCCAAGTTGACATATGAGACCCCCCTATTTGTGAGACAAGGGATGCCCTCCATTCAATGCTTTAACTATTTAATCCACGGATGTGGACATACCTTAATTTCGATTGGATCGAATCCTATGACCTTTAAAGTGGAAACACTTAACACAAATCGAACATGTAAATACAAACTTAATTTGTATATGTATCAAAGTTAATTTGAGAGTTGCATGGAATGCTTAATTTTGTATAGAAGCAAGGGAAAACTTGAAGGGTTGATCGCAAAAAACATGTATGGTCAATTATGATTATCATAGGTATATTAGTTTGTTTTTCCAAATCCAGAACTTGCACACTTTGTTACTACTGTTAAAGGCATGTCATGATGGTTCACTGGTGTAAGATCATGTACATTTAGTTGTGTCTATTAAAGGCATGTTTTTTCAATGACAAAACCAATGGTTTGTCAACTTGGCCAGCTTAGTGAGCTACGTGTTAATCATCTCAACAAACAACATATAAGGTCAATTATCTTAGTCGTTGAGATGCACATTCCATTATCACTATTAATGACATGTTAGGTTGGATATTAATATGTATTTTTGATTAACATTGTCTCAGAGATTAACCGAATCAACATGCATGTTTGACTACAATTGTGGGAGATATGTTAGATAGGTCAACCCCATCAACAACATTTATGTTCAATTGCACATGGTAGAGGCATGACACAATCGTCAATTGATTAGTAACATGTACATTTTGGTTATCACTATTAAAGTTGTATTAGGTTTGTTATAGACAATTTTGTGCCTTGTAGCATCAGGCATGAATTGTCAATAATCCAAGGGATCCAAAGTCCCTAAACATGATGTTCCTGCCCCTAGAGGAACAAGGTCAGCAAACCAACAGCTCTCAGATCAGTTCTCCACCTGAAAACACTCAAAAACAAGCAATCCTGAAATCAAAGCAGGTGCTCCACTAGGCTTCTGTGCTGAAACTCAACTCCTCCATGGTGTACCTGCGTTGCAAAGCAGGTAGAACAAAGGCCACCTGCGCTGAGCGAGATGGGACAAGTGGCACACTGAGTCATTGCTCTGGAATCTTCCAAAAATGACACTTGGATCAGGGTTTTCGCCTTGTGATGAGTCAGAGGCTCTGTTTCTCCAAGTGGAAGCAAGGTTCTCCAAGTGGACTCAAGAACTGAAGATCAACTGAAGAGAGAGAGGACACAAGGCAGCTACACATCAGTTGCAAGCTGACTCATCCTTTCTCAATTCATCTATATATTGAGCTCTCTCCTATGAGCTCAGGAGGCTGGAATTTTGGGCAAAGTAATGATATGCTGTTGGTTTCACTATAGAACTATTGGGTGATTGCTTGAAGGAGGTGAAGAGGAGAAATTATTTCTGCTGGGAGGTGTTGCTGGATTGGGGCCTTCAATGGTTGTAACACTCTCAGAACTTTACTTCTTCCATTAATAAAAGCTATTGAGGTTCTTCTATATGCACTTGTTTCAATGATGTATTGCGATAATTGTATATTTGATTTATGCTAATCCTTGAATCAGTTATGATTGCATGCTTCTTGTAGTTTCTTTCTTTGTTATTTTGCAGGATCTCATTGTAGCTGGGCCAGCAAAAGAGCAAGGAGCTGGGAGCAAGCAGCAAAGAGAAGAGTTTGGATTCGACATTAAGCGCAAGGCAACGGTTAGTGCATTTCTTCATTCTCTCTTGCTTTCATAAAGAAGTAAACCTTAAGTAGTGTTGTTTACAGTTGTTGCTGAGGTACTATCACCCTTAGAGTGGGATAGGGTCATCCGAATCGGATACTTTTCCCTACAACAAACTGGCGACTCTGCTGGGGATCGTATCTGTTTGATTGTTTGTAGTATTTTGCTATTCATTTCCTGAACAAAAGAGTACCAAATCGAAAAGCTTTTGACTATATCAAAAGCGAAGTAGAGGACAACTACTCTAGCTCATTTCTGAGCATGTTCATGATTTGAAGAGCTGATCTACAAGGATCCTTGTAAACTCTTAGTGATAGCTTTTCATCTTCCTTGTCATCCCTTAGTGTGTGCTTGACTGATAGCTTCTGATTTGAGAAAAAACTGTGAATTTTTGAGAAAATTGTGACCCGGAAACTGAGAAAACGCAACTTTCGTTTTCCAAAGCAGGTAGTACACAGGCTACCTGCTTTGCAACGCAGGTCCCGAAGGGGCTACCTGCGCTGAGAGCCAGACTGGCTGTGCAGCACCTGCGTTGGCCCAATTTTGCCTTGGGCATTTGGGGTTTCCTCCTTTTTTCTTGCCTGTTTTCACTATAGATTTTGCAGCCAGTTACCAGTCTTGTACCTGTTCTGAAACCAACCTTACTTGCCATCATTCCACCTCTGTTATATAACAAAATTATACTTGTTCTTTTGTATTTCTTACATCATTTACAATTTCCCATAACAAAAGTGAACTAGTCTTGCTTTGGCCTCTTAGATCTGAACCTGTGTTAGGCATTTTGCTAGTCTAAAGAGTTAGCTTGTTTGCTGTCCATAGCTGATTAGTCTTTTTACTTTCGTCATTATGGTTTGATTTCATGTATTTCCAGTGATTAAACAAGTAAATCTTAAGGTGTCTTTTGATTTTGGACAAGCTTGTTTGTTTTCGCTTTAAATCGAAATCAAAGTTAAATAACAACTTTCTTTTTGTAATACATCAACATTAAGAAAGGGAAAAGAAAATACATGCATTGTGCATTTTGCATTTGAAAAAGTTTGCATGATGATTTAGGAGAAAGTGCATTAGTTTGTGCTGTATGAACTGTGTGAAAAGATATGCCTTTCTTCTCCCTCAGTAGTTAAGATTTTCATCAGTCAAAAAGATTTGAAAAAGCTTGCTTCTCATCTTAGGCTGCATTTAGGAATTTGTCATATACATCTCGTGGTGAACCTTGAAAGGCAAACTTTAAAAAGATCAACTTAAAATATACTGAATGAACCTAAAAACGCA
Organism: Pinus tabuliformis; assembly: GCA_031772625.1. Taxonomy (NCBI): domain Eukaryota; kingdom Viridiplantae; phylum Streptophyta; class Pinopsida; order Pinales; family Pinaceae; genus Pinus; species Pinus tabuliformis. The sequence continues at coordinate 369,838,661 of CM062806.1, forward strand.
TTGAAACATAACGCGAACACCTAGAGGTCTAAGCTAGAGACGTGTTCCGGCGTCGTTAAACGTAGTGATTGTCGATCTCGAAGAAGGTGGGTGATTCCTCCTGAGAGTCGGTGGCACTAATACGGACTTGTGCTCCCACGTACCGTTGAGTATATATTGGGAGACCCCTATAGGCATATATCCAGTATCCTTAGGAAGCCGTGTCGGCCCCCCTACTGATCGCGATGCAGTGAACACAGCATTCACAAAGATCGACCACCTGTACCGTAAAACGTATTTTGTGGTTTCGCGAAAGGTTTGGCACACCCTCTGCCTAGATCTCCAGAGCAGTTTCTTTTGGCCCTTTTCAAACTCTATAACTGAAAAGGTCCAACCGAGCATTTGTCACTTCGGGCTCGTTAAAACATCGAAGGAGACTAGAGTCATCTTTAGCTTTTTCTCGACTCTTAAAAAATGAAAAAGCAAGTTGTGTCTAAAGCGTCGTTAATAAATTTATTTTAAGCGGAATAATCATCACCTTTCCCTCGTTGATCTTCGAAGTTAGTCTACCACAAGTGTAAGTTCTTGTAGAGTCGCTAGAAAATCTCTTGGATAGATTAGATATGTCTGAACAACCGTCGACATCCAGGACTGTGTCATCCGACACAGCAGCGGCAGAGCCTCCTGCTGCTATCCCAACAATGTTCGATGGTATACCATCTGTCCCGGCAAGTTATCAACAACAAGCCGGAGCCCCATCAGGGACGATGACATGGTTAGTTCCTATTTCTTCGTCCGGATTATCATCTGGTATTTCTTATGTTGAAACTCAACAAATCAATCCAACGTGTCTTCAAAGGCCAATCTGCCCTTTAAGTACTGGATTGCCACCATATGGAGGACAGTATGCCTTTTCAGGTCAAACTGGAAATACATCCAGCGGATGGGTACTAATACTGCCTCAGCAACCAAGAGTTGCATATTCAATGCAACCAGTCCACCCTGTGTCGAATGTTGCCACTATACCTGGTATGGTGATTGCGTCGCAAGTACAAGCGCTGCCTACTGTATGTCAATCCCAAGTTTCTCAGGTTGCCATACAACAACCTCTTGTCTCGACATCTCAATCGCAACCTCAGGTCAGTGCCTCCTTATCTGGAGTGACTCAGGATCAAACAAGTACTGTGACTCCTCATCTTGGTCAATCATCGAGTATTGGGCATCAGCAAATGGTCCAACAACCAGAGCTGGTTCGAACTCAACAACCGCATTTCCAGCAATCATATCAAGGACCTGAGCAACAAGTCTTTGTAAGTAATGGGCAACCATACTATAATGGTTATGCCCATCAACCTTGTCAAAGTTTCCAACATTATGCTGGTATGCAAAGACCCACTGCTCAGGCGATTCCATCTTATCCTGGATATGCTTCACCTAACCTGAATCAACAGTTGCCCTTTGTAGCAACTCTAGAATTACCAGATCTAAACCGGCTGACGAATGATCCAATTGCTTATGCCCCTTGGTGGCCAGCGATTCCGCATAAACTTCCATCAGACATTCCTAAATTTAATGGAAATCCGGGTGAAGATCCGTCAAATCATGTGATGACATTCCATCTATGGTGTTCATCGAACACCCTGAATGATGATTCGATAAGACTTCGCCTCTTTCAGAGGATGTTAACGGGTCCAGCGGCAAAATGGTACATTGAATTGCCTAGAGCTTCGTTCGACAACTTCAGTACCTTAGCCACAACCTTTTTAACCCATTTTCAATTACAGATAAGGTATGAAATGGGAACAGAACTCCTTACCAATTTCAAACAGACGACTGCCACCCACATATCTGATCATATACATGAGTGGCGACATCGTCGTAGGATGGTAAAAACGTACGTTCCTGATCAGCTATTAGCTGAATGGTTTATCAAGTCGTTACTTCCCGCTATAACGGAAGATGTGGCAAAGGGAGGAGTCGTAACGGAAGAGCAAGTTATCGCTCGTGCACAATATATAGAATTGGTCTATACTCAGTCTGGCACGCTCTACGACAAAATACCTGACACCCCTAGACCGGAATTCTCAATTCCTCCTCCTCCTAAATCAAACAATGACACTCGCGCCGGTAATGGCGTGATTGGAAAGCACAAAATTTCTTGGAAAAATGCAAATGAAGAACTTCTTGCCTCGGAAGTAAATGCCATGTCGACCGACAAGGGCAAAAAACTGAAGCAACCAGGGGGCAAGAAGAAAAAGACAGGGAGAAAAAGGAAACCCCCGGCAGGGTGTCATATATGCGATGAGGATCATTGGACGAAATATTGTCCACATATAGCTGAAGTTAAGAAACTCTTCAAGAGTTCAAAAACCCCAGCAGTATTGACTGATCCGTTTCCTAATCCAGGTCAAAATCTGGTTGCTAATCAAAATGCTTCTGGATCCCAAGTGCTTATGTTGTCTACCTCAAAGCAACAGAATAATGCTTTGACAAGGAATAAAGATTACGGGAATCCAAAGTTGTCGAACAACAAGGTTAATGAAGGACCTAGTAGTTCAACAACAACTTTGACCGAAGTTGTGCCACCCATCGTTCCTGAGCCGATGATAAAGTCGCCAAAGGGAGTAGTACACAAATCGACATTTAATCCTCGTGCCAAAGGAGCACAGAATTATAATATAGTAAAGGACCTGGCCCAATCGCCGTCCACTATGTCGACACTTGAAGTACCACAAAATTGCCCCTCCCAAGAGCAAGCTTTATTATCAGCAATAGGTGGGATTGGCCCAATGGATTCCAATCTTGTGGCCTTTAATCATAAAGGATATGACGCTCAGTTACCAGCTCAACTAGCTTTCCTTATTCAAGTGAAAGCCCTCAACAAAACTGTTCATCGAACAATTATTGATGAGGGGGCATCTACATGTCTTATGTCGATGAGTTGCTGGAAAGATTTAGGCTCACCACCCTTGTCGAAATCGTCAACGACGTTAAGAGCATTTGATGGACGATCATACACTCCATACGGGATTTTAAGTAACTTGCAAGTTGAACTGGGGGGCAAAACATTAGGAATCGATGTTGAAGTAATTGATGGAAACCTCGATTACAACATCCTACTAGGAAGGCCCTGGATCTATGCCATGGCCGCGGTTGTGTCGACCTACTTCAGGAAGATTGCATTTCCCTTCCAAGAAGGAATTACGATCGTCGACCAACAAACTTTTCTCCCCAACAGTTCACAAGTTACAGGAAGCATTCCAATGATCCATGGAAGGAATCATTTGCTCCAAAATATCGGAGTAGGTCTCCTAAAAGACCCTGCCTTAATGGGTACTTTCGCCCTACCGCCTCCAAGTAATCTGGCGGGAGTGGCCACGGTGGAAACCTACAAAATGAAATCTAATCCAATCTTCTGGTTGGATTCGGAAGATTCCTAGATATTTTGTCGGCTCCGAGGACGGTTCTTATCTTGTGTCAACCTCGTTAAAAAATGAAACAAGGAGTCGAGGATAGTTCCTATCTTGTGTCAACCTCATTAAAAAATGAAACAAATCCCCGAGGTAAACCTTCATTCCAACCACCGAGTTGGATGCAATGAAGCTTGGGGGGCATGCACCTCGATTTGCATTATTATGCTGGGGGCATGCAAACTTATCTCCGAGTAGTTTTAGCACATAGTTCATGCTCGTTAAAAAATAAAGGCAAGATCCGAGCAGTTTTAGCACATAGTTCATGCTCGTTAAAAAATAAACACAAGTTGTGAGCAATCTTCCCCTAGAGTTCAAGCTCACCCAGAAAAAATGAACCGGTAAATAACCTTGGTAAATGTAACCTTTGACAGCCATATTAAAGCCCTTGGTCGTGTTCTTGCAGTCTCACCTCCATCCGTTCATTTGGCCAATCGTTCATCTCCATATGTTTGTTTACCCATTTTGAGGAACAACTGCGAAGAGTGATTTCACTAAGCCATCCTTGTGACACTGTCGTGATTGGAATATTGCAACCTGTACTTGGAATCTGCTGCTGCCCTGTTCATCACTCGTTCCTCAAAAGACGAGTCTTCTTTGAGCTCTTTTCACTGACTCGTAAAATATGAAAAGTTTGCCGAGTTTTGGCCTTCCAGCTCGTTAAAGCAACCGGAAGAGCTATCCCTCCTCTAGATTTTAATCTTTTTGGACCTGAGGAATTATTGCACAAAAAGATCGAGCGCTTGTTTTGTTCGGCTCGTTAAAGCAATCGAAAATTCATCCCTTCTGTATTGTTTTATACTTTTTCGGACTTAAGGGATTAGATGACGAAAAAGGAATTCTGGAGTTGACTTTATGTACCTTTTCAGACTCTCTAAAAATGAAAAGGACCGAGTTATCCTTGTCGTTAGACTCGTTAAATTCATTAAATAGCGACAAACTTGTCTTTAGACGAGAACGAGTTTCCCTATCGCTAGGCTCGATAAAACATAGCGATGGGCTTGCCCGAAGGGCAGGTTATAGAACAAGCATATGTTATCCTCCTCAAGCTTGACAAAAATAAAGAGGTACTGGTCAGCAATGACTGGGGAAAAATTGGGAGAACCTCACAGCTTTAATGGTAGCAAGTCGCTCTTGAACATGACACTTTGTCCTCTGTATCACATCGGGTTGGGTTGTTCATTCACCGGTCTCATCACCATGGTCCTCGCCACACCATCCACATTTGGGGTAATGCTACCGATCCATCACATCAGTGTCGTTATATGTTCAAGAGATGTTGTTTTGCAAAGGGTTAACCGTGTCCCATCCACTGCCATACATTGTCCTTCATCCATTTCATGACCGCCACCCTGAATCATACATCACAGTTTGTTTTCACCTCATCACAATCACTAGCTCCGTTCCGTGTCACTGATGTGGGATTCATTAAGGCCCTCCTTTGACGGATCGCTCCTTGTCGACATCAGCTCATTATCCAAGGAGTTGATCTAGGAACAACCCCTTCAGTACTTTGAAGCTTGCATGCCTCAATGGCAAGTTTCTCACTTCCGGCGACAGGTATACATCAATGACCTTCGACCAGAAGATTTTGCATGGTGGTCGACGCCAAGTCCTTTATTCCCACCATGTGAATTGTACTGCTGTACCTTGAGGGTCATCATCCTTATCGGTGATTCCTCTCGCGCTTGTTAACGGTTTACATCATTGACCGGTAATCAAGCGATGTCTTTCCATGTTCGACTTCAGGAAATTATCACATGGATCGACTTGTACATCGAGTGAAGATCAGAAGAGATTGAAGACCCCGGATCTAGTTTCATCCATCCGGGCTGCGATATATATTCAGGATATAAAGACATTTGATGTGTACATCATTACAACAGATGATCATCCTTCTCAAAGGATGATAATTTCAGCAGAGAATTATCAGTCTACCATCAGACGATCGTCTGTTCTATGTACCAAAATGAATTTATAAAGCTGAGCATGGGAATGCCCGCCTCAGCTAGATCATGAAAAAAGTATGAAAAATAATGTATTGTATTGTATCTTATTACAGGACACTTCTCAGCAGATTGAATGAACTTCGGATCCTCGTAATAAAGCATTTCACCCGATAAACGACCTCATACTTTAGGGGGCATCTGTTATAGACAATTTTGTGCCTTGCAGCATCAGGCATGAATTGTCAATAATCCAAGGGATCCAAAGTCCCTAAACATGATGTTCCTACCCCTAGAGGAACAAGGTCAGCAAACCAACAGCTCTCAGATCAGTTCTCCACCTAAAAACACTAAAAAACAAGCAATCCTGAAATCAAAGCAGGTGCTCCACTAGGCTTCTGCGCTGAAACTCAACTCCTCCATGGTGTACCTGCGTTGCAAAGCAGGTAGAACAAAGGCCACCTGCGCTGAGCGAGATGGGAAAAGTGGCATACTGAGTCATTGCTCTGGAATCTTCCAAAAATGACACTTGGATCAGGGATTTCGCCTTGTGATGAGTCAGAGGCTCTGTTTCTCCAAGTGGAAGCAAGGTTCTCCAAGTGGACTCAAGAACTGAAGATCAACTGAAGAGAGAGAGGACACAAGGCAGCTACACATCAGTTGCAAGCTTACTCATCCTTTCTCAATTCATCTATATATTGAGCTCTCTCCTATGAGCTCAGGAGGCTGGAATTTTGGGCAAAGTAATGATATGCTGTTGGTTTCACTATAGAACTATTGGGTGATTGCTTGAAGGAGGTGAAGAGGAGAAATTCTTTCTGCTGGGAGGTGTTGCTGGATTGGGACCTTCAATGGTTGTAACACTCTCAGAACTTTACTTCTTCCATTAATAAAAGCTATTGAGGTTCTTCTATATGCACTTGTTTCAATGATGTATTGCGATAATTGTATATTTGATTTATGCTAATCCTTGAATCAGTTATGATCGCATGCTTCTTGTAGTTTCTTTCTTTGTTATTTTGCAGGATCTCATTGTAGCTGGGCCAACAAAAGAGCAAGGAGCTGGGAGCAAGCAGCAAAGAGAAGAGTTTGGATTCGACATTAAGCGCAAGGCAACGGTTAGTGCATTTCTTCATTCTCTCTTGCTTTCATAAAGAAGTAAACCTTAAGTAGTGTTGTTTACAGTTGTTGTTGAGGTACTATCACCCTTAGAGTGGGATAGGGTCATCCGAATCGGATACTTTTCCCTACAACAAGGTTGGTTAACTTGTTCAATGACATGTATGCTTGGTTACAATTATTAAAGCCTCACTTGATTGCTTAATGCAGTAAATGGAGTGTAAGTCTAGTTACCATTTTCGAAGGCATCTTTTGTTGGTTAAATTAGTTAACATCATATACATCAAAATATGATTGTTAGAGCCATCCAAGGTTATTAAACCCATTTAAAGTAGTGCATGACATCGATGGGGGCTTGCTTATTGCATTGTGTGTGGGTATAGTGTGTTATCTTTTTTTTTGTAAGTCGAAGACTTTTCATTAATAAAAAAGAATGTACAAGGGCATCAAAATGCATGGCTTATAATTATTTATATATTTAATGTAATATGCCTTTCATTAAGAACAGGAAATGAACTTTGGGGGATAGGGGAAATGGCATTGTCTAGGGGAAACTTCAATCTCATCTATCTCATCTTCACTCTCCCTTCCATATCATTAGCATCCCTCTCCTTTTTTTTTTATCCACCAACACCAATAACACACTTTTCGTTAAGAAGTAGCATTGGATGACTTAGGACGAGGGTTAGAGCTCATATGTTTATCTTGGGTTTCTCCTTGGGGTTTCTGAGCTTATGTATCTTGCTTTAAATTCTTCTTAAACGTCCCAACAATATCCTTTTCCATCTCTTGTTCATGAAACTTCAGATTGTGAGCACAATATTCATCCTAAATTTCCTTTGAAGATTCATGTAGCCATTTTGCACTGAGGCCTATTCTTGGGGGGAGATTGGGAGGATCTACATTTGTCAACAAACCTTTTTATTGTTTTCACATAATGCCCCAAACTTTATAGCCCATGTTTGTAGCCAAGATATACCCTCTTCCATATGTAAACTATTTATCAGATTGATAAAAGGAGAAGACTGAGCTCTTCCATGAGCTTTTATTTGAAGATGAGAATGATAATGAAATGTTCATTTTTAACTGTACACCTAAACAAGTTTAGAGACCCTTCCACCTCACTGGCTTAAAATCTGGACTCAAACCATGGCAGAATGTGACATTTTGAAGCATGTCACTCTAGTCCCTTTGACAAGGAGTGGGATGACACCTTTTGTAAAAGAGAAACAAGAGACTATCGCTTCTCCCCCCTTTAAAAAAGGTGAAACTGTCTAGAAAGAAATATATATCTGAAAACATCATGAAAAAAAGTTTCCAAAGCATTTAAAAATGATTCCATTCCATTTGAATCACTAATACATGAATTCATCTTAAAATTTCATTTTATTTATTAAATTTATCATAATCAAAATTCCCCATGGAAGACATTGAGAGGCATTAGAAGATATATATATATATATATATATCTATATATTCATAAGAGCTTGTTAAAACATACCATGGCAATTTAATAACTTTATTTAAGAAATTTTGTCTCCCATGTACCAGTCACCAAATAAAATTTCTAGGTGGGCGATGCCATTTTTGTTCAAACCCTCAAGGAGCACCCTCGAGGAGCTTTCAAGAATGGAAGAAGAATAATGGATGACGCAATTTTGTTCATACCCTGGATTTTTGAATTTTGGAGAAGGTTTCAGCAATTTTGTTCAAACCATGAATTTTTGAATTCTAGAGGAGGTTTTAGAAATGGAGACCAACGTTTTTCTAGGAGTATCCTACTTTTCCCTTCTAGTTTGATAGAAGTAGGGGATTGTTGGGGTTTTGTGCAGGGAACGGGACACCTAACTAGAACTTGTGCGGCTCTTGATTTCGCTATGGAACCCCAGACCCACATAAGGTTCAAATAGGGCTTTTCCTTTCCACCGTCACCCAAAAAATTCCCCTCTCTCTCTATAGATTGTTGCCTTTGCCTCCAAGGCAGTAAAAGAGGTTGTTAGATCTATTCCAGAAATTCTAGACTCGAGTAACTGATAAAAAAGATTTAGCTGTTGGACATCCCCTTCGGAATCATACATTTTCCCTAACACAGGCAACAAAAACCCCTCTGAGGCTACTGCAGCAAAGGCCATTGATAAATCTGGGGAAGAGGGAAAAACATTCATGGAGCCCGTCAACCCACCATGCCTTGGGAAAGAACTTTCAATTGTATGCATTTCTCGCATCGGTAAATCTCTATCTTACTCCAGTTCTATTATCGAATTTCTGTCTTTGCAAGATTTGATGGTTATTGAAACCAGAGTAAATTAAAGGAAAGGAAAAACCATAGTAAATTAAATTCAATTTGAATCCATCAAATAAAATAGACTTTTTTGACTAAGACTAATTCTATCCTAGCTTTAATTGATGGAATGAAAATTTGGTAGCTATGAAAATTAATGTGCAACATGCACCGAGCACGGGTACTAGAAATTACTAATTAGAGTATACAAAGGTTTTTTAAACCCAAGATGTAAAAATCATATAAAAAGTGATGGCTCTAGGCTAAACCCACGTGTGTGTCCTGATTGCCTCAATGAGTTGATATGAGAAGAAATGTTGAGATGCATTTGGCTTAGACACCAATAATAGTCATACCTATTTAAATGAGCATTTAGAACATTGTGTTTCAGATTTCAAGATCCTTGAAATGATCTTTATTTGTCATGAACCCCCTTTCCTTTAATACCAGAATCTCAGAGACTCACAAAGGTTGATCCTTTACCTTCAATAAGCATCTAACCAATGGAAAACCATGAACACTATTTTTCAAACCCTCTTGATTGATGTCCTAGGGCCAAGGATAATTCACCTTTTGTAGCCTTTTATACTTATCTGTGAGACAGACAAAGCCCTAATACAACGCTGAAGTCATGTCAATGAGCTCAAGAATAATATTATATATATCAACTTAGATGCTAGGAAATTTATAGCTTCAGATATAATTTTATATAAACTTGCAACAGAGAAGGAATTCCGAGTGAGACACTATCTCCAAACCAAATTCAATTCAAGGGTGATTTCATAATAGAAGATTTGACCCTAAAGCAACCAAAGCTTCCTGGCTGTAGTCATGACAAAAGGCCTTATCTATAGATAATTTGACCAACAATTTGACGGAGAGCTCTATCCTAGAGATGCTTGATTGATGAGGCCTTGATCTCATTTCCTTTCTGGGATCTGCAACCTAGAATTTTGTAGTAGGAGTTTTAGTGCTTCACGATGACTAATCTTTGAAGAGGAAGGAGGTTAGTGTTGTCAGAAAACTTCTTGTGATTTCTTTCTTCCTTGCTTCGGCTTGCCCTCACCTTAGTTATGATACCTTGCCCTCACTTCAACTTTGATACATTATATGTTTTATTGCCAATTTTTGCTAAATTTAAAATTGACATACTGATCTGAGAAGAGGGTTTGGAATTCTAATAACCTCTTCTTCAGTGCATGTTGGCACACTCGAGTCTTATTAAAGGACCAATAGTTTCTTGTGCAAAATTTGAAGCAGATGGAAACATACAACATGTTTTCTGAGTATCAAAACAACTTCTATAAGTGCTATGACATTAATCCAACACTATGTTTATAAACTAGTTCGTACTAATGGGCACAGGATGTGTAAACAATATTCTTTAACAAAAAATTTCTCTGTTGGCTGGTTGAAATCTTACATCCTTACTCCTATCTTGAAGAAAGGGTACTTGCTTCCCTTTCACTTCATAGGTATATGAAAACCCAGTTTTGTAAGCACCCATAAGCATGAATATTATACCAACTCCTTATGGTTAGTGCATCAATAATGTAAGTGTAACAATCATCCATGTAGCAGTCATAAGGCATTTAGGTAAGGGTTTACTAACACTAGCATCCCAGGCCATTAAGATCTATTCGTGGCCTTAAAATGATGTATTTCCTTTACTCAATAGAACACTCATCATTTCTCTCCCCTAATCATCATTTTTTTTTCTCTTCATTCTCAATGAGAAATCAATCAACAAGTCACCATTTTAAATGTTAGATCACAATATTTTTATCTTCTCTCTTGTGCTTACACTCTAGTATTCTCGCAGCTTCAGAATCGCGAATCTTAAACGTAGTCTCACGATGTGCATTCGAGGAGGCATAATTCACCCTTGCTTTGCATCAAATTACCCCCCTAACATTCCCTTTACCTTTACATGCCTCAATGCGAGGTAGGCCAAGTCGGTACCTGCTCTGTTAAATTAATAAGTTGAGGGGCGTCATATATACCCAACGCTGCCTGCCTATTCCTCCTCTACATATGTCGTAGTATATGAACAGTCAGCTAGACTGGCGAGAATCCCCATTAATAATAACATCTATGTTGGCATCTGAATCCGAATGACATGTTTCCCGTAATTATATGTTTTGTTTTTTTAACAAAAAAGGCTAATAGAGATAGAGACCCTAAAATCCATCTACTTTCAGCTCCTATGCCCATTTTCATCTAGGTTTTTACCATGTTAGTGTCCCTTTCTTTCTCAAAACTGCACAAAATCAATTGATCTATCCATTTCGTAATGCCTTTGGTAAATTTTTCTATCAAATGCTCTAAAGTATATTGGAGATCTAAAGGTTTTTTTGGTTGTTGCTGACTTCATATTTTTCTGCTAACCATGATATGGGTTTGATGTAGAGGATTATGATTGAATAAGGGTTGCATTGCTCAATATCTGTTTAGGATGAGGAGAAGAAGAAATGTGGTGTTAGGGTTGAGAGTTAAAGATGCCAGTGAAAAGAGGAGGTGTGTGGAATGGAGGGTGGCAAGGCTACCAGCGCAATAGAAATGGAGGATGGGGAGGTCATGGTATTCATCATCGAATAGCTATGGTGGGATTCCTTGTTGTCTTTGTGGTCATGCCATTAGTTTTTCTGGAAGCTAGGTTTCGTCACTCCATATCTACATCTGCAACTGGTAAGCTTCTTCCTTCCCTCCTCCGTCTCTAGTAAGCTTCTTCCTACCCTCCTCCCTCACTGGTAAGCTTCTTCCTGCCCTCCTCCCTCATCAGTTTGCTTCTATCTTTTTTTTTGGGTTGGGTCTGTCTTTAATTTGTCTTTGTTGGCAAGCATGCCCTTTCTCAATCTGGTAGTATTACAATGAAGTGTAGACTTCTTACAACATTCAAGTAAGATCTCCATTACAATGAAGTGTAGTCGTCTTATACTATTTTAGAAAGATCCCTTTCATTGAGAACCCACTGAACAATGTATTTATGTGATCTAAGCCTCGGCGAGGAATTATCATCACCCCCAGTTAACCATTGACCCAAGACCCCATGGACCTGCTTCAAAATTTGATTTGCCTTCACCACCCCCGGTTAACCATTGAACCAAAACCCCATGGACCTGCTTTGGAATTTGATTTTCCTTTTAGCTTTTTCGTGGGATCTGAAGGCGTAGATGTTATCAAGTTACTTTCCTTGCTTATTGTCAAAAGTTTAGCACCTTTAACATTTTTCCAGACATTTAGTGAGTTTTCTTTATAGGTTTCCTTTCATTTGATCTTTTTCCCACAAAATTTTAAATTTAAGTTTTCTTCATAATATTTTTTTAAGCGTTCATTTGCCAGCAGTTCTATTAATTGAATTTTCCCACAAAATTTTAAATTTTCCAATAAAATTTTAAATTTTCTCACAAAAATGTTTGAAAAGTCTTCATCATAATAATTTTTTAAATGTTCATTTGCCAGCAGTTCTATTAATTTGCACATTTATTTTATTAATACAAACCATATAATATTAAATAACCTGTGCATCCTATATATTATATAAATACACATTTGCATCCTATAAACTATTCACCTTAGAGGCACCGGGAAGTGGTTTTGTACAATGTGCATAGTTTATATTATTGCTAAACTTTAAAAACCATTCATAGGCCCTAGGATGATAATGGTGTTTCTTCTTAGATGATGTCCAAGGTCCCAACAAAATTCATCTTTGTTGGGCAAATCCTCACATTAACACCCATAAAACATTTATATACCTATGGTTTATAATTACGGAAAATAGTGCTCCTCATTACCTAATTGTGCAAAAAGCCCCAACTAACCTAGTCTAGGTTAGATGTCCTAGATATTAACATATTATCCTACATTACCCATTAGCTCATGGAGATGGAGGGTTCAAGGACTCTCACTTGATGGTTGGGGACTATAGTCCATCAAGAGGTCAAATGTCAAGCTAATTGTATTAAGGACACCTCAAGGTCAACCAACACTAATGCAATGTATTAGTTGTTTGTACATCGACCTATAAAAATGTCACAATATTGGGTAGTAGACATTAGTAAGTAGGACACTAGTCACCAACAAGAAACCTTGATAATGGTAGAGTAATGATCTGGTGAGTGGATGTGGACCTAGGGATACCACATGTCAATTGTGTGGCAGTTGATTTGACATGCTAACGTCTCATTATGATGTGGCACCAATGTGGGTCTAGATGACATGGCATACCAATGTGGTAAGTGATGTGGCATGTTGACATGGCAATGGAAGGTTGACTTGGCACCGAGGTGATGTATAGGTGGTAACCATATAGTGACAACATGGATGTTGGGCTTTTGGATGTTAAGATATCAATTAATTAGTATCAATGACACTCTTTAGCCTCTTCTCGAGGGCCTTATGTCTTGATAGCTCGACCGTTGGCCTTTCAAGATATTGGGTATTAAGAAATTAGGGCTTCAATCTACAAGCTCGTCTGTATGTTAGGTGTCGAGTATCAAGACAGTAAGTATGTACAGAGCATTAAGGAAAATCATTTGTTTCGTGTGAATTTTGGCAAGCTTAGAAGTTGGGTTGTAAACTGCTACAAGTGTCCTTATTTTTCTACAAGAAACAGTGTAATGTGAAGGTGAATATGCTAAATCAATAAAATTCTAGATCTTGTTTCCTGGATCACCACGTAGCAATAGTAAGGAGCATTTACTATCCTTAAGAAGTTGTGTTGGGTTTATTTTGTAGAAGGTAGTAGGCCCCACAAATATCTCTAGATGATTCTCCTTGAAATTTGTGTAGAATCCATTCAATTATTATACAATAGTATTGTTAGGCACATAAAGTATGAAAAATATCTTAGACTTTCCTAAGAACTAATTAAGCTAGGAAAGTATTATTAAGTGAACAAAATTAGGTTCAATAAAACCTTTATGTGCCTAGGAGTGGTTAGAAAAACCTTATGGGAGACTCATCACATATATTAATTGAGAAGACAAATTTTGAATTTATCAATTATTATGCAATTTAATAAATTTTATACTTAATATTAATTTAAAATTTAAATATAATCTTAGTGTATTATGTATGGCATAAGAAAATAATATGAAGTGTTATCAACCAATTTCCTTCCTTATATTTATTTGTAGTCATCATTATGTTTTTTACCCTTTTGCATATATTGGGCCCTTCATTTTGAGCTTGTTGGAGCACGAACATTGGTTCAACACTAGGAATATGCCTCCTCCATTCATTGTTAGTGTATTGTTTGGCTTTCAGAGCGTCAGATTAGTATTTTCTAACCAACATCCATACTTAGTGTATTTTTTGGCGTTCAAAGCATCAGATTAGTCATTTCTAACCAACATCCATATATTTTTTCTCAAAAATTATATAGTAGAAAAGTTCTTGCATCACACATCACACTAAAAGGATACAAAACAACACACGCACTTCTATGTACAAGGTACAATCACAACTCAATAAAAACAATCCTGTCAATGTGTGCCTATTTTGGACACAAGAAAAGGATTCCTGTACATGAACTCATGGAGGAGTTGAGGTACCATATGGTGTGCCATGATGGGGCCATGCCATACAAATTTTAACTATGAGACTCCTAAATATTGATGATAACAAGGAAAAGCAAGAATCATATTGTCATTAGGAATAACTAGAGGACATAAAAAGTGAATGGTCTTGTGAGCTACTGTGGCTCCATGACAATGACTATGAAGACATAAAGGGGTGACAAGAAACTCATTGAATGATGGATGTGTGTTGGAAAATTCACAGGAAAGTTCAACATTAGAAACTGAAAACGTTACTTGGTCCAAGGGTGACACTTCCAAGGACGGCTAAGAAAATGCCCCCTAGGTTAATTCGAGATTTAGTTTACCAATCTCTACTTTTTCCCATTTAGGGAGACTAGAAGTATCAAGACGCATAATCTCCCTAGGATTGTCAATAGGTGAATCCATAACCTCCATGATGATTTTTTCCGAAGGAAATTCGTCATTGGGGAGTCATGTTCAATAGGTAGAGTGACAACCCATGTGGTAAAATGATCCTAGTCATATTCTAAGGGATCTACCCCTCCAATAGTAGTCAATACACAATGCTGATCCACTTGAACTCTATTTTATCTGGTAGACCTTTATTGAGATCTACCTAAACGCATATGCAGACATAGTTGTAAATGCATTTCAAAATTATTTCCCCATCTACTTTGACGAATCTTCCAAGTAAATTACCCACTTTTTCTAAGAGACCTGGATGGGTAAAGTGAATGGGAAAACTAGGCAACCTTACCCATATTGGAGTAGTCATTGATGACATGGTGAGAGGACTGTAGTTGGGAAACCATGGCTTCACTAGAAGACCAACTCATCCCCAAAACCATGGACCTTGGTCAAGGATTTTTTGCTTATCCTCAAGACATTCGAAGATCACCACAAGAGAAACATTGAGCAAAATATCAATTCTAGGTTATGAGCCTAGTTTTGATAGATCCAATCCCTAAGGGTAGATGATGAGGGTCAAAAACCATTGAAATGACATATGATTGCTTGATTGAGTTACTATGCAGCCCTCAATTTGATGCCAATGTTAGTTCTAGGCTAGGAGTGGCTAGAGAGTGCTCAACCACAAAGGCCAAGCCTGAATAATCCTTGAAATTTAAAGAGTTGGGACCATGCTTGTAGCCTTTCTGACTTGGTGGTAAAGGAGCCTCCTCTCCCTTAGCTCTCCCTTTCATCTCTACAACAAGGGAGATTAAATCCTCATTTTGAATGCCATAGTCGCTTAGATGAAATTCCTCTTGTAGCATCCTGCCTTTCTACATAAGCCTCGAAAGCGCCACTTGAATTCTTATACGTTCATTGAGTTTGGTAGCAAGCATGACTACCAAGTTAGCTACTAACATCATGATATAGGTAGTCCCTTGTGAGAGAGGTTTTACAAATATTATGAAAAGGGGTGGTTATGAATTTGAAGATCCATGCTTTACTAGTTTTTTCCGTGGGAAGTGAGGGACAGATTCATACCTACCCTCTTCATCATGGCGAAATATTTTGACAAACATATCCCAAATGCTCCAAGCGCTGCCCCACTTAGCTCATTCAGGTGTTTCTTCAAACAATTTGCGAGCAACCAAAGAACTTGCAGGTTTGGGAAGTATCTGGGTAGATTGGACTAACTACATTGTAGTAGCTCCCATTCCCCGAGCGACCAACTCAATCCAAGCAACGACTTTTTTACAATTAGTACATAGGGTTTTAACTCCCTAAAGATTCACTCAAGCAACATACTCTACACTACAATGTCATCAATTGTTCTAATATCAAAGTAAGGCTAATACTTTTATAATTATAAGGTATTTGGCTTACAACACCACCTTCGTCTCAAAATAAAATGCCAAGCTTAGTACCCCACTATGACTAAGTTCACCATATCTTCCTCTATCCACTTAGACAATACTTGAGAGGTATTTAACTAGTCCAATACCATCATGGCTTAGTGAAAAAATCATCATTTTCGAGGTAAAAATTATAGACTGACATAGCCAAAAAATTTCCTAGAAGTAATATTTCTTTTCCATTTTTTCCCAAAGCCATTGAAATAGATTTTTTCTTGAAGCACCTCTTCCTAATGTCACCTTCTACCTTTCCCAACCCATTTCCAAGTAATTTAGCATCCCTAAATAAGATTAGGGGAAATTTAGGGCCATGTTTAAAACCATTTAAATCACTTGAAGCCATTTTGTAGGTTAATCCTACCCCCTCAATCACTAAACCCTAATTTAACTTATCTAACATAGTTCAAAGATTTTAGACAATTATTTCCCATTATTTTATGTTGGCTCTATGATACACTCAAGGTTAATGGAATGTTACCAAACATGGCTTATTATTGTCTAATTTCCTAAAATGTTCCATCTTCTAGGGGCAAGAAGGTCTCACTTGAGGCACATATAATAATTCCCATTAAGTAATGCGCAAAATGTCAAATATTTTAGCAGGGATCGCATTCATTATGATATTATTGGTGCCAATTTAAACCATTAGAACTAACATCATTCAAATGAATAAAAACATGCATATATCACCCAAATATAGTACAAATACAAACACATCAGTAGAATAGTATTTCGTTATACTAATAACATGCATGGTATTACATAACTCTAATATAGAGTGAACACCAAAAATTGATAAAAAATGTAACCCCTCTTACAAATTATCCCTAATATTGAATCTATTTAAGTACCTTACAAAACTTGTATATATAGGAAACTAGAGTAGCTGCAAAAGATTCAAAATTATAATAGAGAATCAACCAACCATAAGCCACTTAACAAAAAAAAAAGAAGTACAAAAGAGTTTATTTCATTAGAGAGATACACAAATTATCCATAAAAGTAGGTGCAAAGAATATATGAGATCACCCATTAGCCTTGTGTACTTAGCCTTATATAAATCCACATATTCAACCTTCTACATGTTTACTTCTACAAATTCATATTTTTTCAAGTTTTGTTGAGCTTCTCTTTGTGCCAAAACTTAGTAAAAGATGATACACAAAAATTCCTCTTTCATGCCTTCCAACTCATCCTTGAGTTGGGTTTTATCCTTCATATATGTCCTCCTCTTATGACCAATATTTGAATTGCGTGGCACATATCAAACTTTCACCTGGTAAGTATGGCTTGTACCTATGATAACTCCCCTTATCTAAATATTGGATTATGATGATCACAAGTAGGTAACTTTCTTTATGAAGCCTTTATGTGTAACTTTATTATGGTAGGACTAGCATACATAGGTAGATCTCTAATATCCCAGTGGATTTTTATTACAATTTCACATGATGAGAACTATAATACCCATGGGAAATATATACACGTGAAAAATACCTACTTTAGGCAATCATAACCCTCATCTTAGCCACATTACTAGATACTCTTCCCAAAATATGTTTGATATCTCCTCCCAATTGTAGTTGTCAACTAAGAGGATCCATCAAAGCTTATCTCAGTTTCACATTGGCCTTCTCAATTCTAAATGTACAACTACCTTAAAAATGATGATGTTGAAAAATTGGACCAAAATTATAGAAAAGACTAGTGGGAAAATCCTTCACTTACTTTACCTTCATTACTCATACCTAACTAATGGGAGCACAAGAACACCTACTTCTCTAGAAGCAACTATAATAATTTTGTGGGTTTAGCTAAATACCCTTTGGTTAGTGTTTACACATCAGTCTAGATAGTAAAGTGACGTGCCTACAATCATAATCCACTAGGTGTATTTTCTCTTAAAAAACTATGCAAATATAGATGTCCCTTTTATGGCCAAGTTCCACCAAAATGGTTCCTCCTTGGTTTGGTTGCGTGAAAATGAGTGCAAACCAACCTCTTTTCATGGTAATAACCACGAGGAACTAGTCCAATAAATGTCCCCAAATTTCCACGGTCCAATGCTTCAATCGCCCAGGGGTATAATTTCGACCACGAATCCTTCCAATAAGCAAAATACTCTCAGTAAATGCATCTTGGGCCATACTGATACGTTCTTTGAATACCAACAGATGCCCCTTCTCATGCATCTTGGTGCATTTTGTTTTTCTTCCCCCCCGTTCTTTGTGCGTGGTCTATCGGGTGTTGTTCGTCCTCTTCTGACTCATACTCATCTGAGTCTGATGCTCTAGTATCCTTAATACTAGGTTCTTGATGAGTGATGCCATGAAAACGTCGTGAAGTGTGAGATGCAGGAGTAGGTTGCTAGCCTTGTGGGTTTTATCCTGATGAGCATGATACATTATTCCCAGTATTTACGACGCCATATGTATCAGTCCCATGAATGCTTGTGCCCCCAACCACCGCATAAGACACCCCTTGTACATTTGTCACAAGACCCTGTTGTTCGAGTGCCCAGTACTGTAACTCCAATGGTGATGGGATATTTAGGGCCGGTTGAGCCTGGTCCTCCTATAGTTGAAGAAAGTTCAGATTTACCGTCGAGCCCGGGTGGGAAAACCATAGGGAATTTAGGGAAACATTCACATCATCCATCTCTGAGGTAAATGCATTGACCTGGACTTCCATTTCATGGTGTATCGCTGGTGAAACCCCAGTTTGGTGTTGATGTGGCCCCTCAACCCAAATTTGGGAAGCCTCCATAGAATGAGAAGAATAATCCACAAGTTCCTCGTCGATACAAAATGGTGTTCACATGTACTCCATTATACTATCCCTATGTGATGCTGTGCATGACACCCTTTGAGAGACATTGGCCCAACTAAACAAAACGTTCACCTCCACCGTTCGATCCCCTTACTAGTTGACCGAGAAAACCCACAAGACAATAAGCTGCCAAATTGCCACAGATAAATTTAAACCAGGTGTACTGACCCTTGTTGGCTAGCATTGTGACCATTCCCTCACATTGTTATTGCTCCTAGGTGTAGGTGAAAACCCATCTTCGCACCAAAAAAAACCCTAAGATTAAACTACCATGGACATTCCTCTCGGATTCTTCCATATGATCTTCTCTAAACAAATTCCTTATTTCCATTTGATTTCTGTTCTATCTGCAATTTCTTATCTAATATTGGAACATCTCCATAGATTAATTAGCCTTACTAAACCAAACATTTTATTAGAAATAATCATTAATCTTATAACATTACAACTTCACTACACTTTTTAACCACACACAACTTATTTTTATGTCACCATAATTCACCTTTAATGTAATAGGATTACATTGAGAAATCAACCAAAATCCCCTCAAATAATTTTTTCTACATAGAAACAAGCATCATATGATTAATAATTCTTTACCATAAGCAATACCTCTGCATTAAGCCAAAGAAAACACTTACACATTTCATTTGATGGAATTTTATTCCATTTCAAAATTTTGTTCATTTCCCTGGCATTCCAGGGTTTTTCAAATATCAAAATTTGTTCATTTCCCTCACGTTCCAGGGAGGAAGGTCACCATCCCATTCTGTTGCTCAAATATCAAAATTTATTCATTTCCCTCACGTTGTAGGGTTTTTCTAGGGAAGGAAGAGGAAGGTCACGACCATGCTGTCACAGGTTTGATTTGATATATTTGGTTGAATATAAGAAATTGGATTCTAGGTGCCTCCAATCGTGGTGGTTTCATTCTACGAAGGGATCTGCACAAGGTTCCCCACACTCGTGTGCGATGGCCCATACCCAAGCATCCATCACTCTTTGCAACTTTAAAACACTTCTAGACAAGTGCAAGAGGTACTCAAGAGGCTGTATGTACAAGATTCTGCAGAGGAAGATGGAGCCGAATGTACGGGTTATGTGCCAAAGAAGATGACAAGTGTCTTTCTGACCCTGAAATTAGTGAAGAAATTAAGTAGAAAAGAGAGAAAAAATGTGTTGATTAAGACAAGGAAATAAAATGTCCCAAGACTGTAGGAGGTCACCATCTAAATGCTCTGCCGCAGGTGGATTGTGATGATCCAGTCATCCCTATAAATGTTAGAGACACAAAAAAGGCCTCAGATTTGCCTGTACCACAGGGTTCCGAGAGTTCTGGAACAATGAAATCAGATGCCGAGGAAATGGATGTGAGCTGAGACAAGTAGGATCGAGGCTCTGTGCTAGAGGAGAGGTTTCCAGAGGATACTAAACCCACTCAAGAGGTAGGTAACTACATTTTATTTTTATTGTTTAATCATAATAATTAATGCAATAAACTTGTCCATGAGTGACTTCCGTTGGTTTAGGTGATAAGTCTGGATGGTAATTTTTCTACCAAAATCACCCGGTGCTTTCCTGTTATGCCATTTAGGTGGCATGGACAACAGTGATAGTGAAGCCTGGTGGTTGGGTTAAACTCTGCTAACCTCACTAGTGAACCAATGCCTTATTGGTGGCTTATGTAGAGATTTTCACTTTTGAAATAACTAATAGCTTGCCATATGTCATTCAATAGAACGATTTAGGTTGGAGGTCAATATTCCTAAGTAAATTTTTGTTAAAATCACGATGGGCAATGAATGGAAGATTAGATATACCCCTAACCGATGGACTTCTCTACCCTATGCTACATACCCATTTGATGATAGGCAACATTGTTCAGATCAATGTTAGTAGAGGCGTGACTAGTATACCTCTTTTCCATTTAGTTCTTGTTCCTATTATCATTTCCATTCCTCTGTTGGGATTACACTTCTACAACACCACCAGTTTTTAAGTGCATGATATATTCAGGGAGATGGGTGGGTTCAAGTTGCTTATCCGTCAAAATTCTATAGTCACGATTCTAGTTTTGTTTTGTTTTTGGTTAGGTTTATGTTTCCTATTTCTAGTAACGTAGGTTTTGTATATCCAAAACTCAATTTTATAGTGATAATGTACGCCGTCACGGAGGTGATTTATGCTTGATTCTAGTTTTGTTTTGTTTCTGGTTATGTTTATGTTTCCTATTTCTAGTAAAGTAGGTTTTGTATCTCCAAAACTCAATTTTATAGTGGTAATTTATGTCGTCATGGAGGTGATTTACGATTGATTCTAGTTTTGTTTTGTTTCTGGTTATGTTTACGTTTCCTATTTCTAGTAAAGTAGGTTTTGTATCTCCAAAAGTCAGTATTATAGTGGTAATGTACGCCGTCATGGAGGTGATTTACACTTAGTATTCGCCAGAAACCTTCAGTCCTATTTCTTGTTCTATTCACCATGTAGTCATGTCCCTTGTTTTGTTTATGTTTTACCCTTTTTGGTAAAATACGCTTGGATTGTGGATTGATATTTTAATAATGCCATAACAAATTTCCTATGAATATAAGGAAAAGTAATGCACAGGACTTGAGTAGGTCATGAAATGTTCAAATAGAAAAACCATCTTTGATGTTGGTGTAGCCCTAATCATTTTGGGTGAAAATCCAAATATTTTGATTAGATTTTTCTTAAAATTATGTTATCGAACTTTTTTTTACTATTTTACATATATGGAAAAACCTCAGCCCTGCCGAGTAAGTTCATGTAGGTTCTCTACTTTACAATCTATTTTTGCTCGTTTGACCTAACAATATTTTTCTTATAATTATAAAACCTTAATCTTTGTTTTTTACAAAAAGGCTATACCTTACTACCAATTTCTAAAAGCGTGGTATGCTGGACATACTGATGTAAAAGAAAAGATGGGAATGTGCATGTTTTTAGTCTATTGTGTGGGTTTTTTTAGCCATTGCACAACCTTGCAACATGTTACTCATTATCCAGTTCTCCTTGTTGTCAACTTGTCGCTCTCAGAGATGAACTCTTCATTGTTTTTGTTAAATCTTGTGTCATGAGTGATCTCCTTAGGGGTCTCAGAGTATCCTAGCCTGGAGCTGTCACTTTACTGCGGAATCTTCATTCTCATACCCTCTTACTTCCCCTAATTCCCTATATATTTGTGTATTCTATACTACTTTTTCTATAACTCTGTCTTTTGTTTCTAATTTCCATATTTTCCTATTCTCTTACTTCAGTGAAATATTTGGAATTAGTTAACAATAGACTCTAGCCTGATAAATCTGTGCACTTTTACAGAAAGGACTTGCAGAAATAGATTATTAGTTAACAATAGACTTTAATCTAATAAATCTATGCATTTTTATGGAAAGGACTCGTAGAAATAAATTTATTTGTTTTAGGGTTCTGGTTTTGACATGCAAGTAAAATCATAATTTTATTTATTGTGTATGTATTTTAAAGAGTTATTCTCAAATGTGTTTGTCACTAAAATCTGGGAAAGTTAGAGGGACAATATATATTCCTTTTGGCAAAAGGATGGATTCAAGGTTGCAATAAATTAAATTGACATTATATAACATGATTGTTTCATTAGAGCAAGTGGCTCTGAGAATCTGGGTATTGTTTTTGGTAAAGATTTGATTTTTAATGCGAGTTAGACCATAAGAGTAATCTAGTTAGACTGTTAGCATACTCTGTAACTATGCTTGATTAATACCTTGACTCTATAACCACGCTTGATTAATACCTTAATATGTATTATTAGCTCATCATAAAAAAGGGTTAGTAACCTTACCAAAGGATATCTAGGCTAAATAGTGTATTACTTATCTATGTAGTAATGCCTAGATATTTAGAACACTAGCACTACCTGTATTACTTATCTATGTCATAATGCTTACCTATTTAGAACACTAGCACTACCTATGGTTAGTCTAGTAAACCCTAGTTGTTACTTAAATACACAGTAATAATACCACCTACATCTTACTTGCTAGTGTAGCATGGAGTTAATATCACTCTTATGGATTAACTTTATCTAATCACACTAGTCTGGGCATTTACAAAGGCATAATTATCTAACAGCAATTTGAATATGATAAGATATATGTCTTATGTAATTACTGTCCTATCTTCAAGACGATTAATAGTCTTGTGCATGTGTAAGAGTATATTTTTCAACTACGCTTTTTGAGCTTAATCAAGCTTGTTACTTGCACTAAACTCGAGTGGTTTACTCATGATACATAAAATTAAGTCTAGCTAGAATTATAAGCATGGTTTAGTCTATTACATAACAGTAAGTGATACAAGGAAAAGTACAACGTAGTGAGTGATATAAGGCAAAGTATATGGTGCTACCTTAAGGAATTGCACGTGAAGTTCTTAGATCACTCCTGCATGTCATCTCAGAACTATATTATTATGCTGAGGGAAAAAACTCATATTTTGGAGGAGGTCTTAAATTGTTTTGATCTCAGAAGCAAGATAGAAATGGGTTTAGGGTGGGGATTAATGGGAAGGAAAAGGAAGATTTTATGAAATTTTAATCATTTTTAGCAAATTTATATCTTATTTCAGAGAGGCCAGAGAATGTGCTTACCATGTGGAATACTACTTCGAAGGCATCCACCACGGAAAAGAGGCCAACTAGCCCTTTTACTCTCAATGCATTTTAAGCCCTAAAAACATTTTCCTGAAAGTACTTTTGTTAGGTACTTGTTACTGTGATTTGCTCATATATCAGGATCCCATTTTACCATAACCCTTTAAATTCCTGTGGTAATATGATTGCTTTTTTCTTCCATCTGATTTGTCTCAAGTGCAAGATTCAAAGAAAGTTTTCAATCTCAATCAATTATGGAGAATGCTGACATCTAAATATAAAGTAGTTCATTGTTTTTAATTAAACCGTGTGAAAACAACAATAGAAGTCCTAGTGCCCAACAGGATTTTATGGCTTGAATGACAAAATATAATAAAATGGAATAAAATAGAGTACTTCCTCCAAAATTTGTGACCTGACACAACTAGTAGCTAGCAAGGACATTTTTACTCTACAAATTTGGAAAGTGTTGAAGGTTCTAAGTTAAGATATGTATCAAGCGTGCTATATATAAACTGCACACTCTAGGTATAATTACTAGTCAAATATTATAGCCAGTAATAAATACGATGGTATGGTTAACTAATGTACAGGTTGCTTAATATTTATCCCCAGATCATAAGAACAAATGTGTGATTTGTTTAACTCTTGAGTGAAAACGATTTCGATAGAACAACAAGGCTGCGATGCAACGACATACCTGCTCAATAAATAATTTATTTGCTTAATAGATTATAGATGTTCTATACAATAAACCTGTGTCAATATGGTCACGTTATTAAACGTGACAAATCAGCTCAGAGTAATTCGGTATTTAAAAGCAAAACATCATTTTCTTATACGTTCAAACATGTTCAAACTAGCAATCATTTTTATTCACTGAAAGTTTCTGACATAGTGAAAACCATTACATCCCTTAACATTTATTTACAAGCTCTGCCAATGGATCATGTTCAGATTTTGTGAACAACACAACTTTCTCAAGTTACTTTTTAATGCCCACATACATATATATACCTCAAGGGTAGTTTAATGCCCACTTACACACACACACACACATATACATATATATATATCTTAAGGGTAGTTTAATGTCCACATACACATATATATAGGTCAAAGGTAGTTTAGGACAAACTAATCAGTTCATTTCTCAAATAAAAATCTCGTAACAAAAAAGCCCTGGGAAAGATATACTACAGGTAAGACAGGTTAATCATGGAAATAACTAGCATTGATGACAGTGTATACACATAGGTATTGTTTTCACAAGAGTTTTTTTCATTCCTCAAATTGTGCTTGGCCAGAAAACAAAGTTTCGATGTAAATATAGATGAGAACCTTCCTTTTCGAGAGAAAACCTGGATATTAAAGATATGAGTAAGAGGAAAATAGTTTCTAACAGTGAAGCAGGCAACAAAACAATGACCCCCAACCCCTGCAAGGCTTTTACCATAGAAATATTTGAATGCTTAAATGACTTGCACCTCCCATTTGTTCTTGGCCATTGAAAACACTATTTTTATATTGAAAAACATGACTTTAATGCTACTTCACATTTCTCACTCAAGGTTTATGAAATATCTATAAGATCTTTGCAATTACCCAAGTATGTTTTAGATAAATTGCAAATTTATTATACACACTGTGCAATGGGCTTTACATTGTTAATATGTAGTGTAGAATCCAGAAATTGCAAATTTATTATACAAACTGTGCAATGGGCTTTACATTGTTAATATGTAGTGTAGAATCGAGAATAGGCAAATTGCCTTGCCTCGTTAGTGGAAGTCCAGAAGGAGTGATAAAATTTTGCTCTATTGTACTTAGTATCTAAAATAGAAAAACCAACCAAAAGAAAAGAGTGTATACAGACATGAATCATATCCTCTTCCTGAGAGAAACTAAGGAAGCAATAACCTCAGTACATGATAGCACTGAGCTCTTCGGCATCCTTTATTATGAGGTATCCTTTGAAAAGTAATTTCATACCTACTTCTTTTCACCAGAAGTGAAAAAAAGAATTGATGAAACTGACCTCAAGCATAGTTGCATTGAAGCTTCTAGATTGTGGATCAAAGTTGAAATCTGAATACAGTCCCAAACCCCTGAAAGCATGAAACCAAGCACCCAAAAACCCCAAGAAGACCTGCACACTAAACTTTTTATGTGACTTATTGATCCGATATAAATTTTCAATTGTTCTAAGATTCTATATTCAATATGGATAACTTGGAAAATGCTACTTTACTTAAATGATTTTATACTAGGCAATGAATTAAGAATGAATTCAAATATTTTGTGCTAACTTTTGGTATTTTTCCAGACTTTTGTCTTAGTAGCAGTTCCGATCGTAGAGGAGGTTGTCTAATATTGTCCATATATTCATGAATTATGATTGAATTCTAACATATTTTGCTCACTTTGGAGATATTTCAGTCATGGTTTTTGCAGTTCTGATGTTAGAGCAACTAGCCTAACCTTGCTTGTTGTAGATAGGGGAATTTGGTTTAAAGTTGAATACCTTTATTAGATCATGGGCTTCCTTATGCATAGAGTATAAAATACCTAGTTGGTCATTGAATAGAGATCAAATATAAACATAGCCTATGATTTTGGTTTTTTTCCTGTTTTGATTCGACAACTTTTGTTTTAGTACTAATCCTGATTTTAGAGCAGGCTCTCTCTTCACCCTAATTATGTATTTATTAGTGCAAAAAAAGGAATCAAGAAACCTATATCAGATCATGAGTGTTCTTTAGTTCATAGTTAAAAGGAATTTAAAGTTTAGTTTCATCTTGTTGTATTAGAAAGTTTGGAACAACAATAAGAAAAAGCACTCCTCTAATTTAACACTTACCTATGCTACAAATATAAGACCTATAAAAACCATAATCCTAGATGCTTTAAACCAACTCAGAAAAGTGCCTTGTAATGGATTGTGGATAACCTTTTCTAAATTGTGAATAAACTGAGCATGAGGGTTCTTAACATTCTCCATTTCCAAGAAAAAGAAAATATTAAACTAGCAGGGTTGTTAACTGTTGCAATATGAGGGTTGTTAATTTCTACTTTGTAAATTTATTTCTTAACATCAACTTCACTTGAAGTAGCCAATAAGAATTAATATACATTTCATTCTTTTATTATTCTAAATGTATAGTCAAATTACTCATAGCTTGAACACACATCATCAACTTTGTTGTGCTTCCTGTTGGTGGCTTTGCTGGTAACTCAAAGGTTTTTTGAAGAACAGAATGTGCGGTTCAGGGCGGTGAATAGCATAGTGCGCCCACCCATGAGACTGTTGTATCCCAAGTGATCGCCACTCATTCTGCAAAAATAACTATGTTAGTTCAAATCAGTTGAACCCACATCATTCAAAAAAAAGAGAGGCATAAACAAAATCCAACTCTGTGTTAAAAAATAGAAGAAAGCATTGCCCAATAAAATGATTTGTATAATAAACTGAGAAGATAAAATAGGATATCCCAGAAAAATAAACAGTAAGTGGGCAGCTAAAAATAGAATAAAGACAACGTGGTTTGATCAATGGCAGCAATTAATGACACGATCTTTTGTACAAGAGCCCAATCCAAAATAACTAAATATAACACTATTGTTATATTGAAAAAAATGATTTTAATGCTACTTCACATTACTCACTCAAGGTTTATAAATTATCTATAAGATCTCTGCAATTACCTAGGTATGTTTTACATAAATTACAAACTTATTATACACACTATGCAATGGCCTTTACATTGTCAATATGTGGTGTAGAATCTAGAAATTGCAAATTTATTATCCAAACTGTGCAATGGGCTTTACATTGTTAATATGTAGTGTAATTTATTATACAAACTGTGCAATGGGCTTTACATTGTTAATATGTAGTGTAGAATCGAGAATAGGCAAATTACCTTGCCTCATTAGTGGAAGTCCAGGAGTGATAAAATTTTGCTCTATTGTACTTAGTATCTGAAACAGAAAAACCAACCAAAAGAAAAGAGTGTATACAGACATGAAACATATCCTCTTCTTGAGAGAAACTAAGGCAGCAATAACCTCAGTACGTGATAGCACTCAGCTCTTCGGCATCCTTTATTAGGAGGTATCCTTTGACAAATAATTTCATAACTACTTCTTTTTGCTAGAAGTGAAAAAAAGAATTGACGAAACTGACCTCAAGCATACTTGCATTGAAGCTTCTAGATTGTAGATCAAAGCTGAAATCTGAATAGCGTCACAAACCCTGGAAAGCATGAAACCAAGCACCAAAAAACCCTAAGAAGACCTGCACACTAATGAAGCTGTGTGCACGAATCAAGCTGCCCATGAAGTAGAACAAAATGCTAGTCCTGCACCAACCTCTAGCATGATCTATAAAATCTACAATCCCTCAAAAGGTGCTTCAAGGATTTTAAATGATGACAAAAGGGGCATAAACTATTTGACTGCTTCCTTTTGGCATGGCAAACTTTGGAGGGCAGCCCTTGAACTACCAACGGAACAAAGACCTAGACCTTGTAGCTAAAATGGAGAGACCATACACTGTGACTAACAGATCCATCGAGAATCCAGGTTGAATACCTCATACCATATGAGTGAAAAATCTCTACAAAAAAGGCCATTTTGGCCTTTAACCCACTTGGTAGGTCAAGTCAGGCCTAGACATCCTATCTATATATGTGGAAGCTATCCACCAAGATGCCAATTCACTGATGATGGTCTGAAACCTATGAAAGCATCAATGATGAAGCCAATCAATGGTCTATTCGAGTCTGCTTTCAATGATGAAGCCAATCAATGGTCTATTCGAGTCTGCTTTCAATGATGAAGCCAATCAATGGGTCTCTATTCGGGACTATGGCCTAATAGGTATAAAAAGTGAAGTATGGATAACACTCCCTACTCAATATTGTGTCAAAGATATAGCAAATATGATGCAACAACTAGACCAATCTAAAAATGGTCTCAAGCCAGAGTGAATGGGTCACAAACTCTACCTAAATAATGGCATGTGGAATTGCTTTATTTCTCTTGATCATGTGGAAGCATATGGGTATCTACACTCTATATCTTGGTGCAGTTTGTCTCAAAGGCAAGGCCCTCACACCTCAAACCCATAAAGAACAATGGAGAAAAATGTGACCTCAAGTTGCAAATCTAGAGAAGGGAAGTTTCCATCTGTATGTTGAGAGTAGACCGGGGATAGTAACACACGACACTAAAGAACTTCAGATGGGGTTTTCTCTCCAAAGAAGTCCAAAGAACCCAAAGAATATATTATAACACCCTATACATGTATAAAAGCATAGTGCTATGATTAGCAAAGCATAGTGCCCTGGTTAGAGTTAGAACATGAAACTACTTTTCATCAGTAAAAATCTATCACCGAGAACCGTAAGACAATCCTGATTGAATCTTTAGCATACTAAACTATCTGCTTCTTGATAATGAAGGAAGCCGAGATTCTAAATCCTTGTTGTCGAAGAGGTAATGTCAGGAAACCACAGAGCTAGCCCAGAGTCGACCACTCCTCTAACATCCATAAGTCATATGGTACTTTCTTTTTCTCGTTTTGCTTTCTATTTGCCTTGGTACAATCATTATCCTAGCAGTTGTAGTCATCCTGGTGCAGTAGTAGGAGGATGTACTAGTAGTTTCAGTGCTAGTACAATATCAAGGGGTCAATAGAGTGGTGGTAGTTCAAACCTAAGTGTGGCTTCAAACATGATTTATTTATCCTACTAAATTGTCTGCTTCTAAGATCACCCTTGATTCATTTATATCGGCGGTGACATATCATAGTGAGGAGCTTGGCATAGAGAAGACCAAGGTCTGATTTTGTGGGCCCAAGATATGAATCGCAGATAAGGGTTCCTTTAGATTAAGAGCTACGGTACTCGATGTAACACTATATGGTGCACTGAAATGGTTCTATCGTAGTCTCAGTGGAAGTGTCTCTTTTAACTAAAGGTGCTAGTGGAAGCACAACAGATAAAGTGAGCATGGTCAGAAGCTACTCTTATAGAGGTTGCAATTGACTTCAGCAATGGACACGGATGCAATTCCAAGTTGGTTAAGTGTTCGTTGGTTCATGGATGCATTGGGCACTATGTCCCTAAATGCTATCTGCTGACATGCATTTCAAAGATTACCACAGAAAGGAATCCCTCTTGGGTTGTCCATGGACAGTCAGTATCAAGGGTAAGTTTTGGATATTAATCTTTAAGTGCTTGAGATTTAATCCAGATATCGCTGTATCAATAAAGCAAATGAAATGAATGAAAGAGTGCATCCTAAGTAAGAGGAATTCAAATTAAGTGCATAGTGAACTACCATGATGTTGCAAATAACAACTTAGTCAACACAGCCAAGAGGTTCAAGGAGCTAGAACAAAATATAATTGTATCAGATAACATATTAGGGTAACTTGAATAAAAGCACAGAGCACTAGCCAATTACCGAGATGCTTTTCTGATTCCACTTGCGTCTTCCAGATTGTGAGATTTATTTATGTAGGGGGGAGCTCTGATACCAACGTAACACTCTGTGTTGACTATAAGTGTTCAAATTAGTCTTGTTGGAAAATGGATACCAACCTTGCAAACAATGGAAAAACAATATTTATGAAAACTGGGATTGGGAACATAGAACACAATGGAAAAACAATATTTATGAAAAAATGGGATTGGGAACATAGAACACAAGATAATCTATGCCACTGCATTTTACTTTTGCAAAAAGACTTCAAGTAGCAACAACAAGAGCTGAGGAAATGCTAGGGTGCTTAGGGAGACTCCCCCTTAAGTCAGCTTTGGTTAAAATGGGACTTCTTATACAAAAATTCCAAAAATTCAAAACACGAGTAGAAAGGAATCGATTAATGTTTACTGCATTAGCAGTTTTGGGGGTTGACGAGCAAGTGTTTAAGAGTAACACGATCACTGATTGGAGGATTGCACATAAAATTTTGGCAAACATTAGATTATAGAGGAAAAATGCAGCACCGATGGACAATTATTCTTCTTTATGTCCCTCCCTTTGTTCTATGGATAAAAAGAAGGAATATGCAAAGTGCACAGGGACTGAAGCCTCAAGCAATGCCATCAAATTGTATATGGCCTCAGTTTTATGGAGAAAAAAAGCAAAACAAAGAGCGCATAGGCACTGAGGCCTCAAGCAATGCCATCAAATTGTATATGGGGCAACCTATTATATGTACCCAACATGTATGAAGAGGAAGAAAGCATTGATATCCTGTTGTAATAAGAATAGTGTGAGGCCGGAAGAGCTGAGGAACTGAAGGAACGAGACAGTAATAATCGTCATCTAGTACCTGAAGGTCTGGTACTTGAAAAATTATGCCTTAATTAACTAGTGTTTGGCGAGTCATTATGCAGGTCAGAGGCGTATGAAGCAGGGACAAATTAGCGTGGCTCGAAACATAACAATTCGCTGAGAATGTGTATCCTTACAGAGGACTTAAAATGCAGGACAAAGAATGTACATGACCGGGTTTGGGTGCAGAGGACTTAAAACAAGAAGTTCGTTGGACAGAGAAAGTTAGAGCTCATTGACACGAAAGAACTAGATGGCTATGTAATATTAAGCAATGCAATAATATGTAATTAACATGAAAAGAGCCAGATGGCTATGTAATATTAAGCTATGTAATTAGGCTAAAAAATTCTAAACAAAAAATGTTATTAGATTAATGCTACATGAGACTTAGCATTAGTTTTTTGAAATAAAATGTTTCTATCATATTCTATATATTATATCTAAACTTGACTCTTTAACCCAACCTAAAATTGGAAAGCCTGTAATAAACTGCAATAAGAATCTTAAGTTGCTTGTCCAGTCAAATTTTTTTTAAAATAAAATTAAAATAATTTTAAATAAAAATGTCTAGAAAATATTGGCTTAAATCAAGCCATATGGAAAAAGTCTGAAAGAAAATAATAGGATTTTAGCGATTTATTGATTGCTATATACCTAGCAGTAAGCAGGTATAATAATAAGAAAGAGGCTAGGTACTTTTTTCACTCATCTGATAAAAAAATCTCACCACTCCTTATCTTTGTTCTAGCAATTGATGTTGTATTAACTAACTGTTTCTTAAAAAAATCAACAATAGAAATCAAATAGAGAGCTCTACGGTTCAATGCCTAAATAGTGGATATCAAGCTCTACAACATCGTACTTTGATTTTTGATAAACAAATTTCACAATGAAAAGAATGCTAACTTTGATGGCTATTGCACATCCACCATAGAATGTGCCCTAACTCCTTATGTTCTCATTTCTTCCGTCAAAGTCCAATATAAGTGTTTAAACAAATAACAAAACTTCTCTTGCAAAGTATTTACAGTAGTTGAATTTAATGTGATTGTACATTTTTTTGCATATAGAATATTTTTAAGTTTGATTGATAAAAACAATGTCAATTATTTAATATTTTTTCCGTCAAATTTTAAAATAGTTTCGAAATCTAATTAAAATAAAAATAACTAGTGTAAAATAACTTAGATCTTTTTTCCATTTGTTTACCACAACGAGTCTTTTAATATTTTCCTGTGCCTAAAACTATACGACTGTGACAATATCTGCCCCGGAGCTTATCATGAAATAGACAAGGTGGTTGCAAATTACACATCAACTCCCAACATCGAGTGAGATGTATGCACTATATGACAGAGTAATAAAATCTATGACACACCTGCACATATGTCACTAAATCTGGAGTGGCTTTATTTAGAGTTGGCTCCTAACAGCGAAGAGATTCTTTCAAAGTTGGTGTTGGTCCTTAATGTTCGTGTTGATACTCTTCTTTCTCCTTGGTTTTTTTCAAATGTTCAATGGTGTACAATGTAATTAGGTAAATGTTTAATAATATTAATGGTGTACAATGTAATTAGGTAAATGTTTAATAATATTAATGGTGTAAATGTAATTAATTTAATTACATTTTTTTTCATTATTTTTGGGTGAAATGTTTGATATATTATATTATAATTTTGGTTACTTAAAATAAAATAAAAATAACATTATTAAAATAAAATTTCTAAGTTATTATTTATTTTATCAATTTTTGTTGGGTAGTTTAGGTAAATTTGAAATAAAAATAAAAATAACCCTATATCCAAATAAAAAGTTATTATTTTTTTAATTAGTTTTTATTGGTTTGTTATGGTAAATTTTACTTGATCAAGTCAGTTTTTGAGCTCTGATTTTAGGACAACCCATGGTATAGTCCATGGTGATTTTATCCCTTTTGAGTAGATAAAGAGTTAAAATGGATCTAGATTGGTATTAATGATAGCCAATTTTACAAATTGTTTAAGTTAAATACTTTTTAACTAAATAAATTATATATAAGAGAGCCTTCTAAGTTATATAAGTTTGAGTTTTTTAATTGAATTGTGTATAAACGTTAATATCTTTAAAGTTTTGAAATTTCAATAGTGATTTTAGTAAAGTTTTTTAAAAATAATTAAATTTTAATATTTAATAAAAATAATGAAATTAATATAAGTTAGACAAAAATATCATTAAATCTAAAAAAATAGATTTAAAATTTAATATAAATGATATATTTAATTATAAATTATTTAACCAGTATAATTTATCAATATATTTTAAATTAAAAAAATATAAAGTTGAATTATAAATGATTTAATAACTATTTATATTAATACAATGTGAATTTCAGCTATTTAAATAATTTAACATATTAGCCTAAATCATTTATCAATTATTGAGAGAGGTCAAATCTTTTGAGGTGAAAACCTCTTTTTTTAGTGCAGAACATGAAGAAATGTTTGCATGCCAAAAAATTTGATCCCTCTCAGCATTTAAATTCAGAATTAAGATGGATCTAGACTGGTTTTAATTAGTGTACCATGTCATTGCTACTCAACAAGTATTTAATCTTATTTATAAATTAACATAACATTTATTATTAGGCTTAGCAATCTAGTTCCAAAATGACAATGGTATGTTTACAACATTTGATTGAGTGATTACACTTGACTAAATTACAAGGTAATATTCAACTATGAAAGACATAATTCCACTAGGAGGGTATGCTACCATTTGGTTCACTTTCCATATACTTCATGATAATTGTTATTTTTGTGCAAGGTGTCGGTTCTCATTATTACCTTGATTATAAACAACATAGATAATAAATCATAAGACTAGTTCAACATATACCATTCAAGGATTTTAGGGTTAGCATTGAATACAGTAGTAATACATAGGCATACTCTTGTATGCTCCTCATAGTACAATGGTATTTCCCTTAAAGTAAATCTTGTGATTATGTTGGAGTCCTCAACAATAACTACATCCCTTTGCATAATGTCCTTGAGGAACTTGACTCCTTGATACATTGTTAGTGCTTCCGCTTGTTATTAGTTGCTTCTCCCTATCTTTAGGAAAATTTTAATTTATAGGGACCTCTTCCACTTAGCAAAACACAACGCAAGGTCTTGATCTCCATTGAATCCATTCCCTCTAGTTCCATAGTTTTGGCATACGGAATTTTAGCTACTGGTTGCTTTTTGGGTATCCCTAAAATTCGTATACCTTCGCTCATTGCAATGATGAATCAGACAAGTGTATAATGTGATTTCAAGGACACCTTATCTCATTTGCAGTGAACATTTCTACTAGCTCCATGCGAAGGACCCTTTTTTCAATATGTTTTCAATTCTATGTTTTGAATTTTTTTTTTAATTAGAAATATAAAATCATAAATTTAATTAATTATATGTTTTAATTTTATTTTATTTTTAAATTAAAAATATAAAATCATAAATTTAAATGGTTCAA
This sequence comes from Pinus tabuliformis, assembly GCA_031772625.1. Taxonomy (NCBI): domain Eukaryota; kingdom Viridiplantae; phylum Streptophyta; class Pinopsida; order Pinales; family Pinaceae; genus Pinus; species Pinus tabuliformis. The sequence goes on from CM062806.1 coordinate 369,873,186, forward strand.
ATTACATTATAGTGCACTTAATATTTATAATATGGGTAGCCCTTTCCAAATTTATACTTTCCATTATATATTAAATATTATCCATTAAAATGAAAATAAATATTTACAAATTTTAATAATAAAAAAGAATTTGGTATGTTAATAATTTTTATTAGTAATTTTCAAATTATAAATTATAATTTTTGAAATTATATTACATTTTTCATGTATTATGGTATATAATATTTATAAAATTAAATAAAATAACCGTATATTTAATAAAAATTTTATTATTATCAATTTTATGGTTTGAAATTTTTCCAAAATAAAAATATAAAATTATAATTTTAAATGGTTCAAATTTCATTGTAATTCACTTGATATTTATAATATTTATGGGCTTTTCCAAGTTTATGTTTTCTAATTTATATTAAATATTATTGATTAAGATAAAAATAAATATCTACAAATTTAAATAATTGCATGGAGAGACTTTAGTCCAACATGAATGATTACATGGGAGACTTTAGCCCAAAATGAATGAGATGTTCTAAGGTTATGTAATGTTATTTAAACTTGTTAATTTAGTCAAATTACATAAATATAAAATAAAATAAAATAAGAATTATAATTATTAATAATTAAACCATTTTAGATTCCTCTTAACTCTAGATTTAGATAGCCTACAAAGGGATCAAATTTCTCAAGGTGCAAGCTTTTCCTTTAGATCCATCTTAACTCTACATTTATTCAGCATAGGGAGGGAATTTTTTTTGATGATAATGTTAGAGCTTGTTCTATTTGCATAGTTTAAGAAATCTTACAAAGACCCAGGATTTCACACGAATGAGAGAGACAATTTATTTGATGTGGTTTATAAACATGTATATGCATCTCCTAGATGGGGAGGAGCATGTGGAGGGATATGAAGGTGAGTATGAGATTGTTTTGTGTGATCTTCTATTTTCTCAAATCTTCCCAGAGCATTTTGTTCCTGGAGATAATCAAAAATTTTCTGAGATTTAACCGTATTCCACCAATTTGTAACCCAAGGCTCCAAACATTTCCGTAATGAAATAGGAATTACCCAAGGCAGTACTACTAAACATGCGAGATATCGTAGGGAAGTTGATGCTTTATATTCAGACACTTCCAATTCGTGAATCGCTAACGAACCTGATTCACTTGTCAAAAAATCCATCACAACTTGTTAGATTTCTCACTGTACAATGTTTTTATGTGCTTGAGTTTGTGCTAAAAGGAAATCTAACACATGTTAGATTTTCTTTTACATTGCAATGTTGTTAATCTAGCACACATTAGACTTATTTAGTTCTAAAATGTTGTTATGTTCTTGTGTTTGTCCTAGAAGGAAATATAGCATGTGTTAGATTTCTTTCAAATTTAAATATGCTTGTGTTTGTGTTGGAAGAAAATTTAACACAAGCTAGATTTCTTATACTCTACAATGTTGTTGTTGGCAATGTGCGTGTATTTGTGGTAGACATAAATCTAGTACTTGCTAGATTTCTCACTCTACAATGTTTCTATGTGCTTGAGTTTGCTCTAAAAGGAAATCTAACACATGTTAGATTTCATTTTACATTGTAATGTTGTGAATCTAGCACACACTAGACCTATTTAGTCCTACAATGTTGTTATGTTCTTGTGTTTGTGCTCGAACACAAGCTAGATTTCTTATACTCTACAATGTTGTTGTTGGCAACGTGCTTGTATTTGTGGTAGACATAAATCTAGCACTTGCTAGAATTCTCAATCTACAATGTTTCTATGTGCTTGAGTTTGTGCTAAAATGAAGTCTAACACATATTAGATTTTCTTTTACATTGCAATGTTGTTAATATAGCACACATTAGACTTATTTAGTCCTAAAATGTTGTTATGTTCTTGTGTTTGTGCTAGAAGGAAATATAACATGTGTTAAATTTCTTTCAAATTTAAATTTCCTTGGGTTTGTGTTGGAAGAAAATTTAACACAAGCTAGATTTCTTACACTCTACAATGTTGTTGTTGGCAATGTGCTTGTATTTGTGGTAGACAAAAATCTAGCACTTGCTAGATTTCTCAATCTACAATGTTTCTATGTGCTTCACTTTGCACTAAAAGGAAATCTAACACATGTTAGATTTTCTTTTACATTGCAATGTTGTTAAACTAGCACACAATAGAATTATTTAGTCCTAAAATGTTGTTATGTTCTTGTGTTTGTGCTAGAAGGAAATATAGCATGTGTTAGATTTCTTTCAAATTTAAATGTGCTTATTTTTGTGTTGGAAGAAAATTGAACACAAGTTAGATTTCTTATACTCTACTTTGTTGTTGTTGGCAACGTGTTGTATTTGTGGTAGACATAAATCTAGCGCTTGCTAGAATTCTCAATCTACAACGTTTTGAGCTAAAAGGAAATCTAACACATGTTAGATTTTCTTTTACATTGCAGTGTTGTTAATCTAGCACACATTAGACTTATTTAGTCCTACAATGTTGTTATGTTCTTGTGTTTGTGCTAGAAGGAAATATATCATGTGTTAGATTTCTTTGAAATTAAAATGTGCTTGTGTTTGTGTTAGAAGAAAATTTAACACAATCTAGAATTCTTATAGTGTACAATGTTGTTGTTGGCAACGTGCTTGTATTGGTGGTAGACATAAATCTAGTAGTTTCTAGATTTCTCACTCTTGAATGTTTCTATGTGCTTGAGTTTGCGATAAAATGAATTCTAACACATGTTATATTTTCTTTTACATTGCAATGTTGTTAATTTAGCACACATTAGACTTATTTAGTCTTAAAATGTTGTTATGTTCTTGTGTTTGTGCTAGAAGGAAATATAATATGTTATATTTCTTTCAAATTTAATTTTTCTTGTGTTTGTGTTGAAAGAAAATTTAACACAAGCTAGATTTCTTATACTCTACAATGCTATTGTTGGCAACGTGCTTGTATTTGTGGTAGACATAAATCTAGCACTTGCTAGATTTCTCACTCTACAATGTTTCTATGTGCTTGAGTTTGCATTAAAAGTAAATCTAACACATGTTAGATTTTCTTTTACATTGCAATGTTGTTAATCTAGCACAAATTAGACTTATTTAGTCCTAAAAATTTGATATGTTCTTTTGTTTGTGTTAGAATGAAATATAGCATGTGTTAGATTTCTTTCAAATTTAAATGTGCTTGTGTTTGTGTTGGAAACAAATTTAACACAAGCTAGATTTCTTATACTCTACAATGTTGTTGTTGGCAACGTTCTTGTATTTGTGGTAGACATAAATCTAGCACTTGCTAGATTTCTCACTCTACAATGTTTCTATGTGCTTGTGTTTGCGTTAAAAGTAAATCTGACACATGCTAGATTTTATTTTAAACTGCAATGTTGTTAATCTAGCACACATTAAACTTATTTAATCCTACAATGTTGTTATGTTCTTGTGTTTGTGCTCAAAGGAAATATAACATGTGTTAAATTTCTTTCAAATTAAAATGTGCTTGTGTTTGTGTTGGAAGAAAATTTAACACAATCTAGAATTCTTATACTGTACAATGTTGTTGTTGGCAACGTGCTTTTATTTGTGGTAGACATAAATCTAGCACTTGATAGACTTCTCACTCTACAATGTTTCTATGTGCTCAAGTTTGCGCTAAAAGGAAATCTAACACATGTTAGATTTTATTTTACATTGCAATGTTGTGAATGCTAACATGTTTATGTTTAGGCTAAAAGGGAATCTAGCTTGTGCTAGATTTTTTTTGTTGTGTAATGTTGTCATTGGAAATATTTATATGTTTGTGTCATAACTAAATGTAACACAGACTAAATTTTCCTCACCCTACAATGTTGTTATGTGATTATGTTTCCATTAGAAGGAAATATAGTATGCATTATATTTCTTTCACCTTGTAATTTTTTTATTTTCAACGTTCTTGTGTTTTTTATAGGAGGAAATCTTTGTACACTATCCCATTCTTAGACCACATATTCCATATGAAGGGCCTTCTAATCATTTCACGGTTTAAAATTTTTTATATTGTAACAATAGTCTATTTAGGCATGGACTAAAACTTCATAGTCTCTAAAAGGCAAGGTCAAATGTCCCGGGAAATATTATTATTGCAATGTTTTTTTTTTTCTAAGTAAAGACTAATTCTATTAATAGAGAATAAAAGTATATTTACAAGGAGGTCGAAGCCTCAACAGAAAGCCGAAATTGTCCATCAGAATATTCAAACTATCCAGAAACTAAATGCCCAAAAACCATACATTAGGAACTTTGCATGTTGGAAACCATGGAAAAGGCAGAAAAAGGGCTATAACCATGCTGTCAAAAACTAACCAGATATCCTGAGGTAAAAAGAATTGAAAAGCAAAAGACCCGATACAAAAAGACATTATCAGAACCAGAGAGATATAGAGCAATGTCCTGAAGAGCATAGAAAAAAACTGGTGAAGCGAACAGGGCCCATGAGGCGTCAGACATTCGTGACATGGTCCTGATCTTCCTCCACCACCGGGCATGCATTGCCTTCCCAGAAATCGTCCTTCGTTTCCTTAGAAACCATACCGCTGCCACTTGGAAGAGTTACTAAACTGCGGATGCCATAGGAACACTCCGCCAGGTCACTAGAGCCCGGAACTCCCTGGAGGTCACGTCTGGTGGCTTGGAAACATCAGGAACACTTTCCTCAGCCTGCACATCATCACAATTGAACACATTGCCCGCGTCTTCTCCACGCTACTTTCTCCCATGGCCACTCTGAGACTGCGTCTTCGAGGTATGAGTAAAACCTCTAGGCCGAGCCTCTTCCTCTACAAAGATGATAGTAATGCTGGCTGAGAGAATGGGCTTGTTGAGGCTACTTTGAAATTTGAAATGGGTGGTCTAGAAGGTGTTATGCGGAAAATGCTTACCATGAGAACTGATTTGAAGCGGAATGACACAAGCTGATGGAGGGGAAGCAGGAGCCATAGGGATTTCAGGCGAAGGAGCAGGCAGAGACCGCCCACGGCCCCCATGACAGCCACCATAGCGATTGCATAAGCGGTGGCAAACCGTTGTTAGAAAGCTAAAACCACTTGAAGGAGATTTGAAGCAAGAAAAAGCAAGACAGGTACCGAAGACGGTGCAGGAAGGCCTGAGGATGAGTCGTTTAAAAACCATATACTAGACATCTAAGGTTGCAGCTGAGGTGCTGTAGGAAAACAAAAGTCTTATGCAAGCTAAGGCAGGAGGGCCAGGAGGAAATGAGCAATGTGAGAGCTGACGGATGCATAAATAAAACCTCAAGCGAAGTCTTTCGAGCAGAGGGAGCAATAAATTCGGAATGTCGATTGATCTGTAGGTACCCTGTGTGAGCACGCTTTAACCAGGAGACGGCGTCGATAAGTGTGCGATCCTGCCACCTGCAGGACCAGATGCTGGCACTCGAGAGCCCCATCATAAATGTTGCGTTAAAACACCCGCATCCGGGTGCGATTCTTCCACCTGCTGCTTTTCATTCTTCACAATATTGTGATAATCGATTAATTGGGAGGCAGAGGCAAGGCTGGAGAAGGATCCTGCGTGAAGTTCCAATCCACAATCCACTCCAAGATTTGCAAGAAATTCTGCCACATTATTTCCTTCTCAGTGGGTATGCTTGATAGAGATAGCCCTGTGACTGGAGAGCCAAATCTCAATGAGCTCAAGCCTTTTCGCCATTCTCCAGCTGTTGCTCACCTTGCACGAGGGAGTGCCATGTATGATTTTGGACACCATATTTACGATGATCAGAGAATCCCCTTCTATGATAAGCGGAAAGAATTCTTTGTCATGAGCTAAGATAAGGCCTTGCCACAAACCTTCCAGCTCCGCCGAGTTATTGGTATCCCATCCTTTTGAGCCAAATAAAGTTAGGAGAGGAGTCCTGAGATGGTCTTTGAAGATCCTTCCGAAGCCTGACTGTCCTGGATTGCCTTTTGAGGCTCCATCAAAGTTTAGCTGTATCATATGATTAAGAGGGGGGATCCACTTGGTGGGCAAATGGTTCATCGAAGGCAATTTCCCATTGGATTTAAGCTCCTGATTCCATTGTATATTCCATTTTGCCCAAATGGATTGTTCTTGCGGCAAAGAAGGAAGATCTTCCTGAGACCAAGAACGTAGAAAAAGGGTTTCTTTGATGTTTTGGCAGATGATGCTCCAGAGATTCCCTACAAGCATAGCTTGATCCTTGAATATCCTGCGATTCCTTTCCTTCCAAATGTTCCACATGAGGAAACCTGGAATAAGCTTCCATAGGAAGTTTAGAAGTTTGCATTGATAAGGTGTCTGGTCCCAATTGCGAACTATGGCAATGATGTCTCCATGAACTCTGCCCTCCTTTTGACATTGAAAGCTGACTTTTTCCCAGAGCTGGCGCATAGTATGACAGGATTGCATAAGATGCTTAATGGATTCCTCTTCTTGCCTGCAGTTGGGGCACATGGAGGGCCCATAATAATTCCTTTTTCTAAGATTATCCCATGTGAGGATCTTGTTTTGACATAGGAGCCAGAGAAAGGTAGAGACTTTCGGCCAGTTGGAATGGTCCCAAACTTTGCTCCATAGCAGGTCTTTGACCATATGCTGCTTGATGATGATGTTGTAAGCTTCCCTTGTGGTGAAGGTGCCTTTTTCTTCATATCCCCATCTAAGGATATCCATTTCCTCTAAAAATTATATTTTCCTTTTTATTAATTCTGATGTGAGAGATTGTTGAGCCTGTGCTAATCCATGTCTTAAAATCTGGTCCTCTTTAATCCATCTTCTATACTCCTTTATGGAGGAGTAATTCCAAAAATTTCTAACCTTGTCATACTCATGCAAATCCTGCTCTGGAAGCTGCAAATGAGAAAGAAGGTCCTTAAGCTTTGGCAACTGCTGCCAGGAGTCCTCCCAGAACCTAGCAGTGTTGCCATCCTTAACTTCCCAAAACCTGTGCTGGTGAATTAAGGTTCTGTGTTGCTTGGCCGAATTCCAAATTAGGGAGCCCATGCCAACTTCTGACAATCGTATTCGTTCTTCTACTGGGCATTTGCTTGCATATTTGGCTGTCCAGAGAGAAGCCCAGGGAGTAAAGGGCGCATAAAGCCATCTCCAGCAAATTCTAGCTTCCATGACCTCATTGTTGATAGACGAATCCCTCAAACCAGTGCCACCAGCACATTTCGGAAGGCAGACTTTGTCCCATTTGACAAGAGCCCATTTGCAGGTAGGTCCAGAGCTTCCCCATAAGAAGCGACACTGAAGTTTCTTGATCTCTTTGAGAACCCACTTGGGAGTGGCCAGGATAGAGAAGAGGTAGAGTGGCATGGAATGAAGAATAGATTTTATGAGGACTAATCTACTTGCCATGTTGAGGGTCCTCTGAGTCCAGAGGAAGAGGCGAGCCTCCAGTTTTTCTAAAAGGACTTTCCAAGAGTAATGCTTAAGAGCCGAGGCTATCAGAGGCGCTCCTAAATATTTGGAAGGGAGAGATGCAATGGTAAATCCAAGAATACGAGCTATAGCTGCTTGGGTATTAATGGGAGTGTTGAAAAAGAAGTTTTGAGATTTGGCTCTATTGATATTGGCTCCTGAGGCATCTGAGAAATCCGACAGAACAGATTTGAGTTGACGAGCTTCTTGAACAGATGGATGACTGAAAAGCATATTGTCATCAACAAATTGTTGATGAGAGAAAGTAGAGGAATTGTGGAAGGATAAGCGTTTGAGAAACTGAGATTGCTAGGCTTTTTTAATGCTTTGACCTAATCCCTCTACCATGATAACGAAGAGGAAGGGAGAAAGGGGATCTCCCTACCTAATTCCCCAAGATGGATGAAAGGTGGATGAGGGAATACCATTGATTAACATAGAAAAGAAGGAGGAAGATAACAGACTCATAACCCACCTTACCCACGGAGGAGCAAAACCAAAAGCTGTTAGAATTTTCCTGATGTACATCGAACTTAAACTGTCAAAAGCCTTGGATAAATCTATTTTAAGGAGCATACCTGGCTTCTTGGATTGCTTCAACGAATGGATTATTTCATGAGTTATGATAATTCCGTCCGTTATCTACCTGCCTTCGACATAACCAGATTGCTTAGGCGAGATTATAAGAGGAAGTAGTAGTTTCAGTCTAGAAGCAATGATTTTAGAGACAATCTTATATATTATATTGCACAAAGCGATAGGTCTATACTTATAATAAGCGCTAGGTTCCGCCTCCTTATAAATCAATGTAATCAAAGTGGCATTCAGACCAGGGAACATCCATCTCAATGTTCATGATTCCTCCATAACTTGACACACCTCCATTTTGATTAGGTCCCAGAAATTGTGAAAAAAAATTGAGGTAAATCCATCCGGAGCCAACACCTTCCCAGCTTTCAATTGACGCACTACCTCTTCGACCTCCTGTAGGTCTATAGGTATGATAAGGAGTTGATTATGTTCCTCTGAGATTAATTTGGGAATGTTCCTCAAATTTTTCCCAATAACTTGCGATTGGTCAGTATTTTGCTCTTGATGTGCATGCTTGAAATAATTTAGGAATTCGCTTTCAATTTCTTCATGAGTTTCGACCTTTACCCCCTATTCATTTTGTATGTGTGATATGTTATTATGCATTCTGCGCTGAACGGTAGTTCTGTGAAAATATTTTATGTTTTTTTCTCCGTCCTTAAGCCATTTTATTCTTGATTTCCTCCTCCATAGATTTTCCTCCTGTTTTTCCCTTTCCAATATTTGTGTTTCAAGAGTTCTTTTCCTGTTTTGACAGGTCCTCAGATCGTCCTTCAGTTATGATCCTTTGCTGCAAATTTTTCATATCTTGATTGAGGGAAATCTGGGACTGGAAGATATTGCCAAAAGAGGTGTAGTTTCAGTGTTTGATCTTGCTATTGAGATGCTTGAGCTTCTGTTGAAATTGAAACATTTTGGAGCTGCTAGGAGGAGACAAGTTGTTCCATTCAAAGTTGATTAGACTATTAAAGTCCAGATGAGACATCTAAAAGGCTTCAAAGCGGAAAGGTCTTCGGACATTATGACCAGGGTGATTCCATTAAAGGGAGATTGGCCAATGATCGGACCCTGAGAATGGCAAGATGGAAGCAGGAAATTCTCCTCCCAAGTGAATTGTGTTGTCTGATAGAAGGAATCTGTCCAGACGAGAAGCAATCTGAAGTAATCCTTCTCTTTTGTTATTCCAGTAAAGAGACCATTGTTAGAGGGAATATTAATAAGCTAATTGTTCTGAATAAAGTCTTTTAAGTGATTCCCTTCCCTGTTTCCTCTGCTCCTGCCTCCCCTTTTTTCTTCCAACCTGGCAATCATGTTGAAATCGCCCCCAAAAATCCAGAGAGGGTGTAGCCTATTTTTATTGATCTCTGAAAGGGTGTCCAGAATTGCTATTTTATGTGCAGTTTCCTGAGGAAAATACACATTGGCTATATGTCCATATATGTTGGTCCTAGTAATGTGAAAGATTGCTTGGATGAAGTTTCTGTTTGCATGTATGTTATTGAGCGTAATGGTATGCGCGTCCCATAGAACTGCAAGGTCACTTGACACCCCATCAGCATCCACGGTAGTTCCTAGACATCCTGGCCAGACTTCTATTGCAATTTTTTCTAGAGCTATTGAGTTTCATTTTGTTTCTTGCAAGAATAGGATTTGAGGCTTTTCTTGCATGATCATGTTCTTGAGTAGTCTACCTTTCCTTGGGCTATTGAGCCCTCTAATGTTCCAAGATAACAACTTCAATGAGAAGTGTTGGTGTTGGTAGGGAAATACTTTGTTAACTTGTAGTATCTGCCTGACTCCACTAACATTTCTCCTATTCTGATTATTCATTGGAGATCTGTTTTCCTCCCACGTTTTTTGTTGTCTTTGGCAATGAATTTTCCATCCCAGGGACTTCCAATCTGAACACTGAGAGAGTGATGCCTTTGAGCCCGAGATAGGACTTCCACCAAGTTGTCAACTTGCTGATCTGGGATTTTTTCAAAATTCCTTGTTTTACATGCCTGTTCTAGGCCTAGGATGTCAAGTTCCCCAATGTTGATACTCTCTGGTTCTTCGTCCATGTGCTGGGGTTCGTGTATCTCTTCAAGTTTTTCTACTGTTGTTTTGAGATCGACTGATATATTATCAAACTCCATTCCTTGAGAACTCCAAGCTGGGGTTTTGAGCTGGCTAGGAGAAAGGGTATTTTTGAACAACAGATCTTCTGGGATCGGTATCCGATCTTTTTGCATTGTCTGTTTATCTTTCTTTGATTCATTTTTAGGAGGAGTGGGGTTAATTGAGACAAGATCATTATCTTGGGCTAACGCTTCGAAGCTGTTGCTTGTTGAAGGATTGGAAAAGTTAGCTGGAGGCATCTTGGGGTTAGTTACGATTTCTTATGGTTTCTTCTGTGGCTAGCTACCTTGGTGAATCCATCAGATCCAGGCTTATCCGAGGACAATTGGGAGGAGGGTTTTTTATTTAAAGGACAATCCCTAAACAAGTGGCCCAGATCGTGACATCTTCTACATCTAAACGGCACATGTTCATAGTCGATCATTTGAACCCATTCAATATCATCATGAAATAAACTTACCGCATCCGAAAGTGCTTGATTGAGGTGCATGTAGATGCAAATCCGAGCATATGAAGTGTATTTACTGATTATTTTTTCCTCTTCCGCTTTTATGAACTCACCCAATGCGTTTCGGATTTCTTGCAAAGAATTTTCCTCCTTGTATTCCATGGGAAGCGATTAAAGTCTTATCCAGACTGGAGCCCACCTAAGATCCTCCTTGTCAGGGTTGAAATGCTCTATCCTACCCTTGAGATACAGACTAGCAGTGTTGAAGAAGTACGACCCTTCGTTGAGAACCTTGTTCCGGTCTTCTAAGTAGTTAAAAATGGCTGTGAAGAACCCTTTTGGCCCTAGTTATAGGGTAATGTGACCCTTTGGGTTCCATTTCGAGGCTATCGAGCCACGTAGCGCTTTCTCAATTGGCCAAAGTCCTATAAACTTGCCTATTGATGCATGATCCCTCATGAACTGTATCCTGGCATTGATTCGATGGCTTGGAAATTCTAATTTTGGGTGCTCAGTAGCTACTGGCTTGCATGTGCTCGAGCTGACTTTGGGTTGATCCTGTTTGCTCTGTGCCTTTTCTTGTTGTAAGCTTGGACCCGTGCTATCATCAGTCTGCGCCCCTGTCTTGTCATTTTCTTCATTCCGACACTACTTGCTATCATCCTTTGGGGGAGGCGCAGCGTCCTCCCCCTGACAGGGGATCATGGAGCTTGAACTTCCCTGTAGGAAAATGTGGAATCGTGAAACTATCATTACTATCAAAGCTGCGAATGTCAAGAGAGCTCTGTCGTAGTAGAGGATACAGAAACCCTAGAGGGTTGAACCACCGCGTGCTCTCATAGTTACTTCGTTATTATTGCAATGTTTTTATTGACATTGTGTTTATGTTTTTGCTAGAAGGAAATTTAGCATCCACTAGATATTCTTTACAATACAATGTTTTTGTTGGCAATCTTCTTGTATGCGATAGAATATAGTCTAGCATGGGTTACATTTCCTTTGCCTTGCAATATTTTTAATGACAATGTGTTTGTGTTTGTGGTAGAAGGAAATCTAGCTTGTCCTATATTTATTTTGTTTTGCAATGTTTTACTTGGAAATATGAATGTGTTCGTACTAAAAATAATTCTAGCACATGCTAGATTTCTTTCACTTTACAATGTTTTTTTTGACAATATCCATGCGTTTGTAATAGAAATAAATTTAGGATGCGAATATTTCTTTTTCTTTGCAAGATTCTTGTTAGCAATATGCTTTTGTTTGTGTTAGAAGTAATTATATCACATTTATATTTCTTTCACCTTGCAAAGTTGCTATGTGTTTGTCTTTGTGCTAGATGAAGATCTAGAAGAAAATCTAATGATCACCATAGTTAATGTTTTTTCATTGTGTTTTGCTTTTATTTTTTCTAAAGCAAACTAAGAATATACATGACTATAAGAGATAAATTTTGTGTATATATGATTTTGTTGTAGTCTCTACAATTGTTTTTATTTATTCACAATGTAATGTCTTTTGGAAATGTTCTTATGCTCGTGCTAGAAGGAACCTAGTAGATGTTTACTTTCCTATATTCACGATTAAAAGAACATAATAAATTATTTGGGGGTGCCCTTTTTCTAACCTTGATTAGCTATTATTGTGAGTTCTATACTTGTTATTGTTCTTGTTCATTTTGTTACACATATAATGATGTGAGTAGTTATAGTATTTATAAATTCATATTTTCATCAATAATTCGAAACTGTGATAACACTTTTCTACTTTATTTTCAGATACCATGGACTATGAAGCTAGTGAGACTTGAAAGGAAGCATCCAAGGAAAAAGGAAGTTCAAGAAACACGACACCAAATTCTTTAAATGGTATGACGATTTTAGTTTATACTTTGTTACAATCATTAGACATTGTGTTAATAACTCGTTGTTGATTAATAAAACCTATGGAAATAGCCTTAGAAGTGGGGTTTTAATGAGGACAACCCATACTAACATGGGTATTTTTTTTCCAAGAAATTTTAACTATGTGATAACTTTTGGTGTCATATACTAAGCTTGCATAACATATGTACTCATTTATTAGTGTGTGTAAACCATGGAAACTGTTGAGCGTGAAATTCGAAGTAAAGTAGCAAAGAGGAAAAGAAAAACAAGTGATATACAAATGATGCCCCCTTCAACTGGTATGGTGGTTCTATATTTTATGTACTCTTTTAGAAATGGTTGGATTAGGTGGTTTCTTTTCTTAGAAATTTTACCCACGTGATAACTTTTGGTGTCTTATAGTAAAACTAGCATAGCATATGTACTCATTTATTATTGTGCATGTAAATAGAAATCATGTTTTATAAGGTTGTTTAATAATATTTGGTATTTCATGTATTCCATAATTTTTTTTCTAGAAACCACGAAATCTGGTGTGCCTGAAACTGGAAGTAAAGTAGTGAAGAAGAAACAAAAAAAAAGTGATATACAAACATTTCCTCCAACTCGTGTGGTGGTTTTACATTTTATGTACAACCTTTTAAAAATGGTTAGATTAGGTGGTTTTTCAGTATTTATAAGAACATTATGTGACAATATTTGAAATTATATTTTCATTTTGATTAATGCAAATATTTTTTTGTTGTTATTTGCAGAACTGGTTGGCCCAAAAGCAAACGAAATGTTACAACCATCACTTAAGAAAAATAAACGTTATTCAACTCAAAAGGCAGTATCAATAATACCTTCTACTCCTACTTTTGAAATGATTAAAAAATACAATACATATAATAAATATGAGTTTGTGCATGATTGGTACATCCAAATAGAAGCTCCCATGAATATGTTTCCTGATATGTATCTATTTGGATCAATAGATGGAAACGAACCAAAGATATTAGGAATAATAATTAATTTCTATGTTTACAATGAAAATGACATTGACTTTCAAGTGGAAATGATTAAAGAAAATGGGGTAATATTAATTCCATGTCAAGTGGAGTATACAAATTTTAGACCAAATTTGATTGAAGCTTCAAGTACTGATTCAACAAATACGATAAAGAATTCAATGTTCAAGTTGGATAACTTTGAGAGCTTCTCTAAATCTAGACTAAATAGTTATGCAGATCTTTTAAAACGCATCACCACCGTTCTGAAATATCGCTATGTAAGAAGTAAAAAAAACACCATCTGTACTTCTTCATTTACAACAAAAATGTAAATTTCTTGATAAAATACGAGATGATAAAATTGATTCTCAATTACTTGCTTTGAGAAGAGTATATTTATCTAATTTGGAGGAGAGCATAACAAAAAGTGATTTCAAGCTCACTATAGAAATTCAAAAAACTAGGAAAGTTGAATTTGAGACAACTAACCTTGCAAATCAATGTGATGAGATTCATGAAGCCTTCAAGCATTGCTATCTATTTTCAAACTCCTTTAATAGAAAAGTGGTTGTTGAAATATGTAAAGAAGCCCCTAAAGTGTTCAAATTAAGATCATGAGATGATTTAAATGTTCAAGTTAGTGAAATCATTCCTAGAAATATTTCAAACCTCACTACTCGATGTTCTTCTGATTCCATTTGACATCAATGAGCCTGATCCATTGGTCAACTATATTAAAATTATAAATAAGACAGATCCAAATTCTAAGAATATCAATTTTTGAATAGTTGATGGTCAACATACCATTCAAGTAGCGAAAGAAATTTTAACAAATCCTAAATATAATGTATCGAGAGAAGTGAAAAAAAATATAAAAAATGTAATGCTCGATTATTGCATCTATCAGTTGAACCCACTGAGGTGATACACATTTGTTGTCAATTAAATTATGCAAATAAGGTATTCTTCAAAAATCCATTTATTGATTGTTTGCGCTCAGCAAGACATTTCTTAATTGCAAACGACAAATTAAAGAAAAGGAGGATTGGATGTTCTAAGACGACTGAAGACAAGGTATGTAATTTTAATTATTTGTACATTTAACATTTTATTATTGTATCTATTTTTATTGTAGATAAATGACTAAAGTTGATAGTATAAGTATATTTTTTTATATTTACAATGATTTCTCATTAGATTATAACACATTATTTAGTTTCATTTTTACATTGAATTCTTATTAGCTTATATTTATTATTTCATTAGGTTGATGATGAAATGTTGTGCTTATTCTTTGACTGTCCAATTACAAATTTTTCTGATAAAAAAATTCTCTTATATCTTGATGAACGTATTTGGGATAAATGGGACATTGTTTTCAGCTGTTACCAACTAGGCACATTAAAGTGTTCTCCAAGCCAACTTGATTTTGAGAACTACAAGAGAAATAGCCTACACAGTTTGACACCATCTACTCTTCGTCCCCTTCAGGGATTAACCATGAAAGAAATTGCTTCAGTAGAATATAAGCTATTGGATGGAACCATTTGGTTTTCTATTCCAATTAATCATCATCAAATGCCATAAAATTAAAATATTATTGTTCTAAATTGAAAACCAACAAAACAATATTGGATGCAATGGTTACATATTGTCAAAGTCATGATCAAAACTTGAATGAGATGAATCTTACCACATTCAACATTCTTGAGATGACTCTTACCACATTCAACATCCTTGAGTGTTATGAAATTAATGATATCATATTTACCAATTTTTGCAACACGGTGGAGGGGTCTAATTATGTCAAAGGAACATGTAATACAAACATAGAGTCCCTTTCTCAGCAAGCATGTGGAGTCTTTGACAGAATGATAAATGGATCAACAAGTGTTCAACAGGTTGATAACAATTTTGAAATTGGTTGTTATTTTGGGGGCCCTCATATTTTGTCAGTGCTTTTGCACTCTTTTCCATGTCAGTTGCAACCAATTTTACATATTGACCTTCTTGTTTTGGATACACTTGCTTTGAAAAAAGAACAATTCCACAAGGGATATTACATTGAATTTTTTCGATTTCTTATCGAAAAAAATGAGTTGAATGACTTTAATATAGTTCTCTTAGTAGAAATTTGGTTTTGTAATGATGTACGTCAGTCTTTGGAAATTTCCATAAAGAACTCCAAGCTCAACTATAAAATGACTAGTGGCATTTATGAATATAAGTCCCAAAACAATTATAGTTATGATATAGTTCTTATTATACATTTCTATACTTCAGAATTAAAAATTTTGGAGGCTATAAAATACTCTCACACATTTGAAGACACATTTGATGAAAATGAGAGAGATTATGATTTCTGGATGGATTTAGTGGAAAAACACAAACAATGTAGTGATGCAAAAGTTGTTATTTCTCTTTATGCAAGGAAAAATTTAATCAAGGCTTGTTGTACATATGGAAGAAGAATTTCATGTGTTGTGCAAATAGAGTCACAAAGGACAATCATGTTAAATAATTACAAATCTTTTCAATTATCAAATCCGGTATCCATTAACTTCTTCGGAAAATCGTGTACTACAGTTCATTTTTTTTTTAATACTTTGGATACTAGTTTTTTCATATTTCTTAATTTTCAAAGTGTTTACTAAAATGACTAATGATGGAGATTCTAAAATAGAGAATGATGAAAGTGGGAGGAAAAAAATTAATCAACATAGTGCTTATGTTGTTGAAAAAAGTATGGAGATGGAAATAGGAGGAGAAGGAGGAGAGGAAGAAGTTATCATACTAGGTACATAATTTGTTTGGTTTTTTCTCTTCATAATTTTTCAATTTATTTAATTTCCATATTCATAACATTTTTGGATGACTATTATAGGGAATTATGAGATGAATGAAATTAATCAAGACAATGACCATGGAACGATGGAGATAGAAATGGGTATTAATCATTGTAACTCTATCTTTTTTTATTTTATTATTATTCTAAATTATTGTGATTCATATCATTTCATATATTGATTATAGTTGGAAATAAAGCGAATGCATATAATGACCAGGGTACTGTCCCACAAAACTACAATCAAGACCAAAATATTATCATGGACGATTATAGATGATTCTTCTTTTGTATAGTTGTTTAATGAATTTTGTTCATTGTCACAATTTCTAACATTTTTTTATGTTTATTATAGTGACAAGCAAAGAGAACCAAGACATTGATCAAATGAAAGTTAAACAAAACTTTAATCAAGAACAAAATATAACATCAGGTACTTATAGTTTGTCCACTTGTTTTCCTTGTTATTTAATGATTCTATTCATTTTCACAATTCAAAATATTTTATATTTTTAATTTGGAAACAAATAAAGGTAACTAAGATGATGATGAGGTGCAATGCTACAAATATGAAGATAATGTCATATCAGATACTTATAACTTGTCTTCTTGTTTATTTTATTATTCTTGAAACTCAAATGCTTGTAACTACCATAACTTTGTATATTTTTATTATAGGAACAAATAAAAAGGATAAAATTAACAATCAAAGTAATGTTGAAGGTGTATATGTGTGTGTTTCTTTTTAAAAGTTGCATTACTAATGTTTTTCTTGGTATTGGTATTTGATTGAAGGTTTAATAAGAAGTACAATTGGTATTTGATAGAAGGTTTAATATGTTTACTCCAGGTCCTATCAAGATGATAAAATAAATTATTGTTTTATCTATAAATAGTGCAAAAATGCTCAAGGTAAGTGTATCGTTTCAACAATGTTTTTAGTAATTTTTGTAACATGAATAAAATGGTTTGACTATATTATTTTCCATTGTGTTGCAGCCAAAACAACTGAAAAGAAACTAGTTATTTTTGAACTAAAGAACATTTTTTTATCATAGCATCAATGATGAAGCAACAAACAAAGGGCATATTGAGGAAATGGGAGCTAATGTTGATTACACAATAGAGAAAAAATTATTTTGGATTCATCCACATGCAAAATCATTTTTTGAAATGTGTTTCAAAAATGAATCTCTTGACATTGAAATCTGGATGATAGCTTTGAAACAAAGCACAACAAGATTTCTAAAAAAGTTGGTTTCAGAAAAATTACAAGATAAACTTGTGTTTAAGTGAACTGCTTAGAACTATAAGACACAAAAGGGACATAAGGTCATTGACAATCCAACGAAAGTTATACACACTAAATCATTGAAAAAAATGTGGGAAATGCATACCCAATATGATGCAACCAATACTATTATAGTTGTTTGTTTAATTGAGAGAGTGAAAGAGAATCGAAACGAAAATGTGATTCTTGCCCCTCCATTCATTGGAGCAAATCAAGGGGATAATTGGTTGGTCAATGAGCTATGGAGAATATTGCATAAACTCAAGAAGGCTACAGATGTGCGAGCTATTTTGAAGGATGTTCAATTACATTTAGAAGTACCTTAAGATTATAGATGTTTATATCATGCTATTATATGTATGACATCATGAATTATTACTTTTATTTCACAACACTAATAAAAGAATTGTTGATTTGGTTTGTCATTACTAAAAATAAAATATTTTGATTTATTTTATTTTATTTTATGTTTGATGAGATGAATGGTCATATAATGTTTTCATATCAAAATTTCCCATGCTATATATATATATATATATATATATATATATATATATATATATATATATATATATAGATATATATATTACAATGGATTACATTGTATGTAGAATTAATAGATAACTGGTCTATTTGTTTTAATTAGATCATTATAATTATTTGCTTTAAATGTGGTTTAAGTTATCGTTATACCTCTTAGAAATTAGTAATGTGAAGGATGACCCATTGCATTCTTATAACCCTTTTTACACCATATAAGTTGAAAAATTATATTAAGTTGTATGTAGCACCAACAATAAACATACAATTTGTACTGAAAGAAGCACAAAAAAATACTAAGGTAGAAGCTCTATAAATTAACATATAATTAATTAGGTTTGAAATTTAAAAATTGTATTATATTGTATGTGAAAATTAATATATAATTAGTTTGTTTACTTGTACTAGACCATTGTAATCATATTTTTAAATTGCAATTAAATAAATTGTTACGAGTCTTAAAATCAATTATTTAAATGGTGGGTCAATGCATTCTTATAAGAATTTTATTCCATACAAATTAAATAAAGGTATTAGGCTCTATGTATAAAGTAAACATATTATTTGTTTGTTCATTTTAATGGGGCAATTGTATTTGTATTTTGTGATACTTTGATCTCATTGTAAAATTACATTTCATACAAATGGAAATAGTTCATAATAAATATTAACATCATTTTTAAAATGATAGGTTTTTCTGTCCTTAAGCAATGAAGTGTTGAAGTGGAGATATATTAATATCATATAGTGGTTGCAATGCAGATGCAGATGGGAATTACTACAAGTCAAAAAATGTTGTTGATATTTGAAATGGAAGAGTATTCTTCCAATCATACACCAATGATGAACAAAATTTTCATATTCAAAGAGAACCAGATTGGCAGTTTGGTGATAGGTCTTATTTTTTAAGGCCTTTTCAATCAGAAGTATTAAAATATTGCTTAAGAAATTATGATGTCACAATATAGACATTAAATGTCACTGACAAGTACATCCGAAATGTACTTGAAAAATCAAATATTGATATGGAGGACTTTAAATTTGCATGGGACAGGTCTCATTGTCATTTTCAAACAAAATTGGAAGTAGGGAGAGCAAGACAATTTTATGAGAAAAAGTTGATTGATGTGCGGTCCCAATATGGAGATAATTATGAAGAATCAAATGTATTGCTAATAGATATAGAAAAGCATACTTCTCAATTCATCAGATATCGATCAAACCACATTTTGATAAAATCATATACAGGAAAAGAGTAAGATACGTGGCTTATGCAAGTTTTATTCCCCTTCCTTAAGACACTTCATCGTATCAAACAAAAACATGAGTACATTCGAATGTTCAATAGAACATGTACTTCACTGTAGTTCATGGAGATAATTTCTTTTATAAATTTGTTGAAAAGTACATTCCAATTTTTCAATACATTTTGGACATAGTTTTTGTTGAATCAATTTGTATGATTTTATCATTTTTGAAATATACAGGAATTGCCAATTATATTGATATGTATATTTCTTATTATTTATAAATATTTTTGCAATGACTTTGTTGTATCGATTTTTTTTCTAAGATGTGTGTATGCATGCGTGTGTTCTTAAATGAATTGTTTTCCATTCAAATTATCTTACATGAACCATCGAGGCATGTTATTTTTAATGACTTATGTTTACTTATATGTATCAATAATCATATATAAATGTGAAATATAAGTTTTGAAATAGAACTCCTTGCAAACAAAGGTGTTATTCTTACTAAAGAAATTATAACAATTTACTTGATAAACATTATGTGCATTATTCACTATTCACAATGCATTATTCACTATTAAGACTAATGATAAATGTGTCATAGGTAAATGATTTGATCTTTTAATGGTTGTAACTGCAATCATATCATATTGAAAATCAACAAGGCAGAAAGTCAGTTATTCATTGTTTACATATAAAATGCACTAATATGAATGCATATATGTGATATGTAATTTTTTAGATAAGAATATATTGTAAATAATTTTGCATTTCTTAAAAAAACATATATATGATGATAATGATTGATAAGTGGACTATCAAGGTTTTATTACATACTATCATGGATGAATTATGTCGTTGAACTTTTTGAATCATAAGACATCTAATTTCATTATTTAAAGTCGTTTTTTTGTAGATTTATATTTTAAATAAACAGAAATCATATCACTTGAGCTATAATTATATTATTGACTTGTACTTAGTTATGTCCATTAATATGAGTGTATAAATGTGATTTATAATAGCCATATACTATGATGCATTTCTTTTCGAAAAATAAGTCTTTTAATTTCTTGATATTAAGTATTAAGTGGACTATTTAGTCTAATGAGTGATGGCTCATAAGTGAATACTACTCGTTAAATTGTAGGGCATTCAATTTTTAACCCATATTTTTTTTTCATATATTCTTAAATCAACTATTTGTATATGCAATCATCTCATCTCATTTAATTTAATAAGGAATCCATTTATTGACTTTTATTTGTCTATCACATAATCTATTAAGACTATTAATCTCATATTGTATTGTTTTGAAACAAAACTCTATGAAAAAAAAAATTCTCTTCTTAATAAAACATGGAATAATTAATTAACAATGTGTTAAGTGGACCATCTAGACTCATTAAAGAGATGAGTAAAAAATGGTTGTATTTAAATTTTTTGCAGCATAAGACATTGATTTTCCAATCCATATTAGCATTTTGTCATTTTCAATTCCTAAATAGTTTATTTGTGGTTTAAATAATTACATAGAATCCAATATGACTTGAAGAATTCTATTTGGTTGTATGCATTGATAGAAGTTCATAAATGTGATGCAATTTTGAAATGTAACTCTTAATGTAAGTAAATATATATATTTTACAAAACAAATTATAATTAATTGATAATGAGTTTTATGTGGTCTATATAAATCCATTTATCGACTTTTATTTTCGTATCATGAAGTTTAATCTAAGTGTGTAAATGTGGCACTTTTTTTTTTAAATAAAACTCCATGTAATATGAAATGTTTTTCCTAACAACACATGGAATAATTAATTGGTAATGAATGTTAAGTAGATTGCTAAAGTTATTTCAAGGTACGGGTCATAAATAAGTGCACTTAAACTTTATGCAACATATGGCATTTGATTTTCCCACCTTTATTAACATTTGGTAAATTTCAATTCTTAAATAAATTATTTGTAATTGAAATAATCTCATAGAAACCAACAAGACAAGTATGTATTAAATTATATTTAGAATGTATGTATGTATAAATAGAATTTATTTTTGAAATAAAGATCTCAATGTAAGTAAAAAATATATTTTTTAGGAAATTAATAATTTAAAATTAATTATTTATGAGTACTAACTGGTTTATTCTATTTTGATTTGACAACTTTTTCTAACTATGCATTATTAAATCAATTATTCCTATATGTAATCATGTCATATAAGTCAATAAGTCAAGAAAGCATTAATTGATTTTTATTTAACTATCATGTGGTTTAATATGAATGTATAAATGTGAAATTGTTATTTCTAGAATTAAAAAACCATGTAAAGAAAATGAATTTTCTAATAAAACATGGATTAATAAATTCACCATGAGCATTAAGTAGACTATTTAAGCTCATTCAAGAGATGGGCCATAAATGGATGCCTTTAAACTTTTTACACCATATAACATGCTTTTCCCATCAATATTAACATTTTGTAAATTTGAATTCTTAAATGAACTATTTGTACTTAAAATAATCTCATAGAATCCAACAAGACTTAGAAGTTATTTATTGAATTTCATTTAGTTATATGTATTCATATAAGTTTCTAAATGTAATTTATTTTTGAAATAAAGCTATTAATGCAAGTAAAGATTTATCTTATACAAAACTATTTAGGATTAATTGATGATCAGCTTTAAGTGGTTTATTCAGGCTACATGAAAAATCAAGTGTGATAGATGAATGCCTTATAATACATATTTAGTCTTCAAAATCAATGTCTTAACGATAATTTATTGTATTTACATTAAGTATTTAATAATTAAATAACACGGGGGCTTATATAAATTTAAACTAAAATAAATGAGTTATGTTTCACATTTATTTCTCCCCCGTTAAAAATGCTTATCATTTTCTCTTCTTAGTGAAAGTAATGGTCAATCATGATTTTCCATACAATTGGTTTACACTAAATTTACATCGAGACTATTATTGGTTTTGACAATGTTTACAAGGAGAGATCAATATCCACACTACCATCAACTGTGCTAATATTTGAAAACCCTTGCCTCCACTACTTATAAGAAGTCACCACTAAAGTTTCTTGTTTACTTCAATTTGTGACATTGTCCATCATAATGGAATGACTTGAATACCCATTTAAGAGATCTCATTTGATGTACTTGGATTTGAGTGGAGATAGATCAATGGTACCTAACCTTCTTGAAATACATAGATCTACAATGTATAACTTTTATAGTGGATGCCTGCATGCTATGAAGATGAATGATGACCCCCTCATTAGTGCTTCATAAAGGCACAAAGGGACCCTAGGAAATTGAGCACAAGAACATTTTACTAAGGTTTTAGTAGACTAGTCTCAATGCAAAGCAAGGGACACCTATCCTTGTCATTTACAATAAGATCCTCACATCACCATCATTCAATCAAGAAATTCCCCGTAGGTTGGGGGAAAGAGGTTAGAGTTGTGAGACATAAAATTTAAACATCGAGGAATCTAGCATGTTATCCATAACTATAATATCTTTATTGGATGTTTGACATACTAATATGATTTAGCTTAAGTCAATTTCTTCTAAGAGTTTGATTTCACACTCCTATTGTGTATTAATACTATTGTACATAACAACCCCATGTTTGACCTATTCATGATCTCTAATTGGTTAGAAATTACTTGCAAATTATTTTAATGTTGAATCAAGTTAATATGGTGATTTACAAAAAAATGAATGTTGTTGAAGGCCTTGTAATAAAATACTTCCAAATTTAATGAAATATGTGTTATACCTACCAGGAGAAAGATTCAAAGTTTGTGCCTCTCTCATGCAAGAGCAAAGGTTTTACCAACTGCCCCTAGAGTAATTTCCCTTGCCAAAGATAATGAAACCATTCATCCCGATAGCAAGAAATAACAATGCACTTTCCATTTTTTA
The DNA here is from genome assembly GCA_031772625.1 of Pinus tabuliformis. NCBI lineage: Eukaryota > Viridiplantae > Streptophyta > Pinopsida > Pinales > Pinaceae > Pinus > Pinus tabuliformis. The sequence goes on from CM062806.1 coordinate 369,896,529, forward strand.
ACAAAGGGAAATGCATATGACTGGTAAATTCGTCGGGTAATTGCTCGGTGAATTCGCTGGGCACTCCTCATTCGGACGAGGATGGTACTAAGTGTGCACTGGATTCTACATAAGCTAGATGGGTATTATAAAAATATATTTGTTAAGAGTTCATTTCAACATCTTACTCACGGGAATTGAATCTTGTGGGAATTGAATCTGGGTGGGAAGGGTAACAATCATTCTTCCCATCCACTTATTATCCAAGCCAGACCCACTTTTCATCCATAAAGCTAAATCCACTTCTCATCAGTCAAGCTAAAACCAGTTCTCATCCACCCAACCTAGACCCAATTCATAACGACAATCTTGCTCACCAGCTACTTTCTACTATACATATCATTTTCACACTATTCCCACAGTGTTCAGAGCACATTGGCCAAGAAAAACGATAGATATTATACACACCATTTTATTATTGATGTGTAATGAAATCTCGATCTTAGCATATGCATGATAGAAAAGCAACCCCATATTTAGCGTTTCAGTATTTTTATAGATATTCTTCTCCATCAAGTATTTATACTCGACCTTTTATGCGTTTTTTGTCATTTAAAACAATAGGGCACAACTTCTTGGGAGATGGATTTATTAGAATGGTATTCTCTTTCCACATCTTGAAAACCAATTCTATTTTTCTATGGCCATTTTGTTCCTTTTTAGGATTTGGTCAATGCACTTGCACTTACATTAGTCTAATCCCAAAAAATAAATAGTGTCCCTAAACTGAAATTTAATCGACTTGAGTGGATTGAAATAGAGAAGAATTATTGAGGATACTAGAGCTCTGTCATATGTTTAAAATCACTCTTACCTATTTATCTGTGGGGTTCATAGGAATAGGCAAATGAATGGAGAAAGCAGAGTTTAACAAAGAGCATTGACTCTCTCTTCCCAAAGGAGGGAGGTATAAGAAACTTATAACATTTGGATATCTTAAATTTGTTTTCTCCCCTATTGAGCAGAGAATTGAAAATAAATTTTATTTACTGGGTAGGTAATTGATGTCATGACAGCTAACGCAGAGGACTCGAGAACTCTAAACTTCAATATTGTTGGATGAAATGATTTATCTTCCTCATGGGTATTAGAAAAGCCCTCCGAAGTAAACCAAAAGGATATTACTAAGTTTGAGGTACGACTGGTGAAGATTTTGGTTATTTTCTCTATTGAACATGTAAGGAAACCTATGTGATGATGATCTATGTAGTTGAGTAGGGTTGTATTAAGCAGGAAGTGAAAACTGGCATTGGCAGGGGTGCTTCTCTACTTCTAACGGTGTACATCAAGTAGAGGCAAACGACTTCTCGAGACAGCTTAGAAAAGTTACATTCGCAACAAGATGGTGTGATCTTCAATGAAGAAGGCAAGGAAAATCCTGAGGGGGTTAAAATGAATGATGAGGTGTAGAAAAAAACTTCCAATGACGAAGAACTTCTTATGAGGTTTCAAGAGGATGACATAGGAAGTGAACATCGAGATGTCAAAGAGAATGATCTTGATGGTAAGTTTTGATTTTCCCTAGTTAACTGGTCTATGATGTTGGTAGCCTACTGTAAGGTAATGTCTAGTCAAACTCTCAGGACAATGGTTGTTGTAATGCAGACCATTTGCAGCTTGAAGAAATTCCAACAAAAGTTTTGTGGAGGGTAAAATTCTTTACTGCACTAGATCACTACTTTTTGTTCTCATGGAAAAGGGAATTGTTATATTATTTTCCAAAATCCTTTTTGAATGTTACTTCTCCAATAGAAAAAATTTATATATCTTAGATTTTAGAATAGTATGCTTTAATTTATAGTAGTTTAATGCTTACATCAATTGAGACAAAAGAGGAGGGAGAAAAGGTCAATAAAGCTGATTCAACAGGATGAAGAAAAACGAGTTGAGCTTGAAAACGCAGCAATTAAACGTTCCAAGGAGGTAGATTCTGTTGTCCTGGGAAAATACAACATTTGGAGGCAGGAGAATGAGAACGAGAATTCTGAATCCACTATTAGATTGTTGTGAAACCAACTGATCATGGCTAGGGTGTATTCCAGCATTTCCCAGACTATGAATAATCTCGATTTATACCATCAATTGATGCTTTGTATTAAAGAATGTCAGCGTACATTGGGTGAGGCTAATGCAAATTCTAATCTACCCCAAAGGTAATAGTTTTCACATTGGCTACTTCTAAATCAAGAGTAGTAAGTGCTTCCATTTGCATTTGGTGTTCATATCCTTTGTTTCTTTTAAAGTTGCAGTCTATGTGTTAATCTTTATGCTTTTTATTCTCTTTTTCATGGCCGATAATTGATATGAATGTTTCAGTGCACCTGAGAAGATCAAGGCTATGGGTCATGTCCTATCTAAGGCTAGAGAACAATTTTATGACTATGCGACAATAACAAAGAAGTTGCGAGCCATGCTTCAGTCTGTAGACAAACAAGTAAGGATCTTGAAAAAGCAAAGTACATTTTTAAGTCAGCTAGCAACAAAGACTATTCCCAAGGGCCTACACTGTCTGTCCATGCGATTGACCATGGATTATTACTTGCTTTCCCTTAAAAAGTGAAATTTCCTAAAAAGGACAAGTTGGAGGATGCAACTCTTTATCACTATGGATTATTTTCTGACAATGTATTGGCTGCATGTGTGGCTGTAAATTGAACTGTCATGAATGCTAAGGTGAAGTGTTATTAATTTAAAATACTCTAAAGTTTGGAAGTCCAATAGTTTTGTTGCATTTTACATTTAATATTTGGATCTCATTGTAGTTTATTTACTTGTGTTTGCAAGAATCTCAAAAACATGTATTTCATCTCATCACAGACAAGTTAATTTTGGGGTCATGAAAATGTGGTTTTTACTTATTCCCCCAAGGAAAGTTGTGATACATGTAGAAAATGTTGATGATTTTAAATGGCTCAATTCCTCCTATTGCCATGTGCTTTTCCAACTTGAATCCACGTCTATGAAAGAGTATTATTTCAAGGTTGATCACTCGACTACACTTTGAGCATGTTCCTCCAATTTGAAATATATAAATCCAAAATATTTATCCATGTTAAATCATCTTCGTTTCTATCTTCCACAATTTTATCCCAAAATGGACAAGATCCTGTTCTTGGATGATCATATTGTGGTGCAGAAAGATTTGACACCCTTGTGGTCACTAGATCTTCATGGAAAGGTTAATGGTTCAGTGAAAACTTGTGGAGAAAGCTTTCGCCGGTTTGACAAATACCTTAATTTTTCCAATCCGCACATAGCGAGGCACTTTGATCCTAATTCTTGTGGTTGGGTATATCGGATGAATGTATTTGATCTCAAAGAATGGGAGAAACAAGATATAATTGGAATATATCATAAGTGGTAGAACACGGTAAGTGTGTAGTGTGGTTTATTATGTTAATTCCTGTGATGCTTACTTTAAAGTATTTGAAGTAAATCTAAAGTAATTAGCTAGAAAACTTAATGGGTTTTTCTTTGTTTGATTTCTAAGTTTTTCTTTTAATGTATGTCAGAATGAGGATAGAGTGTTGTGGAAGCTTGGAACACTACCCCTTGGATTGAACGTTTTATGGTTTGACCCATCCTTTGGACAAGTCTTAGCATGTGCTGCATTTAGGATATAATCCTAGCGTGGACTATTTAGAGATTAAGAATGCAGTTGTTGTTAATTACAATGGGAACATGAATCCTTGGTGAGAGCTGGCAATGATGAAGTGCAGGCCTTACTAGACGAAATATATAAAGTATGATCATCCTTTCTTACAACAGTGCAATATAAATGAATATTTGTGACCTCAATATTCATACTGCAATAGATTGTTAAATGTAAAGTGTAAAGGCCCTAGATTTTGGTTGATAATTGATTCTAATTCATTTTTTTTTGGAGTTCCACAGAAGGTTTCTAGTTTATGGCTTAATGAGTCAGGTTTTTGGAGGTGCAGTGGCCTGGCCAAGTTTAAGATTTACAAGTTTTATGTCCTCATTGCATTCCTTCATAGTTGGAAGTAAACTCCTATATAAGTATTCTTTTCTTTGTTAGTTAATATTTCTCTTTCATTAAGTAATTACACAAATTGTCCTTCCAGGAACACAAAGAAGTACGAGACACAGAGATTTAGGCTTTCAACCCAGGGAAAAACCTCTCAATAGGGGAAATCCCAACAATCCTCCTCTTACTGAATTTATTCAAAATGAGATATCCAACACAAGAGCAAACAGTCCCTCCAAGTCAGTCCTCCCCTTTAAGTCAAGGTCAATATTTGAGTCTCTACCTAGTCAAATTTAGAAGCAACTTCTAAATTTCTGTCCTTATTACAAGTTTAGTCTCTTATTATAATACACTGACTTCCAATTACAGAGTCTTTGCCTTCTACAAAAAAACCTTGACTCTTTACCACAGATATTTAGATCCTGCTACAAATAGATAGCTTTAGATTGAGATTTGGCTTAGTCACAGACTTCGGTTTCTTCAAGCGTTGTAGACTTCTTTTTATCCTCAGTTTTTCTTCTCCCGTTGGATTACAGACTTCGAGATTTTTCACTTTCTTCGTTGCTACCCAAAAGAGGTCTAATATAGGTTAAAACACCTGGATATCATTCTCCATGAGCTTTGACTTAACTAAAGAAAGAGTGATTATGCCTGGATTGTTGCCTTTGTAATATTCAAATGTCCTACAATCTTTGCCTGTGACAAGATGTAATAGCCCTAATTGGACAACATTGAAACTAGCTCAATTTAATGTTTAACTGCCATGACCAATTCCTTCATTTTCCCATAGCAGCTATGCTGTAATAGTCTCACATGGAGCGAGGGTTAATTTGCACATGGACATCTCTCTTTTGACAATGAAGGTGATGTGCTAGGCTCTCATCTAATATATGTTCCTAAGATATAATAAACTTATGGTGTATGAGTTATCATCATTATTACTCCTTAGTTATATTATATGTGCTCCCTGTCTTTGTGCTCATGGCTAAAATAAATAACTCTCTATTGAATTTCTATTAGCATCATTCAGAAACTCTTGATTGATTGATTCTCTATGAAATGCATCAGGTCTAAGTTACTCATAATCCACTTTCTTGTTGAGTTAGAGATCAACTTCCACAGTTCTGGAGCTATTGCACTTCCTCAAGGAGTTACTAATTTGGTTTCTGTACAACTGTTAAAATTTTTTCTCTCCTTACCTGGAGTGTTCTTAAGCGTCCTTGGGTGGATTTCTACTTACTAGAGCCGTTTCCCTCTCCGTTGAGCATTATTTTCATTTGCTGCGGTGATTTGGAGCTTAATCTTGGTTGTCTAATAGGCCATGGTTACTAGACAGGACAATACATAACCATAGGAGATCATTGGCTTTCCAATTTCCCTTCATTCCCATAAACCCATCAAATACATGGGTGCTGAAATCTACGAGGCAAAGCATTCTTGATGTGTATTTATGGTAGAATGTAATTATATTATAATTTTGTTAAATTGAGATTCATTAATTGAGTGATTCAAATTATATGTTTTTCCATTGGTATTTGGAATCATTACATGAGAACCCATTAACTATAATTATTCACCAAAAACATCCAGAGGTTGTTCTATACTAGAATGATGATTGTCCAGTATGATGAATAATGAGGATAAGGTTGAAGAAATGAATGAGGAGAAATCACATTCAGGGGCCAGTGTCGATGAAAGTTGTACTGTAGAAATATAAAATACAACAGTGGACAAATATGGACAAATTCTGATGAAGGACATGCAACATCAGCCAACTTCGATGAAAACACAAAGTGTGAACAGTTTGAGTTGTCTGATTTCACACTTATTGCATATTCAACTCGTGGATCTGTATCTCCTTGTATTGATAATATGGAAGATCAAGATTACATACAACAATGCATACACACTTTTACCTTAAGGCAAAGTGTTGGGCAAAAGACCCTTAAGGAAGACTCCCCTGAGACAAGTATCAACTCAGTGAGCAAAAACCATTATAAAGATGCTAACAGTCAATTATCCAAGGGTGATTTTTGGATGCCCTCACAAGAACTAAAGATTGTATCCCACTATCCAAAGGATCTTCTCTCAACTAAAAAGGGTATGCTAATAAATGCTTATGGGAAAAAGGCACAACACATTTATCTTTGGTAGGGAGTTTATCCATATTGCCCATGATGTAAATAGTTATAATGTCATGTTGAGTAGATTTTTGGCACACCTTTAAGAAGGTATCATTATCGAATGGGGGCTAGAAATTTAAAATTTTATCCATTGAATTAGATATAGGATTATATTTGTCTAAATGGGAAGGTTGATATAGTTTGAGCTTGTAGGAATTAATAATTGGAGAATACCCTATTGCAGAGGAAGCTTTGGGTTGAAGGAAATTTGATGAACCTACTGTAGAATATGTGAGCTAAATTTTTTATTTTTAATATATTTTTTCCTTATACTATTTCTTATGACGGATGGCATATGATATGTAGGAAGCTTTTCACCCTATAGAAGATATTCATGGCCTTGTGTATGGTCAAGAAGATTCCTAAACCTCAAATGACAACAATTTGCTAATCAAAGTTAACAAAGATATTTTGGATATTAGAAAGTCATTTGTATCATGCTTATGCATGGTACAGGCTCTATATCCTCCAGAAAAACTATAATAAATGCTTAGCATAGAAGAATTTGCAGTTGATGGCATCATCTGGATTGTTGGCTGCCGCTGTGAAATGGGATGAGGGAAATATAAAATGGGATGAGGGAAATGTGTAGAAAAGTCATATTCTAGAAACCATTTATCTTTGGTTGGGAGTTTACCCATATTGCCCATGATGGAAATAGTTATAATGTCATGTTGAGTAGATTTTTGGCACACCTTTAAGAAGGTATCACTATCGAATGCGGGGCAGAAATCTAAAATGTTATCTATTGAATTAGATATAGGATTATATTTGTCTAGACGGGAAGGTTGATGTAGTTTGATCTTGTAGGAATTAATTATTGGAGAATACCCTATTGCAAAGGAAGCTTTGGGTTGAATGAAATTTCATGAACCTACTACAGAATCTGAGAGCTAAATTACTTTTATTTTTAATATATTTTTTCCTTATACTATTTCTTATGACAGATGGTATATGATATGTAGGAAGCTTTTCACTCTATAGAAGATATTCATGGCATTGTGAATGGTCAAGAATATTCCTAAACCTCAAATGACAACAATCTACTATTCAAAGTTAACAAAGATATTTTAGATATTAGAAAGTCATTTGTATCATTCTTATGTATGGTACAAGCTCTATATCCTCCAAAAAAGCTACAATAAATACTTAGCATAGAAGGATTTGTAGTTGATGGCATCATCTGGATTATTGGATGCCATTTCTATTATGCGCTATGATCATAAGCATGGGGATCACCATTTTAAGCTTGAGAATGAGAAGGAAAGAAGTTCAAGAATGGCCAGTCTTCTAAGTTTTGGGATTTAGTTTGGATTCTAAAATGGATACCAGAGAAGGGGTAAGTTATTTCAATGAAAAGGCTTAAGTTCATCTGTCACTGTTTGATATGTTTGCATTAGTATCGGTTTTTCTAGTATAAGTATTATATTTTATGCTTAGTTCAAGAAGTTTACTTCCAATATGTCTAATAATAATATGTTTTTTTGGAAGTTGTCATGCTCATTGACCAGAAACGGGACGGTTGCCACCGTTCCCCATAAAAAACGTGTAAGAAACGGAAACCAGACGAAAACGCCGTTTTCTACGGTTATTTTAGCTAACGGGTGCATATGTTTTATGGGAAATCTTTTATCGGTGGTAGTTTGCTCTTTTGCATGTCATTCTCAGCCCTGTATTTTCACTCTTTATTGTAGATTTCACTCATGTATTCATTCAATAACCTAGAGGCTTATGCCAAGTATATAGAAAGTTGATCATTTCTGTACTATTGTCCCTTTTTTAGTTGATTTGTTTTCCTTTAACATATATATTGTTAAAATTCATAGTTTAAACACTATTCTATATGTGGCTCAAGAAATTCACATTTAATTGCAAATTCTATTTATTGTTTATATATATATATATATTATATATATATATATAATTATTTGGAATTTTTTTTAAGGAAACAATAATTAGCTGAATGCGCAAAATGCATAAAAATGTATACACTTAATTGATTAGGAGGCATAAGAATGTATACATTTAATAGTCAATTTGCTAAGCATCAGTTTCTTATTTAAATTATTTAGGTTTTTAATAAAATTTGGGCTGGAAATTTAGTTGAAACTATATTGAAAATTGAAACTAAAATTGTATTTTTTATTTTTATTTTCATTTTCTCTCTCCTTGTTTCTTTCTTGAGTGAGAAACCTCCAAACTCCGTTTCTCGTACCATTTTCGTTACTCGTTTCGTTTCCATTTCTCGTTTCTGGTAACATATATGGTCAACACTTCTATCTGAAGTGGTAAGTAATAGGTACAGAGATCATTAAAGAATTTATTTTTGAAATTAAGTCTTTCCTTGATGTTGTTGAGAAGTCAGAGCACACATATATTCCTCTAAGCACATTTTATGCTTGTACAGGTTACCTCCCATATGTCTTTCCATATGTACGTTGTACGTTGTTACCTCCCAATGTACCTTGTTACCTCCAAACTTGCAAGCAAACTTTTACCTTCCATATGAAGAATTATCAGCCACTGAGACAGAAATCAATGTTTCACCTGCCAAAGGTCCCAATGTTCAATCAAAAGCAGTACCAATAGCAGCAACTCCACCTCCTGATCTTCTTGGTTATTTGATAGGTTTAGGCAATGCACTTGTCCATAGAGATTAGTGAGTAGTAGGCTTTGGGTGGGTATTATATAGTCAATTCCATTTCATTTTGTAAATAACAAATGGAAAAAATTGGCTTTAATGTTGTTAGATGTGAATTGTATTTACTATGATAAGTGTCAACCTGATAAAAGCAACTTGTGATATTTGCTTAATGCTTTGTGTAGGCCTCCATTGCCTATTTTACTTGCATCATCAGTATGTCAAGACCTTCATATCAATGGGAAACTTAGATGGCACTATAGTCAAATTTTTTATAGCTTGAAGCTTTAGAAAAACTCTTTTGGTCTTGCAGCTGCTGGACCTCTATAGGTGCAGTTCATAAAATGTGAAAATAGTTGAGATATTAGTTCTATTTACTGTAAATATTGCTAGTTTAATAGGATGTAGATGCACATCTATTTTGAGTCCTTTTCCTAAGTTTCGTTCCTGGTAAATTAGGTGCCACCATTGCAACCTGGTAGCTCAGCACACACACTGCTACCAATGGTACTATTTCAAAACATATCTCCTAGATTGGCAAATGCTCATTTGTAGGTGGAAGTAACAAATAATCAACAACTTGTTTGGTATTTTAATGATAATATTTCATTTGAAGTTTTCTTCACTAAGGATGCCAGGATGGAGCATGCAACATTTCTGGACATAATAATGAATGATAAGATCCAAATTTTAAGCTTTGGAAGTTTTCTTCATTAAGGATGGTAAGATGGAGCGTATGTTTCTGGAGGTAATAATAAATGCTAGGACCATTCCCTCTCAGCCACTCTGCCTGAGCCTTCAAATTTTTAAGACTTTAGGGTTAGAAGGACTCTAGGATGGACAAGTCCAAGAGATCAAAAGGGGAAGAGGAAGAGCACATAGAGGGTGAGCTTGTGCTCTCCATTGAAAAGCTGCAGGAAATCCAAGATGAGCTCAAGAGGGTAAGTTCTCATGCACTCTGAAAACTGCTTTTGGGGGTTATTTTATTTTATTTATTTATTTTTAAATTGGTTTATGTCTTATCTTTTTTTAAAACATTTTTCCCATTCCTTTCTCTATGTATTATTTTTTTGATTTATTGGTGCATCTGTGGATTAATTAAATTTTTGCTTGTCCATGGGCTGCTTGAGAATGATTTGTTACAACCCTTAAGACCGGGTTTGAGGAAAAGTTACATTTTTTTGTAAATTCACACTTCATCTTCATATTCTTTCAGTCTTTTGGATATGGAAATTTTTGTTGGTTTACATATATTGTTTTTCCAATAGTGTCGAGCAAATTATTTCAAAGAAAAATTGAAACTAGAACATCCTCAAATTAGTTATTTCAGTTTTTTTTCCATATCCATTTATTGTTTGGGTGTGAGTTGTTAAAGCTCGGGGTTAAGCAATGTAATATTTTGTGCAACAATTCTTGACCAGTTATAGTTTACCTATTTACTATTAGGTTCATAGTCAGTCCTAGATAAACCAATAACCTTGTCCTGCATTTATTCCTTCCCATACCTGCCATGCAAAAATAATGTACTTAAAGAAAACCAAAAGAAAAGAAATTGATGACGCCTTTGTGTAGACCAAAAAGAAAGCAAAATCATGAACCATGACATATTTGTGCATATACTACACTCAAGAAATATTTAACTACATGTACTGAAATATGAAGAAAGATATCACTTAAATAAATTTAATTTTGATTGATAATTTTTTATTAAATTGGTTTATTTAATTAATTATTCAATTAACTACTTATTAGGGGATATCATGACCCGACCATAAAATCATTAAAACAAAGTAACCACGCAGGTAGATTTTGTTCATACATAAATCAGAATTACAATATACCAGCATCCATCTTCTTCTATTTATAAGTAAATAGAGTATTTGGCTCTAAACTAACTATATATCAACACATAGTCAGTCTTAAATAAACAGATAATCTTGGACTGCTTTTATTCTTTCCCATACCTGCCATGCAATGACAATGTAATTAACCCCAGAGGAAAAAAAAACCTGACATATTTAATGCCAAAATTATTAACGATGACATATTTGTGCATATAGTGCAGTAGTGGAGTAAAAGCGAAGCATAAATTTCAGAGAGGAAAACAAAAGCCACTTAGTATAAGTTGGTCTAGTTAGGTTGCCATTACCTGGTGTAATAAGTTGCTCTAAAAAGCTATCGGGCTGTTGTTGCCGCCGCCTTTGTTGTTGCTGTTCATGGTGTTGTTGCTCTTGTCGTTGTTGTTCATGGTGTAGTTGCTCTGGTTATTGTCGCCGACGACGGGAATGTTCATGCTGTTGGTGTTGTTGTTCATGGTGTTGTTCATGCTGTTTTTATGGTTGCTCTTGGTGTTGTTATTGTCATCGATCTTGCTGCTATGGCCGCTCCCATCTTGCTGCTGTTGCCGCTTGTTGCTCTTGGTGTTGTTATTGTCATCGATCTTGCTTCTGTTGCCGCTCCCATCTTGCTGCTGTTGCCGCTCCCTTTGCCGAGGATTGTCATCGATGACGGGAATGTCTTTGACGACGGAAGTGTCATCGGTCTCCATTGCGGCCAACAAGATTCCCACAGCTAACACCCGTGTGATTTATGGATATTGAAACTGGAACGCCTTCGAAGGCAACAAGATTCCCACTTCTGCAATAAAAACGGCTTCAGTTCAACAATACATAACGTGGACATAGAATATGAGCAAATCAATGATATCTCACAGATTAGAAATATACAAGCATACCTAGAACTGGAGTAGGGCAAATTCCGTAAGCAAGAGGTGAGAAATACAATTGCATAGCCTGCCTTATATAGAAGTAGGCGAACTCCAAACTCGGATTTCAAAACCATCTACACTCCCAACTAGGGTCAAGTTTTGAAGTTCTCATGTATTAAATTTACATGAATGACAGCGTCACGAGGATGACATATTGTGGACGCCCTGTTGGGCAGACGAGTTATTCTTTTTGAGATTGAAGTGTTTAATCATAAATGTGATTTCTTTAATATTTGTGACTGTTCAAATTGTTTTATTTTTATCATGGGACCAACTGACTTTTTAGCATAATCTTGTATAGCATGTGAATTTAGGTATCATATGTCGTTTTATATTTTGGAAGGAAAATCTAACGTGATTATATGAAAATCTAGTCTATATAATATACTTTTTAATTATTATTAATAATAAAATAATATTAATAATAAAGTAATCTTGCATTGAATTTAAGTATCACATATCTCTATACTCCGAAGGAAAATATAGCGTATGTCTGGTATACTTTTTAATTAGGACAATTAGTTTTCCACAACTCCGGGGAAAATATTTGACGAGAGCGGCATGTCATTTTCAGTTCTCCCTACGCGCACATGGGGTGGACGGGCCCACGCCCCAACGTCCTCCACCATATCATATTACGTGCCGTTACATTTGATACGGGACCGGCGGGGGTCACACCCGCCCGGCCCACGTCGCCGGCCCCCAAGCCAAAAAAGGTCATATTCTTTCACCGCCAAATCTTCAGCTCCGCAGTACAGAGACATAAAGACATTCATAATTAGGGCAATTAGTTTTTCCACAACCCGAGGGAAAATATTTGACGAGAGCGGCATGTCGGGCCCACGCCCCAGCGTCGCCCACCATGTCATATTACGCGCCGTTACGGGGCCCACGTGGCCGACCCCCAAGCGGGCGGCCCCAAAACAAGTTAGTGCATTAATAAACGGTACCACCCAAAACCTTGTGTGTCAGATTACGGGGGATAATTTTTTGCCCCGTTTACTGAGATTTATTCGGACAGCTGGGCAGATGAGTTTTCTGCAAAAGAAAAAACTCTGCCGGGATTTCTGCACGCGCAAAGTGACCGACGAGTTATTTTGCTGGGATGGAAAAAAAAATTGAAATCTTTGTTATTATTAGAGTGAAAAATGTAAATATTTTTAAAAATAATTTTTGTTCTGATTAAAGTGGAAAATGTAAATATTTTTAGTTTTTTAAAATAAGCTACATTTTTAACTTTTTGTCATTATTGTTTAGAAAATTATGACTCAGATCATCGAGAGTACCATATTCATTTTGTCAAAATTCCAAATCCTAGAAAACAAAATCCATCTCCAAAACAAAAAAAATAGAATAATGTAAATATATTTTTTTCAACGAAGCACTGTATTATTTGTGTCGTGACAAATAGTACACCAACACAGGGATGAGTTTGGTGAGGCGTTGTTTAATCATAAATATGGTTTCTTTAGTATTTGTGACTGTTCAAAAACTTTTACTTTTATCATGGGACCCACTGACCCTTTAGGATAATCTTGCATGTGAATTTAGGTATCACATTGGAAAGAAAATCTCGTGTATGTGGTATATTTTTTAATTATTATTAATAATAAGGTAATCTTGCATTGAATTTAGGTATCACATGTAACTCTATATTTTCGAAGAAAAATCTAGTGTATGTGGTATATTTTTTAATTATTACTAATAATAAGGTCTTTTTATGTAAGATAATAATATGTTTGTCTATGTAAGATATTTTGGTTTTGGTAGTCTTGTTAATAAATGTTTTATTTTTTTTTTATTTTTTGAGAATTTATTTTAATAGAATCAGTTTATTTATTATTTTTTTAGAAATGTATTTTTCGTGGTTAATGTTATCAAAAATGTATATAGTTTTATCTAGTATCAAGTGTTTTCATGTAATAATAGTAGCTCGATTCATAATAAGATTACTACTATAAATATTTGGTGGCTATTGAAGATATTTTTAAGGAAAAACAATTGAGTTCAAAATTGGAGGATTTACCCCTCAAATCAGTTGTGATGAATCTCTCATACTACTTTATAAACCATTCATTTGAACTTAAGTTGGGGTGGTGGAGAACCTATGGCCTGCCTCCTTATATTTTGTTTCAAGTTGAAAAGAGGTTTCATAAAACCCTTCCTTTGACCCCTACGATTTTGTTTTTTAGGAAGGAGTTTGAGATTGTAAGTATTGTAGTCATTTTTAAAATTTCATGAATAAAGGTAGCGTTGATGATCTCATCCACATATTATAGGGCTCCACTAACATGCAAATATTGCATGATTGAATCCTGTAATATCCCAACATCAAAATTTTAATGAGATATGGTACACTCTAGGTGTTCTAATGAAATTCTTGCACTAAAAACACCTAACACAATAAAGATCTAAGAATGCAGCCTCTTATTTATGTAAATAAATAGAAACAAAATTGCATGCCCACACAAGACCTACTAAAGCCCATGCCTTGGCATGTACGGCTACCCATCAACAAAGAAATTAAATATATTGAAGCACAATCGTAGATCCTAGATGGATCCACTACACAAATTACTCCCATGGGTTTTCATACCTATGATCAACTAGAACTAGCCTTGCCAAGTTCACAAAAAAAGCCAAATAGATAAACAACTCTCCTATCCCCTTTTATAGGCTTGATTGACTCTTTAGAGACTTTATTTTATTTTTTTCCCTCGAAAAACAAAGGCAAATACCATGGGCAACTGCCACATTAAATACCATGGAAGATTCCATCCACCTTGACCATATCCAAATATATATATATATATATATATATATATATATATATATATATATATATATATATTACAAATCCTCTCGCCCAAAGATTGTTTGCCCTCAGGTAATCCACTTCTATCCACAAAAGAAGCATTTGTATATTGATACCAAGATCCTATACAACCCAATGTGTTATTCCATGCCTCCATTCTAAATTATCATGAATGGATCCTTCGATACTTGAATCCAAAACTATTCTTTGGTCAATCCTACCCCCAATGGATTCTCCTAGATCCCAATTCCACCTAAATCCTAGGACATGTTGGTTATGACACCACCTCAACCCTCCATTTTGCTTGAGGGCCCAAGTTGCAATATGCCTTTGGCTAAGAGTATCCCGTCAATAGAGTTCCAACTCATAATCTCTGGTAAATCCATCTCGTGGGAAGTATATAATGCATGAATCCCTGCACATGGAATAAATCTACCATGTTGACATTGCCTAATGCTCAACTCATGTTGCTCCACCTGATCACCCATCATGATCCATTTGTATAACTCTTCCTTACTATCCCCAATGTATAATGGTAGGTTGGTAGAGCTGCAAACCTTATCTATGTACTCTTGTAGAGGGCTGCTTTGCAACTCCCAAATGTACTCCTCTTCCTGCCTTGTGAGGGACTTGAGTCGTTCCTCAACACTAGACAATTAGGTCATTGATTCAACACATATCCCTATGAGGTCCTCAAATTTTGTATTCTCCTGTAAGACAGTGTCTCAAGTTGCCCCGACTTTCTACTTCAACATCGTAAGATCTGTCTTGAAATGCATGATCCTTTCCCGAAAGTCCTCTACTAGAAATTCTCATGCCCTATAGAATGTCTCTATATCTGACTACACCAGATGCCCCATGACGACAACTTCGACTTGAACCTTTGTTTGACCCTCTAGATATGGCTTATCCTGCATACTATGTTTGTCATGATACCCTGCATGATCATGCTCATCATGTCGGTTTATTATTATTGGCTCCTAATTTGGTTCTCCTAGAATGTCTTCTTCCTGGCTTTTTTCACATGTAGGGATAAGTTGTCCACCCTCTTTTATTGTCAAACATGGATGTATTGGTGGACTGTTATCTATAACTGATTGTCCATACTCTTTATGGATGTTCTCCTGGATATCTATAGGCTCAACTACCTCATCATCAGGAGGAAGTCCCTCGTTCCTTATCGAAAATGCAACAAGATGATGGAGCTTAGTGAAAAGAAGTCGCCTTCACTAAGTGGACCCGCAAGCTATTTTTGGCGCAAAGTCTATTTTTAGACATATGGATCATGATCTATGAGTTGCAGGATGCTATTTGTGGATGATTGTTGAAGTTGGTAAAAATATATGGACCTCTATTTTTAGACATATGGACGGAGTCTATTTTTAGATTGTCAGTCTAAAAATAGAACAATCAAATATTATTAGCTCTTAATAATATTTGGACTATAAACATTATCTTATTCTCTTCGAGCACTTCAGTTCGAGCTACGGATGTGGCACATGCAGCTGCCAGAAGGAAATACGTGGTTCCTATGGCTTACTTGAGCTATTGCATGAAAGACTTCAGTTAGAACTTCAGTGATTGAGTTTTGTGGAGTTGAATCAAGAGTTGATGGAGTTGTGTTCAGTTTGTCTTAGTTGAACTAGTTGTATTTAGTCTAATCGATCAATAGACTAAGTGATGAGTGGTGTGAATTAGTTGTTAATTAATTCACTAATTATTAACTCATAAAGCAACTGAAGAATACATCAGTTAACTCAGTGCATGGACATTTCAGTGGAGACAAGTGTTAGAGGTGAGTGAAAGGGCAAGACAGTTGTCAGTTGTGACTATAGTTGTGCATGAGATTTGCACATGCATGGATTGAGTATTGCCAATGAGGATTGCGTAGTGTTACACAAGGGAAATACGATTTTGGTTCAGCCATTCTCATCCATTCTCATGCAGGATTGCGCAGTGGAGGCAGGCAAGCAACAGAGGAGATTTGAACCTGTGATTGATTCGGATCTGAGTTATTTTCTGTGTAACAAGTGGAGATAGTACTGAGTACTTGCGAGGAGTATTGTACTATGTATTGTTACATGTTCTCAATCAATATAATATACAGATAGTTGGGGGTTTTCAGCTGTATGCTTTCCTCGGGTACATACGGTGTTGATATGTGTGATTGATGCTTCACTGTGCGCATGCGAATGTTTCTTAATACTGCTAAATTGATGATCAATGTGGAGGAGGTTATGTATTATGCATGATTCCACAAATAGTGTATAATCAGGATAATCTTTGTGAATAAGTGTCATATTAGTCATGAAATTTCTACATGGTATTAGAGCTGCTTGATTTGTAGAGAAAGTTCCACAGTATATCAAAGCAAGGATTGATCATCAGATCTATTATTCAGGAAGTGACTATGTTTTATTTCTTCAGGCAGAGTCTGTAATCGGGCCAGGTCGCCTCTGGATTCATCCTTGTTTTGGAAGGTGAGATATCCGGTGAATGCCCATACAACCGATCTCTGTACAAGAAATACTTTTTTCTCACAAATTTTAGATCGGAAGCGGTTGAGTTTTGAGCTGGTGGAATTCGAATTTGTAGCAGTATTTTCTTGGTGTCAAAGTTGAAATGTCTTTCAACGAATTGTGATTGGAGTATGCCCTTGAAGGCAGCTCAAACTATATTGCATGGAAGGACAGGATGGAGGCGGTATTAGATGCTAATGGGTTGAAGGTGTTCATAGATGTGAATGTCCCAAAACCTACTAATGCTGCTCAAGTCAAGAGAAATTGCCAGGATCATAGAGACTTTGGTCAGATCTTGTGCAAGAGGAGATCAGGTGGAAAACTACGGATGGATCTTCGTCAAACGAATCTGATGAAGAAAACTGTGCTTTGGATGCTAAAGCAAAGAAGGGGAAGAACAAGAAAGCTTCTCATTCTGGTGTGAAAGGCAAGAAGCAAGACATGTCTAAGGTGAAGTGCTTTCACTGTCACCAGCACGAACACTATGCCACAAATTGTTCAGAGAAGAAGAAAAATAAGCAAGCTGCTGGATCTGCAGCAGGAGAGGCCTTAGCCTCACAGTTTGAACTAGATTTTTCACTGATCGCATGCTTGGTATCAAGTGTGATGGGATCGGTATCATTCTTGGACAGTGGTGCATCTTTTCACATGACAGGAGATAGAGATTTATTTGCTGATCTGAATGAGAAAGATCTTGGAGTGCACATCGAGATGGGCAATGATGGTAGATACAGTGCGACTGGTATTGGTACCATTCCCTTTGAGAGGGAGTCTGGTAAACCCTTCTTATTGAAGGAAGTGATGCATGTTCCAGGATTGAAGAAGAATCTTATCTCGGTGGTGTTGTTAGAAGACAAGGGATATGATGTTGTATTCAGCGAGGGAAAGGCTTTCCTGCGAAGTAAGACAACTGGAGAAACTCGGAAGATAGGGGTTCGGGTCAAGAACCTGTATGCTCTTAAGGTTCAAGATGCATGCAAAGCATTAAGCAGCAAGGAAACTGATGGAGACTTGGTGGTTGAGAGGGAGGGTATATTACCTCTCAACATGTAGAGCTGGAAGAAGTCTCAGACAATTGTGGAGGAGCCACGATTGGTGTAGTAGCTTCAGGAGGTTGTGGAGCAGCTACAACAGGGGAAGCTGAGTGGAGATCGAGTAGAGACATCTATTCATGCAGAGACCTCCAGTAGGGGGAAACTTCGAGCTAGGTGGGCTGAGGGATCACATGCAGCCATACCTCCACGTAGGAGGTGGGGCGATATAGAATGATCATCCCAAGGAGGAGGGGCACGATCATTGAGGTACCCAACCTCTTGGATGAGACCTTGCTACAGGAGCCCCGATGTGGAGTAGCAGGAATTGACTGATTGAGTAGAGACAGATGCGAATGGAGCAGCAGAGAGAGCGACAGTGCAGGGAATCTCAGGACAGTGCATAGCTAGTAGGCTGCAGCAATGCGAGAGGCACAAGTGTTTTGCACAGTGCTAGGTGGCACAGAGAGGTGTGTAGTGGTGCGAGATGCATGGATATGTTGCAGTAGCGCAGATGTTAGAGAGGGAGCACTTGTCAGCAACAGGTAGAGCTTCAGCATCAGAGTATGTTCCTAGCCCAATAGAGGGGTTAGTTGGGAGTGTTTTTGTTCCAAGTGTTGTTGGAGCAAGTGGACCGGGTAGATGTGTAGCATGCAGAACATTCTAGAGTTACAGGATAGGGGTTGCAGATAATCCATATCTTGTTGAGAGGGAGTGTTGGAAATGCAACAAGATGATTGAGGTTAGTGAAAAGAAGTCGCCTTCTGTAAGTGGACCCGCAGGCTATTTTTGGCGCAAAGTATTTTTTTAGACTATGTCTATTTTTAGACATATGGATCATGGTGTATGAGTTGTAGGATGCTATTTCTGGATGATTGGTCAAGTTCGTAAAAATAGATGGACCTCTATTTTTAGACATATGGGTGAAGTCTATTTTTAGACCGCCGGGCTAAAAATAGAATAGTCGAATATTATTAGCTCTTAATAATATTTGGACTATAAACATTATCTTATTCTCTTGGAGCACTTCAGTTCGAGCTACAGATGTGGCACATGCAGCTGCCAGAAGGAAATACATTGTTCCTATGGGTTACTTGAGCTATTGCATGAAGGACATCAGTTAGAACTTCAGTGATTGAGTTCTGTGGAGTTGAATCAGGAGTTGATGGAGTTGTGTTCAGTTTGACTTAGTTGAACTAGTTGTATTTAGTCTAATTGATCAACAGACTAAGTGATGAGTGGTGTGAATTAGTTATTAATTAATTCACTAATTATTAACTCATAAAGCAACTGAAGAATACATTAGTTAACTCAGTGCATGGACAGTTCAATGGAGACAAGTGTTAGAGGTGAGTGAAAGGGCAAGACAGCTGTCAGTTGTGACTATAGTTGTGCATGAGATTTGCACATGCATGGATTGAGTATTGCCAATGAGGATTGCGTAGTTTTACACAAGGGAAATACGAGTTTGGGTCAGCCATTCTCATCCATTCTCATGTAGGATTGCACAGTGGAGGTAGGCAAGCAGCAGAGGAGATTTGAACCTGTGATTGATTCAGATCTAAGCTAGTTTGTGTGTAACAGGTGGAGATAGTACTGAGTACTTGCGAGGAGTATTGTACTATGTATTGTTACATGTTTTCAATCAATATAATATACAGATAGTTGGGGGTTTCCAGCTGTATGCTTTCCCTTGGTACATATTGTGTTGATATGTGTGATTGATGCTTCACTGTGTGCATGTGAATGTTTCTTAATACTGCTAAATTGATGATCAACATGGAGGAGGTTATGTATTATGCATGATTCCGCAAATAGTGTATAATCAGGATAATCTTTGTGAATAAGTGTCATATTATTCATGAAATTTCTACATTCCTTTCCCAACTTACTTTGTCAAGTTGATTGATTATCATCGACTTGTCCTATAAGTTTCTCTGAAAAACATGGTGTTGTTGCTCACCATTTGTACTTGAATACTTGGATCCTTCATATGTTCTCTTCTAAAAACTGGTGAAACCAACTATGGATGAATCTTCATGATCTGCCCTTGTTTCCTCTTATCATCTGGACATGAATGGTTAAGGGCCCAAGGTCCCTTGCAGATAAAGCATAGTCCTCTCATCCTTAGTTCATTATTGATGCATATTTTGTTCTTGCTTCCTCCATCAATCCTTATCAACTCGTTCATAGTGAGCACCCTTTTGAGTAATTTTATGTTTTTCCTATGTTGGGTTGTGTTATATTCTTTCCACATAGTTAACAGGGGGTTTGAAGGGCACCTGTAACCCCACTTTATGGGGTCCGGGGAAGTGCCCCAAAAAATTCTGATTTTGGACCGTATGTTGGGTTGGGCGGACCCACCTATGGTTTTGTGCATGATTTCTGCACATGTCTTTTTGGACGCAATGGTTTTCAGTCCATGGTATTAGATGCAATGGTTTTTTTAGTACATGGTATTGGATTCTTCGGCATGTATAAATATGTATTATAACATTGAAAGGAACATAATGAAAAATCAAGTTGGTAGTCCCGGTTCTTCGATCCATGGGAAAATCTCTATGTCTATGTGTTTTATGTGTTACACTCTTGCTATTGTTTATTTTATGTGTTTTAGAATTCGTATGCATCTAATTTGTGTACAGGGTTAAAACCTACATTTTGTATTGGAGCAATTTGGGCTTCAAGGGGACACCTTTGTTGCTAAGGGGTTTCGCTCGGGGCTATGGTAGACCCTATTTAGTGGGAGATCTACGAGATCGATTCTGGTGGTGAAAGAAGATAGCGAGCAGTAGAAAGATAGAGATCGAGAAATTTAATGGTCAGAGTTTCGAGTTGTGGAAACTCAAGATGGAGGATCTGTTGGTGGATAAAGATCAGTGGATCGCAGTAGATCTGGGTACTAAACCAACGGGAGTGTCCGATGAAGAATGGAAGAAGTTGGATCGGAAGGCAAAGAGCACAATACGATTGTGTGTCTCAGATTCAATATTGCTTAATGTATTAGGGGAAGCTATGGCGAAGGCTTTGTGGGACAAGTTAGGAACTTTGTACCAATCTAAGTCTTTGGTGAATAAACTGTTCCTGTGGAAAAAGCTATATAACCTGAGGATGAAAGATGGAGACTTGGTGACATAGCATCTGAATGCACTTAATACTGTGGTAAGTCAGTTAGCATCTATTGATATTAAAATTTCAGATGGAGATAAGTGCATCAGTTTGTTGTGTTCTCTACTAGATTCTTGGGATAGTCTAGTTATTGCAATAGGTAGCCAGAACGATGATGCCTTGTCTATACGAGGATAGTCCCAGAACAAAAACAAAAATAAGTCATTGAGTGGGAGATCTAAGTCTAGAGGGAGATCTAAGTCTTCAGGAAAACCTGTAAAGGTGGTGTGCTGGAAATGCAGAAAGGAAGGGCACTACAAAAGGGATTGTAAATCTAAAGCTCCTGATAAAGGAAAGGGATCTGATGATGCTCCTTTTGCAAAGGCGAAAACTATCTCAGATGAAGGTGGGGATGTGCACTTGGCTTCAAGTACACATGTAGATCATGAGGCATTGTTGATTGACTCAGGTGCATCCTTTCACTTCACTCCCCATAGAGAGTGGTTTTGTGAATATGAGAAATACGATGGTGGTGATGTCTTCTTAGGGTATAATAGGAAGGCTAGAATCATTAGTCACGGAAAAGTAAAGTTGAATTTGCAAGGTGGAAGGGTTAGAACACTTCCGAGTGTTCTGCATATTCGTACATTGGGTAGAAATCTGATTTCTGTAAGCAAGATGGATGATGCAGGTGTAAGGACAATGTTCGAGAAAGATACCTACAAGATGGTTCAGGGAGCACTGGTATTGATGCGAGGAGTTTGTATTGGAACTCTGTACAAGCTGCAAGGTAGCACGGTTGTTGATAGGTGCAACATTTCTATGGTTCGTGAAAGTGGAGGAGAAAATCTAGTGGTCTGTGGAGAGAAGACCATGATGTGGCATCAAAGGCTTGGACATATAGGAGAGAAAGGCCTTTGAATACTTCATGGTAAAGGTATGGTAGAAGGTATGAGTAATAGCTCTCTGGATTTTGATTTCTATGAAAATTGTGTATATGGGAAGCAGAATCGGGTGAGTTTCCCCTCTTGTGGTAAGAGGGCGAAACAAATATTAGAGCTTGTGCACAGTGATGTGTTTGGACCTATGAAGGTTCCATCACTGTGTAAGTTTGTGTACTATGTATGATTTATAGATGACTTCTCAAGAAATACATGGATATATTTCCTTAAGAAGAAATCTAATGTCTTTGACAGGTTTAAAGAATTTAATGCTCTCGTGGAGAATCAAACAGAAAAGAAAATAAAGGTGCTGAGGAAAGATAATGGTGGAGAGTTTTGCAGCAAGGAATTTGAAGAATTCTATAAGAAGTGCGGTATAGCACGATAGAAGACTACTCCATATACACCTCAGCAAAATGGAGTTGTAGAAAGAATGAACAAGACATTGATGGAAAAGGAAATAAGCATACTCAGTGGTGCCAGGTTAGGATAGGAATTCTGGGCAGAGGTAGTGGATACAACATGTTACCTAGTCAATAGGTCACCTTCATCAGTGTTGGAGGATAAGACTCCACAAGAGGTATGGAATGGTAAGAAACATTCTCTTTCACATTTGAGGGTATTTGGATGTGATTCATATGTACATGTTCCAAAGGATAAATGAACCAATTTGGATAGTAAATCTGAAAAGTGCATCTTTATTGGGTATAAGGATGGTTTAAAGAGTTATAAGCTTTAGAACCTAGTAACAAGGAAGTTTGTTTACAACTGAGATGTGGTGTTCAGAGAGGTGAAAGATGTTATTAAACATGAAGTCCAACCAAAGGAACCTGAGAAGTTAGAGTTTGAGCTAAAGGAGGAAGAATCATACTCTATAGCAGAGGAGGAATCAGAAGATGAAGAGCCACAAACTCCAGGTCTCAGAAGATCAATTTGAGAAAGAAGGCAGCTAGAAAGGTATAGTCCATCTACTTTTTGTTCAAATTTTGCTTTATCTATTACTGATGATGATCCCAGAACTGTGAAGGAAGCAGTAGATTCAGAGGATGGAAAACTCTGGAAAGAGGCCATGGTTGATGAAATGGCATCTTTGCACAAAAATGAGGCTTTGGATCTAGTGGAGTTGCCAACTGGAAGGAAACCCATTGGCAGCAAATGGGTGTTCAAGAAGAAGATAAATGCTGAAGGAAAGGTGGAGAAATACAAAGCTCGGTTGGTAGTAAAAGGTTATTCCCATGTGCCAAGAATTTATTTTGGTGATATCTTTTCTCCTGTTGCCAAGGTGACTTCTATTAGATTACTTTTATTTGTTGCTGCTGCTTTTGATTTTGAGGTAGAACAGGTGGACGTGAAGACAACATTTCTTCACTAGGATCTAGAAGAGGAAATCTACATGAAGCAACCTGAAGGTTTTACGGTGAAGGGTAAGAAAGAACTGGTATGTAAGTTAAAGAAGTCTCTGTATGGGTTAAAACAATCACCAAGGATGTGGTATCAGAAATTTGATACATTTATATGGGAACTTGGCTTCAACAGAAGCAGAGCAGATCATTGTGTGTATTTTAAATTAATTGGTGATCATGTTATTTATTTGGTCTTGTATTTGGATGATATGTTGCTGGTTGGAAATGACAAAGAAATTATCTAGGATTTGAAGACCCAATTTTCCTCCAAATTCGACATGAAAGATCTTGGTGCTCCAAACTATATTTTGGGCATGGAAATTAAAAGAGATCTTGAAAAGAGGAAGCTTTGGTTAAACTAGAGGAAGTATGTTGAGACAATACTGCAAAGGTTTAATATGCAAGATAATAAACCGGTGAAGGTTCCTATTCCTGTAGATGTGAGGTTATTTGCTGAACAGTGGCCCAAGACACAAGAAGAGGAAGAGGACATGTCTCGCGTTCCATATGCAAGTGCAGTCGGTAGCCTAATGTATGCAATGGTCTGTACTAAACCAGACATTGCACATGCAGTGGGAATATTGAGTAGGTTTATGTCAAAACCAAGGAAGAAGAACTTGATAGCAGTGAAGCGGGTTTTCAGGTATTTGTGTGGCATTAGTGACTATGGTTTATGCTACCAAGGAAGACTAGGATTGGATAGAATGTTGGATATTCATGGCTTTGTTGATGTAGATTGGGTTGGAGATCTGGATAAGAGAATACCTACAAGTGGGTATGTGTTTAACCTATTTGGAGGTCAGTTAGTTGGATGAGTAAGAAACAATTTGTAGTGGCACTATCAACTACAGAGGCAGAATACATGGTAGCCACTCATGCAAGCAAGGAAGTAGTTTGGTTGTAGAGATTGTGCTCAAGTATGGGGTTAGTACAGGGAGCTATAAGGATAGACTATGACAGCCAAAGTGCAATTTTATTGGCAAAGAACCCCGCATATCATTCAAAAACAAAGCACGTTGATGTTTAGTATCACTTTGTGAGGGATATGATAGAAGACAAAAAGGTGTTGCTGATAAAGGTGGACACTTTGAAGAATACTGCAGATGCATTGACAAAATTTGTGAGCTCTGAGAAGTTCTCTTGGTGTAGAGAAACAATTGGTGTTGCAGGGCTGGATAAATGACTAAGCTCTCTTGTGGCCCCCCATGGAAAGAAAACAACAAGTGGGAGAATGTTGTGTGTTATATTCTTTCCGCATAGTTAACAGGGGGTTTGAGGGGCACCCGTAACACCACTTTATGGGGTTTGGGGCAGCACCTTGGAAAATTTTGATTTTGGACCCTATGTTAGGTTGGGTGGACCCACCTATGGTTTTGTGCATGATTTCGCACATGTTTTTTTTGGACGCGATGGTTTTCATTCCATGGTATTGGACACGATGGTTTTTTCAGTCCATGGTATTGGATGCTTAAGCATGTATAAATATGTATTATAACATTGAAAGGAACTTAATGAAAAATCAAGCTGGTAATCCCAGTTTTGGGATCCAGGGGAAAATCTTTGTGTATATGTGTTTTATGTGTTATGCTCTTGCTATTGTTTATTTTATGTGTTTTAGAATTCGTATGCAGCTAATTTCTATGCAGGGTAAAAACCTACATCCTAACAAAATTCTCAACTAGATCATAGGATCCTTGTGGTCCTTCCTCCAAATGGTCAACAATTTACATCTTAGTATCTTGCATA
This sequence comes from Pinus tabuliformis, assembly GCA_031772625.1. NCBI lineage: Eukaryota > Viridiplantae > Streptophyta > Pinopsida > Pinales > Pinaceae > Pinus > Pinus tabuliformis. Next base: position 369,921,710 of record CM062806.1, read on the forward strand.
TGTGAGCATGGCCTTCTAATAATAGAGTCACAATCTTTTGCATGCTTGTTTTGACATGGTCTAAATGAGCTGATGTAATACTAGTGTAAAAGTTATGGAGCAACTAAAAGATCAACTCATCACATTCCAAATTCAGTATGAATGTGGCAAAGTTGAATTCTGCCGTGACTGTTAAAATTTCTACATTATTTCTAAAAGGTAAGAAGCATGATGTTATTCAACCCTTTAAGGCCTTCCACTATCAACTACAATATCTCCCTCATAAGATCATTATTGCAAGACAATACTCGGGATGTTAAAGCTATGATCTTGCTGAGACAAGAAGCAATTGTGAGCTTGACCTCTTCGCAAGGATGCTCCGAGAGTTTGGGTTGTATTAATGCAAGCATAGATGGCTTGAGATTCCAACAGAGTTTCCTCCATTATGGTTGCCCCACCTCTAAGAGCCATGTGTCTAATTCCTCCAATTTCGAAAGGTCTATGGTTGACTTTGTTCGTTGCAATTAAGATCCAAGTGCGAAGAACTTAGCTCATCTTCCTTGTCCTTCCTTCACTTCCCATAGGCATTTTTGTTGCATAGTGGCATAGACAATTTTTGAGAAAGACTTGCTATTCTATTATAAAGTGGTATTGCTAAGAAAAGGCCCCATGCTTCTTTTATTTTATCTAGAATTTTGTCCAAAATTTTATGAGTGTTTTCTAGGGAAAGTCCCATCTCGCCTCATACCAAAGCATGAATACAGTGATTCTTCAATGGATTTCACCCCAATATAAGGTAAATACAAAATTGATTGGTAATAGTAAGATGATTGTACCACCTCCTTCCTTTCCTATTCCCCCCTTCTTTTTTTTAACACAAAATCTTCTTTCTATCATCAAACTCCAAAATTTGACAAACCCCTTGTCAAATGCTAAAACTAATCAAAATTTTCAAAACTATAAACATGGTTTAGTCCATAACCCGCCATCTTTCATGCTTCCACGCTGAGATTTTTGAGTGGAAAATCTATCTAGATGGAAAGAGAATCAGTTTTTAGGCAAAGACTTAGATCTTCATATGCTAATCAAGAGTCTGTGGACCCAATAATTATGCCCTTGCGAGTGATCAATGGATCATGTGCGACATTGAATTTGATGTTAGAGGTTTCAAATGTATAGGCATAAGACTATATTCAACAATGATAAACCTCTACACCAATCCAACCACATAATGCAACATACTATATAACGAAAAAAGAGATAGCATTACTTTATTTAATTATGGTGACCCACCACAAAATCTTTTGACGAAATATAATTTACTCAATTCCGCAAAAACACAGTGTCTTTGCCTCTATGACTAATGTGTGAGTGATCTTGATGTAGCGAGATCAATTTATCTAATGTAAGAAAACAAATACTTTGGCATGCACCTGAAGAGGACCATGGTTGGCTCCTTGACCAACACTACGGTAAGAATAATCTTGTCTCTACTATTAAGAGTGATGACAACTTTGGCTCCCATAATGAATCGAAGGTCAATGCCAGAACCGAAGCCTATGAAACTTGCTCAACTCCTTCCCGTGCTTAGAGGGTTGTGGTGATAGTGCAATGCCCAGCGTATGTCCACTTCCTTTCACATGGAATATATATTGGGATTCTGAACTCGTTTTTCTGCTCAGACAGTTGTTGTGATAGTGTTTTGGTGCGACCAATGCTTAGGCTATATCAACTAATCACCATGTAACACTCATACTCCCTTTCGCCTTCCATTGAAATGAATAAGAGGCTAAAACCAATCTAACACCTCTACTCATTAGATGGCTTGGTGTTCATTTTAACACACAAAATTACCCTCCTCACGACCTCAATTGCTACTGAGAAACATCACCCTTCAAATCAGCAATGTGATTGTTTGGTGATGAGTGCCTCGAATTCCCTTCTGTCAGTGGTATAGTCCCATGTGATTGACTCGATGGGTCTACGCGATTTTTGGCCGACCTCCTTGCTCTAGTGATTCGAATACTCCCTTTCGTGGTGAGGTGCCTCCCGGAAGGTGAAAGGGTGGATCAGACCATTGTTGACCTAATCCATAGCTCAGCAATGTCGGTAGAGTGTTTTGATACAATCTATGCATATGACTATTTGTTCTATCCTCAATGGCCCTCAGATTCGCTTGCTAAAGAAAAAATATTCCGCCCTCTCTCCCTATTTAACTCGGTCCCCTTTGATGAATGTGCTATCACCAAAAATTGATCATCTAGCCTAATTTACTAGATGGATCAAAGTACACCATTTAAAGTCAGTTTTACTATTGTAAAATTGCTTTTATTGTGAGAAATTACTTAATAAACCACCTTTGTTAAGTAATTTATAATTAAACCCATGAAGAGTAATTAAATAAATCACTATATATTTTATTTTCTTCTAGGAATAATTAATTAAACCATTGTTCAATTATTATTCCTTGTCATATTTGACCCAATTATGAAAAATCAAAAGATAGATTATTAATTATCTTATTTTTCTCTAGGAATAATTAATTAATCACTAGTTAATTATTATTCCTTGTCAAATTTGACTAAATCCCTTAGGAATAATTAAATAAATCATTATTTATTTATTATTCCTTAACCAATTTCTTGAGATGATAAATAAATCATTTATTTATTTATTATTTCTAAATAAAAGTTTAAATAGGTTTTCCCTCCTAACCAAATATAATAAAATATTCCAAGTTGTTATTCCAAGAATGGGGTTAATAATATTTTATTATTGCTCATTATTCGAGGATAACTCAATATTTTGTTATAAATAGAAGGGTTTTCCATTCATTATTCACTTTCGATTATTTTCATTGTTGCACTCATTGTTGTAACTCTTATTATTTTCATTGCCACACACCATTTCTCTGCCATTTGAGTTCCATTAAGCTCAAACATTTTATTTGTTGGGTTTTCACATTATGGAGGAGAGAGACTCTACACAAGCTGAAGACATTTTAGGATAGACAAGAACCCATCCCATAGAGGGGGACTGGTAAAATTTATTTGTTCCCTTCACAGGTGTTATAATAAAATATATTCTTTATATATCTGGTTTCCATTGGATGATTGGAGTTATTATTGTTTCTTTTTGTTGTTTAACTATGACTGTGTCATAGGTCAGGACTTTGCTAGGTTTTGTTTCTATCATTTGCTACAAATATACAATGCTTAGTAGCCATTTATATTGTTCAGACTATTTGTCATCTGCAGTCTTAAGTGGGTTCTTTTCGTACATCTTTGAGACAAAAACACTACAACAAAATTGGCAACTCCATTGGTTTTTTACTTCAGATCCAGAAACTTGGGTGACCTTCAGTTTTCAGGTTAAGGTTTCTTATTTTTTCAGACTCTTAATGTTATTTACTAGCTTTCTAAGCCTAGATATGTCAAATTTCTAACTTCTGCAAGTTTTCTAGTCTTTTCCGTAGGTCAAGGAACGAGCTGCGACAGAGACAATGGTTTTTTCTGAGATTTTCCGACCAGGAACCAAGGATCGGAAATCACACTTTTTAGCCCAAAAAGTGTGATCTCGAGTCTAGAGTGCATATTTCACGCCAAAAACTACGATCCCCCCTAAAAATAGGTTAGTACCTGCGATTTTAGGGTTTCCGGGTTTTTATCAGATCTGTTTCTGGGTTTTGTCGAGAGCTCTGTGTTGGGTTGTTTGACCTTTGTTTCATCCTGCTTAGGCCTTGATCTACTCTGATTTACTCATCAAAGTGGAATTTATCTCCTTAGGGCTTCAAGTATGCTTCCACCTTTATAGGAGGAGTTTAGCTGAGTAAGAAGTCTGAGTTTCTCCAACACTTTCAGCCATATTTTCCAGATATGTACCCTTTTCTTTTAAATCTCCAAAGATAGGTTGTTTCCATCCATGGTTTCATATTGAACCTTGTTTGGTCATTAGCCTTAGGGTCCCATCGGTTGCCCTAGGATTTACACCAATCTCCCTATCTTTTTGTACCGATCTTCCTCTCTAGTTTTTTGTTGTTGCTGCACCACTTTCCAGTAGCCTAGTGTCATTTCATCTAAGTCACACCAACACTTAGATCCCTTAAACTTTTTAGTGTGTTTTCAGTTGGTTTCACCACCACCCAGCACAATGTTTGCAAATTCAGTTTGGGTGGGGTTTAGTTAATGGTTTTGTTGTTCATTTACTATTGTTAATATTAGTTTATTTTCAACAATCTTTTTTCTCTTTTACAAATGTGATCTAGGCTTAATCAATAAATACACTTGCACGCACAAGCACACCTTAAGCGAAGGGCGGGTTGTTTACACCCCGAAGCCAAGACTGAACATAATAAATTTATCTCCCCTCATCGAGACAAAGTCATATTTTCGATCTCCCTTCACCATTTTCATGTCACATGTGTCTTACCACCATTGCACCACCAAGGCACTTGTCACAGAGACTCTTATAGCTTCATCCCCATTTTCCACTCGAGCATATTACTCCTCCCCACTAGGTTCAAGTTCATAGCCCTTTGAGTCCCCATATCGACTCTTCTCCTAGTTGATCTGATTTCGAGCCTCCTTCACCACATATTGTCACCATGTTTGGACCCCACAGCTGGTGTAGAAACGTAACCTGGTGTTGGCTCTAGTTCTACCCTCGTGATCATATCTAGAGGAGCAATCTCATGAACCGTTCAGAAAACTCCCATACTCCCTTTTATGACTAGCTTAAGTCTCCTGGATTTTAGCCAGTTGATGAACAACCCAATACGCCACAATGCTGGTTGGCATGCTATGCCGACTAAACTTCCCTCAAATATCCCAAAGTTTGAAGGTAATTTTGCAGAGGATCCTACTGATCATGTTCACTCCTTCCACATGTGGTGTTCATCCAACTCCATTACTGATGACTTCATTCGTTTTCGGTTGTACCAACGCACGCTCACTAGAGACGTTACAAAATGGTATGTAGACTAGCCTGCCACATTTCATTCCATTTTCATGACACTTCATAAATTGCTCCTCTCATATTTCTAGCTACCTCTTTGATATGACATTGATAAAAAAGATATTGACCTCAATTCGTCAGTCCTCTTCCACTCGCCTTTTCGATCATTTTTAAGAGTGGCATAGAAGGAGGAGGACATGTCATGCCCCACACTTCTAAGACTGTGTCTATCTAGATTGGTTTCTCAGGAGCCTTTTAGCACCCATTCGAAAAGATGGCATCCCATTTTCCTCAGATTGAGGAAGATGCTCTCCAAACCGCTCTGAGATATGACCTGATTTATGTGCAATCTGGTTCTGTTTATACCGTCATTCCAAGCCTTCCCTGTCCTAGAGATTCCAATGCACTAGGGGAATCTCACGTTGTCGACAGTATCATTGGAACCCTTTCATCCTTCCCCATATACTTAGCAAAGTTATGGCCATCCACAGGGGGGCACCAGTTCCTCCAACACTTATGCCCCTCCTGCTAGTAACATGTTTTCAGGGCCCCAACCTATCTACCAAACTATTGCTCCTCCTTATGAACAGTGGAGCACTCCAGCCTCTCAAGCATTAACACTGCAGCCTCCCATGCATCCTTAGCCCCTGTAGATACTGCCCCCTTAGGGTCAGGTGTTTGCATAACAGAGTGCAACAAATCCCCAAAATTTGAAGAAAAATAATAAGGGGAAGGGTAACAATGGTAACAAGGGTAACCAGGCTAATCAAGGTAATCAACATAGTGAACCCTAGGGGAACTAGCCTAACACCAACAACCAGCAATAGGGAAACCAACCCAAGCAAAACAAAGCTATTCGTATGAACAAGCCTTGTGCATGTTGTGGTGTACATGGCCATTATACACATGAGTATCCTATCCTACCCCAAATGCACCAAATGTGAGAAGCTCAAGCAGCTTCTAGAGGCCAACAATTGGCTCAGAATCCTGCACCATCTCAACTGAAAATGCTTACAAATCCTTTCCCTCAACAAGGATTTTTTTCTTCTCAGCTTCATGCAGGTCAAGCAACCCACCCTCCCCAACCTTCTGGTCCTGGTGACTACCAGATCTTCATGATGAGCTCTGATGAGGTTAATCCTTTCGATATCAACTTGCAAACTCGATCGCGTCAATATGATAAGCCATCAACTTCGTCCACCACTGAGTCCAAAGCCAAAGCTTATACTGAGCCTTTTACGACATCAAATGTTTCATTACAGATCCCTCAACCTAAAGCTGAGGCAATTCCCAAGATCCCAAGGGGACCATTATGCCATAACACGGCTTCTAACCGAGTTTCCCATACATACAGTATAGTAGATGACCTGACATAATCACCTGCCACCATGTCGACGCTGGATGTACTCCAGTCATGCCCATCTCAAAATAAAGCTGTAATAACTTCTTTGGGCATAGTAGATCCTTTTGGCAATCGTTTGATTGTCTTCCCAGTTGACACATTAGAACATCCCCCATTGCCTTGCTCCATTTCTTTCTAGGTACTAGTCCGAGTCCATAATGTTATCATCTCCTGATGCATTATTGATGATGGTGCATCCACCTGTGTGATGTCCACTACCATTTGGAAAAAAAGTTAGTCACATGAGTTTTCCCCCTCCACCATCACTTTGCATGCTTGGGGCAGACACTCCTCCTAGCCTCTTAGCATTAACGCAACTATCCAGTGACCCTTGTGGGCAAGACTGTCCATGTAGATATTGAAGTTATTGATGCCCCTTTAGATTACAACATTCTCTTGGGTCATAGTTACACATGTGCCACGTCAGCTATCACATCTATGATTTTCCGCAAGATGTCCTTCCCCCATGAAGGGAAGATCGTTACCATAGATCAGTTGACTTACTACGAGCCGGCATCCGTGATGTACCCCGAGTCCATTATCTCATCAGTGTTAGATAAGAAGTCTTAAACTCCTCCCACTGGTGTTTCACTGAGATTCTATAAAGATTCCTCATTATTGGGTTCTTTCCATGGTCCTCTCCCTCTCATCATAGAGCCTAAATATTTTAGCGTCACAGGTTGTCCTCAAGCAGTCTATTATATTCGATCCACAATGTGCTCCTCTACACCATGCGGTTACCATCCCAACTAAGCCATCCAGATCCACCCCTGAGGACCCATTCCTCTAGGAACTATTCCTCCAGGTCTCAACCATCCAGTTGTTGTTCCGCCGAGAAGTTACCTTACAGGCCAGATAACTTTCTTATTTCCCCCTCCCATAATATTTTATGTGCCTATCATGACTTCATTGGTCCTTCCTAACATGACTTTAGGGATCCCCGTATGGTACATTGATCCCCTTGCAAGAATTCTTCCTGGTTAGCTAAGACCTTATCGTGCTCTGACCCTGGTTCAATTGGTTCCTACGGCCTTTACCACTACTTTAGTTCCATCACAACCTTAAGAGAAACCCACTCGTATTGCGAAAACATCTAGACAAGGGGGGAAATCTAAGAGGAAAGAACCTAAGGACAAGGCTCCCCAACCTCCTCCAGTCCCCAAGGCCCAAAAGTCATCATCTCCATGCTCTTTGTGTAAAGTTGTGGGGTGCGTAACCAATAATTGTCCCAAGCCTCCTCATCTCAAACCTTTGGTTCATGGAACGTACCCTGAGTCAAATATCCCTGAAGTCCATGTTAACTTACCGGGTCCACCCAAGAAACTCAGAACGTTACGAAAAAATCACCCTTGTGCCATGTGTGATCATCATGGTGACTACTCCCATTATTGCCCTCATCTCAAAAAAATTTGTGATTTCCTTAAGGGACTTCGCGAATACGAGACCATTCATAATGGATCACCCTCTCCTCTTCCTATGGATTTTTGTACCAATAGTAAACTAGAATAGGGGGAATCTGGTCACACCATCGTGGTCCCTTCCCTAGATGTCGAGTTGATGGACACCACGAGCCATATCCTTTACCTGTCGTCATCCTTGAGTTCCTCGTAGGTAATCCTTTTTGAGGTTTCTGAGCGCGCTTCTATTCAACCTCTTTCGACAGAATCCCAGGTCTCAACATGCATAGATCCTTCATCTACTTTCTTTTCATCTACCATTCCATATGATGTCTATGTGAACCTTCTTTCTCAGGTTGATGCACTAAGTACCGTGCCGCATGATGTAGTCAATATTCCTCTTGTCCGCTCATCTTCCATTTTGATGAGGACATCAAGGAAGATATGTCTACCCCTAATTACCCTTGCACTTAGGTAGGGGGGAATATTTTTTGGAGGATTCTAAAGGCCATTTCCTTCCTAATAATCCCAATGCAATCTACCTAAAGAAATTTTTCTCATAGCTTATCTCTTTGATTTGCATGTCTTTATTTCTGTCATGAAGTTAGGTCGGATGCATCATCTCATCTGTCATCTTTTATACCTTTTAGATGGATCCATCATCCACACCATATATTGGTCATGTTGATGGTGAAAGTCACTTCTCCAGGAATATAGCCTCGACAGCCTGGGCCATTTTTACCCCCTTGCATACATTAGTCCTTTCGAAAGACGTGTGCATTGGATCTTCCACCAATAACTAGGCCGAATATGATGCAATGATAGGTTTGTTAGTCGATTCCATTTCTCATTGCATCATTCATATTCATGTTCATTTATATTCCTTGCTATTTGTCATGCAATTGAATGGTGTGTATCATGTGCATAACCAAGTCATATTTAGAAAACATCTGTGTGTTAAGCTATTGGTATGTGAATTTGAAACCATTACTTTTAGTCAAGTTCCTAGAGCCCAAAATAACTATGTAGATACCATTACAAATAACATTCTAGATTGGCATTTATCACATGTATACCACAGAAGAAAACCATAAACAAAACATATGGCAAACCATCAACGTCATATAAAAATGCATAATCATATTATGTATCATATAAGTGTTCGAAGCCCATAGCTCTAAATACAACCGACATGCCCATAACATGTTACAAAAATAAAAATCAAAGCGACCCACATGTCCCCATATCTAGTCACTATCTGAAGGATCACGCACCAAAGGCTCTGCCCCACCTGCATATAGATCACGTACTGCATGACCAGCCATCGCCATGCACTGCATAATACCTCACCACTCTAAGGAAAGGATATTACACTCATATATGTATCAATCATCTAGCTCATGCCATCCGCGCTCAGAAACTCTGGTCAAGGGTACCCCACATCTATGGTGTAGAAAAACGAGTAACACACTATCCTCTCGACCCTGAAAAGATGACGATGTTCCCCAATCTACAGCCATAAGCATTGCGGCTTGTCCTACATTTCTTGCCAGTTTTACTGGTGTTATGTCTGCATACCACATATTTTACAGTTAGTACCATATACATGTGATAAAAATATGAAATGTACCATAAAAATAACAACTTAACAACTATCGTTTGGTCCCCATGCTTGCTTGAGCGAAAGTGGCAAGTCATGGTCTCCCTGATAGTTCATCCCGCTATAAGGATAATCGTCAATCTAGAGGGGCATCTGATCCTAATGTGCAAAAAACATGGGTTGGAACACTTTTCCAACTCCCCATTCTCCTCTCCATAGTAGTTGCCCCAGTGGAAGATCTTGGGCTCATGTGGGCCCCTATATCGGATCTATACATGAGGAAGGATGGTGGGTATCTTCTCAAAGAATAATGTGCATAGTACTATACCAAAAGCATAGTCATGGATCACCTGCATAGACTTAACTATCGTTTCACCAACAACAACATCATCTTGACCCACCCATAGTAGGTCCTAGCCAAAACACTCTTAACTAGCATCATCTGCCCACTAGTGATGTGGTGGAATGCATGGCTGCCCAAGACCTGTATCATAGATGCAGAAACAACCTATGTCTCTAGCCAGTCTAAATCACCAATCGGGATAGTCATGCCCTTCACATGCACATCTTGTGGACAATGGCGCTCCACAAACTCCGTAATGTTCCTCCCATAAGGAAACACCATATGGATATCCCCCACCACTCTGAGGGGAGGGAGTACGGTGAAGAAATAATTATCCTGTAATGTGAGCTCAATATTGTGCCCCTACACGACAAATACCTCATGGTCTGGATCCCAATAGCTCACAATTCTCAGTAGCAAGGGCTCACCTACCCTCATCAATGGGTTTTCTACCAACTTGAGAACCCCATAGCAAGCCAATGCCCCTCGAACCCCCTAATCCATTTGAATCTCAGATCGGAGGGTATCCAAGTCTCACTCACACCAGTTGATTTTTAGCTCTACCATGCCTACAAAACACCACATGTCTTGTCAGTTGAGAGAAGAAAACATTGGTCTACACTAATCAACCTACAACCCCCACCAAGCGAGCAAACCACCCCTATTTTCAACCCCAAATTGCAGTTTTATGCCCAGAAAGTGTGAGCTCACATGTTTTCACCTATTTCTTGTAATCCAAATTGCACTTCTAGGCACAAAAAGTGTGATTAGACTTTGAAGAGGAGCAAGGGTCTCCCAGGGAGCCGCCAGTTGCTAAAAATCATGAACTAAATAACTCAAATTGAAGAGATGAGTAAGGCCACCTACCTAAAAGTCGCAGATCCTGATTCTGATGGTCAGTTTGTCCACAATGATCTTCACAAGATTTAGGGCCTTTCCCTCCTCTCCAAATTTACCACAACTCACTTAAAAAATGAATTCCAATTAGAGGGAAAATGTCCTTTCATAGAAAAATCCACAATTTTTATGTCACCCACTTTGACCAAACGGTATGTCAGCTTGACGAACCATCAACATCATTGGAAATCTCTCATTGAGTACTATAATGAGTCTTTCTCCGTTTTGGATGATTTGAAACTTCACTAGAAAGCCATTTTCCAAGAAGGGTGACTTCATCACCTCTCAAAATCAGATTTCTTCATATGTGATCCTTGTAATTTGGGGACCACCTTCCCTTGGAGCTTGTCATCTCACGTGTCAATTTTCATCATGTGTAACCATCATTTACACATTTTTCATGGTCCCTGGCAGGCCTATTCTGTGTGGCAGCGTCAGCGAGTCACCCTTATTCATAGCGTTCCCGATGAGTCACCCTTGCATCCATGGAGTCTGTTTTGTATCCCATTATATCATATCACAGTATTCCATCCATCTTTTGATACCGTTCATCTTGTCTTGCCCATTTTGGCCTCCAGTCATACTATCCGCATCCGATCTGGAGTTGAGTCAGTCACTGCCAGCTCAACCATGCACTTTATGCTCTGACAAGGGAAGTCATTTATTTGTTCCTCAATCCCTCATTTTCCATTATACTTGGTGTTATTCCATCGGTCACATTACTATTTTCCCTCATAACTTAGTTGAGGATCCTCACTGCCTCACCTATTGTGGCCCCTATTCTGTCGACATAAGCTCATTTATTCCATAAGAATGACCTAGAGGGTGGTGTATCTTGGTTCCAGCTTCCATTCTTGTTCCGTACTTTGGATCGAGTAGAGGGACTCATTATTTCCCTTTGATTTGGTTGTTTCATGTTCGTGATCCATACACTCGATGGTCCAGTGATGCAGTAGATTATACCAGTGGTTCCTAGGTGTGCGTGAGATGTTTGAGACCTCATGAGGGGGTGGCCCTTTAGGTAGCCCCCCACATGCTCAGATGCATTCCTATTATGCTACAGCCTTAGATGCAGTTCCGCAAATATAATGGGTTTGGTTCCTACCAATCACAGTGTACATAGCATGCACATCTCCTTCAGATGATCCATTTAGTTTTGCAGATCGCTTCCTTGTTCAACAGGGCTTCTTCAGTTGTTCTATCCTCCCTCCAACCCATTTTTTGAGGGAAGGGCCATTATATCTCATGTAATTAGTTCATATTATATTCAATCTTGGCTCATATTTTTCCAAGTGCATTATATATATAGGACATATTGTATTATTTTCTGAATCACTTATGCCAACATGTCATGTACCATTCAACATGTACTTCATTGCTCAGTTTGATGTTTCTCAGCACACCATTATTTTTGTACGAAGTTATCTCGGTGCATATATGTATGCCTCCCCCGCCTCATTGAGGTCTGGTACCACAACATAAAAGGTGACTTGCATTGGTCTTGCCCCCTCTGTCCCTATGCTCCTGCTTCAGTTGTATTGGTCTCTCTCTCTCTCTCTGTTGGGTCCCTATAATACTAATGATTACCCCATTACTATTGTAGTTATACCCCTTATTTATATTGTTGTTCCCCTATTACCCCATATTGTTATTTCTGTGCCCCATAGAATCCCTCTATTGTTATATTTGTGGCTTTATATTATTATTGTTAGGTCGGCTGGATTATATTGTGACTCCCTAGACTCCTATATATAGAAAGGAGGTTTTGTCATTTGTATCATCCAAGAATTGTTCATTTATGTAATGTAAAGGAGGTTGCCCCCTCGAAGAGGCTGAATTCTAAGGCGTTGATATATCTTTTCTATCTTTTCTTGAGCTGGTTTCATAACATTTGGTATCAGAGCTTTGGATTCTAGGGTTTCGCTGCTCCAAACAGGTCATCGTGGCATTTGCGCTATAATTTTTTTTCTGTGACGTTTCAGAAGTCGCAAAAAAAACCCATTTGAGAAGAAATTGCACTGAACCTTGGGTCCAAATTTCAGAGCTTTTCGCACGATATTTGCGGAGATATGATCTGAGGAAGTTGGTCGTTTTGCAGACTCCTGAATTACATTCAAAACAGGTGACCCAGGGAAAATCGTCATAACTTTCTCTCTGTGGATCGGATTGAAATTTCGTAAGAAGGTACAGAAAGAGGACAGACTGTAGTTTCTTGTGTGTGTGTTTCAGATTCAAAGGTTGAAACAATGACTCGTGGCACGTCGTACAAGTTCGCTCTACTGAACCAGTCTAAAAACAAGTCACTGTGGGAGATTTCACATAACTCTTCCTTGGAGAATCCAATTTGGCTCAGACTTGTGGCATTGGAAAGAGGACACAGAAGGCTACTACAGGTAGAAATTTCAGAATTGGATGATCCGAAATTACAGAGATACATCAGATTCAATATCAGGCTTCTATAAAGTGAAAAAAGGTGTGTAGTTTTTTTTTAAATTTTTGTGTAAGCTTGGTTTAACGAAATTCAAAGGGCATAGTAAAGCATTATTATCGGTAACTGATGCCCCGAGGAAAGAAAATGCAAACACCTAGTAAGGAACCTGAAAGCTCTAGCATGACTCATGAAAAAGAGGAAGAAATGCTACATGATATATCAAAATTACAAGAACAAGTGCAACAAATGTCACGCTCACAAAAGCTAACAGAAGCTAAGATAAGTGGCGTGGAATCTAAGATAAATGGCGTGGAATCTAAGATAAATGGCGTGGAATCTAAGATAAAGGGCATGGAAGATAAGACGGATTATTCGAAGACAGATTTGAAGAGAGACATGGCAGATTTGAAGATAGATATGAAGACAGACATGGAAGAATTGAAGAAGTTGCTACAAGAAAGGGTCACTAATGGTGAAAAGGTAGTAAAGGAAACTCATGATGAGAACAAAAGAAATGTTAATCATGATTCCATAGACGCTAATGTTGGATCGAAGAATCACCATATTCCAAAAATCGATATGAGGAAGTTTGATGGCAAGGATCCCGCCACATGGATATTACAGATGGAGCAATTCTTCGATCTCAATAATGTGCAAAACACACAAAAGGTACGTATGGAAACTGTATATTTGGAACCAAATCAGTTTGTATGGTATCAATGGCTTTGCTCTCGTAAACAATTTATCACTTGGGCAATTTTTACGGAAGAATTGATAGCACATTATGAAGATACAAAAAGCAACACTTTTTTTAGCCAATTGATAAGTCTCAAACAAAAGGGTTCAGTAATGGAGCACATTGAGGAGTTCCAAAAATTGAACATAAGGGTAAAAGATATTCCAGAGGAGCATAGGATTGATGTGTTCATAGGGTCTTTAAAGGATAATATCCAACATGATGTTCGCCTTTGGGAACCTGATTCATTAGAGAAGGCATTCAGGTTAGCAAGAAAAATGGAAAGCAAAATTATGGCAACCAGGAAGCATACCACTCACAACTATAAAGACGGAAGTGTTGTTGCCCCTAGTCTTCCACAACCTATAAGGTTGACACCACAACAATTGGAAGAAAAAAGAGCAAAAGGGCTTTGTTACAGTTGTGATAGCAAATACACTAAAGGTCATAAGTGTGCTGAGAAGAAATTATTCTACATAGATTGTGAAGAGGAAGAAGAAAAGGAGCAAGAAAGGTCAAAAGAAGAAGATATACTTCAGGAACAAAGCCTAGATGAAGAACAAATAAATCCGACCATATCTTGTAATGCATTGGCGGGAATTACCACTCCTCAAACCATCAAGATAGAAGGACAAATCAAGAAGAAAAAGGTAATAGTGTTGATTGATTCAGGAAGCACCCACAATTTTATTCATTGTAGGGTAGCAAAAGAATTGAATTGCTTCCTATATCCAGCACCAGAGTGTCAAGTGATGATTGCAAATGGAGGAACAATAAATTGCTCTGGAAAGTGCCATAATATCAAGCTATCCATGGGAGAATATGTATTGACTAGCCCAATGCTTTCCATTCCAATGGGAGGTGCTGATGTTGTACTAGGAGTCCAATGGCTACAATCCTTGGGTACAATAGCTTTTAATTTTCAAGAACTTTTCATCAAATTTTCTACGGAAGGAAAGGAAGTTGAATTAAGGGGTATTGCAGGGAAACCAGGAAAGATAATCAGCTCTAATGGTATGACAAAGCTTCTAAAAAAGGAGCAAAGAGGTGTAATTGCACAATTATGTTCGCTAGATGTTTCCACATTGGAATCATCTATTTCTCCAGATCTCCAAAAAGCCTTGGACAATCATTCCAAGGTATTTGAGACTCCCAAAGGTCTCCCACCTATGCGTGATCATGATCATGCTATTCATCTGATTCCAGGAAGTGTTCCTCCAAACATCAGGCCGTACAGATATCCCTATGTCCAAAAAAGTGAAATTGAACGTATGGTTGCAGAAATGCTAGAGGCTGGTATAATTCAACCGAGTCAAAGTTCTTTCTCAGCTCCAGTAGTATTGGTGCACAAGAAGGATGGATCATGGCGCATGTGTCCGGATTATAGGGAGCTCAACAAGCTCACTATTAAAGATAAGTTCCCCATTCCTGTTATTGATGAATTACTGGATGAATTGCATGGATCAATTTACTTCACCAAGTTGGATCTTCGTTCGGGATATCATCAAATCAGAATGAAGATTGAAGACATTCCGAAAACGGCATTTAGAACTCATGAGGGTCATTATGAATTTTTGGTCATGCCTTTTGGCCTTACCAATGCACCTTCAACATTTCAAGGTTTGATGAATTCAATTTTCAAACCATTCCTTAGAAAATTTGTGTTAGTATTTTTTGATGATATACTAATCTACAACAAGTCTTGGAAGGATCATGTTGAACATGTTGACAGGGTGCTACAACTATTGGAGGAGAAACAATTATATGCAAAAAGATCCAAATGTTTCTTTGGAGTCCAGGAGGTGGAATATTTGGGTCATATTGTATCTCATGAAGGAGTTAAGGTAGACCCTAGCAAAATTAAAGCCATTAAGGAATGGAAAATCCCCACATCCATAAAGCATCTGCGAGGATTTCTTGGGTTGACAGGGTATTATCGCAAGTTTGTTAAGAATTATGGGAGAATAGCAGCACCTCTAACAACATTATTGAAGAAAGATTCATTTTCATGGACTCCGGAAGCAACAAAGGCCTTTGAACATCTTAAAGAGGCAATGTGCCAAGCACCGGTCTTAGCTACACCGGACTTCACAAAAACCTTTATTGTGGAATGTGATGCTTCAGGAAATGGAATTGGTGCTGTTCTAATGCAAGATGAAAGACCCATTGCTTTTGAAAGTCGTCCAATCAAGGGAAAGTTTTTAAGCAAAGCTATTTATGAGAAGGAAATGTTGGCAATACTCCATGCACTTAAGAAATGGCGACCCTACCTAATGGGAAGACACTTCAAGGTAAAAACGGATCATGATAGCCTTAAATACTTTTTAGAACAAAGATTATCCTCTGAAGAGCAACAAAAGTGGGTCACAAAGATGTTGGGTTATGACTTTGAAATCATCTACAAAAAAGGGAAGCAAAATGTGGTGGCAGATGCACTCTCAAGAAAGGATGAGGATGTGGAAGCATTGTTGTGTGCCATTTCTATTATCCAACCAGATTGGATAAACGAAGCAAGGGAGGAATGGAAGAATGACGAAGAAGTGTGGGCACTTATTCGAAAGCTACAACAAGATTCCAGTACTTCTGATACATTTAGCTGGCAAAATGATTCGTTATGGTACAAAGATCGCTTATACCTCTGTAAGAATTCCCAGCTAAAACAAAAGATTCTTATGGAATTGCACACTTCTCCCTTAGGAGGGCACTCAGGATTTTTAAAAACTTACCACAGGGTTAAGAAGGAATTTTTTTTGGATGGCCTTAAATCAGATATTCAAAAGTTTGTGGCGGAATGTTTGGTTTGCCACAAAATAAAGTTGAAACAATTAAGACACCGGGTCTATTACAACCTTTATCCATTCCAAGCCAACGTTGGGAGGAGGTTTCAATGGATTTTATCACAGGTTTACCCAAGTCTGAGGGAAAGAGTGTCATCATGGTGGTAGTTGACAGACTTACCAAGTATGCACACTTTTGTGCATTATCACATCCATTTAAAGCCAGTACAGTTTCTACTGCATTTATGGAAAAAGTTCAAAAGCTACATGGAAACCCAAAGATTATTGTAAGTGACAGAGATCCCATTTTCACTGGAAAATTTTGGACAGAATTATTTTCTTGTCTTGGTACTCAGTTAGCTCATAGCTCATCTTATCATCCTCAATCTGATGGGCAAACTGAGATAGTAAACAAATGTTTGGAAGGATATCTTCGTTGCTTTGTATCTGATAAACAGACACAATGGGTCAAATGGTTGCCTCTGGCTGAATGGTGGTATAACACTTCCTTCCATACAGCAACAAAAATGACCCCATTTATGGCACTTTATGGGTATCAACCACCATCCATCACATCATATTTAAGAGAAAATTCTAAGGTTCAGGCAGTGGAACATCACATCGAACATCAACAACAAGTCCTCCAACTCTTAAAGGATAACCTCGTGTTGGCACAAAATAGAATGAAACAACAGGCAGATCAACATCGCAGTGAAAGAAGTTTTGATGTAGGTGATTGGGTATTCCTACGGCTACAACCATATAAGCAAATGTCCCTAAAGCAAGCTAAGAAGGATAATAAATTATCACCAAAGTATTATGGTCCGTACAAGGTGTTGCAAAAGATTGGTACTATGGCATACAAATTGGAGCTTCCTGCAGCTTCTCGATTGCACCCAGTTTTCCATGTTTCATGTTTAAAGAAGGTTATAGGTGACAAGCTCCCAATCCAAACAATATTGCCAGAACTTGACGAGGAAGGAAAAATTATATTGGAACCGGAAGCAGTCACAGAAACAAGAACTCGACAGCTACGAAATCGATCAATTTCAGAGTATCTTATCAAGTGGAAGAACTTATCCGCTGAAGATTCCACATGGGAGGATGAGAATTTTATGCAGAAGTATCCAGAACTACTCAAGCATTGAGGACAACACTTTTTTGAAGGAGAGGGTGATGAGCCCCAAAAATGGATAATTATTTGGGCTCATTCAACCTCCTAATTCGACTTAATCCACCATTCTCATTAGTTTATTGCATGTTTTTGATTATATTTATGCTAATAGAGTGAATTGGGTTAGTCATTATGCCAACAAGTCTAATGTGTGCTTTGTGTAGCCTTTTGGTCAATTTGGAGACAAAATTGAAGGTTTTAATGAGCACTTGGCAGCCAAATTCGTGGGAGAACAAGGGAGAGGATTTGTAGGAAGGTGTCCCCTTCATTTATGGGCCCTTACCTCGAATTCTCCACCATTAGCTCGGAGTTCAAGGGCCACCGAATCAATCAGCACAAGGGCAGCCAAGCAAGTCAAGTAGGACTGCTGTTAACTACAAGTTTTGGGCAGTCGAGTCCCTAAAGTTTAGGAGGACAGTTGGGGTCCTCAATTTGTATAAATAAGAAGGCTTAGGGCCTCATTTTGGTTAGCTAGTGGTTATTCATTTTGTAGCTGGTAGTTAGTCATTTCATAGTCTTGTTGTAGTCATTTTGTAGTTCGATTTTTAGGCAATAGATTAGCTTTGCTTTCAGCTCATTCTCAAGCTCTCCTTGTGGGCAGTTTTGATGTAACTCTTCATTTCTTGATCAATAAAGATGAATCCAGCTTTGCACCAGCTCTAAATCTCTCTTAGGAGGCTGTAGCTCTTGGGGTTGGGCCCATCTCAAGCGCCTATTACCTCCTTTGTTTATCTTTATGTGTGTTTGCTGCGTTCTTAAAATAAAATCTGCTCTTTAAATTTAAGTCTTGCTTTGTTATTTAGGTTTCTCTTGATGGTTAAAGTAGCTTTTTATGTTTAGAATAATTGGTAGGAGTTAGTCATGCATTCAGATCTTTTGGAATGTTCTTGCTCACGTGTTGTATGTGGTTCTTGTTATAAATAAAGCTGTTGTCCATTCTTGTTACTGTTAGCTAGATCATATTAGGGTAGCATAACTAGATCTTTTTTTCTTGCATGTCTTTGTTTGTTCAGTTTGAAAAACCACTTGCAGAGCACCTTTTATCCTTCTCTATCTACCCATAATCCATCAGATAATCTTCTCCAACCCTTAGTCCATGATTCGTACCCTTCATTTGCCACACTTTCCCCACCTTGCCCTAATTCCTACATTCTTGTGCATCATCGCTTCCTCCATCCTTGAACAAATCCAATCGCTCCTTAGCCTCATCTTCCAAGTCCTAGACCTCTTCACACCCCTATTTCACCCCCATACTCATTCCTCCCTCTTTTTCCCTCCATCCATGCTCCAAAATCCCATTTCGAAACATCCTGTAGAAGAATTACAGAACATCCTGTAGAAATCCTGAACATCCTGTAGAACCCCTGCAGACTTCCTCTAGAAGCTCATAAACGCGGTTTCTTGGCAGCCAAACTTTGTGAGACTCTTTGGAAGGGTGTTAGGGACCCCTTAGACCCTCTTTGAACCTTCCCAACCTTTCCCAAGCATTTCGCCTCCTTGATCCACCTATGCACAGTGAAAAGCTAGTTAAAAGCACATGCATGATAATTCTCATAACTTAGTCAAAACTACAAAAAGATGTTTTCTTCAGCTAGAGGCAGTGTAGACACATGTATTTGACCTTCATAGAAGTAATGGCATCTCTTCTTGTAGTTTGCATTCTCATTTTTGCATCAGTAGGACTAGTCGGTAGAATTAGGGTTTGCTAGGGTTTGCTTTCCTTTTTGGCTTTCATTTTCTTTTCGCAATTATATTAGCTTCCTTCGAGTTAGATTTCATCCATCAATTAAAAAGCTTCTTCTAAGAGCTCATAGAAGTTGGCTTAAGCTCCTAGCGGACTTGTGCCAGCTGACCAAGTGACAGCTGCGGCAAGAGCTAGTACTTGTGCATACAGCACCATCGCTTCCAAGTTTGTTACGAACTACCGGGTTGATAAAATTAAAGAAGGGAGTTCGAGGAGTTGTAGCATTATTGCTACAATACTGGGGCCCACCATCTTTTTGGCGCCGTTGTCGGGGAAGCATCAGAGTATTGGTGATTGCCGCTTTTCTTCTATTTTCCACTACAATCTTCTGCTAAGTAGTTTATTTCATTTCCATTATGCAATTTCGTTTATGCAAAAGTACATTAGCATTTCCCGCTTTCATAGATTAGCATTTCAATTCCGAAATTTCATTTCTGCAAGCGTAGATTAGCATTTCAATTCCGCAAGTGTAGACTAGCATTTCATTCCTGCAATTTCATTTGAGAAAAATAGATTAGTCATTTCCTGCTTTCATTTCAATTCCGCATTTTCATTTTAGCAAGGTAGTTAGTTGCAGTTCAATCTATTTCAGTTTTGCAGGTAGAAGTATAAAAAAGCAAAAATCAACCAAAAAGATTTCATTTCATGCCTTGTAGGAGTAGAGATAAGTTAGAAAAATGATTGCACAACACCCCCACTGCTTCACACAGCCAACATTCTCTCTTCTTCGATGGCTGTGATTAAAGAACCCTTAGGTGGACAGAAAGACATATTTGAAGAACCTCAAGGGAAGAAGAAGAAGAAACCATTCCTCTGGAGCAAATGGCTACAAGAAGAAATGTTGGGAGCAGCACCTTGTCCAAAGACGAATTTGAAAATCAGATCGAAGATTTCAAGAGTGATATGAGGCAGTTTCTTGCCATGCAACTGGATACCTTTCGGATCCAAAAGAAGCAAGAAGAAGCCAAGAGGGCTTTGGCCATTTTTTGTCCTAGGTGCACTAGAAAGCATCCTAGGAACGAATGTCCATTGTACTCCATAAAAGTGTGTTTTGTATGTGAAGAATACCATCCTACAGATCAGTGCCCCTCCTTACCCAGAATCAAAGCTGCATATCAGAGAGCCAAAGGGGCCACTGAATCACTCTATTATATGAACCAAAGGAGGCCACATGAACCTAGATCTTATCAGCAGGAACTGCAAGGGACATCCGAGACCTATTATGACCCCTATCAAGCCACTTTCATGCCTTCTTGGGGTCCCCCTGCTCATCCTTCCTGGTTCACACCTCCTCCTTGTTCCTTTATAGATCCATATTATGCCCAACCAGCTGCTCATTCGTTTCACTCTTATGCTCAGCCACAGCCTCAGTGGAATGCACCTCACCAGGGGTTGAGGCCTCAGTACAACACTCCTCCCACTTCTTTTCCTCCACCACCTGCTTGTCCACAACCACCGCCTCCTGCTCCACCAAGGCAACCCCAAATGCCTACCCAACCACAACCCCATCCACATCCATCTCAAATCGACGCCTCCACTTAACTACCCATACCACCATTTCCAAAACCATACCATGGAGCAGCTCAACCCAATTGCAAAGCTGAAGCGCAACATGTCCAAACAACTGCTCTTGAGCTCAATGATCTTCACCATAGCTCAGGAAGAGTATTGCAAAAAAGAGACTATATTGAAAGCATTGAAGGACCACATCAGGCAAAAGAAGATTCAGAAGAGGAAATCAAAGAACCATGGGCTTTACTTAATGAAGAGAAGACATCAGAAGCAGAGATAAAGAAAGATCCTTCATGGTTACCATCAAATCTTCCATGTATTCAAGAGAAATATCAACAAAAAGAGGAAGATGAGGAAGTCATAGTAGAAAGTGACATGAAACATGACCCAGGTCAGCAAAAGGACCAAGGATATCAAAGCTATATTGAGATATGGTTCCAGACAGTCGCTAAGTTGCAACAGTACTCTCTTCCTCAACTATGTTTGATCCCTTCAAAGTCAGATCATTTTGTCTCTGAAATCTGGATCGCTGTCAAAGCATGCATTTCGAGCCTTCACATCATCTTGTCTCTAATCTCGATGTGCACATGGCTCCATTGGAAGTATTCTTATACTTGAAAATGATTTTGTTTTTCAAGTAGGGTAGGGTAGAAAAAAGGGAAAAAAAATGAAAATAAGAGAAAAATAAAAATCTAAGGTGAAAACCTCCTCGGAGGCGCCTTAGATTGGCTCATTGATTGAAAACCTCCATGAGGCGGTCAATGGGTTGGAAAAAAGAGAAAAGAGAATAAGATCTCTGGGTGAAAACCTCCCTTGGAGGCGCCCAGGGCAGACAATTAGGGTGAAAACCTCCATGAGGCGCCCTAGTTGTTTTTCAAAAAAAAAAAAAAAGAGAAAAAGAAAAAGAAAAAGAAAAAGAAAAAGAAAAAGAAATCTAATTTCCATTGAATAATTTCAGGTTGCAGCAATGACATTGCAGGTCAGGAGGATCACTCAAAACAAAGACAAAGGAGTTTTTGTGCCTTCTAGAGGAAGTTCTGTATTTCTACAGGAAACATCCTGTAGAACCTTCAAGCGAGCCAGATTCGATTTTGGAAGGGAATCTAAAGCTTGGAATCTATTGGTTATGCCTGCAAGCATCCATGTTTCCATCCCTCACCCATTTTCCATCATTTTTTTTCATGTCATTGTGCTTCTTTCCTCAAAACTGTGTTTTCTACAGGAAGTTCCTGTAGGAACTACAAGAAGTTAAAAATGGATTGAAAAAAAGTGGTTTGGTGAAGATGGTAGCTTCCTCAAGGGTTCAGAAGTCCTCATGCAATCTTCCAACTTCTCCTCCATCATCTCCATACCTGCATCACAGCCCAAATTCATTTTTCATACCATGCAACAAAAATGCAAAATGCCTTGAAGCAAAAATACCTAGAACAAAATTTGTTTTTGCCATAACTTGAAAACCATGCATCCATTTGAAAAACCGTTTTATGGGGAATTGTACAAGGGTGATGGCAACATGCCTGAGCAGTTTCAGCCAATTCTGGTGCATGGTTTCCAAGAAATTAGCCTCCATCGCCATCAGCCATTTTTGCATTTTCTCCATATCCGTGCATTCGTTTCAAAACCTGTTTCATGGGGATATGCATATGAGTGATGGTAACCTACCCAAGCAGTTTCAGCCGATTCCGATGCACGGTTTCCGAGAAATCGATCTCTGAAATCTTCAGCCATTTTCCATTTTTCTCGAAATCCGTGCATCCATTTATCACGAGTTTGCTATGGGAGGTGCATAATGATGATAGGAACATGCTCAGCAAGTTTCAGATTGATCCGGTTTACCGTTTGGGAGCAATGGCAAAAATAAGTTCTGGTCTGGTGAAAATTTAGCAGCAGCAGCTTCAAGGTGCAGATTTGAGTGTGGAAATGGACTCCTACAACATGCATCTGGCTAGAGGACACTTGCACAAGGAAAACAACCAAAAATTAGCAGCCAAGCCACATGCAATCAGAAAAACCAATGCATGCAGCAAATGACAGGCCATAGCAGTCATTTGACTTCAGGTACGTGACTAAAACTTGTTCCTCTGTTGCATGAATCTAATTGAAGAAATGCTTAAACAAATGGAATGGTGGAATTAAGGCATGAATATGGCAACATTGAGCCATTAGTTCCTTTTCCAATTCTCTAGCAATCAGCCAGGAATCATGCAGTGTACGTGTTAGTCAACTTACGTGAAAATTAAAAATAAAAATAAAAACAGACAGTGGTAGAGGCTTTAACTCCAGTGCAACTGATTAACAAGAAGAGGACATGTAGCTGATCACAGCACTGGGTCTGCATGTGTCCACGTATACTTGGCCACTTCACTCTCTCACTCAAATCACGCAGCAATTAAAGGCGGCTCAGCTAAAACTTATGAATTGTTGTTCATCTGCACTTTCCACATCCTCAACTGAAGTGTGCACAATCGGTTAATTGGTTCTCTATCATCAAATCATTGATGGTTGTTTTATTTCTCTCCGAAATGCTTGCAATGATCATGATGCGAACATTGAACCGTGGAAGTTTAATGACAGCTATGCTGCTATTATGGGTGTTTATGGGTTTCTTTGCAGGGTATGCATTGTCACGTCTATATCAGATGTTCAAGGGCACAGAATAGAGGAGGAACACGCTGAAGACAACGTTCTTGTTTCCAGGCATTTCCTTTTGCATTTTCTTTATTCTCAATGCACCGCTATGGGGAAAAAAATCAGCTGGTGTAGTTCGTTTCGAGACTATGTTTGCCTCGGTCCTTTTATGGTTTGGAATTTCTGTGCCATTGGTCTTTGTGGGCAGTTACTTTGGCTACAAGGAACCTACAATTGAAGATCCAGCGAAGAGCAATCAAATCCCCAGGTAGATTCCAGAGCAAGCTTGGTATATGCAGCCCATTTTCTCAATACCAATTGGAGGCATTTTTCCTTTTGGAGCTATATCCATTGGACTGTTCTTCAGATTAACTTCAATATGGCTGCATCAGTTCTACTGTATATTTGGGTTCCTGTTCATTGTCTTTGTGATCCTCATTGTTACATGTGCAGAGATCACCATTGTCTTGTGCCACTTTGAATTGTGCAGTGAAGATTACAACTGGTGGTGGAGATCTTATTTGACTGTTTCTATGCATGCCTTTGGTTTGTGCGGACAATATACTTATCAGTGAAGATTGACTGAGGCTCTGCACTCTGTCTGTGGGAGCTTAATTCCCTTTTGACAGTCGAGTTTGGGCAGCAAAAGCATTATAACCAGGGAATTGGTATAGCAATATATATGTCTTTGATAGAAATCTGTCCTTTTTTTTATGTGCCCACCTAATACATTTTATCCTCTGCATCGGTGATAAAAGCACCATTCTGATTTAAACTATGGATGTATTCCTACCATTCTGTTCCCCAACTACTTGTTAGCCCCAAATCCTTTGCAGTTTGCCATACTCATGTACCCAGATTGATGTTTAGACTGACACACCTGAGAAATCCTATCCTGAGGATCAAAAGAGGAAGACATAAAACAACAGTCCCTTTCTGCTCGAAGCATTGAAACAGGGCACTCTCACCAAACCAGACCAACCAGCTTACATCCTTTTTGGAGCAAGTTGAGTGCGGCACAAAATTGAAGAAAGGAAACACGCAGAGGCAAGAGAGAAAGGCAGTGGTAAGAAGACCCAGGATAGGCCATCACAGGAAAAGCCACAAGAACAACAAAAGGAAAAGCAAGAAAAAGGGCCAAATTGTTGAGGCCAAAACTGTGGGAGGAATGAAGGCGCAAACACCAAGGGAGAAATGGTTTCAAACACGGGCAGAGAGGACTGAAAATGTCAAAACAAGTAGGGACACACCCAAGGCAACCACAACACAGGTCAAGGAGAAGGCATCTTCAGTCAAGCAGGCAAAAACATTGAAGACTGTTTCTATAGGAAGCCAGAACTCAGCTACAGGACTTTCTACAGGAAGTTTGGAAAAAGGGCAGCAAAAGGAGAAATCAGCCAAGCTTTTAGCTAAGGAGGCAGCACCTGTGTTGGCCACCCTAAGCACATCCATCCCCTCCATGAACACTCATTCTTTTCAGGGTTCGGACACAATTTAGTCATGGTTCAACTTTCTACAGGAATTTCTGTATTTTTACCAGAAACATCCTGTAGAAGCCTTTGGGTAGGCTAGAATCAATTATGGTGAGGGATTTGAAGCTTGAAGACTATTGAGGAGACATGCAACCACTCTTTTCTTCCATCCTCCACTGGTTTCATCTCCTTTCGCCACCATTGCTGCCATCAGATTGAATATACTTGCACACTCATACCAAGGCTGAGAATTCACTAGGAAAAGGAACAGGTAGTGGGAAGAAGCAAAGAAGCATGGTTTCATAACAGAAAAGAGGACATCACTTCAGAAGCTTGGCATGACAAGGAGGCCACCAGGGCCATCAAAGATGAGGAGAGAGATTGGTTGCTCAGAGGATGAGCAACACTTTCAGTAGGGGGGTGATGATGAGCCCCAAAAGTGGATAATTATTTGGGCTCATTCAACCTCCTAATTCGACTTAATCCACCATTCTCATTAGTTTATTGCATGTTTTTTATTATATTTATGCTAATAGAGTGAATTGGGTTAGTCATTATGCCAACAAGTCTAATGTGTGCTTTGTGTAGCCTTTTTGATCAATTTGGAGACAAAATTGAAGGTTTTAATGAGCACTTGGCAGCCAAATTCGTGGGAGAACAAGGGAGAGGATTTGTAGGAAGGTGTCCCCTTCATTTATGGGTCCTTACCTCGAATTCTCCACCATTAGCTCGGAGTTCAAGGGCCACCGAATCAATCAGCACAAGGGCAGCCAAGCAAGTCAAGTAGGACTGTTGTTAACTGCAAGTTTTGGGCAGTCGAGTCCCTAAAGTTTAGGAGGACTGTTGGGGTCCTCAATTTGTATAAATAAGAAGGCTTAGGGCCTCATTTTGGTTAGCTAGTGGTTAGTCATTTTGTAGCTGGTAGTTAGTCATTTCATAGTCTTGTTGTAGTCATTTTGTAGTTCGATTTTCAGGCAATAGATTAGCTTTGCTTTCAGCTCATTCTCAAGCTCTCCTTGTGGACAGTTTTGATGTAACTCTTCATTTCTTGATCAATAAATATGAATCCAGCTTTGCACCAGCTCTAAATCTCTCTTAGGAGGCTGTAGCTCTTGGGGTTGGGCCCATCTCAAGCGCCCAGTACCTCCTTTGTTTATCTTTATGTGTATTTGCTGCGTTCTTAAAATAAAATCTGCTCTTTAAATTTAAGTCTTGCTTTGTTATTTAGGTTGCTCTTGATGGTTAAAGTAGCTTTTTATGTTTAGAATAGATTGGTAGGAGTTAGTCATGCATTCAGATCTTTTGGAATGTTCTTGCTCACGTGTTGTACGTGGTTCTTGTTATAAATAAAGCTGTTGTCCATTCTTGTTACTGTTAGCTAGATCATATTAGGGTAGCATAACTAGATCTTTGTTTTCTTGCATGTCTTTGTTTTTTCAGTTTGAAAAACCACTTGCAGAGCACCTGTTATCCTTCTCTATCTACCCATAATCCATCAGATAATCTGCTCCAACCCTTAGTCCATGATTCGTACCCTTCATTTGCCATACTTTCCCCACCTTGCCCTAATTCCTACATTCTTGTGCATCATCGCTTCCTCCATCCTTGAACAAATCCAATCACTCCTTAGCCTCATCCACCAAGTCCTAGACCTCTTCACACCCCTATTTCACCCCGATACTCATTCCTCCCTCTTTTTCCCTCCATCCATGCTCCAAAATCCCATTTCGAAACATCCTGTAGAAGAATTACAGAACATCCTGTAGAAATCCTAAACATCCTGTAGAACCCCTGCAGACTTCCTGTAGAAGCTCATAAACGTGGTTTCTTGGCAGCCAAGCTTTTTGAGACTCTTTGGAAGGGTGTTAGGGACCCCTTAGACCCTCTCTGAACCTTCCCAACCTTTCCCAAGCATTTCTCCTCCTTGATCCACCTATGCACAGTGAAAAGCTAGTTAAAAGCACATGCATGATAATTCTCATAACTTAGTCAAAACTACAAAAAGATGTTTTCTTCAGCTAGAGGCAGTGTAGACACATGTATTTGACCTTCATAGAAGTAATGACATCTCTTCTCATAGTTTGCATTCTCTTTTTTGCATCAGTAGGACTAGTCGGTAGAATTAGGGTTTGCTAGGGTTTGCGTTCCTTTTTGGCTTTCATTTTCTTTTCGCAATTAGATTAGCTTCCTTCGAGTTAGCTTTCATCCATCAATTAAAAAGCTTCTTCTAAGAGCTCATAGAAGTTGGCTTAAGCTCCTAGCGGACTTGTGCCAGCTGACCAAGTGACAGCTGCGGCAAGAGCTAGTACTTGTGCATACAACACCGTCGCTTCCAAGTTTGTTACGAACTACTGGGTTGATAAAATTAAAGAAGGGAGTTCCAGGAGTTGTAGCATTATTGCTATAATACTGGGGCTCACCAGAGGGGCATGTTGGGTCCCTATAATACTAGTGATTACCCCATTATTATTGTAGTTATACCCCTTATTTATATTGTTGTGCCCCTATTACCCCCATATTGTTATTTCTGTGCCCCATAGAATCCCTCTATTGTTATTTTTGTGGCTTTATATTATTATTGTTAGGTCGGCTGGATTATATTGTGACTCCTTAGACTCCTATATATAGAAAGGAGGTTTTGTCATTTGTATCATCCAAGAATTGTTCATTTATGTAATGTAAAGGAGGTTGCCCCCTCGAAGAGGCTGAATTCTAAGGCGTTGATCTATCTTTTCTATCTTTTCTTAAGCTGGTTTCATAACACACACACACACACACTCTCTCTCTCTCCACTTTGTTGTGTAGTGATTGTGTCTTTACAACACAGTTCGGTCATATGTTTTCCTCCTAACACTCATACATTGGGGAGAAATCTGTTATCACCAAAATATTGATCATCTAGCCTAATTTACTAGATGGATCGAACTACACCATGTAAAGCGAATTTTACAATAGTAAAATTTCTTTCACTGTGAAAAATTACTTAATAAACCACCTTTGTTAAGTAATTTATAATTAAACTCATGCAAAATAATTAAATAAATCACTATTTATTTGATTTTCTTCTAGGAATAAATAATTAAACCATTGTTCAATTATTATTCCTTGTCATATTTCACCCAATTATGAAAAATCAACAGATAAATGATTAATTATCTTATTTTTCTCTAGGAATAATTAATTATTATTCCTTGTCAAATTTGAAAAATCCCTTGGGAATAATTAAATAAATCATTATTTCTTTATTATTCCTTAACTAATTTGTTGAGATGATAAATGAATCATTTATTTATTTATTATTTCTAAATAAAAGTTTAAATATTTTTTCCCTAATAACCAAATACAATAAAATATTCCAAGTGGTTATTCCCAGCATGGGGTTAATAATTTTTTATTATTGCTCATTTTTCGAGGATAACTCAATATTTTGTTATAAATAGAAGGGTTTTCCATTCATTATTCACTTTTGACTTTTCCCTTGTTGCACTCACTACTGTAACTCTGATTATTTTCATTGATGCACTCCATTTCTTTGCCATTTGAGTTCCCATTAAGCTCAAACATTTTATTTGTTGGGTTTTCACATTATAGAGGAGAGAGACTCTAAAGAAGATGAAGACGTTTGAGGATAGCCAAGAACCCATCCCATAGAGGGGGACAAGTAACATTTATTTGTTCCCTTCATAGGTGTTATAATAAAATCTATTCCTTGTATATATAGTTTCCATTGGATTATTTGAGTTATTACTGCTTTTTTTTGTTGTTTAACTATGATTGTGGCATAGATTAGGACTTTTGCAGGTTTTGTTTCTATCATTTGTTGCAGATCTACAATTTTTAACAGCCATTTATATTATTGATATTGTTTATCATCCATAGTCTTAAGTGGGTTCTTTTCGTACATCTTTGAGAAGAAAACACTACAAGAGAAAGAATCTGGAAAATGCATGGACCAAGGACCCTTGAAACCCTCAGTCCTTGGAAAAGAAATGTGGCCTCCAAGTGATCAATCTCCAAATTTGGCTATGGGTTCAACCTCAATCCTAAGATGAGCTTGATTAAACAATTTATATTCTTCCTTGGGATAAACTTTAGAAACTCCACCTTCCAACCTTTGCAATTTGACCTCTTTTACCTCCAGTGAAATCAATCCACAATTATTTCATGGAGACACTTTAGATCTATGAGCATGTTAAAATGGCATCAAAAGGCAGGGTCTCCTCCTTAGATTTAAATTATCCATCCTCTTTCCAATATAGATTACAAAAATATATTCATACCATTGATTTTGAAATGAAATAGATATAATCTGATATGATACTTGTGCTGAGAATTTAGCCTTTGAACCCTTGGTGTTTGACCCACTAGAAGGAGATGAACTCTTCTGTTGGATTTCTATATACCTGTAATCAAATTATAGTCATGATGGTAGTACTTCCTACAACAAATCTCACATCCTTGCAATACAATTGAAAAGAGACCCTCAAATATGATAGGGGTTCAATCTCAACCCGTAAACTTGAATGGATAAATATGGTAAAGCAGACCCAGGTCCAATCTAAAACTTTGGCAAAGTAATGTTTTCTCATTTGCTTGCAACAAAATAATAAATCTCAAAATAAAGCAGAAAATTCTCCTTCCAATCAACCGAAAAATAGAACCAACTAGGATGATACAAAATACCATCAAAGATGGAAATGTTGGCTAGGGTTAGCATAAATTCCACCAAAGTTCCTTGCATGAAACCTCCAAATAACCTTGTAAATAATTTAGAATTTTCCAATAAAACCCTCAGGCTGGGGAGATGCACAGCTCTGATACCACTGTAATTTCCCAATCATCAAAATTTTAATCAATTCTAGTACATTGTAGGTGTTCTAATAAAATTCTTGCAGTAAAGACACCGAACACAATAAAGATATGAGAATACAGCCTCTTATTTATTTAAATAAATATAAACAAAATTAGATGCTCACAGAAGCACCACTAAAGCTCGTTCCTTGGCATGTATGGCTTCCCATCAATAGAGAAATTAAAGATGATGAAGCACAATCTTAGATCCTCAATGGATCCACCAGAGAAATTACTCCCATGGAGCTTTCATCCTTGGGATCAACTAAAACTTGCCTTGACAAGCTCTCAACAAAAGAAATATAGATAAATAACTCTCGATGATTACATTGTTAGGCTCCTATCCCCTTTTATATGCTTCATTGAATCTCTAAATACTTTATTTTATTGTTTTCACTTGAGAAACAAAGGAAAATACCATGGGTCAATGCCATGGGAAACTACCACAGTAAATACCATGGGTAGATTCTGTCCACTTTAACCATATCCACAAAAAAAAGAATATTACAAATTGATTGCTTCTTATTTAGTCTAAAAGGTTTATGTTTAGGAATTCCCCAAGATCCATAAAAGCATAAACTTAATAGAAATTACTCATCAACACCACAAAGTATGTTATTTTTATTGATAATATTGAGCACATGGAAAGATGCTTGTTAAAGTGGATGTTAGAGAAATCCCTAATGCATAGGTCTAACAATAACAAGAATTGTGTTACCTTTTAGGAAATTTTCTTAAGAATCCTAACTATGTCTTAAAAATGTAGCTTGGGGCATTAAATTTAAATGATATTCCTTATTGATTTTGGGATTGGGATGAGAGAGAGATAGGAAATATTGTCTATTCTAAAAATGAACATCTTTTCACTTGTATCTTTTCCATACATAATGTCTCTTTTTCATAAATTAAATGGACAACCTTCTTCCTTAATTCTTCATGAGAAACCATCCTTCCAAGAGGCATTAAGGCCAATTCTTGACAAGTAAGGCCACCTACTAAGTCATAGATTTGAAATCCAACGACTTTGCTATGAGCTCACCAAGATTTAGTACCTCTTACTCTTCTCTAAATTCTCCAACAAATCAATGTACAAATTCATTGGAATTGGGGGCAAGAAGCCCTTTTATAGGAAAAACTCTAGTTTTTTTGGCCATTAGGACTAAATGGTAGCTCGGTTTGACAAACTGTTAGCACTGTTGGAATTCTCTCACCAATCTCTACAATCGGTCTCCATGTTTCTTGTAATTTGAAACTTTGCCACAAAGCCATTTTTTCCATGAGGTCTCACTTTGGCGCATTAAATCAAATCTCTTAATATGAGTCACATGTACTCTCGTACCACTTTTCCTTTGAACTTTTATAATTATGAGTTGATTTCTGTCACGAGTAATCACTATTTACTCATTCTATTATGGCACACTATGAGCCTTTCCCATGTGGAAGCATCATATAGTCACCTATCTTTAAAGCATTAGAGATGAGTCACCCCTACATCTATGGAGTCTGTTCAAAGTCCCATTGAGTCCTGTTACAATATATTATCCATATATGTGTCGCATTCATCCCATTTTTCTTATATTTGACCTCCATCTATCCTCATATGCCTTTGAAAATACTCCATCTGAGTAATTGAAAATCCCTTATGGAATTGTGTTAGTCACTACAAGGTCAAACTTGCATTTTATGCTCTGACAAGGTAAATCATAACTCCACGAGTCCCCGTATCTTCCAATTATCATCCTCGGTGTTAGTCGTTATTAGCCATAATACTATGATCCTTGTGCCTTTGTTGAGGATTCATAATTGCCTAAACTCTAGTGGGCCTTCTTTTGTTAACATCAACACATTTATTCTAGGAGAGTAGTCTAGAGGATGGTGTACCTTGGTTTCATCTTTCATCCTAAGTGAATCATTTTTTCCCTTTTACTTGGTTTTTTCTCGCATACTCAAATTCAACTCATTATCGCACGATCAAGAAACATAAACATACACTTGGTGGTTTAGTGATTTGGTAGATTTTCCTAGATTTTCTGAGGTGTGTGTGAGATGTTCTAGACCTCATTAGGGGATGTCCCTTCAAGTGGCCCCTCACATACCTAGATGTCAGAAAATTATGATCTAGCCTCAGAAGAAGTTATTTTTATTTGAATATATTTGTTTCTGTCGATTGCATAACTCGCAACATGAACCTCTATTTAAAATGGTCCATTGATATATTTAAATACCTCTCCTATTCATCAGGGCTTCTTTGGTTGTGATCTCCCCCCCCAACCCTTCACCACACCAACGTGGGGGAATTATGTCTCATGTCCTCAAATCAACATACTTAATTGTATCAATCCTGGCCACAGTATTCGAGGAAATTATGTATATGGGGATCATTATCTCATTGTATCATTTTTTTCCCCATTGATGCCAGCATATCATGTATCATGTACTATGTACCTCATACCTAGATTGTTAGGCACACCAATATAATTTGTACTCAGTTATCTCATAGGTATGGGTATATCTCCACCGCCTTATTGAGATCTTGTACTCATCAATAAAGGAAACTTTTATCTCACAGGTAGGTTTCACCGCCTCCAACTTCACTCCTTCTTATTACATGAGTGATCCCTCTCTCTCCTTATGACTTCTCTTCAGTGTTTTGCGAAAGTGAAGCTACAACATATTTCCAATATACGATGTGCTCCTCAAACTCTTATGTTGGGCAACAATTTGTTGTCACCCAAAAAATGATCACCTAGTCATGTATTCCTAGGTCGATCAAAATGCACCATGTAGGATAGGTTTTTACATATTAAAACCTTCTTTTACCTTAGGCAGTAATTTAGTGAACCAATTTCCTAAAGTATGTCATTGCATTCTAGACTACTACATGCAGGGGAATTTTAAGGCAATTTTTTAAGACAAAATAAATCTTTTGTCTTAAAATTTTCAATATGATGTGCTAGTAAAAAAGGTAAAGGATTAGGGGTTCGTCTTTACACTATTGATGGTTTCTTCAGGAAGTAGAGTGATGGAGGTTGACAACAACTAATGGGATTTAGGGCGATGGAGGCTGATAACAGAGGTGTGAGTCATGAGAGGAGCGAAGGAGGCACTTTCGAAGAACGTTAATGGGTGGTAACATAGTTGGAGTACTTTTCAGGGTCTCCATCGATTGTGTTTTAATATGTGTCTTTTTACTATTTTATTTATTTTGAATGCTACTTATATACGTTGGTTGTTGTTATTAGAAAATTGTGGTGCTAGATTGGCAACATGGATTAGATTCACTTGAAGGATTGTTGAAAAATGTGGCAAGAAATTCTCAATTTGATTTTGCCTTGAATAAATTGAGAAAATTTGAATTTCCACATCAGCAGACAACTTGGATGCAATTAGCTTGTATGACATGGTTTATGTCACCCATTTTACTCAATCAATTCGAGTTGGAGGAGTTTGATTTCAATTAAGCATGTGTGATTTCTAATTTGTAGTAGCCAAAGTCAGTTATCTCAAGTTTTTTTTAGTTAAACTAGGTCTAACTGTTGGAGGAACTAGTGGAAGGCTAGTTGTGCAGTGAGACTTCAGTCAAATGCAATGATCATCTAGTTAAGTGATCAATCATCCCAAAATTGCTAGTGCATGCAAATAATTCGAGTTCCCCAGCTATGGTGGAGATTCCAAGGCAGTGTAATATTAGTTTTAGACTAGTCTTGAGCGTACAGGTGTTGCATGCAGTCACATGATCAACCTTAGGAATTGTGCAATCCATTTTGGAAAAAACCTAAATAATAGGGGCCTAATTTCTCAAGGAATTTCACAAGCAAATAGGGGCTCAAGAAGAGGTAGAAATTGACAAAGTTTGGGTTTGAGCTTCTTAGTGAGCAGAGGGATAGGTTATTCACTTACAGGTTGTGCACAGTTGAGTAAATCAATTGTAATACATCTATATTCATAAGATTGATGCAAGAAGGCATTGGTGTTATTAGAAGATTACTTTCCCCATGAAAAATATTGTGTGAATGTATTTTATTTCTTTTTGCATGTTTGAATTTTTTGTTCTAAACTGTGAATTAATTTTCATAGAGTAGCAGAGTAGGTATGTGTCTTAAGATTTTGAAAAAACTTCATGATGAGTTGCAAATATACACCATAATTTCTACATTGTGTCATAGCAGGATTCACATTAGAGCATGAATTTCAAATTTGTTTCTCAGGAGGTTTGAATTTGCGGTTCAGTGTAGCAAGATCTCTTAAGAACTGAAAATAGGACCTTCAACAGGCTAAGGCTAGAGTATTCCTTGGAAGGCAACTATAATTTAATTGATTGCAAGGATAACATGGAGGAGGTATTTGATGACAATGGATTGCTAGAATACATCAAGAGAGATGTTACAAAACCAGTAGAATATGATGCCCAAAACCTTGCTCAGTGGAGGAAAGTTGTAGCCAAGGTGTGGATAATAATATTGGAGGGAGTATGAGACCACATTGTTAGCCATCTCCATGGGAAAGAAAATCCTTATGGAATGTGGTAGGCACTCACAAATCTGTTCTAGAATAGTAGTGACCACAAAACGTTGGTGCTCGAGGATAAACTTTGAAATATCAAGATGTAGAAGAATAACTTTACCCTGCAATATCTGAGGAGGTTCACACAAGTTCATGATGAGCTTGTAGGAGTTGGTGTTACTCTTTCAAAGGATGACTTGGTAAGAATATCCCTTTTGGGCCTTCGCAAGAGTTGGCATACCTATCAAGATTAAGTGAACGGGAGGGAGAAACTACTGAATTGGGAACACTTATGGTATAATTTGGTGCAAGAGGAAATAAGGCAGAATACTAGAGATGGGACCTCATCCAAGGGCAAGGATGAAAAGAAAATTACATTGGTTGGAAAGGGAAAGAAGGGAAAAGGGGAAGAAATCTCAAACCAAACCAGAATCCAACCAAGGGAGAAAGAAGAAAGATTTGTCAAAAATTAAATCCTTCCATTGTCACGAATACGAGCACTATTCCACGAAGTGCCCACATAAATAGGCAAGTGAGAAGACCTTAGGAGGAGTAGTGGGTGAAGCCTTGGATTCATAGTTCGACCTTGACTTTACCCTTATCACATGCATGTCCAACATAGTGATGGGTAGTGTGTGGTATTAGGACTCAGGTGCATTGTTCCACATGACAAGGTTTAGGGACTTTTCAGTGACTTGGAGGAGAAGGATCTCCATATGTACATCAAGCTAGGGGATGATGGAAGGTACAACATGTCCAACATGGTACAGTCAACTTTCAGAGGGAGTCAGGCTCCCCTATCAGGCTCAAGGATGTCATGTGTGTTGTATGCCTAAAGAAAAATATCATCTTTGTTGTAGTTTTCGAAGACCATGGTTATGACGTGATCTTCAACAAAGGAAAAACATTCCTGAGACACATAGCCACGAGACAGGTGAAGAAGATCGAGGTTTGTGTGAAGAATCTTTATAAGTTAGATGTGGAAGATTGTGTTGCATTAAAAACTAAGGAAGAGAAAGTGTAGGGCCATGATGTAGGTGAAGTTTAGCACATAAGCCTTGGCCATTTACATCATGGCACCTCGAATAGTATACAACAAATATACACTAGCCTCCCTAAAGGAGCACTTGAGCAGCAGGATGTATGCAAATGATGTACCTTAGGGAAGTACATAAAATTTGAATTTCATGATCAGGACAAAAAAGTGCATGCAGTCCAAGAAAGGATCCACTTTGAGGTCTGTGGACCTTTCATTATAGCCTCCACTGCTCGACAAAAATATTTTTTCCTTTTTATTGATGACTTCTCACATAAGTGTTGGATCTCT
Organism: Pinus tabuliformis; assembly: GCA_031772625.1. Classification (NCBI taxonomy): domain Eukaryota; kingdom Viridiplantae; phylum Streptophyta; class Pinopsida; order Pinales; family Pinaceae; genus Pinus; species Pinus tabuliformis. Next base: position 369,957,436 of record CM062806.1, read on the forward strand.
TCATGTGGAAGAAATATGGGACATTCTCCAAGTTCATAGAATTCAAGGCACTGTTTGAGAAAGAAACCAACAACAAGGTGAAGGCTCTCTGGAGCAATAATGAAGGTGAGTATGTGGGTTGAGGCATGCAATACAACAGTTTGTTTTCAGAACTGAAGTTCTCATCAGATTCTTGGCATGATATTACACCGGAGGAGGATTTGTTGGGAAGAAAGCTGGATGTTTCACACTTTAAGATTTTTGGAGGCTCTGTTTACTGGCATGTCTCCAAAGAATCAAGGAAGAAGCTTTAGTCAACAGAAAAATTTGGGGTATTTGTGGGTTACACAAAAACTCCCCACAACTAACATGTGTACTTTGCATCACTCATAATGATAGTTATGTGAAGGGATGTAAATTTTGATGAGGAGAAATCTATGCGGTGCTCTCTTGAGAGGGAGCTTTAGATGCCACCAAAAGATTAGATTTTAGCTCAAAAAGAGGAACCTCAAGAAGTTGTAAAGCAACCACAAATTCTGGAGCAGAGAGTGGAGGTTTTCACTAAAGAAAAACCTCCAAAAAAGGCAGAAAAAGAACTAAGGAAGTTGATAGACTTGTGCAAGATGTGAGGGAGAATGTGGTATCCTTCAAATTTGTGTAAGAAAATTAGGTCACCTGAGAGGTACATTGGTGACATAGCTCTTATGACTTATCTTATAGAGATTGGGCCATCCTATTTTGAGGAAGAAATAGAGAAACCTGTATGGGTTGATGCAATGGTGGAGGAATATGAATCCATTGCAAAGAACCATGTTTGGGAAAATATCCCAAGAACAACATATAAATCAATAGTGGGTTTGAGATGGATCTTCAAGGTGAAGTAGGCAAAAAATGGAAGAATAGGGAAGGATAAGGCCAGATTTGTGGCCAAGGGGTACTCTCAAGTTGAGGGAATTGACTATGACGAGACATTTTCTTTTGTAGTAAGGTACTCATCCATTAGATCAATTCTTCGTCTCGCTACATAGATGGGGTGGAATATCCACTTAATGGGTGTAAAAACAACATATCTGAATGGGTTTATTAAGGAGGAGGTGTACTTAGAGTAAAAAAAAGATTATGAGGCATTTGATCAAGAGTCTCATGTGTGCAAACTCAAGTGAACACTGTATGATCTCAAGCAAGCACCTCGTGCTTGGTACACCAAGATCAATAGTTATCTCACCTATTTGGGCTCCACCATAAGTGAACCAGATGTAAACCTCATCACGTATCGATAGAAGGTAAATTTCTTATTATTGTCTTATATGTTAATAATTTTATTTTAACTAGTGATGAGACTATGATCATATCTTGCAAGGAGGACCTTGCAAGGGAATTTTAAATGAAGGACATGGGTCTCATGCACTAATTTCTTGGGTTGGAAGTATGACAAGGTGATGGGTAATTATTTGTCTCTCAAGGAAAGTATGAAAATGAGATACTGTAGATATTCTGCATGGAGAGTTGTAAACCCATGGAAACACCTCCAATGAACAACTAGAGGAAGGTGGATGCAACCATTTATCGACACCTAGTGGGTCCACTCATGTATCTTGTGAACACATGACCAGATATGTGATGTGCAATCAACAAGCTAAGAAACACTATGGTTAGGTCAAACAAACTATTTTGGAAGGCAACTAAGCATGTTTTACGGTACCTCACAGGCACTACCCAGTTTGGGCTATAGTATAGACGAGCAGAGGGAGTGAATTTGTGCGGCTTCATAGATGTAGGTTGGGCAGGAAGTCCATTAGAACGAAAGAGTACATCAAGTGTATTTTTTAGTGTTGGGTTTGTAGTTTTTTCTTGGTACAATAGGAAGCAAAGATCTATGGTGCTCAGCTAGACAGAAGCATAATACATGGCTGCAAGTCAAGAAACATGTGAGGCAATATCGATGAAAAAGATACTTGCTGGACTATTTGGTCAAATGATGGATCCAATTGTGATAATCAGAGTTGCATCAATTTCTTTGAGAATCCTATATTTCATGATCAATCCAAGCATATAGATATCCAATATCACCATTTATGAGACTGTGTCTAGAGGTAGATGCTGTTGCTACACTCCATTCTGATGGAGGAGTAAGATGTTGACATTTTGACAAAATATTTGTCAAGAGGGAAGTTTTAATTCCTTAGGTGGAGGATAGGGGTGGTTGATAATCCCTTTCTTGCAGAGAGGGAGTCTTAAAAAATGTAGCAAGAAATTTTCAATTTGATTTTTCCTTGATTAAATTTAGAAAAATTGAATTTCCACATCAACGGACAGCTTGGATGCAGTTAACTTATGTGACATGGCTTGTGTCACCTAGTTTACACAATAAATTCGAGTTGGAGGAGTTATAGTTCAGTTAAGCATATATGATTGTTAATTTGTAGCAATCAAAGTTAGTTATCTCAAGTTATTTTCAGTTAAACTAGTTCCAACGGCTTGAGGAACTAGTGGAAGGCCAATTGTGCAATGGGACTTCAGTCAAACTCAATGATCATCCAATTAACTAATAAATCAACCCAAAATAGTTAATGCATGGAGAATTCAAGTTCCCCAGTTGTGGTGGAGATGCCAAGGTAGTGTAACATCTACTGTAGACTAGCCTTGAGTTTACTGGTGTTGCATATAGTCAGATGATCAACTTTGGGAATTTCGAAATCCATTTTGTAAAAATTCCTAAATAATAGGGGCCTAATTTCTAAAGGAATTGCGCAAGGAAATATTGGCTCAAGCAGAGGTAGAAATTTACTAAATCTGGCTTAGAGCTTCTTAGTGAGCAGAGAGACAGGTTATTCACTTGTAGGTTATGGTCAGTTGAAAGAATAAATTGCAATACATTTCTATTGATCATATTAATGCTAACAAACATTGGGGTTTTTACCATATTGTTTTGCTTAGGCAAAATGTTGTGTGCATGTGTGTTATTTCTTATTGCATGTATGAAATTTTAGTTCTAAATTGTGAATTAACTTTCAGAGAGCAGTAGAGTAGGCTTGTGTCTGATGATTTTGATTAAAACTTCATGAGTAGTCACAACTCTACACCATAATTTCCACAAGGATGGTGGAGGCAAATTATAAAATATTCGTTAGTAGACAATATGCCTACTTCAAGATATCTATGACAACTTTTGCAAGAAGAAGATGTCGAGGATAAAAGATTGGATTTTCCAAGAATTAGTCACAAAATTCACAAGGGCGGTAATTTTGGTTGCAGGTGTGGAGGTAGATGGATTAAATGTAATTTTGGTTGCATGCATGTAGGTAGACAAGTGACAGTTACTCCTTTGATTTTTGTTGATGATGTGTTACTATTTGGTATATTGACCTCTTTCGATCGGTCTTTGGACTCCTTATGAATAATATTAAATCTCATATGATTTACTCTTACACAGATGATGCATTGGTAATAGAGATTTATCATATTGTTGGTGTTATCTCCACTGCAATGGATGGAGATTTTAAATATCTTAAATTTATGCTCCAACCTATTGTTATGGAGTTAAGGTTTGGAGCTGAATTATAGAGAAAATCCATTGTATACTTTTATCATGGGTATATAAGAGGCTCTACCTAGGAGGCAAGCCAAATCTAGCTCGAGCAGTCCTTTAGAGCATCTCTGTATATTGGCTTCATATTTTTTCTCTGCCTAAGAATATGAGTAAATGTATCTTTTCGGCTTCATCTTGGCATGGGACAATTTGTTTCGTAAAGGATAAAGTGGACCTGGTTGTTGTTTACTCTGTATGGAGGTGATGGATGACCAGAATCATCTATTTCTTTGATTCTCCTTGGTAAAATCAATTAGGAATGGTGTATTTAATATGTTCCATTTACAGGCAGATTAGAACTACTCTTTTGTGGTTTATTGTATTTGGCACTAGACTATTGAATATAAAACATTTGGACCACTTCCAGTGTACATTGGGGGTTCGACCCAAAGAATGCATTACTGTCCCAAGCTCCTTTGTTGTGATACATCCACCTCTGTCCTTGTCAACAAAGCTAAAGGCCTCCCTGAACTTGGACATAACCTCCATCCCATATTCCTTTAGTAGATAAAACCCTTCTCTCATTTTCTAACCATGCCAATCTACCCGCCATCCCATATTCTCTCATGAGCCCTGTGTTAACCACCATTTCATTCAAGGATGGGGATTTTGATGCCTACTCTAACCATATTTGTTAGATACTTTCCCCCTTTTCTTGCTTATGGTTTCTTGAGTCGGCCTCGTCAAACCATCAACCATATCCTCAACATATCAAACCAATAATCAAGAAGACAACTGAGGTGAAGCATGGGAATCCTCTCTCGCCCACATTGCTCAGGATATATATCAATCTATGAATGCCTCTACACTCCACCAACTGTTCATCAATAAAAATTTTGTTTGCCCCATTGTCCACCAAGATGGATGCACATTGTCCCAACATTGTTCCTCTGATTGCCAAAATTGTAAAATTGGGATTTTCCATGTCAAAATTTTAATTCAAGACTGACCATGCATTGGAAGGCCATTAACACAATATTAGGACATAAAAATTGAATAATTGACACAATACCAAATACAATACATACATTGAGTTTTGTCTCACAAGGTATCTAGATGTTAATTGAGCAATTTCACACAAAGAGAGAAAGGTAATGTCATGATACATTGTTCAATTTGTAATCAAGAGAATTATCTTGGATAAGGGAGAAGTAAAATTTAGTTTCTTTCTCATATACAAAGGAAAAATTATGAATCAATGTCAAATGCCTTTTGTGAAGCAATGTTGTTGTAAAGGGTGTTAGAAAGCTTGCATTGTAGGCAAGGCCCTCACACCATACTAGATTGTGTTAACCAAATCATGTTAACCATGTCCAATGATCTCAAACTTCATGAGGATGTTCAATAAGTGACCATAAATGAGGGGTGTCAAAGTGGCTAATAATCATAGCTTATAATGGATGATTGTTATCGTACATAACATTTGTGGTCCAAGTCATTCGTTTGGTGCCCAATATTGGTGAATCATTGTATTACATCATGGTAGTATATCTTGCCTTTTTTAAAGAAAAAATATATTGAAAATAAATTAAGTTATGTCTCATGCAAATGTTCAATATTGTTGTGTTGTGAGTGGTTTGCATATTATATGTATCATATATCTATAATCACTTATTTCAAGCCTACCTTAAGAAATAAACGAAGAGTTGCAGGGCCTTTTCATAATAAGGACTCCCACCAACTCCTCTCCTTGTAGCAATCTTTCACAAGTTAGCCCATAAATCAAACACATGCCATTGTTTCTCTAGTTTGGAAACCCTTGGTTGGATATGACAGTGAACTCCTCCCAACCACTTCTTTTACCATCTATTGAATGCATTTGATTGGTATGTGTAAATGGTTTTGATAGATTCCTGGAGTGGTGTGAAATCTAATTTTGCATTAACATAATACAAACACCAAACTTAACCCATGGTAGCCAAAATTTCAGCCTTACAACTCTCTCATCCAATATTAAATACTTCACTAATTAGTCAAGGGGTAATCTCCTTAAAAATATATTAAATATTAGATGCATTCATATTAATTGAAAAAATAAGAATGTTATTTAATATTAAGTTATAATGCAGGTAACTGCCAAGTTGAGATATGAGACCCCCTTGTTTGTGAGACAAGGGATGCCCTCCATTCAATGTTTTAACTATTAAATCTATGGATGTGTACATACCTTAATTTCCATTGGATCGAATACTGTGACCTTTAAAGAGGAAACACTTTAACACAAATCGAACATGTAAATACAAACTTAATTTGTATATGTGTCAAAGTTACTTTGAAAGTTGCATGGAATGCTTAATTTTGTATAGAAGCAAGGGAAAACTTGAAGGGTTGATCACAACAAACATGTATGGTCAATTATGAGTATCATAGGTATATTAGTTTCGTTTTCCCATTCCAGAACTTGCGCACTTTGTTACTACTACTAAAGACATGTCATGATGGTTTACTTGTGTAACATCATGTAGATTTAGTTGTGTCTATTAAAGGCATGTTAGTTCAATGACAAAACCAATGGTTTGTCAACCTTGTCAGCGTAGTGAGCTATGTGTTAATCATCTCAATGAACAACATATAAGGTGAATTAGCTTAGCCATTGACATGCACATTCCATTGTCACTATCAGTGACATGTTAGGTTGGATATTAATATGTATTTGGGAAAAATGATTAACATTATCTAGGAGATTAACCGAATCAACACGCATGTTTGACTACAATTGTGGGAGATATGTTAGATAGGTCAACCCCATCAACAACATTTATCTTCAATTGCACATGTTAGAGGCATGACACAATGGTCAATTGATTAGTAACATGTACATTTAGGTTATCACTATGAAGGTTGTGTTAGGTTGGTTAACGTGTTCAACGACTTGTATGTTTGGTTACAATTATTAAAGCCTGACTTGATTGTTTAATGTATTAAATGGAGTGTAAGTCTAGTTACCATTGTCGAAGGCATGTGTTTTTGGTTAAATTAGTTAACATCATATACATTCAACTATGATTGTTAGATCCATCCAAGGCTATTCAACCCATTTAAAGTAGTGCATAACATTGACGACGGCTTGATTATTGCATTATGTGTGAGTATAGTGTGTTATTTTTTTTGGTAAGTCGAAGACTTTTCATTAATCAGAGAGAATGTACAAGGGCATCAAAATGCATGGCTTATATTTAATGTAATATGCCTTTCATTAAGAAGAGGAAACAGTCTTTGGGGGATAGGGGAAATGGTGTTGTCTAGGGGAAACGTCGATCTCATCTATCTCATCTTCACTCTACCTTCCCTATCATTAGCAACCCTCTCCTTTTTTTCTTTATCCACCAACACCAATAATAGAAGTTTTGTTAAGAAGTAGCATTGGATGACTCAGGACGAGGGTTAGAGCTCATTTGTTTATCTTGGGTTTCTCCTTGGGGTTTCTGAGCTTACGTATGTTTGTTTAAATTCTTCTTAAATGTCCCAATAATATCCTTTCCCATCTCTTTTTCATGAAACTTCAGCTTGCGAGCACAGTATTCATCCTAAATTTTCTTTGAAGATTCATGTAGCCATTTTGCACCGAGGCCTATTCCTGGGGGGAGATTGGGAGGATGTTCATTTGTCAAGAGACCCTTTTATTGTTGTCCCATGCTGCCCCAAAAGTTATAGCCAATTTTTGTAGCCAAGATATACCCTCTTCCATATGTGAACTATTTATCAAATTGATAAAAAGAGAAGACTGAGCTCTTCCATGAGCTTTTGTTTGAAAATGAGAATGACAGTGAAATGTTCATTTTTAACTATACACCTAAACAAGCTTAGAGACCCTTCCACCTCACTGGCTTGAAATCTAGACTCAAACCATGGCAGAATGTGACATTTTGAAGCATGTCACTCTAGTCCCTTTGACAAGGAGTGACATGACACCTTTTGTGAAAGAGAAAAAAGAGACTGTTGCCTCTTGCCCCTTTGAAAGTGGTGAAACTTTAAAAAAAAAGGCTAAATGTCTAAAAACATCATGGAAAAAGGTTTCCAAAAGTTTAAGAATGATTCCATTTTATTGAATTACTACTACAAGAGACTATCCTCTCTTCCCCCTTTGAAAAATGTGAAACTGTCTAGAAAAAAAATATATATGTAAAAACATCGTGAAAAAAAGTTTCCAAAGAATTTAAAAATGATTCCATTCCATTGAATCACTACTACATGAATTCATCATAAAATTTCATTTTATTTATTAAATTTCTCATAATCAAAATTCCCCATGGAAGACATTGAGAGGTATTAGAAGATATATATATATATATATATATATATATATATATATATATATATATATATATATATATATATATATAGATATATATATATATTTCATAAGAGCTTGTTAAAACATACCATGGCAATTTAATAACTTTATTTAAGACATTCTGTCTCCCACGTACCAGTCACAAAATAAAATTTCAAGGTGGGCGATGCCATTCTTGTTCAAACCCTCAAGGAGCACCCTCGAGGAGCTTTCAAGAATGGAAGAAGAATAATGGGTGACACAATTTTGTTCATCCCTGGATTTTTGAATCCTTTAGAAGGTTTCAACAATTTTGTTCAAACCATGAATTTTTGAATTCTGGAGGAGGTTTCAACAATGGAGACCAACGTTTTTCTAAGAGTATCCTATTTTCCCTTCCAGTTTGATAGAGGCAAGGGATTGTTGGGGTTTTGTGTAGGGAATGGGACACCCAACTGGAACTTGTGCGACTGCTTGATTTTGCTATGGAACCCCAGACCCACATAAGGTTCAAACAGGACTTTTCCTTTCCACCTTCACCCAAAAAATTCCCCTCTCTCTCTATAGGTTGTTGCCTTCTCCTCCAAGGCAGTGAAAGAGGTTGATAGACCTATTCTAGAAATTTTGGAGTTGAGTAACTGATTAAAAAGGTTCGGTTGTTGGACATCCCCTTCAGAATCATACAATTTTCCTAGCACAGGCAACAAAAACCCCTCTTAGGCTGTTGTAGCAAAGGCCGTTGATAAATCTAAGGAAGACGGAAAAAAAATTCATGGATCTTGTCGACCCACTAAACCTTGGGAAAGAACTTTCAACTGTATCCATTTCTCACAACGGTATGTCTCTATCTGACTCCAGTTCTGTTATCAAATTTATGTCTTTGGAAGATTTGATGGTTATTGAAACAAGAGTAAATTAAAGGAAATGAAAAACCATAGTAAATTAAATTCAGTTTGAATCCATCAAATAAAATAGACTTCTTTGACTAAGACTAATTCTATCCTAGCTTTAACTGATGGAATGCAAATTTGGCAGCTATGAAAAATAATGTGAAACATGCACTGAACATGGGTACTTGAAATTACTAATTAGAGTATATAAAGGTTTTTTAAACCCAAGATGTAAAAATCATATAAAAAGTGATGGCTCTAGGCTAAACCCACATGTGTGTCTTGATTGCATCAATGAGTTGATATGAGAAGAAATGTTGAGATGCATTTGGCTTAGACACCAATAACAGTCATACCTATTTAAATGAGATTTTAGAACATTGTGTTTCAGATTTCAAGATCCTTGAAATGATCTTTATTTGTCATGAACCCCATTTCCTTTGATACCTGAACCTTAGAGACGCACAAAGGTTGATCCTTTACCTTCAATAAGCATCTACCCAATGGAAAACCATGAACTCTATTTTTCAAAGCCTCTTGATTGATGTCAAGGGCCGAGGATACTTCACCTTTTGTAGCCTTTTATACTTCTCTGTGAGATGGACAAAGCCCTAATAAAAGGCCGAAGGCATGCCAATTAGCTCAAGAATAATATTATATATATGAGCTTAGATGCTAGGAACTTTATAGCTTCAGATATGGTTTTATATAAACCTGCAATAGAGAAGGAATTCCAAGTGAGACACTATCTCCAAACCAAATTCAATTCAAGGGTGATTTCATAATAGAATATTTTACCCTAAAGCAACCAAAGCTTCCAGGCTGTAGTCATGACAAAAGGCCTTACATATAGATCATTTGACCAACAATTTGACAGAGAGCTCTATCCTATAGATGCTTGATTGATGAGACCTTGATCTCATTTACTTTCTGGGATCTGCAACCTAGAATTTTGTAGTAGGAGTTTTAGTGCTTCACGATGACTGATCTTTGAAGAGGAAGGAGGTCAATGTTGTCAGAAAAATTCTTGTGATTTCTTTCCTCCTTGCTTGGGTTTGCCCTCACCTTATCTCTGATACCTTGCCCTCAGCTTAACTTTGATACCATTCTGGCGAGGCAAGCTAAATATGACAACAATAGAGGTAAGAAGTTGTAGATTCCTGTGTTGTCTGTCTTTTAGCTTCTAGAACATCATATGTTTTATTGCCAGTTTCTGCTAAATTTAAAATTGACATACTGGTGTGAGAAGAGGGTTTGCAATGCTAATAACCTCTTCTTCAGTCCATGTTGGCACACTTGAGTCTTGTTAAAGGACCAACTATTTCTTGTGCAAAATTCGGAGCAGACAACATCATACAACATGTTTTCTGAGAATCAAAACAGCTTCTATAGGTGTTGTGACATTAATCCAACATTATGTTTATAAACCAGTTCATACTAATGGACACAGGATGTGTAAAATGTATTCTTTAACAAAAGTTTTCTTTGTCGACTGGTTTAAAGGTTATAACCTTACTCCTATCTTGAAGAAAGGTTACTTTCTTCCCTTTCACTTCATAGGTATATGAAAACCCATTTTTTTAAGCACCCATAACCATGAATATTATACTAACTCCCTATCGTTAGTGCATCAATAATGTAAGTGTAACACTCATCCATGTGGCAGTCATAAGGTATTTAGGTAAGGTTTTACTAACACTAGTATCCCAGACCGTTAAGATCTATCCATGGCCTCAAAATGATATATTTCCTTTACTCAATAGAACACTCATCCTTTATCTCCCCCAATCATCAAATTTTTTCTCTTTATTCTGAATGAGAAATCAATCAACGAGTCACCATTTTAAATGTTAGGTCACAATATGTTTCGCTTCTCTCTTGTGCTTACACTCTAGTATTCTCGTAGCTTCAGAATCGCGAATCTTAAACACAGTCTCATGATGTGCATTCAGGGAGGAATAATTCAACCTTGCTTTGCATCAAATTATCCCCCTAACATTCCCTTTACCTTTACATGCCTCAATGCATGGCATGCCAAGTCAGTACCTGATCAGTTCAATTGGTAAGTTGAGGGGCGTCATATATACCCAACGCTGCCTGCCTGTTCTTTCTCTTCCTATGTCATAGTGTATGAATAGTCAACCAGACTAGTGAGGATCCCCATTAATAATAACGTCTATGTTGGCATCTGAATCTGAATGACATGTTTCCCTTAATTATATGTTTCGGTTTTTTAACAAAAAAGGCTAACAGAGATAGAGACCCTTAAATCTGTCTACGTTTGGCCCCTATGCCCATTTTCATCTAGGTGTTTACCATGTCAGTGTCCCTTTCTTTCTCAAAACTACATGAAATCAGTTGATCTATCCATTTCGTAATGTATTTGGTAATTTTTTCTATCAAATGCTCTGAAGTATATATAAGATCTAAGGGCTTTTTTGGTTGTTGCTGACTTCATATATTTCTTTTAACCATGATATGGTTTTGATGTAGAGGATTATGATTGAGTAAGGGTTGCATTGCTTGATATTTGTTTAGGAGGAGGAGAAGGAGAAAATTGGTGTTAGGGTTGAGAGCTAAAATTCCTGTGAAAAGAGGAGGTGTGTGGAATGGAGGATGGGGAAGTCAAGGTTTTCATCATCGAATAGCTGTGGTGGGCTTCCTTGTTATCTTTGTGGTAATGCCATTGGTTTTTCTGGCAGCTAGGTTTCGTCACTCTGCATCTATATCTACAACTGGTAAGCTTCTTCCTTCCCTCCTCCCTCTCTAGTAGGCTTCTTCATGCCCTCCTCCCTCACTGGAAAGCTTCTTCATGCCCTCCTCTCTCGTTAGGTTTCTTTTGTCTCTTTTTTATGTGGGTTAGTGTTTAGTTTATCTTTATTGGCAAGCATGCCCTTTCTTAATCTCGTAGTATTACAATGAGGTGTAGACTTCTTACAAAATTCAAGTAAGATCTCCATTACATTGAAGTGTAGTCGTCTTATACTTGTTAACACCCAGGTTGTTCCCTTTGACTCCCAAGGGAATACGGCCGGGGTAACCGCTAACCAGTCTTTGGATTAAAGTTTCTAGCCAAACTGTAATCAGAGAGGGCTCTCTCTTTATGATTTGTCTCTGTTTTGGTAGTATTTTAGGCTAGCTATGATGTTCAGGGTTTTGTTTTATGTTTTGGTTGAGGGATGTCTTCTGCATCTCAGGTGTAAGTTTTCAGGTAGTATTAGTCCATTGGGCAATGGGGTCTGTGGCTACAGGTTGACTGAATATTGAGTTGAGTTACTGAAATTACAGGGCTGTTTAAGTACTTCATGAAACAAATTTGAAATTGTGATGGTGAAGTGTGTTCAACTAGTGAAAGGCAATTAAGAATTTTCCACTAAGCTGGGTGTGAGAAAGAGATATGTTGCACAGGAGCAAACTTGAATTCCTGAAACAACAATCACTGTGAAAGTATATAGTTTGAAAGTGCAGCAATTAAGAATTACACCTTTATAACTGTAACTGAAGAAAACATTTATAATAGCATAGATTGAGTCTAGAGTAATCTGTGATTAAATCCTAGAACTATTCTTTTTCTTTGCCATTAACTGTAAAACACAGAACATGAATGAGCTATGGGAAGATGACAAAACACATAACTAAGAGTTTGAAGAAAACTTATTGATTCATGAAACACGCAGGAATCCTGTAACATTCAGCAAGACACCACAATAACTCAGATAACGCAGAGCTTTGGAAATTCCATCAGCTTTTTAATTAATAGTCTGGAAAATTTACAGCATCAGAAACTCTTGAAGAGAGATCAACATCAACCCCTGCAAGATTATGCGAGGGGCGAATATATACAATTGGTCATACAAAATATCTGGAGTCTTGAGTCATTCTAGAAATGAATACGTTCACCCACCTTTCAAGATAGTAGATAAGAAAGTTATTACATCATTGAATACAAAATAAGTGCTCTTTATGTATGTCAGAAGATATTTTGATCTTTGGAGGCCACTGAGTCGGTCTGAACGTTCTGCTTTAACTCTGGAAAAAGTGCCTTTATGGCTGTCGTGCTGTAGTTTTTTGGCCCTGTCATCTGTAGCTGTCAATCTTGCTTTATTGGCCGATTAGTTCTGCTGAGTTGGCCCAGCCTTTTCCTTTTCATGCCTGCTGGTGTTGTCAGATTTTCCTGTGCATGATCACCTATGAATTTAAATGAAAATTTGATTTACAGGCTCTGGTTTATAATATCATCTGTATTGCCTTAGTCCACCATTCCTGTGTGGGCAACTGATGTCTCAGAATTGCATCCAAAGTCTCATCTGCCTCTGTATATTTGTAGAAGTTTGGAGGCACTTCAAACAGATGCTTGATCTCATCCATGATAAAAAATAAGTTTTCTATCCTATTATAGAGACTTTGCCCTGTAGCTGGCCCTGTTTCCTCTGAGGTGCTGGGCCTTTCAGTGATCTGATTTGTGGCGAATGTGTTGACCCTCTTGGCATACTGCTCATGTGTAAGTAGCCTTCCTGCACTGTTCAGTAAGCCAGGGAGACCTCTATTTTGCAATGCCACATATTTGTCCATGAATCTATTGACCTCTGTCTGCATGTCCTGGGTCCTTCTTTCTAGTGTCTGCACCAGGTTTCTTAGTGTTAGGACCCTCTTTACTAATAAAATAGTCTCAGTCCTATTGGATATCCCCATATTTGCTAACTGAGCACTTGTTCTATTATTAAGCACATTGATCATCCTGTTGGCAACTTCAGGCATATTGCCTAGAGAGGCCCTTGATCTCTGAATTTACCTCTATGCTTTTGCAATGAGCTCCAACTGTTCATGAATTGTCTCAATATACTGCCATTGATCAGTGATGGATTGGCCAATATTGGCCCATAGCACTGTCTTGAGCTCAACCACTACTTTATCCAGTTTGAGCTCCTTCTCCAGCTCCTTTATCCTGTCTTTGAGGGCTTTTATTTCCCTGCCCTTTTCTGCCACAGTCTGCTTGGATTTATCATATCTTTCATTTACCTTGGCTAAATTCTCCATGGCCTCATTTAATTCTGTCATTTGGGCTTCCAGGGCCTGAATCTCATTTCTCAGCTTTTGCATGTCCAGGCTTGGGGCCTGCTCTGTTGTTGGTGGTGGTGCTGAGGTAGAAGGTGCTGCTTGTTCTGTTTGTTGAGTGAGGGGAGCAGTAGTTGGAGGAGCTTCCTCAAGGTTAATTATTTCTGGAGGAGGCTGAGATGTTTGAACTCCTTCCTTTTGTTGTAATGCTGCTTGTAATGCTGCCTGTGCAGCCTCTGATTCTCCCAGCTTTTCTTGAGTCTGGATCAGCTGTTTATATAAAGACACCAGCAAAGCTGTGGCATCTTGATCATGTCTCAGCTGGGCAACTTCTTCCGTTTGAGGGTGAATAGTTGCTGGGATTTTGATCTTTTTCCTCAAAGCTGCCATGTCTGCATCCCTCAATTTCAATATTTCTTGTATGCCCTTGATGTCCTTGGGGTCATGCCCAATCTCTATGATTATGTCTTCTAAGGACCTGATCCTGTTGTCCTTTGCTTGAGAGGATGCTCTCTCCAACTCAAGTTGGGCAGCTGTATTATTTAGGCTATTTTCTAGCCTGTAGTTATCCAGTGTCTTGTCTGCCAAGGAGGCATACACCATCTCACCCGTTTGCTTATGCCATTCGATTTTGTCCATTGAGTGGATGTCCTTGGCAAGGACCTCAAGATTGGTCCTCAAGTAGTCTGAAGGGGACTGTGGTTGCAATGCAGTTGGCATGAAGTGACTCATGATCATTTTGCCTTCACTAACATCATATGCAGACATTAGTCTTTGCTGGTTAGTGGGAGCCATTTTTAACAAATGATTATATAGCTGTATTTTTATTGGCTCATTCCTCCTTTTTATGTCAATGAACTGCTGTTTGATGCTTAGTTCACCTTCTCTCTGCTGGCTTGAGGAGCTGAATTCTCCTCCCACTATCCTCTCTTGCTCCTACTAGAAGGAACTTGCTGAGGCCTCCATACTTGGTGGGCCCATGCCCAAAGATTGCTCCATAGGCATTTCCTCTTCCGAAAGGGGATTCATTCTGTGTCTTTTCACCCCTTCAGTTGTTGTCATTGTGAGGGGAGTCTCTCTGTCCCTCTTTCTACTTATATCCTCCTTTTGTGGGGTTTGGAGGATTGAGGCTTCAGCCGTTGTTTCCTGCCTAGGAGGCACAATTTGTGGTGGCTGTTGCTCAGTTAAAATTGGGGCCTCGGCTGCCTTTTCTTGCTGTAGTGGCTGCTCTTTCTCTTGCTGCCCCTCTTGTGGCTGTTGTGCCTGTTGTTGTTGCTGTTGTACCTCCTCATGAGGTGGTTGTTCTGGTTCCATTTCCTTTTCCTTGCCTTTGGTAGAGGTTTGCTCAGTGGCTTTGGCTGCTTGCTGATTTGCTGTGGAGGAAGATGCAGCTATTCCCACTTGAGTGCTTGGAAGAGTGAACACCTGTGAACAAAGCTTTAGGTCAGCCACCTTTTTCAAATTTCTTAGTGCTCTTTGATTTAACTCTTCTTGTGTGATAGGCTCCTCTAAGGTTCCTCTCCTCCACTTTGTTTGATTTGCATACTTTTCTATATGAGGAAGCCTTACATGGTCATAACTGGCCAGCCTATATTTGACCCTTCTTAGGCTTATGAAGTGATTGGGGTCATAAGGTTTCCAAAGGAAACTAGTTTTCAGGCCAAGGGATTCTAACATTCTATCCGCCTCTTGCCAGCCTTCCTCCCTTTTGTTTTAGATAAAGTGGCCTAATTGGTTCCTGACCTTGAGCTGTGCTTTCCTGCCTCTGCCTGAAAAGTGTAGCACATCAGCATTCCCAAATTTCCTGAAGTATTCGAGGGAAAACAACTCATGGGCACATATTTGGGCAATCTGTATGGGGGAAACTCACACCCATATATCCTTATAACTGTGTGGTTCTAGTAGAAGTACCAGTCCCCAATGCTGTAAGATTTAGACAACTGAAGTATCCTTTGCATCTCATCAGTTAGTCTTGGAGGAGGTGAGCTCATCATCAGAGACATGGCTGGGTGGATGAAGAGATCTATGAACTCACAGTAGGCATATGGAGAGTCAGGTCTGCAGTGGAAGACAGAGGACCAATAGACCACTGACCTTGGATTGCCTTAGGCATCCACTCTTTTCACAGTAAAAGAAAACTTTTCATGTTGATAATATAGGATTAGGTGGTAGATGTAAGAGGTGTATCTGAATACCTTTTCTCTTGCCAAGTTCATGAACTGCTCATGTATCTTATCAGAGATGTAGGTGGCATAGTCATAGCAGATTGGAGACTTGCCAGGAGTGAACATGAGCATGATCACCAGCACAGTTTCATCAACAAATTCAATTGAATTATAGCCCAAAATGGGACTAATCATGTCTACAAGATCTCTGCCCAATGGGTTGAGGTATACTTGGTTAATAGGAGGATACTTCACAGAGTCAGAGCCAATGTACAGCTGATTGATTTTGGTGACCTGAGCATCTGTCAATCTAGCTCCTTGATTTATCAAATCTATTAGTGATAAAAGAACTAATTTCTTCTCAGTCTTGAAGTTCAGCATCTCTTTGATAGCTTCAGGGGTGATAAAAAAAACAACTGAGCCTGAAGGTTCAAGCACAACCCTCTGAGTAGGGTCATAGCATTCAGCACATAGATGGATTAAATCAGGAAACTGGTTGACCTGAGGGAGCTTGAAGATAGGGAGAGAAGAGTCCCATATGCCCAATACATCTGTTCCACTCTCATGTTTGGCCTTCAATTCATTTAGCAGGTGGATGTGGAACTTGGTCTTCATCAACATTTCCTCTGTTATTTGATAATCCAGGTCTGCTAGAGGTTGCCAGTCCAATTCTCTCTGAGGGGCATTTAAAGGGGCAACATTCAAGGCTACAGGTGCTACTGGAGGCTCCATGGTCACCTTTAGGACTTCTATTTGTTTATAAACTGGTGTTACTGTGCAGAGTGACACCAAAGAGTTTTTCTTTAGAAAGAAAGGTGAATTACTGATAGACAGAGAATAAATGGTTAATTACAGCAATTGAAATACTGCTCAAAGTATGGATAAAACAAAGGCCTAGCTTTAGACTATCTTTCACAGCAAATTGGTGTAGTTTAGGCTACCAGTCCACGATTGCGCGAACTGAATGTAAAGTTTGTGAAAACACTGGTAATATAAAGCTCAACTGGTGAATTTCAACCTTACAGTGCAAATGGGGACTAGGCACAGGGGATTCGCCGGTGAATTATGTGTTTTTTCACTGTTTTATGCTAGTTTTGGCGATTTACAGACAAAACGAGGCGCAGGAGGGATTTACAGGGATAAATACCTGGTAACTGTTAACAATGGTCACGAATGCAGGTGGAAATGGCGCGCCAGCGGTCTCCAGGTCAAATTCAGCAGGTTGGCGAGAGTTTGGTCGTGAAAAACATGCAGAGAAAACGACAGCCGTTTTTGCAAAAAGTGCAAAAAACGCGAGATTTTGGCCAAAATATGGATTTTTTGGAACATTGGCGCTTTTTTTGGATGACGTCAGCATGACGTCATCAGGTGGGGTCAAGGTCGGATGACGTCAGCATGACGTCATCGGGTGATGTGGCGGTATAAGAGAGATCCACGAGGATGGTGAGGTGGCAGACAGGTGGACCACAGGTGGACGGGGGTGCCGACGCAGTGATGACGCTGGCGGTGACGCTGGCAGTGGGTTCACCGAAACCGGAAGTGGTTAGCGGTTTCATATCGCACCGCCTTCCATACGGAAGCGGAATTGTCAGAGGGGCCTCCGATACGATGTGGGGGTGACACATGGCAGAGGCCTGACATCACCCTCTGACAAATTTCGGACGGTATCTTTTGGACGTCGAGGCCAGTCTGAAATGCACGAGGGCGTTCGGATGAAAAGGGCCCGATCCGACGGTCGACGGATCGTTGAGGTGGCCGGACGATACGGATGGGGGGCGGGATTAAAATAATAATTCTTTTGAGATTTGCGCCCGGCGGGAACCTTAGGATTTTTGGCAATTTACATGGTTTTTTCAATGTTTTTTATAAAAATGCGGATAGCGCTAAGACTTTGGGTAAATGGAAAAAGTGGGTTTTTTGTATGTATTTTGCAAATGAAGCGGGTTAGGGGTAAACAAGGGGTTTATCACAAGGTTTCTTGGCAAATGAAGGGTTTAGTGGGTTAAATGACTTCTGAAGGGGAAAGAGGGGTAAGGCTTAGGGCTCTTAAACTGACCAGATGTCAATTTAATCCCTGATAGTGAACATAGGGCTATAATGCCAAGGGGAGGGATACTTATACAATGCTTGGGGTTTATACACCATAGTGTTATAATAGTAGGGAAAGGGTAACATAGGGGATTTAGATAATAGAATTTAGGGGTTAATATGGATGGAAAAGGTGAATGAGGAGTGAAATCACTAATTTTATGTGAAGATAACTTAGCTTAGGGAGTAGATCAAAATAAAAATATTTTTAGACAAGAAATGTGGCTTTCAAAGGAATAAGAACCAGCATAAAACCTCAAATTCTTTCATGAACAGAACTGATGAAGGGATGTTAGTAATGAAGGTGAAAAAGGGGAAAAGGAAGTTAGTCATGCTTCTTTATTTTGCTGCAACATGATGGAGAAGAAGACCTTCTCAATCCATTGATATTCCTTTGTGAATAGGTCAGCACACATTGAATTGAAAGGAATGACATTTCTGCAACCCCATCTGCCTACCCATCTATTTGCCTAGCATTTTTTGTTTCTTCATGGAGGGTGCACTTAGACTTGCAGACCCTTATGTGCCTTTTCTTTTCTTTGGCTTTTTCCTTTTGATTTTCTATCTAGAACTACCCTTATTGCTTCCAAGGTCCCAGATTAAGTAGTTGGGAACCTTACTTCTCTACCTAAGCTAATGGTCTGCCAAGATTAAACAGTTTGGACAGACTTCTTTCTCTATTCTATGACAGCAAAATTGAAACATGGCCTGATCCAGATTAGGCTTTTGGACCATCCATCAAAACTTAGTCACCATAAAGCTATATACACACCTTGTCTCTTTTTGGAAATATGGGATCTTTGTATCACCAAAGCAGAGCATATTTGGAACTTTCTTTGCCAATCATGAAATATGAAACCTATTGATATAGGTAGCTAACAGTGGCTCCACATGGGGATGGCTTTTCCATTTGAAAAGCCAAGAACAACAGGTCAGAATGCCTGGGCCCTTGACTGCTTTTACTAAATCCTGAAGTATGCTGCTTTGACATGCCAAATTGTACTCTTCCCATCTTGGTAGATCTCTGAACTCATTTGCCCTCTGCTGATAACTTATAAAACTTGAGAAACTGCGTTTTTACATTTTAATAGAAAGTAATATATACACCTGAATATGTACAAGGGAAACTCAGGCTGCACTTATGGGTAGTAGTCAAAATAGTGCTTCAACATCCTGCCATTCACAGGACCTTCATCCGCATCAGTTTCATTAAGACTTTTAAGGAAATAAGTATTGTTTCCTTGTACTGCTTGAACAGCAAATGGTCCTCTCCAAAGGGAATCAAATTTTCCATGTTTTCCCTTATCTTCTCTTCTTGAGTCCCACTTGAGGACTTTGTCTCCAAAATTAAAATCTTCTGCCTTGGTCCTTCTGTCAAAGGCTTTCTTTAACTTTTCTTGTAAAACTTGAACTCTGCTGTAAACTTGGTCTCTAGTTTGCTGCAAACATATTACTTGATTTATCCTTCTTTGCATATCATTTGGCTCAGCTTGACTCTCTTGAAGTAATTTCATGACAGGGATTGCCAGTGATGAAGGAAATTTGGCTTCTAATCCATAAACTAACTCATATGGGCTGATCCCAATTGATCTTTTGGTTGTTAGTCTATCTGCCCATAAGGCATTCACAAGCTTCTTATGCCAATTCTTCTTATTTTCTTCCAATACCTTCTTTATGATGTTCACAAGGCTTTTGTTTGATGATTCAGCAAGGCCATTTCCTTGGGGATAATATGCAGTAGAATGGCCCAAGGTAATGTGAAATTTGTGGCAGAAATTCACCATCTTCTTAGATTTGAAGGCAGCAGCATTGTCTGTTATTATTTTATCAGGACAACCAAATCTAGAAAGAATATTGGTCTCAAGGAACTGAATGATAGTGGAATCATTTGCTTGTCTGCATGGAACAGCTTCAATCCATTTAGTAAAGTAGTCTGTAGCTGTTAGAATCCATCTATGTTGGCCTGAAGATGAAGGGTGAATTTCCCCAATGAAATCCAAGCCCCATTGTTGAAAAGGTCTCTCTGTTGCAATAAGCCTCAAAGGAAGTGGCAGTAACTTTCTCTTTCCCTCAAACACTTGACAGTTGTGACAAGAGGTGGTGAATTTCCTGACATCAGAGAAAATAGTGGGCCAATAATAACCAGCCCTCAAAATCTTATCCACAGTGGACTTCCAATACAAGTGTCCACCACAGTCACCTGCATGAAATTCTTTGGTGATATTGTTAGCTCCATTTTCAATTAGGCAGTTTAACAGTATACCTTCATGGTTTTTCCAAAGCAAATTTCCTTCCATGACACAAAATCTTGAAGCTTTCATTTTTAGGAACCTACACTTAGTTCTGGACAATCCTGGTGGAGCACATAGGTTTTGTAACACATAACATATATCAGAGTACCAAGGGGATTGTTCAAAGGCTACATTGATCTTTGGAGTCGCCAGCTCCAGTTCATTGTCCAGCTGGTTTATGTCTAGGGCTTGGAAGTTTGCTTCTATCATTAGTTTGGCCAAGCCTTGCCCTTTTATTAGTTTTGTTGGTTTTATCTCAATATCAAATTCCAAGATGTTGGCAATCCATTTTCCTCTTCTACCTTCCAAGTTTTCTTGAGTGAGAATGTCTTTAACAATGGGACTTGGCACATAAGCTATAACATGGGAATAAAGGATATAAATCCTAAAGTCTTTAATGGCCTTGACCAAAGCATAAGCTTGTTTCTCCATGATTTGATATTTCAGAGGGGCATCTCTAAGAGCTCTGCTAAAGAAGGCAATGGGTTTCTCATTTCCTTGGTCATCTTTCTGTAATAAAACAGCAGCAATGGTATGCTGGGAGGCAAAAGAGAAAATGATGAATTCTCTGTCAAATTGAGGATTTGTTAAGACTGGGGTTTGGGTAAGGGCTAATTTTATACTTTCAAAGGCTTGATTTGCTTCAACTGTCCATTTCACTTTTGAGTCCTTCTTTAGCATGTTATTCAGTAATCTGATCAATTCTGCTAAGTTAGGGATAAACCTTCTCAAGAAGTTGATCTTACCCAAGAAGGCTTGCAATTCTTTGATGTTTCTTGGGTGGGGCATTTGTAGGATAGCTTGTATCCTATCCGGGTAAATTCTTATGCCATCCTTTGAAATGATATGTCCTAAGAGCTTTCCTTCTTCCAAACCAAATAGAGACTTCTTTGGGTTCAAGGAAATTCCATATTTCCTACATGTTAGGAAGATTTGTCTCAAATGTTTCAAATGTTCTTGGTCTGATTTTGAGAAAGGTGTGAGGTCATCCAAATAAATGACAAGGAAGTCATGAATCTCTTTGGCAAAAGCAATATCCATTGCTCTTTGAAATGTTGCCCCTGCATTTTTCAATCCAAAAGGCATTTTTACATATTTGAAAGTTCCCCATGGGGTTGTGAATGCTGTTTTGTCTTGATCATCAGGGTGCACTAGGATTTGATTAAATCCTGAGAATCCATCCAGTAATGAGATCCTTGATGCTCCTACCACTCTTTGGAGAATGTGATCCATCTTAGGTAGGGGATAGTTGTCTTTGAGGGATACTTGGTTTAGGTTTCTAAGATCGACACAGAGTCTTATTTCACCAGTTTTCTTTCTTGTGGGCACTAAATTTGAGATCCAATCAGAAAACCTGATTGGTGCTATGATACCAGCTTTAAACATTTTTTGTACCTCTTTCTCAATTGCAGGGAGAAGCATGGGGTTTATTCTTCTCAATTTTTGCTTGAATGGCTTTTGATTTGGCTTGAGAGGGATTGTGTGTTGGATAACAGAGGTGTCATAGGATTTTAAGTCCTCATAACTCCATGCAAAGACATCCTGGAACTCTTTGAAAAGGTCAATGTATTTGGGCTTCTGATCAGGAGGTAGGGATGCAGACAATTTTATTATCTTGGGCTTTTCCATGGTTCCAATGTTGCATTCTTCAATGGCAGAGTTAAGGGGCTGCATTTTGGGTTTTCTAGGGACATCATTTGAATCAAAAATATCCTCTAGCGGAGTTAGGCCTGTTGGAAGAAAATTGTCTTTCAATTGTATTACTTCAGCCTCAGCATCAGCCACTTCTTCACAACTGATTTGTTGAATTTTTTGTATATTGTCTTTGTTGAAAATTGTTGGATGTAGGATTTGGTGAGCTGTCTTAGGTGATATTGGCTTGTTATTCTGTTTACTCTGTATTTGTGATTGACTTGCTCTTTCAAGTATTTGTGATTGACTTGCTCTTTCAAGTATTTGTGATTGACTTGCTCTTTCAGTGTCAATATTTAGTCCTGCAAATTCTTGTTGCAAGGTCAAGAAATTATTTATTTGTGCATCATCTTCAAATACTTGCCAGTCTTTGACATTGTTTGGGACAGAAGGTCTGTGTTTCACCTCAGCTGTAAAGCAATTATGGGGCTCAAAAGGTAACTTGCAGGTGCTTGCAAATGTGGCCAAGCTATGAGCATGCAGGTTATGGGTCCTGGAAATCTTGGTAATTTGAAATTCAGTGAAGGACTGTAGTAGTTCAGCAGCAGCAGATCTATAAGATCTCAGTCTTTTATCATTAGTAACAAAATTTCCCTTTACTTGTTGGATAATCAAGTCTGAATCTCCCATAATTGAAACTTTTATGGCTTGTAAGGATTTTACTAACTTAAGGCCTAGCAAGAGAGCTTCATATTCTGCCATGTTATTAGTGCATCTAAAATTTAGTCTATAGGCTCGGCCTTCTGCATGATTATTCTGCTTGTTATGTATCCAAACCCCAGCTCCTGCCCCTAATTTGTTAACTAACCCATCAAATTCTAGAAACCATAGATTCTCTTTTTCTAGGGGAGATTTAATAATTTCTCTGTGATGTGGGATCATAAGTTGAAGTTCTGGTTTTTCACCTGGTTTGTCTTCTAGGACAGTCTGATCACTTGATTGAATTAGCTTGATTTCTAGAGCAGCAGCTTGTTCATTAATGTCCTGGTCTTGTTCAAATGTTTTGGTTTCAACATCATTATTTGTAAGACCTGTATTGTCATTGAAAAGAATATATGAGTCTATATCAGAATGAACAGCATATATGGGAAAATTTTGAGGTTTTTCTTCATTGCTGACCATGTATTTCAGAAGTGTTTCTCTGTATAGTCTTTTTGGTTGCCCAAAGACAGAGATGGTTGCATATGACATGTCTAGTTGTAGGGAACCTTCGAGTTTAGCCCCCCATGATCTTGATAACAGCATCCCATATTTAGGCGGGATATCGGCAACCACAACATCCATGAGAATTGTTTTATTTGGGTACTGAACAAGGGACACACATAAGTCTTTTATCAAGCCTAGACACTTGACTTGGCTGGAGTCAAACGAGAATAGGTCCTTATATGGTCTTGTAATATCTAGATTCAATCTTTCCATGACTGATTTGGGCATCAAGTTGTGAGAGGCACCTGAATCAAACATTGCATTGTGTAGTATCTTATCATGAACATGTAAACTGACATAAAAAGGTAGGATACCTGCAACGGCTGTTTTTCCATCAACTTCTGGACCGAACAGTAATTCTGGGGTGTCATCCAACACATTGACATTATCTTTATTACGAGTAATTTGAAGGGACTTCTTGATTTGTTGTCTATAAATGTCATGCTTGGCTAGTTCTGAAAGAGGAATAGCTACTTTTAGTTTGCCAATTTCAGCTTCTAAGTCAAAAGGCTTTTCAGATGATATTTTAGTGTTGTGGGTGACAGCCTTTTCCTTATTCACTAGGTCTTCTTCTTGTTTCTTTTCTTGATCTTGAGGCTTATCCTTCTTACTCATCTCTTGAGGAGTGTTAGTTGGATTGGGCTGCAAGGGTGATGACTCTACTGGTTGCTATTTTGAGGGAGAAGTTACAGCTATTTCCTCAACTGTTACCTCATCTGTAATTTGACCAGTTTTGTCACTTGGTTCTGTGATAATAGATTTCTTAGGCTGTGTACTGTCCTTTGTCTTGTCAGGCTATGTCACATTTATAGTTCTGCTTCTTAGCTTATATTGTTTATGAACTTCATACACAGCTGTGTCATATCCTTGTTTAAAGTCAAATGACTCACCTGACCTGGTTTGGAATTGCTGAATGTCATCGTCTTTATGATCCTCTTGACTCAAGAAAACTTGCTGCTCATCATTCAGGCCCATTAGGTTAATGTGGGTGTCATCTGTTTGTTCATCCGAAGTGGATGCCTCAGTATAGTTTTCCTGGAAAGGAGGTCTTATGTCTGGGTCAGAACCGGTCTTGCCAACGTTTGGGTTTTCATTTCTCCTAAAGTTTGGATTCCTGTTAGGGTTATTTTGTGGTGCATCACATGATGACTTTCTCTCAACTGATTCTACTCTGTCCCCCAATCTCTTCATGCCAGTGAGTATTGCATCTAGTTTTTGATCAAAGGCTGAGGGTTCTTCTTTGAAGGTGGTTCTCTTTTCTAATATTGCCCTGTTTCTTTTGGCAATCAGGTTAGCCTCCACTGTGACAGCAACCTTTTGGGCTTCTTCAAGGGTTTCAGGCACCATTTCTTTTAATTGATATGCCATATCAGGGTCAAAACCATCAGGAAATTTGTACAAGGCCAAATCAGGGGGAGGTCTTAAATTTTGTGGTATTGCGTTATATACATTATTGAATCTTGCACAATACTCCAAAATGGTCTCTTAAGGACCTCATTTGATTGTGTCATATTCACCAAGTATGTGCAGGGGATCTTTCTTCTTCTCCCATCTATTAGTAAAGGCTTGATAAAGGTCATCAGGAGTTGTGATGGTATTTGCAGCTAGTGATCTAAACCAAGTTCTTACATCCCCTGCGAGGCTCTGAACAAAGACTCTCATTCTCACACTGTCATCATCTATTTCATAGTTCTCAAAGTGGTCTTGCATCCTTCTGGCATGCTGAATTGCTGTGAAAAGGCCAGTGGAGTCAAAATATGAGATCTTGTATTGATAGTCCTGAGGTAGAGCTGGAGCATTGGCAGGTAACTGCAGGGGTGCATATCTATTAGCCATATTTGCAGGATTTATTGGGTTGACAGGGATAACTGGGATAGCATGAATGACTGGTACCACAGGGGTGGTGGGAAAGGTGGAAACTAGAGTGTTGGTCAAGGGAATATGTGCATTGGATGGAGGTGTAAAAGGAGGGCTTTGAGATGTGGATGGTGAACTAGGGGAACCAAGGGTAGACCGAAATAGAACCTTGATTGGAGTTGGAACAGGGTTTGGATGAGCTGTCTCAGGACTTGAGTGAGCAAGGGTCTCCTGTTCCCGCTGCTTCCTAATGATCTTGGGGATGGTATTAGGATTTTCAAAAATAGCTGGTGGATTGGGGTCAGGGTTTGACCTAGTGTGTCTAGTTTCCCTTCTAGGAGCCAGCTTCTGAAATTGTTTTTGATATTTTAGGATATTTTTAGAATTGTTTCAAGGGACTGCTCAAATTTTTAGAACCACTGTCTATAGACAGACAACAGTTGAAAAATAAGTTGGTTCCCCAGCGGAGTCGCCAATTATGTTAACACCCAGGTTGTTCCCTTTGACTCCCAAGGGAATACGGCCAGGGTAACCACTAACCAATCTTTGGATTACAGTTTCTAGCCAAACTGTAATCAGAGAGGGCTCTCTCTTTATGATTTGTCTCTGTTTTGGTAGTATTTTAGGCTAGCTATGATGTTCAGGGTTTTGTTTTATGTTTTGGTTGAGGGATGTCTTCTGCATCTAAGGTGTAAGTTTTCAGGCAGTATTAGTCCATTGGGCAATGGGGTCTGTGGCTACAGGTTGACTGAATATTGAGTTGAGTTACTGAAATTACAGGGCCGTTTAAGTACTTCATGAAACAAATTTGAAATTGTGATGGTGAAGTGTGTTCAACCAGTGAAAGGCAATTAAGAATTTTCCACTAAGCTGGGTGTGAGAAAGAGATATGTTGCACAGGAGCAAACTTGAATTCCTGAAACAACAATCACTGTGAAAGTATATAGTTTGAAAGTGCAGCAATTAAGAATTACACCTTTATAACTGTAACTGAAGAAAACATTTATAATAGCATAGATTGAGTCTAGAGTAATCTGTGATTAAATCCTAGAACTATTCTTTTTCTTTGCCATTAACTGTAAAACACAGAACATGAATGAGCTATGAGAAGATGACAAAACACATAACTAAGAGTTTGAAGAAAACTTATTGATTCATGAAACACGCAGGAATCCTGTAACATTCAGCAAGACACCACAATAACTCAGATAACGTAGAGCTTTGGAAATTCCATCAGCTTTTTAATTAATAGTCTGGAAAATTTACAGCATCAGAAACTCTTGAAGAGAGATCAACATCAACCCCTGCAAGATTATGCGAGGGGGGAATATATACAATTGGTCATACAAAATATCTGGAGTCTTGAGTCATTCTAGAAATGAATACGTTCACCCACCTTTCAAGATAGTAGATAAGAAAGTTATTACATCATTGAATACAAAATAAGTGCTCATTATATATGTCATAAGATATTTTGATCTTTGGAGGCCATTGAGTCGGTCTGAACGTTCTGCTTTAACTCTGGAAAAAGTGCCTTTATGGCTGTCGTGCTGTAGTTTTTTGGCCCTGTCATCTGTAGCTGTCAATCTTGCTTTATTGGCTGATTAGTTCTGCTGAGTTGGCCCAGCCTTTTCCTTTTCATGCCTGCTGGTCTTGTCAGATTTTCCTGTGCATGATCACCTATGAATTTAAAATGAAAATTTGATTTACAGGCTCTGGTTTATAATATCATCTGTATTGCCTTAGTCCACCATTCCTGTGTGGGCAACTTCAGGCATATTGCCTAGAGAGGCCCTTGATCTCTGAATTTCCCTCTGTGCTTTTGCAATGAGCTCCAACTGTTCATGAATTGTCTCAATATACTGCCATTGATCAGTGATGGATTGGCCAATATTGGCCCATAGCACTGTCTTGAGCTCAGCCACTACTTTATCCAGTTTGAGCTCCTTCTCCAGCTCCTTTATCCTGTCTTTGAGGGCTTTTATTTCCCTGCCCTTTTCTGCCACAGTCTGCTTGGATTTATCATATCTTTCATTTACCTTGGCTAAATTCTCCCTAGCCTCATTTAATTCTGTCATTTGGGCTTCCAGGGCCTGAATCTCATTTCTCAGCTTTTGCATGTCCAGGCTTGGGGCCTGCTCTGTTGTTGGTGGTGGTGCTGAGGTAGAAGGTGCTGCCTGTTCTGTTTGTTGAGTGAGGGGAGCAGTAGTTGGAGGAGCTTCCTCAAGGTTAATTATTTCTGGAGGAGGCTGAGATGTTTGACCTCCTTCCTTTTGCTGTAATGCTGCTTGTAATGCTGCCTGTGCAGCCTCTGATTCTCCCAACTTTTCTTGAGTCTGGATCAGCTGTTTATATAAAGACACCAGCAAAGCTGTGGCATCTTGATCATGTCTCAGCTGGGCAACTTCTTCTGTTTGAGGGTGAATAGTTGCTGGGATTTTGATCTTTTTCCTCAAAGCTGCCATGTCTGCATCCCTCAATTTCAATATTTCTTGTATGCCCTTGATGTCCTTGGGGTCATGCCCAATCTCTATGATTATGTCTTCTAAGGACCTGATCCTATTGTCCTTTGCTTGAGAGGATGCTCTCTCCAACTCAAGTTGGGCAGCTATATTATTTAGGCTATTTTCTAGCCTGTAGTTATCCAGTGTCTTGTCTGCCAAGGAGGCATACACCATCTCACCCGTTTGCTTATGCAATTCGATTTTGTCCATTGGGTGGATGTCCTTGGCAAGGACCTCAAGATTGGTCCTCAAGTAGTCTGAAGGGGACTATGGTTGCAATGCAGTTGGCATGAAGTGACTCATGATCATTTTGCCTTCACTAACATCATATGCAGACATTAGTCTTTGCTGGTTAGTGGGAGCCATTTTTAACAAATGATTATATAGCTGTATTTTTATTGGCTCATTCCTCGTTTTTATGTCAATGAACTGCTGTT
The DNA here is from genome assembly GCA_031772625.1 of Pinus tabuliformis. NCBI lineage: Eukaryota > Viridiplantae > Streptophyta > Pinopsida > Pinales > Pinaceae > Pinus > Pinus tabuliformis. The sequence goes on from CM062806.1 coordinate 369,985,462, forward strand.
TGATGCTCAGTTCACCTTCTCTCTGCTGGCTTGAGGAGCTGACTTCTCCTCCCACTATCCTCTCTTGCTCCTGCTGGAAGGAACTTGCTGAGGCCTCCATACTTGGTGGGCCCATGCCCAAAGATTGCCCCATAGGCATTTCCTCTTCTGAAAGGGGATTCATTCTGTGTCTTTTCACCCCTTGAGTTGTTGTCGTTGTGAGGGGAGTCTCTCTGTCCCTCTTTCTACTTATATCCTCCTTTTGTGGGGTTTGGAGGATTGAGGCTTCAGCCGTTGTTTCCTGCCTAGGAGGCACAATTTGTGGTGGCTGTTGCTCAGTTAAAATTGGGGCCTCGACTGCCTTTTCTTGCTGTAGTGGCTGCTCTTTCTCTTGCTGCCCCTCTTGTGGCTGTTGTGCCTGCTGTTGTTGCTGCTGTACCTCCTCATGAGGTGGCTGTTCTGGTTCCATTTCCTTTTCCTTGCCTTTGGTAGAGGTTTGCTCAGTGGCTTTGGCTGCTTGCTGATTTGCTGTGGAGGAAGATGCAGCTGTTCCCACTTGAGTGCTTGGAAGAGTGAACACCTGTGAACAAAGCTTGCTGATTTGCTGTGGAGGAAGATGCAGCTGTTCCCACTTGAGTGCTTGGAAGAGTGAACACCTGTGAACAAAGCTCTAGGTCAGCCACCTTTTTCAGATTTCTTAGTGCTCTTTGATTTAACTCTTCTTGTGTGATAGGCTCCTCTAAGGTTCCTCTCCTCCACTTTGTTTGATTTGCATACTTTTCTATATGAGGAAGCCTTACATGGTCATAACTGGCTAGCCTATATTTGACCCTTCTTAGGCTTATGAAGTGATTGGGGTCATAAGGTTTCCAAAGGAAACTGGTTTTCAGGCCAAGGGATTCTAACATTCTATCCGCCTCTTGCCAGCCTTCCTCCCTTTTGTTGTAGATAAAGTGGCCTAATTGGTTCCTGACCTTGAGCTGTGCTTTCTTGCCTTTGCCTGAAAAGTGTAGCACATCAGCATTCCCAAATTGCCTGAAGTATTCCAGGGCAAACAATCTCATGGGCACATATTTGGGCAATTTGTATGGGGGAAACTCACACCCATATATCCTTATAACTGTGTGGTTCTGGTAGAAGTACCAGTCCCCAATGCTGTAAGATTTAGACAACTGAAGTATCCTTTGCATCTCATCAGTTAGTCTTGGAGGAGGTGAGCTCATCATCAGAGACATGGCTGGGTGGATGAAGAGATCTATGAACTCACAGTAGGTATATGGAGAGTCAGGTCTGCAGTGGAAGACAGAGGACCAATAGACCACTGACCTTGGATTGCCTTAGGCATCCACTCTTTTCACAGCAAAAGAAAACTTTTCATGTTGATAATATAGGATTAGGTGGTAGATGTAAGAGGTGTATCTGAACACCTTTTCTCTTGCCAAGTTCATGAACTGCTCATGTATCTTATCAGAGATGTAGGTGGCATAGTCATAGCAGATTGGGGACTTGCTAGGAGCGAACATGAGCATGATCACCAGCACAATTTCATCAACAAATTCAATTGAATTATAGCCCAAAATGGGACTAATCATGTCTGCAAGATCTCTGCCCAATGGGTTGAGGTATACTTGGTTAATAGGAGGATACTTCACAGAGTCAGAGCCAATGTACAGCTGATTGAGTTTGGTGACCTGAGCATCTGTCAATCTAGCTCCTTGATTTATCAAATCTGTTAGTGATAAAGGAACTAATTTCTTCTCAGTCTTGAAGTTCAACATCTCTTTGATAGCTTCAGGGGTGATAAAGAAAACAACTGAGCCTGAAGGGTCAAGCACAGCCCTCTGAGTAGGGTCATAGCATTCAGCACATAGATGGATTAAATCAGGAAACTGGTTGACCTGAGGGAGCTTGAAGATAGGGAGAGAAGAGTCCCATATGCCCAATACATCTGTTCCACTCTCATGTTTGGCCTTCAATTCATTTAGCAGGTGGATGTGGAACTTGGTCTTCATCAGCATTTCCTCTGTTATTTGATAATCCAGGTCTGCTAGAGGTTGCCAGTCCAATTCTCTCTGAGGGGCATTTAAAGGGGCAACATTCAAGGCTACAGGTGCTACTGGAGGCTCCATGGTCACCTTTAGGACTTCTGTTTGTTTATAAACTGGTGTTACTGTGCAGAGCGACACCAAAGAGTTTTTCTTTAGAAAGAAAGGTGAATTACTGATGGACAGAGAATAAATGGTTAATTACAGCAATTGAAATACTGCTCAAAGTATGGATAAGACAAAGGCCTGGCTTTAGACTATCTTTCACAGCAAATTGGTGTAGTTTAGGCTACCAGTCCACGATTGCGCGAACTGAATGTAAAGTTTGTGAAAACACTGGTAATATAAAGCTCAGCTGGTGAATTTCGACCTTACAGTGCAAATGGGGACTAGGCACAGGGGATTTGCCGGTGAATTATGTGTTTTTTCACTGTTTTATGCTAGTTTTGGCGATTTACAGACAAAACGAGGCGTAGGAGGGATTTACAGGGATAAATACCTGGTAGCTGTTAACAATGGTCACGAATGCAGGTGGAAATGGCGCGCCAGTGGTCTCCAGGTCGAATTCAGTAGGTTGGCGAGAGTTTGGTCGTGAAAAACATGCAGAGAAAACGACAGCCGTTTTTGCAAAAAGTGCAAAAAACGCGAGATTTTGGCCAAAATATGGATTTTTTGGAACATTGGCGCTTTTTTTGGATGACGTCATCAGGTGGGGTCAAGGTCGGATGACGTCATCGGGTGACGTGGCAGCATAAGAGAGATCCACGGGGATGGTGAGGTGGCAGACAGGTGGAGCACAGGCGGACGGGGGTGCCAACGCGGCGATGACGCTGGCGGTGGGTTCACCGAAACCGGAAGTGGTTAGCGGTTTCATATCGCACCGGCTTCCATACGGAAGCGGAATTGTCAGAGGGGCCTCCGATACGATGTGGGGGTGATGCGTGGCAGAGGCCTGACGTCACCCTCTGACAAATTTCGGACGGTATCTTTGGGACGTCGGGGCTAGTCCGAAATGCACGAGGGCCGTCGGATGAAAAGGGCCCGATCCGACGGTCGACGGATCGTTGAGGTGGCCGGACGATACGGATGGGGGGTGGGATTAAAATAATAATTCTTTTGAGATCTGCGCCCGGCGGTAACCTTAGGATTTTTGGCAATTTACATGGTTTTTTCAATGTTTTTTATAAAAATGCGGATAGCGCTAAGACTTTGGGTAAATGGAAAAAGTGTGTTTTTTGTATGTATTTTGCAAATGAAGCGGGTTAGGGGTAAACAAGGGGTTTATCACAAGGTTTCTTGGCAAATGAAGGGTTTATTGGGTTAAATGACTTCTGAAGGGGAAAGAGGGGTAAGGCTTAGGGCTCTTAAACTGACCAGATGTCAATTTAATCCCTGATAGTGAACATAGGGCTATAATGCCAAGGGGAGGGATACTTATACAATGCTTGGGGTTTATACACCATAGTGTTATAATAGTAGGGAAAGGGTAACATAGGGGATTTAGATAATAGAAGTTAGGGGTTAATATGGATGGAAAAGGTGAATGAGGAGTGAAATCACTAAGTTTATGTGAAGATAACTTAGCTTAGGGAGTAGATCAAAATAAAAAGATTTTTAGACAAGAAATGTGGCTTTCAAAGGAATAAGAACCAGCATAAAACCTCAAATTCTTTCATGAACACAACTGATGAAGGGATGTTAGTAATGAAGGTGAAAAAGGGGAAAAGGAAGTTAGTCATGCTTCTTTATTTTGCTGCAACATGATGGAGAAGAAGACCTTCTCAATCCATTGATATTCCTTTGTGAATAGGTCAGCACACATTGAATTGAAAGGAATGACATTTCTGCAACCCCATCTGCCTACCCATCTATTTGCCTAGCATTTTTTGTTTCTTCATGGAGGGTGCACTTAGACTTGCAGACCCTTATGTGCCTTTTCTTTTCTTTGGCTTTTCCCTTTCGATTTTCTATCTAGAACTACCCTTATTGCTTCCAAGGTCCCAGATTAAGTAGTTGGGAACCTTACTTCTCTACCTAAGCTAATGGTCTGCCAAGATTAAACAGTTTGGACAGACTTCTTTCTCTATTCTATGACAGCAAAATTGAAACATGGCCTGATCCAGATTAGGCTTTTGGACCATCATTCAAAACTTAGTCACCATAAAGCTATATACACACCTTGTCTCTTTTTGGAAATATGGGATCTTTGTATCACCAAAGCAGAGCATATTTGGAACTTTCTTTGCCAATCATGAAATATGAAACCTATTGATATAGGTAGCTAACAATACTATTTTAGAAAGATCCATTTTATTGAGAACCCACTGAACAATGTATTTATGTGATTTGAGCCTTGGCGGGGAATTATCATCACCCCCGATTAACGATTGAACCAAGACCCCATGGACCTCCTTCAAAATTTGATTTGCCTTCACCACCCTCGGTTAACAACTAAACCAAAACCCCATGGACGTACTTTGGAATTTGATTTTCCTTTTAGCTTTTTCACAGGATCTGAAGGCGTAGATGTTATCAATCTTACTTTCCTCGCTTATTGTCAAAAGTTTAGCACCTCTAGCATTTTTCCTTTCATTTGATCTGTGTGAAGTTGTGAACTCCATCTCTACATTAAAACAGTACAATACCTACCAGGAGAAAGATTCAAAGTCTATACCTCTCTCATGCAACAGCAAAGGTTTTACCAACTGCCTCTAGGGTAATTTCCCTTGCCAATGATAATGAAACCATTCATCCCGATAGCAAGAAATAACAATGCTCTTTCCATTTTTTAACAAAGGGAAATGCATATGATAGGTAAATTCACTAGGAAGCTGCTTGGTGAATTCGCTAGGCACTCCTCATTTTGAGGAGGATGGTACTAAGTGTGCATTGGATTCTGCATAAGCTGGATGGGTATTATAAGAATATATTTGTTAATAGTTAAGTTCAACATCTTACTCATGGGAATTGAATATTATGGGAATTGAACTTGGGTGGGAAGGGTAACAATCATTCTTCCTGTCCACTCATTATCACAGCGAGACCCACTTTCCATCCATAAAGCTAAATCCACTTCTCATAAGTCAAGCTAAAACCAGTTTTGATCCACCCAACCTAGACCCAATTCACAACGACAATCTTGTTCACCAACTACTTTCTACTATACATATGATTTTCACACTTTTCCCACAGTGTTCAGAGCACATTGGCCAAAACAAACGATACATATTATAAACAACATTTTATTATTTATGTGTAATGAAATCTCGATCTTAGCATATGCATGATAGCAAAGCAGACCCCTTTGTAGCATTTCAATATTTTTATAGATATTCTTCTCCATCAAGTCTTTCTAGCTGACATTTTATGCGTTTTTTGTCATTTAAACTAGCAGGGCACAACTTCTCAGGAGATGCATCTATTAGAATGGTATTCTCTTTCCACATCTTGAAAACCAATTCAATTTTTCTATGGCCATTTTTTTCTTTTTCAGGATCTGGGCAATGCACTTGCACTTACGTTAGTCTAATCCTAGAAAATAAATAGTGTCGCTAAACTGAAATTTAACCAACCTGAGTGGATTGAAATAGAGAGGAATTATTGAGGATACTGGAGCTCTGTCATATGTTTAAAATCACTCTTATCTATTTATCTGTGGGGTTCACAGGAACATGCAGATGACTGGAGAAAGAAAAGTTTAACAGAGAGCACTGACTCTCTCTTCCTAAAGGAGGCAACTGTAAGAAACCTACTGCATTTGGATATCTTAAATTTGATTTCTCCCCTATTGAGTAGAGAATTGAAAATAAATTTTATTTACTGGGCAGGAGATTGATGTCATAACAGCTAACACAGAGGACTCAGGAACTCTAAACTTAAATATTGTTGGACAAAATTATTTATCTTCCTCATCAGTGTTAGAAAATCCCTCCGAAGTAAACCAAAGGGATATTACTAACTCTGAGGTACAATTGGTGAAGATTTTGGTTATTTTCTCTATTGAACATGTAAGGAAATCCGTGTGATGATGATCTATGTAGTTGAGTAGGGTTGTATTAAGCAGGAAGTGAAAACTGACATTGGTAGGGGTGCTTCTCTATTTCTAACAGTGTATATCAAGTAGAGGCAAACAACTTCTAGAGATAGCTTAGAAAAGTTACATTCACAACAAGATGGTGTGATCTTCAATGAAGAAGGCAAGGAAAATCCTGAGGACGGTAAAATGAATGACGAGGTGCAGAAAAAAACTTCCAATGATGAAGAATTTCTTACGAGGTTTCAAGAGGATGACACAGGAAGTGAACATCGAGACGTCAAAGAGAATGTTGTTGATGGTAAGTTTTGATTTTCCCTGGTTAACTGATCTATGATGTTGGTAGCCTACTGTAAGGTAATGTCTAGTCAAACTCTCAGGACAATGGTTGTTGTAATGCAGACCATTTGCAACTTGAGCAAAGTCCAACAAAAGTTTTGCAGAGGGTAAAATTCTTTGCTGCACTAGATCACTACTTTTTGTTCTCATGGAAAATGGAATTGTTATATTATTTTCCAAAATCCCTTTTAAATGTTACTTCTCCAATAGAAAAATTTTATATTTCTTAGATTTTAGCATAGTATGCTTTAATTTATAGTAGTTTAATGCTTACAACAATTGAGACAAAAGAGGAGGGAGAAAATGTCAACAGAGCTGATTCAACAGGATGAAAAAAAATGAGTTGAGCTTGAAAACATAGCAATTAAACGTTCCAAGGAGGTAGATTCTGTTGTCTTGGGAAAATACAACATTTGGAGGTGGGAGAATGAGAACAAGAATTTCGATTCCACTGTTAGAATGATGCGAGACCAACTGATCATGGCTAGGGTATATTCAAGCATTTCCTAGCCTAGGAATAATCTTGATTTATACCATGAATTGATGCTTCGTATTAAAGAATGTCAATGTACATTAGGTGAGGCTAATGTAGATTTTGATCTACCTCAAAGGTAATAGTTTTTGCATTAGCTGCTTCTAAATCAAGAGTAGTAAGTTCTTCCATTTACATTTGGTGTTCATATCCTTTATTTCTTTTAAAGTTGCAGTCTGTGTGTCAATCTTTCTACTTTTCATTCTCTTTTTCATGGTTGATAATTGATATGAATGTTTTAATGCACCTGAGAAGATCAAGGCTATGGGTCATGTCTTATCCAAGGCTAGAGAACAATTTTATGACTGTGCAATAGTAACAAAGAAGTTGTGAGCCATCCTTCAGTCTACAGACCAGCAAGTAAGGACCTTGAAAAAACAAAGTACATTTTTAAGTTAGCTGGAAGCAAAGACTGTTCCCAAGGGCCTGCACTGTTTGTCCATGCGATTGACCATGGATTATTACTTGCTTGCCCTTGAAAAGTGAAATTTCCTAAAAAGGATAACTTGGAGGATCCAACTCTTTATCACTATGCATTACTTTCCGACAATATATTGACTACATCTGTGGTTGTGAATTCAACTGTCATGAATGCTAAGGTGAAGTGTTATTAGTTTAAGATACTCTAAAGTTTGGAAGTCCAACAGTTTTGTTCCATTTTACACTTAATATTTGGATCTCATTGTAGTTTATTTACTTGTGTTTGAAATAATCTTAGAAACTTGTATTTCATCTTGTCACAAAGAAGTTAAATTTTGGGGCCAAAAAAATGTGGTTTTTACTTAATCCCCCAAGGAAAGTTGCGATACATGTAGAAAATGTTGATGATTTTAAATGCCTCAATTCCTCCTATTTCCTTGTGCTTTGCCAACTTGAATCCGCAGCTATGAAAGAGTATTATTTCAAGGCAGATCACTCAACTACACTCTCAGCACGTTCCTCCAATTTGAAATATATAAATCCAAAATATTTATCCATGCTAAATCATCTTTGTTTCTATCTTCCACAAGTTTATCCCAACTTAGACAAGATCCTTTTCTCGGATGATGATATTGTGGTGCAAAACGATTTGATGCCCTTGTGGTTAGTAGATCTTCATGGAAAGGTTAATGGTTCAGTGGAAACTTGTGGAGAAATCTTTCGCCGATTTGATAAATACCTTAATTTTTCCAATCAGCACATAGCCAACCACTTTGATCCTAATGCTTGTGGTTGGGCATATGGGATGAATGTATTTGATCTCAAAGAATGGAAGAAACAAGATATAACTGGAATATATCACAAGTGGTAGAACATGGTAAGTGTGTAGTGTGGTTTATTTGTGTTAATTCCTGTGATTCTTACTTTAAAGTATTTGAAGTAAATCTAAAGTAATTAGCTAGAAAAATTAATGGGTTTTCTTTGTTCGATTTCTAAGTTTCTCTTTTATTGTATGTCAGAATGAGGATAGAGTGTTGTTGAAGCTTGGAACACTACCCCCCTGGATTTTTGCATTGGATGCTTGTAAGTCAATAGTAGTAAGTGCTTCCATTTGAATTTGGTGTTCATACCCTTTGTTTCTTTTAAAGTTGCAGTCTGTGTGTCAATATTTCTGCTTTTCATTCTCTTTTTCATGACGGATAATTGATATGAATGTTTCAATGCACCTAAGAAGATCAAGGCTATGGGTCATGTCCTATCCAAGGCTAGAGAATAATTTTATGGCTGTGCGACAGTAACAAAGAAGTTGCAAGCCATGCTTCAGTATACAAACGAGAAAGTAGGGACCTTGGAAAAGCAAAGTAAATTTTTAAGTCAGGTGGCAACAAAGTCTGTTCCCAAGGGCCTGCACTGTCTGTCCATGCGATTGAACATAGATTATTACATTCTTCCTCTTGAAAAACGATAATTTCCTAAAAAGGACAAGTTGGAGAAACCGACTCTTTATCGCCATGCATTATTTTTTGACACTGTATTGGCTGCATTTGTGGTTGTGAATTCAACTCTCATGAATGCTAAGGTGAAGTGTTACTATTTTAAATTATTCTAAAGTTTGGAAGTCCAACAGTTTTGCTGCATTTTACATTTAATATTTGGATCTCATTGTAGGTGATTTACATGTCTTTGCAGGAATCTGAGAAACATGTATTTCATCTCATCACAGACAAGTTAAATTTTGGGGCCATGAAAATGTGGTTTTAACTTAATCCCCCAGGGAAAGCTGCGATACATGTAGAAAATGTCGGTGATTTTAAATGGCTCAATTCCTCCTATTTCCCTGTGCTTTGCTAACTTGAATCTGCAGCTATGAAAGAGTATTATTCCAAGGCAGATCAGTCGACGACACTCTTAGTGCGTTCCTCCAAGTTGAAATATATAAATCCAAAATATTTATCCATGCTAAATCATCTTCGTTTCTATCTTCCACAAGTTTATCCCAAAATGGATAAGATCCTTTTCTTGGATGATGATATTGTGGTGCAGAAAGATTTTTGACCCTTGTGGTCAGTATATCTTCATCGAAAGGTTAATGGTTCAGTGGAAACTTGTGGAGAAAACTTTCGCCAGTTTGACAAATAACTTAATTTTTCCAATCCGTACATAGCTAGGCACTTTGATCCTAATGCTTGTGATTGGGCATATGGGATGAATGTATTTTATCTCTAAGAATGGGAGAAACAAGATATAACTAGAATATATCACAAGTGGCAGAACACAGTAAGTGTGTAGTGTTATTTATTTATGTTAATTCATGTGATGCTTACTTTAAAGTATTTGAAGTAAATCTGAAGTAATTAGCTAGAAAACTTAATGGGTTTTTCTTTGTTTGATTTCTAATTTTTTCTTTTATCGTATGTTAGAATGAGGATAGTGTGTTGTGGAAGCTTGGAACACCACCCCCTAGATTGAACTTTTTTTGGCTTGACCCATCCTTTTGACAAGTCTTGGCATTTGTTGGGTTTAGGATATAATCCTAGCGTGGACTGTTCAGAAATTGACAATGCAGATGTTTTTCATTACAATGGGAACATGAAACCTTGGTTAGAGCTGGCAATGATGAAGTGCAGGCCTTACTAGAAAAATATATAAAATATGATCATCCTTTCTGACAATAGTGCAATATAAATGAATAGTTTTGACCTCAATATTCATACTGCAATAGATTGTCAAATGTAAAGTGTAAAGGCCCTGATTCTGGTTGATAATTCATTCTAATTCATTTGTTTTTGGAGTTCAACAGAAGGTTTCTAGTTTATGGCTTAATGAGTCAGGATTTTGGAGGTGCAATGGCCTAGCCAAGTTTGAGATTAACAAATTTTATGTCCTCATTGTATTCCTTCATAGTTGGAAGTAAAATCCTATATAAGTATTCTTTTCTTTGTTATTTAATATTTCTCTTTCATCAAGTAATTACACAAATTGTTCTTAGAAGAACACAAAGAAGTGCGAGACACAGAGATTTAGGCTTTCAAGCTAGGGCAAAACCTCTCAATAAGGGAAAATCCCACAATCCTCCTCTTATTCAATTTATTCAAAATGAGATATCCAACACAAGACCAAAGAATCCCTCCAAGTCAGCCCTCCTCTTTAAGTCAAGGTCAATAGTTGAGTCTCTACCTAGTCAAAGTCGGAAGCAGCTTTTGAATTTCTATACTTATTGTAGGTTTAGTCTTCTGTTATAATATGTTGACTTCCAATTACAGACTCTTTGCCTTCTATTACTGACCTTTGGCTACTACAACAAACTCTTGACTCTTTACCATAGATATTCAAATCCTGCTGCAAATAGATAGCTTTAGATGGAGATTCGGCTTAGTCACAGACTTCAGTTTCTTCAAGTGTTGTAGACTTCCTTTTATCCTCAGTTTTTCTTGTCCCGTTGGATTAAAGACTTCAAGCTTTTTCAATTTCTTGGTTACTACCCAAAAGAGGTCGAATATAGGATAAAATGCCTGGATATCATTCTCCATGAGCTTTGACTTAAATAAACAAAGAGTGACTATGCCTGGATTGTTGCCTTTGTAATGTTGAAATGACCTGCAATCGTTTCCTATGATAAGATACAATAGCCCTAATTGGACAACACCAAAACTAGCGCAATTCAGTGTTTAACGGCCATGACCAATTCCTTCATTTTCCCATAGTAGCTATGCTGCAATAGTCTCACATGGAGCGAGGGTTAATTTGCACATGGACATCTCTCTTTTAACAATGAAGGCAATGTGCTAGGCTCTCATCTAATACATGTTCCTAAGATATAATAAACTTATAATGTATGATTTATCATCATTCTTACTCCTTAGTTATATTATATGTACTCCCTATCTTTGTGCTGATGGCTGAAATAAATAACTCTCCATTGAATTTCTATTAGCATCATTCAGAAAATCTTGATTGATTGATGCTCTATGAAATGCATCATCTCTGAGTTACTCATAATCCACTTACTTGTTGAGTTAGAGATCAACTGCCACGGTTCTGGAGCTATTTCATTTCCTCAAGCAGTTGCTAATTTGGTTTTTGTATGACTGTTAAGAATTTCTCTCTCCTTACTTGGAGTGTTCTTAAGCGTTCTTGGGTGGATTTCTACTTACTAGAGTCGTTTCCCTCTCCCTTGAGCATTATTTTCATTTGTTGGGGTGAGTTTGAGCTCAATCTTGGTTGTCTAAGAGGCCATAGGTACTAGACAAGGCCATACATAGCTATAGGAGATCATTGGCGTTCCAATTTCCATTCATTCCCATAAATCCATCGAATACATGGGTGCTGAAATCTACAAGGCAAAGCATTCTTGATGTGTATTTATGGTAGAATGTAATTATATTATAATGTTGTTAAATTGAGATTCATTACTTGAGTGATTCAAATTATATGTTTTTCCTTTGGTATTGGGAATCATTACATGAGAACCCATTAACTATAATTATTCACCAATAATATTGTAGGAATTTACAGGGTAAGTTCCTCAGACAGAACACCAAAAGGACACCGCTCACAACCAGATCGCAGATTAATACACCAGTATTTTGATGTGGTTAAAACCCTCAAAGAGGGAAACAGTCCACGGCCTGAGCCAACGCGGCCACTTCAGGCAATTTATTAATAAAAGAATGAAAATTTACATGTGTTTCTCTCATGCACGAATTACCCTACAAATGACCCTCCATGCGCTTTAAATAGAATTCATGGACCAATCGGGTGTCAAGCCATGGATCAAGTGTCGGTAATACCGAGGAGAGAATGAACCGTCGGATCACTACATATCGTGACCGTCGGATTGTAAGTTACAAAATGTACAACGGTAAAGAAACACACTTTACCTAACTCTATACCTAACTCTATACTAGACCAAGTTGTACTTAACTATTTCCTATGTGTCGGAATATCCTAACATCCCCCCTTAAGAACAACTTGGGATAGGATTGAAGGATTTACAAATATGACACAATAGGAGAAGGAAGGAGGCACTAGAGCCTATCCCCCCTTAGTGACAACTTCCTGAACTCCAACCATAAATCGAAGTTTAGTGAACTTCACCTCTGTGAGAGCCTTTGTGAAGATGTCTGCAACTTGATCATCTGTTGAACAATATTGCACTTCAAGAACATGGTCGTGAATGAGCTTTCTGATGAAGTGCATGTGTAGATCAATGTGTTTGTTGCGCTGATGTTGGACTGGATCTTTGCATAGCTGAATGGCACATTGATTATCACACCAAAGTGTAGTCGGATGCTGCTGCTCAAAGCCAAACTCTGATAGGATCTGACGAAGCCACAAGGCTTCCTTACTAGCTTCTACGGCACCACGATACTCTGCTTCTGCTGATGAAAGAGAAATGGCACCTTGTTTCTTGCAAGCCCATGTAATAGGTCCTGAACCAAGAGTGAACACATAACCGGCAGTAGACTTCCGATCATCAGGGTCACCAGCCCAATCGGAATCAGTGAAACCAACCAATAGAGGAGATGCTTCGGCACTATAATGAATCCCAAACTGAATTGTACCTCGAACATAACGAAGTATTCTTTTAGCTGCTTTCCAATGACTTTCACGGGGGTTTTGCATGAATCGATCAACAAGGCCAACAGCAAAGGAAAGGTCAGGACGAGTATGGGTTAGATACAAAAGTTTTCCTACAAGTTGACGGTATAAGGTAGCATCAACTTCAGGAGAAGTACACGTGACTGAAAGTTTGACTCTAGACTGAAAGGGATAAGGGGCTGGCTTAGAGTCTTCCATGTGAAAATGACGTAGAATATCACAAGCATACTTGGACTGGGAAAGGGAAATACCCTCCTTGGATTGCAAGACTTGAAGACCAAGAAAATAGTGTAAGTGTCCTAAGTCTGTCATTTCAAATTTCCTTTTAAGGCTAGACTTCACATGGTTTATAAGGTTGGGATCACTACCAGTAAGGATAAGATCATCAACATAAAGAACAAGGATGATAAGAGAGTTGCCCACTTTCTTGGTGTAGACAGTATTGTCAGAATGACACCTAGAAAAGCCAGATTCTAAAAGAAAGCTATCCATTTTGGCATACCAAGCCCGAGGAGCTTGCTTGAGACCATAAAGGGATTTCTTAAGTCGACATACAAGGTTGGAGTCTGTTTGTATGAAGCCAATGGGTTGTTCCATATAGATTTCTTCATGCAAGTCCCCATGCAAGAAGGCAGATTTAACATCCATCTGATGGAGTTCCCATTTGAAAGAGGCAACAAGGGAAAGAACAAGGCGGATAGAGTTCATTTTGGCAACATGGGAGAAGGTTTCAGTGTAGTCAATGCCTTCAACCTGTGAAAAACCCTTAGCAACAAGACGAGCTTTATGTTTATCAACTTTCCCATCTGGTCCATACTTGGTTCTGTAAACCCATTTGCATCTAACAAGTTTTCGTCCCTTTGGTAGAGGAACAAGATCCCATGTATCATTTGCCAACAATGAATGATATTCTTCATTCATAGCTGCTTCCCAATCTGGATGGCCTGAAGCTTCTGCAAAGGTGTCAGGATCATAATTTACTGGAGCTTGAGCCAGTAAAGAAGAGGCTCTCTCGAACTGAGAACATGTACGTCGTTGATCTGTAGGATCACTGGCAAGATCACCTGCTGCATCTCGAGTAGCACGAACCCATTTTGGAAGCTGAGGAGCTGAAGGAAGATCCTGAGATGGTGGGGGAGGATTGTCATCCTCACTTTTATCATCTGAAGAAGAAATGTTTTCAAAAGTAGAAGAGATAGGGAGAGGTGGCACAACCGCCCGACTAGGCTCGCAGGCCGATATATTTTCATCAAATTTTACATCTCTTCTAATGATAACATTTTTGGACTTAAATGGAATAAGTCTATAGTCTTTGACATCTTCAGAATATCCAACAAAAGTACATTTTTCACTCTTAGGTTCTAAAGCTTTATGCTTTTCATCTGGAATATGGGCCCACGCTTCAGTTCCAAAAACACGAAAGTGACTTACATCTGGTTTGATTGAGCTCCATGCTTCTTCTGGAGTGATATTCTTTAAAGCCTTAGTAGGAGTGCGATTTATTATGTAATTTGCACAGTTAATTGCTTCTGCCCAAAAACTAAGACCAATTCCTTTAGATTGTAGCATACAATTAGCCATTTCCTTTAAGGTGCGATTCTTCCTTTCAGCTACACCATTTTGTTGTGGAGTATATGGAACAGTATGTTGCATTTGAATTCCATTCTCAGTGCAATAGTTGATGAATTTGTTTTTAACATATTCTCCGCCATTATCAGATCTTAACTTAAGAATTTGATGTCCAGATTGTTTTTCAACAAAGGCCTTGAAGGCCAAAAAAGTGTTAAATACTTCACTCTTGAGTTTTAAGAAGTATACCCAAGTGTGTCTGGAGAAATCATCAATGAAAGTTAAGAAATACTTGCAACCAGAGAATGACACAACTGGAAGTGCACCACATAAATCACTATGCACAAGCTGTAAAGGGGTTGAGGCGTGCCAAGAGGCACGTTTTTCAAAACTGTCCCGATGATGTTTTCCAAGTACACATCCGGAACAAACACCATCTCTGCAAGATACCATAGGAAGACCTGTCACCATATTTTCTTTACATAGATGCTGAAGGGAGCGATAGTTTAAGTGACCATATCGCTCATGCCAAAGTTTGCTCACTTCATCGTTATGAGCAACAAATACTGAGGGAAGATTTGATGACCCAAAGTTATGAAACTTATACAACCTTGTAGAATCATCAGCAATGCCAGTAGCCAAAATCTATTTAGGATCTCTTAAGTCCTTGATTATAACATCATGAGGTGAAAATTCAATGATTTTACCTTCACCTGAATGATTTATCTGATATACAGATAGAAGGTTGCAGGATAAGGTTGGAACACATAATACATCATTAAACTGACCATTGTCTAGATGAACAGTTCCAGTCCCTACAACACTAAGAGATCTATCATCACCAACATATATATTTTTGGTGTTACAATCATTTAAAGAAGAAAACATGGCTTTGTTTTTGGCCATGTGATAAGAAGCTCCAGAATTAATGAGCCACTCATGAGAATGAGAAGAAGAGGATACATTTAATGCATAGCCAGACCGAGATGCTTGACAACCACATGCAGAAAGTGCCATTCCTGAAGATGAAGTTGAAGTTGAAGATTGCCCCAAATGGATGTTATGCTTCTTCATTGCCGCTTCCAAGGCTTCCATCTTCTTAAAGCATTTTGATTCTAAGTGGCCATCTCGATTACAAAAATTGCAATGTCTATCAGTCTTCTTCCCTTTGTTTTTATTTGTCTTATCATTTTGTTGAAATGATTTTTCATTTTGGGGCTGAAATTGCTTAGGACCCTTGTTTGGTTTAGGACCATTCTTTTTAGGATATGACTTCTTAGGATTCTTTGAATTTGGTTGCTGCTGGGCTGCTAACGCTTTCTTGGAAGAGTTTCCAAGATTAAGAAGACTAAGGTGTAAGAGTTTTTCTTGTTCTCTTATTAAAGAATCACAAAAAGAGTCAAAGGAAGGGGGCTTGTAGTCTGTTCCTTGAGAAATAAAGGCTTCTCTTGTAGAATGGAAGGTGGAAACAAACACAGAGTAGACTGGTCCCAACTTTGTAAGAATGGAATAGATAAGGTTACTATCTTCTTTCTTAACTTTAACACCTTCCAAAAGATATCTAAGGGTCTTGAACTTGGACAAGAAATCTTCAATGCAAGAAAAATTATTAGGGTCCAATGTAAGCAACTCATTTTCAAGTTGATGGGCTCTAATTTCATTTTTAATCCCAAAAACTTTATTGATTTGTTTCATTGCTTCATCAGGAGTATCAATTTCTGCAATATAGAATCTAAGATATGGAGAAATAGACATCCTTATCAATCCACGTGCTTGATCTTGCCTATTTTCCCATTTAGCAGCCTTATCTTCATCCTTCAGTTTCTTTTCTTGGCCTGAGGCTATTCTGTAGAGACCTTTACTTCTAAGTAAATCCTCAATGTAAGCCAACCATTGGAAGTAGTTGGTGCTGCCAACGGTAACTTGGTATTGACTTTCCATTTCAATGGAAACCGAAGCTAAATATGCTAAAAATAAGTGTTCCAATGGATAGACCTCGAAAAATTAGGCTGGTTTAAAAAAAACGGCTCTGAAAACGGCTTCCGGATGAAGAAGTTATGGCTTTTTGAAAAAAGGTTGTTGAAGTTGCCGACGAAGTGCGGGAATGTGCGGAAATGAAAAAGTACGCTCGCACAAAATGGAGACTTGAACCCAAGACCTCTACTCTCTTAAAATAGCTTTGAACCAATTGATCTATACAAAAAATGAGTGAGAGAGAGAGAGAGAGAGAGAGAGAGAGAGGGAGAGGGAGAGGGAGAGGGAGAGGGAGAGAGAGGGAGAGAGAGGGAGGGGTGGGGAGGGGGGGTGCTTTGGGTTGCGTGCTTTCTTTGAGAAAGCTCTTTTTCCCTACAAAACAAAAAACACAAAACCCAACACGAACATGCAAAGAAAATGAACCTTATGGCTCGAAGTTAGCTTTAGCCGAAAAACTAAATATTTTCAAAAAAGAACCTTGCGGCTCAAAGTTAACTTTGGCCGGAAACTAAATCTTTTCCTCAATGTTTCTGATTTTCGAAGATCACCCTAAGGCGTAGGGAAAAGAGCATATGCATGAGAAAAATCCTTCCTTTCTGTTTCTGATTTGCCTAGATTGCATAGAGTCACAGGGCAAAGATCATACGCAGAAATGAAAGGTATAGATCCGGTAATAAAAAAAGCTAAATAAACTGAAACCGAAATAAATAGAGAGAAAATAACGGTAAACTGTAAATAAACACTGTATACCTCCAGATCTTAAAAATGACGCAGTTAGGGCTATCGGAAACCTTTTCGCGTGAAACGAAAGGGGTTCCTCACTGGAACAAATGCTCCCAACACAACAGAGCAGTCCTCTCGGCTCGAAAGCAGTCGGAAACAACAGATCTAGGAAACGACAGTCGGATGCAGTTCTACTGGCTTCAGATTTGGATCACCAAGAGACGCGACCCTCAAATAGCTCTGATACCATGTAGGAATTTACAGGGTAAGTTCCTCAGACAGAACACCAAAGGGACACCAGTCACAACCAGATTGCAGATCAATACACCAGTATTTTGACGTGGTTAAAACCCTCAAAGAGGGAAACAGTCCACGACCTGAGCCAACGCGGCCACTTCAGGCAATTTATTAATAAAAGAATGAAAATTTACATGTGTTTCTCTCATGCACGGATTACCCTACAAATGACCCTCCATGCGCTTTAAATAGAATTCATGGACCAATCGGGTGTCAAGCCACAGATCAAGTGTCGGTAATACCGATGAGAGAATGAACAGTCGGATCACTACATATCGTGACCGTTGGATTGTAAGTTACAAAATGTACAATGGTAAAGAAACACAATTTACCTAACTCTATACCTAACTCTATACTAGACCAAGTTGTACTTAACTATTTCCTATGTGTCGGAATATCCTAACAAATATCTAGAGGTTGTTCTGTACTAGAATGATGATTGTTCAATGTGATGTATAATGAGGATAATGTTGAAGAAATGAATGAGGAGAAATCGCATTCAGGGGCCAGTGTAGATGAAAGTTGCACTGTAGAAAAATAAAATACAATAGTATGGACAAATATGGACAAATTCTAATAAGAACATGCAACATCAGCCAACTTCGATGAAAACACAAAGTGTGAACAATTTGAGCTGTTTGATTTCACACTTATTTCATATTCAACTGGTGGATCTATATCTTCTTGTATTGATAATATGGAAGATCAAGATTACATACAACAATGTATACACACTTTCACCTTAAGGTGAAGTGTTGGGCAAAAGACCCTCAAGGAAAACTCCCCTGAGACAAGTATCAAGTCAGTGAGCAAAAACTGTTGTAAAGATGCTAGCAGTCAATTGTCCAAGGGTGATTTTTGTATGCCTTCACAAGAACTAAAGATTTTATCCCACTATCCAAAGGATCTTCTCTCAACTAAAAAGGATATGCTAATAAATGCTTATGGGAAAAAGGAACAACACATTTATCTTTGGTTGGGAGCTTATCCATATTGCCCATGATGTAAATAGTTATAATGTCATGTTGAGTACCAAAACAGGCTGCCCCAAAACAAGTTAGTGCATTAATAAACGGTACCACCCAAAAACCTTCTATGACAATACACTACGCGGGGATTAAGGGGTAGAGTTATTTTTCTTGGGCAGAAGAAAAAATTGAAATCTTTGTTATTTTGCATGTGAATTCCTTTTTTTTTGTGGACTTTTACCATAATCTTGCATGTGAATTCCTTTTATTTGGTGGACTTTTACCATAATCTTGCATGTAAATTCCTTTTTTTTTGGACTTTTACCATAATCTTGCATGTGAGTTCCCTTTTTTGGTGGATTTTTACCATAATCTTGCATGTGAATTTAGGTATCAAATCGAAAGGAAAATCTAGTGTGGTTATATGAAAATCTAGTGTATGTGGTATACTTTTTAATTATTCTTTATAATAAGGTAATGTTGCATTGAATTTAGGTATCACATGTAACTCTATACTTCTGAAGGAAAATCTACTGTATGTGTGGTATACCTTTTAAGTATTAGTAATAATAAGGTCTTTTTATGTAAGATAATAATATGTTTGTCTATGTAAGATATTTTGGTTTTGGTAGTATTGTTAATAAATGCTTTTATTTATTTTTTATTTTTTGAGAATTTATTTTAATAGAATCACCTTATTTATTATTTTTTTAGAAATGTATTTTTGGTGGTTAATGTTATTAAAAATGTATATAGTTTTATCTAGTATCAAGTGTTTTCATGTAATAATATTAGCTCGATTCATAATACGATTACTATTATAGATAGTTGTTTGCTATTGAAGATATTTTCAAGGAAAAACAATTGAGTTCAAAATTGGAGGATTTACCCCTCAAATCAGTTGTGATGAATCTCTCATACTACTTTATAAACCATTCATTTGAACTTAAGTTGGGGTGGTGGAGAACCTATGGCCCACCTCCTTATATTTTGTTTGAACTTCAAAAGAGGTTTCATAAAGCCCTTCCTTTGACCCCTATGATTTTGTTTTTTAAGGAGTTTGAGATTGTAAGTATTGCAGTCATTTTTAAAATTTCATGAATAAAGGTAGCCTTGATGATCTCATCCACAAATTAAGGCATTGTGTTATGTAAGCTTATCCATGATTTGTAATTATTAGCACAAGACACCATTAAAATCATGTCAATAGTTGGCGTCTTCAATGTACAAGTCTCAATAAAATCTATTCAAATGTTGGAAGTAAATCCAAGGATTATAGAAAGACAAATGTGATCGGAAGATCAAATTCATGTATACTTTGCAAAGAAAAGGTTGCAAGATAGTTCAAAGATTAACAAGGTGTCACAATCATAACATAACCTTGCACTTGTTGAACCACACATGGTATGTTGAAGGAGAATGGTAGTTTTAAAAACCATTGGAAAAGCCTTCATGTGCTACTCATAAATTGTTATGCTCTTGACCTGCGAGAAATTCCAGAATACCAAATATGCAAAGAAATACAACCCAGAACATAGAAGAAAGTGAGAAAAACAACAAGTATTTTATTATTAAGAGATGAAAGCAGTGTTCACTTGCCTCTTCGAGGGGGCAACCTCCAACATAGCAGAGCTCAATTACAAAATAAGACTCGATATATCTCAATGGGGAGTCTTTATCCTTTATATAGGATTCATACTTATTGTGGCCTTCCCAAGCTATTGTCCTCGCATAAAAAATAATGTACATAGACTTTTAAAGAGACAACTACTCACTGTACTATTTCAGAGGAGTTTTTCTTCATAGACACCCATGCATTGTGGCCATAACTCCTCTTAGATACCCACTTATTGTGGCCTTGCCAAGCTATTGTCCTCACATTAAAAATAATGTACATAGACTTTTAAAGAGACAACTACTCACTGTACGATTTCAGAAGAGTTATTCTTCATAGACACCCATGCATTATGGCCATAACTCCTCTTGGACACCACTTATTATGGCCTTGCCAAGCTATTGTCCAAAATACCATTTTTTAGAATTTATTTATCAGTGTGCTAAACTCAAAAATCTTTCTAAGAAAGCTATGATGTCCTCCTCAATAAGCCATGGCGTCTCATGATTGTTCCCAATTATTTTTACTCTAACTACATCTCTATTTTTATTTTCAAGATGTCAATACTTTCTAAAAATCCTTAAAAACAACGAAAATCCCTCATCACAATATTCAAAACTCTAATAACAATTCAAGTAAAACACTTATTGCCTCATTACCTCCTAAATGTAGTCGCTCCTCTTGAAATTGTCTTTCCTTTTGAAGTTTCTGTCTTCTCAAAGCCTTCTAGAGAAGCAATTTTGGTTATTTCTTTCGTACTAGGATATTGTTGATGAAGCTATGTTGGGAATGATGGAATATATTTTTTGGCTAATCCCCCATTAAAAACTCATTATGAGAAATATAACTACTACGCTTATATGCATGCATGTTAGCCATTTATTTGGTATATGTATATTTGGATCTACATTTTGAACTTATACAAATTATCCTTAATTATGGAAGTAGTGTTCATTGACTATTTCATTTAAAAAGAATAAATTGCAATGGACCTTAACCCAATTGTTGAATGGTGATAATTTTGTCAAAATATTAGAAAAACCATGAAGAAAGTCTACTTGGCTTATAGGGCTCCACTAACATGCAAATATTGCATAATTCAATCCTGTAATATCCCAACATCAAAATTTTAATGAGATATGGTACATTCTAGGTGTTCTAATGAAATTATTGCACTAAAAACACCTAAAACAATAAATATCTAAGAATGCAGCCTCTTCTTTATGTAAATAAATAGAAACAAAATTACATGCCCACACAAGACCTACTAAAGCCTGTGCCTTGGCATGTATGGCTACCCATCAACAAAGAAATTAAATATATTGAAGCACAATCGTAGATCCTAAATGGATCCACTACACAAATTACTCCCATGGGTTTTCATACCTAGGAGCAACTAGAACTAGCCTTGCCAAGTTCACAACAAAAGCCAGATAGATAAATAATTCTCGTATCCCCTTTTATAGGCTTGATTGACTCTTTAGAGACTTCATTTTATTGTTTTCCCTCAAAAACCAAAGGCAAATACCATGAGCCAATGCCATAGGCAACTGCCACATTAAATAACTTGGGAAGATTCCATCCATTTTGATCAGATATATATATATATAGGTATTACAAATCCTGCTGCCCAAAGATTGTTTTCCCTCACGTAATCCACTTCTATCCACAAAAGAAGCATTTCTATATTGACACCAAGATCCCATACAACCCAATTTGTTATTCCATGGCTCCATTCTAAATGATCATGAGCGGATCCTTCGATACTTGAACCCAAAACAATCCTTTGGTCAATCCTACCCCTAATGGATTCTCCTAGATCCCAATGACACCTAAGTCCTAGGACATGTTGGTTATGACACCACCTCAGCCCCCCATCATTGCTTGTGCTTGAGGGCCCAAGTTGCAATATGGCCCTTGGCTAAGAGTGTCCCGTCAATAGAGTTCCAACTCATAATCTCTTGTAAATCCATCTCATGGGAAGTATATAATGCATGAATCCCTGCACATGGAATAAATCTACCATGCAGATGTTGCCTAATGCTCAACTCATGTTGCTCCACCTGATCACCCATCATGATCCATTTGTATAACTCTTCCTTGCTATCCTCAATGTATAATGGCAGGTTGGTAGAGGTACAAGCCTTATCTATGTACTCTTGTAGAGGGCTACTCTACAACTCCCAAATGTACTCCTCTTCCTACCTTGTGAGGGACTTAAGTCATTCCTCAACAATAGACAACCGGGTCATTGATTCAACACATACCCCTATGAGGTTCTCAAATTTTCTATTCTCCTATAAGACTGTGTCTCAGGCTGCCCCAACTCTCTACTTCAAAATCGTAAGATCTGTCTTGAAATGCGTGATCATTTCCCAAAAGTCCTCTACTAGAAATTCTCATGTCCTATAGAATGTCTCTATATTTGACTGTACCAGATGCCCCATGACCACAACTTTAACTTGAACCTTTTTTTGACCCTCTAGAAATGGCTTATCTTGCATACTATATTTGTCATGATACCCTACATGATCATGCTCATCATGTCGGTTTATTATTATTGGCTCCTTATTTGGTTCTCCTAGAATGTCTTCTTCCAGGCCTTTTTCACATGTGGGGATAAGTTGTCCACCCTCTTTGATTTTCAAGCATGGATGTATTGGTGGACTATTATCTATACATGATTTTCCATATTCTTTATGGATGTTCTCCTGGATATCTATAAACTCAACTAGCTCATCATCAGGAGGAATTCCCTCCTTCCTTTCCTGATTTACTTTGTCAAGTTGATTGATTATCATCAACCTATCCTATAAGTTTCTTTGAAAATCATGGTGTTGTTGCTCACCATTTGTACTTGACTACTTGGATCCTTCATAGGTTCTCTTCTAAAAATTGGTGAAACCAACTATCGATGAATCTTCATGATCTGCCCTTGTTCCCTCTTATCACCTGGACATGAATGGTTAAGGGCCCAAGGTCCATTGTAGATAAAGCATAGTCCTCTCATCCTTAGTTCATTATTGATGCATATTTTGTTCTTTCTTCCTCCATCAATCCATATCAACTCCTTCATAGTGAGCACCCTTTTGAGTAATTTTATGTTTTTCCTGACAAACTTCTCAACTAGATCATAGGATCCCTATGGTCCTTCCTCCAAATGGTCAATAATTTACATCTTAGTATCTTGCATATGTGAGCATGGCCTTCTAATAATAGAGACACAATATTTTGAATGCTTGTTTTGACATGGACTGAATGAGCCGATGTAATACTGGTGTAAAAGTTATGGAGCAACTAAAAGATCAACTCATCACATTCCAAATTCAGTATGAATGTGCCAATGTTGAATTCTGCAATGACTATTAAAATTTCTACATTGGTTCTAAAAGGTAGGAAGCATGATGTTATTCAACCCTTTAAGGCCTTCCACTATCAACTACAATATCTTCCTCATAAGATCATTATTGTAAGATAATACTCGAGATGCTAAAGTGATGATCTTGCTGAGACAATAAGCAATTGTGAGCTTGACCTCTTCACAAGGATGCCCCGAGAGTTTGGGTTGAATTAATGCAAGCATAGATGGCTTGAGATTCCAACTAAGTTTCCTCCATTCTGGTTGCCCCACCTCTAAGAGCCATGTGTCTAATCCCTCTAATTTCTAAAGGTCTATGGTTGACTTTGTTCGTTGCAATTAAGATCCAAGTGTGAAGAAATGAGCTCCTCTTCCTTGTCCTTCCTTCACTTCCCATGGGAATTTTTGCTGCACAATGGCATAGACCATTTTTGAGAAAGACTTGCTATTCTATTATAAAGTGATATTCCTAAGAAAAGGCCCCATGCTTCTTTTATTTTATCTAGAATTTTGTCCAAAATTTTATGAGTGTTTTCTAGGGAAAGTCCCATCTCCCCTCATACCAAAGCATGAATACACTAATTCTTCAATGGATTTCACCCCAAGATAAGGTAAATACAAACTTCATTGGTAATAGTAAGATGATTGTACCACCTCCCTCCTTTCCTATTCCCTTTTTTTTTTTTTTTTAAACACAAAATCTCCTTTCTATCATCAAACTCCAAAATTTGACAAACCCCTTGTGAAATGCTAAAACCAATCAAAATTTTCAAAACTATAAACATGGTTTAGTCCATAACCCACCATCTTTCATGCTTCCACACTGAGATTTTTGAGCGGAAAATCTATCTAGATGGAAAGAGAATCAGTTTTTAGGTAAAGACTTAGATATTCATACGCTAAACAAGAGTCTGTGGACCCAATAATTATGCCCTTGCGAGTGATCAATGGATCATGTGGGACATTGAATTTGATGTTAGAGGTTTCAAATGTATAGGCATAAGACTATATTTGACAATGATAAACCTCTACACCAATCCAACCACATAATGCAACATACTATATAACAAAAAAAGACATAGCATTACTTTATTTAATTATGATGACCCACCACGAAATCTTTTGATGAAATATAATTTACTGGATTCCACAAAAACACGGTGTCTTTGCCTCTATGACTAATGTGTGAGTGATCTTGATGTAGTGAGATCAATTTATCTAATGTAATAAAACAAATACTTTGGCGTGCACTTGAAGAGGACCATGGTTGGCTCCTTGACCGACGCTATGGTAAAAATAATCTTGTCTCTGCTAATAAGAGTGATGACAACTTTGGCTCCCATAATGAATCGATGGTTAATGCGAAAACCGAAGCCTATGAAACTTGTTCGGTTCCTTCCTGCACTTAGAGGGTTGTGGTGGCAGTGCAACACCTAGGCTATGTGCACTTTGTTTCGCCTTAAATAGATATGGGGACGCTCAAATCCCTTCTCTGCTCAGAGAGTTGTTGTGATAGTGTTTTGGCAATGTGACCAATGCTCAGGCTATATACACTAATTAGCGTGCAAGACTCGTACTCCCTTTCGCCTTCCATTGAAACGAATCAGAGGCTAGAACCAATCTAACACCTCTACTGATTAGAAGGCTTGGTGTTCATTTTAACAAACAAAACTACCATTCTCATGACCTCAACTGCTACTGAGAAACATCACCATTTAGATCAGTAATGCGACTGTTTGGTTATGACGGCCTTGAATTCCCTTTTGTCAGTGGTATAGCCCCATGTGATTGATTCGATGGGTCTACGCGATTTTCGGCCGACCTCCTTGCTCTAGTGATTTGAATACTCCCTTTCATGGTGAGGTGCCTCCCGAAAGGTGAAATGGTGCATCAGACCATTGTTGACCTGATCCATGGCTCAGCAATGTCGGTATAGTGTTTTGATTCAATCTATGCCTATGGCTAGTGCTTCTATCTTCAATGGCCTTCAGATTCACTTGCTAAAGAAAAATTATTCCACCCTCTCTCCCTATTTAACTCGGTCCCCTTTGATGAAAGTGTTATCACCAAAAATAGATCATCTAGCCTAATTTACTAGATTGATCAAAGTACACCATGTAAAGTCAATTTTAGCATAGTAAAATTGCTTTCATTGTAAGAAATTACTTAATAAACCACCTTTGTTAAGTTATTTATAATTAAACCCATGAAGAATAATTAAATAAATCACTATTTATTTTACTTTCCTCTAGGAATAATTAATTAAACCATTGTTCAATTATTATTCCTTGTCATATTTGACCCAATTATGAAAAATCAAAAGATAAATCATTAATTATCTTATTTTTCTCTAGGAATAATTAATTAATCACTAATTAATTATTATTCCTTGTCAAATTTGACTAAATCCCTTAGGAATAATTAAATAAATCATTATTTATTTATTATTCCTTAATCAATTTCTTGAGATGATAAATAAATCATTTATTTATTTATTATTTCTAAATAAAACTTTAAATACATTTTCCCTTCTAACCAAATATAATAAAATATTCCAAAGTGGTTATTCCAAGAATGGGGTTAATAATATTTTATTATTTCTCATTATTTGAGGATAACTCAATATTTTGTTATAAATAGAGGGGTTTTCCATTCATTATTCACTTTCGATTATTTTCGTTGTTGCACTCATTGGTGTAACTCTTATTATTTTCATTTCCGCACAACGTTTCTCTGCCATTTGAGTTCCCATTAAGCTCAAACATTTTATTTGTTTGGTTTTCACATTATAGAGGAGAGAGACTCTACAAAAGCTGAAGACGTTTTAGGATAGACAAGAACCCATCCCATCGAGGGGGACTGGTAAAATTTATTTGTTCCCTTCACAGCTGTTATAATAAAATATATTCTTTGTATATCTAGTTTCCATTGGATGATTGGAGTTATTAATGTTTCTTTTTGCTATTTAGCTATGATTGTGTCATAGGTCATGATTTTGCTAGGTTTTGTTTCTATCATTTGCTGTAGATCTACAATGTTTAGTAGCCATTTATATTGTTCAGATTGTTTGTCATCCGTATTCTTGAGTGGGTTCTTTTTGTACATCTTTGAGACGAAAACACTACAACAAAATTGGCAACTCTATTAGTTTATTACTTCAAATCTAGAAACTTGGGTGACCTTCAGTTTTCAGGTTAGGGTTTCTTATTTGTTTAGACTCTTAATGTTATTTACTAGCTTTCTAACCGTAGATATGTCAAATTTCTAACTTCTGCAAGTTTTCTGGTCTTTATTGCAGGTCACAGAAACAAGCTGTGATAGAGACAGTAGTTTTTTTTGAGATTTTCCAACCATGAATAAAGAATCAAAAATCACACTTTTTAGCCCAAAAAGTTCAATCTCGAGTCTAGAGTGCATATTTCACCCCAAAAACTGCGATCCCCCATAAAAATAGGTTAGTACCTGCAATTTTAGGGTTTCCAGGTTTTTATCAGATCTATCTCTGGGTTTTGTTGAGAGTTGTGTGTTGTGTTGTTTGACCTCTGTCTCATCCTGCTTAGGCCCTGTTCTACTCTGGTTTACTCGTGAAAGTGGAATTTATCCCATTAGGGCTTCTAGTACATTTATCCCGTTAGGGCTTATAGGAGGAGTTTAGCTGGGTAATAAGTCTGAGTTTCTCCAACACTTTCTGCCATATTTTCCAGATCTGTACCCTTTTCTTTCAGATCTCCAAAGATAGGTTACTTCCATACGTGGTTTAATATTAAAGCTTGTTTTGTCATTGGCCTTAAGGTCCCATTGGTTTCCCTAGGATTTACACCCATCTTCATATCTTTTTGTATCAATCTTCCTCTTTGGTTTTTTGTTGTTGCTGCACCACTTTCCAGTAGCCTAGTGTCATTTCATCTCAGTCACACTAACACTTAGATCCCTTGAACATTTTAGTGTGTTTTTAGTTGATTTCACCACCAGGAATCACAGCGTTTGCAAATTCAGTTTGGGTGGGGTTTAGTTAATGGATTTGCTGTTCATTTACTATTGTAAATTTTAGTTTATTTTCAACAATCTTTTTTCTTTCTTACAAACATGATCTGGGCTTAACCAATAATACACTTGCACACAAAAGCACACCTTAAGCAAAGGGTGGTTGGTTTAAACCCCTAAGCCAAGACTGAACATAATAAATTTATCTCCCCTCATCGAGACAAAGTCATATTCTTGATCTCCCTTCACCATTTTCATGTCACATGTGTCTTACCACCATTGTGCCACCAAGGTGTTTGTCACAGAGACTCTTATAGCTTCATCCCCATTTTCGACTCGGGCATATTACTCCTTCCCACTAGGTTTGAGTTCATATCCCTTTGAGTCCGCATACCGAATCTTCTCCTGGTTCATCTAATTCTGAGCCTCCTTCACCACATATTGTCACCATGTTTGGACCCACAACTGGTGTAGGAACCCAACCTGGTGTTGGCTCCAGTTCTACCCTAGTGATCACATCTAGAGGACCAATATCATGAACCATTCAAAAAACCCCCATACTCCCTTTTATTGCTAGCTTAAGTCTCCTGGATTCTAGCTAGATGATAAACGACCCAATACACTACAATGCTAGTTGGCATGCTATGCCAACTAAGCTTCCCTCAAATATCCCAAAGTTTGAGGGTAATTCTAGAGAGGATCCTATAGATCATGTTCGCTCCTTCCACATGTGGTGTTCATCCAACTCCATTACCAATGACTTCATTCGTTTTTGGCTTTTCCAACGCACGCTCACTAGAGATGCTACAAAATGGTATGTAGACTAGCTCGCCAAATTTCATTCCATTTTCACGACCCTTGCTAAATTTTTCCTCTCATATTTCTATCTACCTCTCCGATACGACACTAGTAAAAAGATATTGACATCATTTCGTCAGTCCTCTACCACTCGCCTTTTCGACCATGTTCAAGAGTGGTGTAGAAGGAGGAGCACATGTCATGCCCCGCACTTCGAAGACCATGTCTATCTAGATTGGTTTCTCAGGAGCCTTTTAGCACCCATTGGAAAAGATGTCGCATCCCATTTTCCTTAGAATGAAGAAGAAGCTCTCCAAACCACTCTGAGATATGACCTAATTTATGTGCAATCCAGTTCTGTCTATACCATCATTCAAAACCTTCCCCATCCTGGAGATTCCAATGCACGGGGGAAATATCATGTTGCCCATGGTATCATTGGAATCCTTTCACATCCTTCCCCACATATTCAACAAAGTTATGGACATCAACAAGGGGGCACCAGTTCCTCCAACAGTTATGCCCCTCCTGCTAGAAACATGTTTTCAGGGCCCCAACCTATCTACCAAACCATTTCTCCTCCTTACGAATAGTTGAGCACTCCAGCCCCTCAAGCATTAACACCACAGCTTCCCATGCATCCTTATCCCCCACACCTACTACCCCCTTAGGGTTAGGTGTTTGCACAGCAGAGTGCAACCAATCCCCAAAATTTGAAGAAAAATTATAAGGGGAAGGGTAACAATGGTAACAAGGGTAAGCAGGGTAACCAAGGCAATCAACCTAGTGAATCCCAGGGGAACCAGCCTAACACCAACAGCCAGCAACAGGCAAGCCAATTGAAGCAAAACAAGGCTATTCATATCAACAAGCCTTGTGCATGTTCTGGTGTACATGGCCTTTATACGCATGAGTGTCATATCTTACCCCAGATGCGCCAAATGTGGGAAGCTCAAGCAACTTCTAGAAGCCAACAATTGCCTCAGAATCCTGCACCATATCAACCGATAGTGCTTAGAAATCCTTTCCCTGAATAAGGATTTGTTTCTTCTCAACCTCACCTAGGTCAAGCAGCTCACCCTCCCAACCTTCTGGTCCTGGTGACTACCAGATCGTCATGATCAGCTCTAATGAGGTTAATCCTTTCGATATCAACTTGTAAACTTGATCGCGTCAATATGATAAGCCATCAACTTTTTCTGCCACTGAGTCCAAAGCCAAAGCTTCCACTGAGCCTCTTACGACATCAAATTTTCCATTACAGATCCCTCAACCTAAATCTGAGGCAACTCCAAAGATCCCGAAGGGACCATTACACCATAACATGGCTTCTAACTGAGTTGCCCATACATAGAGTATAGTAGGTGACTTGGCGCAATCACCTGCCACCATGTCAACGTTGGATGTACTCCAGTCATGCCCATCTCAAAAGAAAGCTCTAATAACTTCTTTGGGTGTAGTAGATCCTTTCGACGATAATTTGATTGTCTTCCTAGTTGATACATCAGAACATCCCCCATTGCCTTGCTCCGTTGCTTTCTAGGTACTAGTCTGAGTCCGTAATGTCATCATCTCCTGATGCATTACTAACGATGATGCGTCCACCTGTGTGATGTCCACTACCATTTGGAAAAAGATTTAGTCACCTGAGTTGTCCCCCTCCACCATCACTTTACATGCTTCAGACAAACACTCCTCCTAGCCTCTTAGCATGTACCGCAACTATCCAGTGACCCTTTCCGGCAAGACTGTCCATGTAAATATTGAGGTTATTGATGCCCCTTTAGATTACAACATTCTCTTGGGTTGTAGTTAAACATATGCCATGTCAGCTATCGCATCTACAGGTTTCCGTAAGATGTGCTTCCCCCATGAAGGGAAGATCATTACCATAGATCAGTAGACTTACTACAAGCCGGCATCCATGACGTCCCCCAAGTCCATTATCTCATCAGTGTTAGATAAGATGTCTTTAACTTCTCTCACTAGTGTTTCACCGAGAGTCTATAAAGATTCCTCATTGTTGGGTTCTTTCCATGGTCCTCCCCCTCTCATCTTAGAGCCTAAATATTTTAGCATCACGGGTTGTCCTCAAGCAGTCCGGTACATTCGATCCGTAATGCACCCCTCTGCACTGTGTAGTTACCATCCCAACCAAGCCATACAGATCCACCCCCTAGGACCTCCTCCATTTGTGGGTGCCTCTCCTATCTTCCCCCAGGAACTGTTCCTCTAGGTCTCAACCATCCAGGAGTTGTTCCGCTAGAACATTACCTTGCAGGCTAGACACCTTTCTTATTTCCCCCTCCCGCAATATTTTATGTCCCTGTCATGGCTTCGTTGGTCCTTCCTAACATGAATTTAGGGATCCCCATATGGTACATTGGTCCCCCTGAAAGCATTCTTCCTAGTCAGCTAAGAGCTTATCATGCTCTGACCCTGGTTCAACTAGTCCCTATGGCCCTTACCACTAATTTAGTTCCATCACAACCTCAAGAGAAAATCAATCCTATTGCAAAAGCATCTGGACAGGGGGAAAAGCTAAGAGGAAAGAACCTAAGGACAAGGCTCCCCAATCTCCTCCAGTCCCCAAGGCCCCAAAGTCGTCACCTCCATGCGCTTTGTGTAAAGTTGTGGAGCATGCGACCAATAATTGTCCTGAGCTTCCTCATCTCAAACCTTTGGTTCATGAAATGTTCCGTGAGTCAAATATCCCTAAAGTCCATGTTAACTTACCAGGTTCACCCAAGAAGCTCACAACGTTATGAAAAAATCACCCTTGTGCCCTATGTGATCATCATGGTGACTACTCCCATTGTTTCCCTCATCTCAATGAATTTTGTGATTTCCTTAAGGCACTTTGTGAATATGAGACCACTCATAATGGATCACCTTCTCCTCTTCTTGTGGATTTTTGTACCAATAGTAAACCAGAATAGGGGGAATCCAGCCCCACCATCGTGATCCCTTCCCCAGATGTCAAGATGACGGACACCATGGGCCATATCCTTTACCTATCATCATCCTTGAGTTCCTCGTAGGCAATCCTTTCTAAGGTTTCTGATCACTCTTCTATTCAACATCTTTCGACAAAATTCTAGGTCTCAACATACATCGATCCTTCATCTACTATCTCGTCGTCTACCATTCCATATGATGCGTATGTGAACCTTCTTTCTCAGGTTGACGCACTAGGTACCACACTGCATGATGTAGTCAATATTCGTCTCATTAGCTCATCTTACATTTTGATGAGGACATCATGTAAGCTATGTCTACCCCTAATTACCCTTGTACTTAGGCAAGGGGGAATATTTTTTGGAGAATTCTAAAGCCCATTTCCTTCCTAATAATCCCAATGCAATCTACCTAAAGAAATTCTTCTCATAGCTTATCTCTTTGATTTGCATGTCTTTATTTCTGTCATGAAGTTAGGTAGGATACATCATCTCATCTGTCATCTTTTGCACCTTTCATATGGATCCGTCATCCACACCATATATCGGTCATGTTGATGGTGCAGGTTGCTTCTCCAGGAATATAGCCTCACCAGCCTGGGCCATTTTTACCCCCTTGCATACATTAGTCCTTTCGAACGACATGTGCATTGAATCTGCCACCAATAACTAGGCCGAATATGATGCAGTGATAGGTTTGTTAGTCAATTCCCTTTCTCATCGCATCCTTCATATTCATGTTCATTTATATTCCTTGCTACTTGTCATGCAATTGAATGGTGTGTATCATGTGCATAACCAAGTCATATTTAGAAATATCTGTGTGTTAAGCTATTGGTACGTGAATTTGAAACCATTACTTTTAGTCAAGTTCCTAGAGCCCAAAATAATTATGTAGATACCATTCCAAATAACATTCTAGATTGACATTTATCACATGTATACCACAGAATACAACCATAAACAAAACACATGGCGAACCATCATCGTCATATAAAAACGCATAATCATATATGTATCATATAAGTGTTCAGAGCCCATAGCTCTAAATAAATCTGACATGCCCATAACATGTTACAAAAATCAAAATCAAAGGGACCCACATGTTCCCATATCTATTCACTATCCGAAGGATCATGCACCAAAGGCTCTACCCCACTTGCACGTAGATCACATACTGGATGACCAGCCATCTCCATGCGCTGCATGATACCTTGCCACTCTAAGAGAAGGCCGTAACACTCATATATGTATCAATTGTCTAGCTCATACCATCCACGCTTAGAAACTCTAGTCAAAAGTACCCGACATCTACGATGTAGATAAACGAGTAGCACACTATCCTCTGTACCTTGATAAGATGACGATGTTCCCCAATTTGTAGCCACAGGTTTTGCGGCTCGTCCTGCATTTCTTGCCGGTTTTACCGGTGCTATGTCTGTATACCACATATTTTACACTTAGTACTATATACATGTGATAAAAATATGAAATGCACCATAAAAATAGGAACTTAACAATTACCGTTTGGTCACCATGCTTTCCTGAGTGAAAGTGGCGATTTAGGATCTCCTTGATAGTTCATCCCGCTATAAGGATAATCGTCAATCTAGAGGTGCATCTAATCCTAATGTGAAAAAAATGAGGGTTGGAACACCTGACCGACTACCCATCCTCCTCTCCATAGTAGCTACCCCCAGTCGGGGATCCTGGGCTCCTGTGGGCCCCAATATCAAATCTATACATGAGGAAGGATGGTGGGTATCTTCTCAAAGAAGAATGCGCACAGTGCTGCACTAGAAACATATTCATGGCTCACCTACATAGACTTAACTATCGTTTCGCCGATGACAACATCATCTTGGCCCACCCATAGTAGGTCCTAGCCGAAACACTCTCAACCAACATCATCTGCCCCCTAGTGATGTGGTGGAACGCATGGTTGCCCAAGACCCATAGCACAACTATGGAAACAACCTATGTCTCTAGTCGGTCTAAATCACTGGTCGGGATAGTCATGCCCTTCACATGCACATCCTATGGACAATGGAGCTCCACAAACTTTGTAATGTTCCTCCCACAAGGAAACACCATATGTATATCCCCCATCACTCTTAGGGGAGGGAGTTCGGTGAAGAAATAAATATCCTGTAATGTGAGCTTAATATTGTGCCAAATAGCTCACAATTCTCAATAGCAAGGGCTCACCTGCCCTCATCAATAGGTTCTCTACGAACTTGAGAACCCCATAGCGAGCCAATGCCCCTTGAACACCCTAGTCAATCTGAATCTTAGATCGGAGGGTATCCAAGTCTCACTCAAATCAGTTTATTTTTAGCTCTGCCATGCCTGCAAAACACCACATGTCTTGTCAGTTGAGAGAAGAAAACCCTGGTCTACACTAATCAACCTACAACCCCCACCAAGCGAGCAAACCACTCCTTTTCTCAGCCCCAAATCACAATTTGATGCACAAAAATTGTGAGCTCACAGGTTTTCACCTGTTTCTTGTGATCCAAATTGCACTTCTAGACACAAAAAGTGTGATTAGACCATGAAGAGGAGCAAGGGTCTCCCAAGGAGCTGCCAGGAGCCAAAAATCACGAAATAAATAATTGAAATTGAAGAGATGAGTAAGGCCACCTACATGAAAGTCCCAGATCCTGA
The DNA here is from genome assembly GCA_031772625.1 of Pinus tabuliformis. NCBI lineage: Eukaryota > Viridiplantae > Streptophyta > Pinopsida > Pinales > Pinaceae > Pinus > Pinus tabuliformis. The sequence goes on from CM062806.1 coordinate 370,019,321, forward strand.
TTTTGATGGCCAATTTGTCAGCTATGATCTCCACAAGATTTAAGGCATTTCCTCCTCTCCAAATTTACAACAACTCACTTAAAAAATGAATTCAAATTGGAGGAAAAATGTCCTTTCATAGAAAAATCTACAATTTTTTTGTCGCTTACTTTGACCAAATGGTAGCTCAGCTTGACAAACCATCAACACCATTGGAAATCTCTGATCAAGTACTATAATGAGTCTTTCTCAGTTTTGGATGATTTGAAACTTCACTTGGAAGCCATTTTTCCAAGAAGGGTCACTTCGCCACCTCTCAAAATCGGATTTCTTCATATGCAACACTTGTAATTTGGGGACCACCTTCCCTTGGAACTTGTCATCTCACCTGTCAATTCTCATCATGTGTACCCATCATTTACTCATTTTTTCATGGTCCCCACCGGGCCTATTCTGTGTGGCAGTGTCATCGAGTCAGCCTTGTTCAGAGCATCCGTGATGAGTCACCCTTGCTTCCATGGAGTCTGTTTCATATGCCATTATATCATATCATAGTGTTAACACCCAGGTTGTTCCCTATGACTCCCAAGGGAATACGGCCGGGGTAACCACTAACCAATCTTTGGGTTACAGTTCCTAGCCTAACTGCAACCAGAGAGGGCTCTCTCTTTATGATTTGTCTCTGTTATGATGGTGTTTTAGGCTAGCTATTATGCTCAGGTTTTGGTTTATGTTTTGGTTGAAGGATTCCTTTCAGATCTTATGATGCAGTGTCTAGACAGCACAATACCATTGGGCAATGGAGTCTGGAGTTGTGAAATGATCTGATACGCTGGATAGGTGGTGTTCAAACAACAGGGCCTATTGTGTATTTAGACAGACAAAATAGATCAAACGGTTATGTATGTTGACCAACAGAAAGCAATTAAGAATTTTCTATTGAGCTGGTGGATGAAATCGAACTGCACAGGAGCAAAACTTGAATTCCTGTGACAAAGGTCACTGTGATAGATGTATTCCATAAGTGTAGCATTTAAGAATTACACTTAACTAGATTACAGCTGAAGAAAACATTAATAAACAACGCAGATTGAACCCAGGTTACTCGCTGAATAAATCCTGAAAGCTATTCTTTTTCCTTGTTGTTTAGTACTGAAACAGATGACATATATGGATTCTAACAAACAACTGAATAACAGAGAGAGGTACAGAGACTTATTGTATGATGAAATACACAGGGATCCAGTAGTTATCAACAGACACCAGAACGCATCCAACACCTCAGAAATCCGAGAAATTCCATTGCTTTGCTCTATTAACTTCTGAAAAGGATTACAGCACCAGAACTTCTTCAGGAGAAATCAACAACAACCCTATCTCTAGTGCGAGGGCTCTATATATACAAAACATCTTTACAAAATATCAAGGCGTTGAGTCATCTGAGAAATAACTCCTTCACCAACTTTGTCATTACAGCGGAGTAAAAGTTAATGTTTCCTTTAATACAACATAAATGCTTTTGCATTTGTCAGAAGATATTTTTAGCTTTGGGAATCCAACGAGTCGGTTGGAATGATCCGCATCAATGCTGAAGAAGGCGTTGTGGAGCTGTTCCGCTGTCTTTCTCGGCTGGGACACCTGTAGCTTTCCCTTTGCTGTGCTGGCTATGGGCTCTGCTGAGTTGGCTCAGCTTTCGTCTTAAATGCCTGCTGACCGAAATAAACTGCCTTGTGCATGACAATTTAGTTTTTTCTGAAACCGAAATTTAGTGGATTGCCTGTTGTTCATAAAATCATTTGAATTGCCTTGACCCACCAGTCCTGTGGAGGCATTTGATGCCTGAGAATGGCCTCCATTGTTTCCTCTGCCTCTGTATATTTGAAAAAATTTGGGGCTACATCAAACAAGTGATTGATTTCATTCATTATAAAAAATAGATTTTCTATTTTACTATAGAAATCCTGCCCTGTAATAGGTCCCATGTCTTCTGAAGTGCTGGCCTTCTCATTGATCTGTGATGAGGCAAAAATGTTTACTCTTTTAGCATATTGTTCATGGGTGAATAATTTCCCTCCGCTGTTCAGTAAGCTAGGGAGTCCTCTATTCTGCAATACCTGAAATCTCTCCATGAACTTGTTTACCTCAGTGTGCATATCCTGAGTTCTTCTGTCCAGTGTTTGCACCAAATTTCTCAAAGTAAGCACCCTCTTGATCATTTGAATGGTCTCAGTTCTGTTTGTGATTCCAATGGTGGCTAACTGAGAACTTGTTTTGTGGTTAAGCACATTGATCATTCTGGTGGCCACTTCAGGCATATTGCTCAATGCAGCTCTTGCTCTGTGGACCTCCTTTTGTGCTTTTGGGATGAGCTCTAATTGCTCATGGATTGTCTCAATGTATTGCCATTGATTTGTAATAGATTGGCCAATATTGGCCCATATCATTGCTCTGACTTCAGCTACAATCTTATCCAATCTGAGCTGCTTTTCCAGCTCTTTGATCCTGTCATTAAGGGCCTTGATCTCCCTGCCCTTTTCTGCCACTTCTCTTTTTGATTTATCATATTTATCATCGATCTTGGCCAGCTTTTCCTTGGTCTCATGCAGCTCTGTCATTTGAGCTTCCAGGATTTGTATCTCATTTCTCAGTTTCTGCATGTCTAGGCTATGTGCCTGTTCTGTACTTGTAGGTGCTGCTGAAGTGGATGTAGCTGTTTGCTCAGTTTGTTGAGGTGGAGGCACAGTGGTAGGAGCAGTGTTCTCAAGATTGATGACCGGGGGAAGCTGAGAGGTCTGGCCCTCTTCCCTTTGCTTTAGTGCTGCTTGCAGTGCCACCTGTGCGGCCTCAGACTCCCCTAATTTCTCTTGTGTCTGCAGGAGCTGCTTATATATAGATATTAGTAGGTCTGTGGCATCCTTTTCCATCCTCTGTTGGGCTACCTCATCTGTTTGGGGGTGAATGGTAGCTGGGAGTTTGACTTTCTTCCTTAATGCAGCCATGTCAGCATCTCTAAGTTTCAGGATCTCTTGTATCCCTTTGATGTCATTGGGATTGTGCCCAATTTCTATAATGATTTCCTCCAGGGATTTTATCCTGTTGTCTTTGGCCTGAGAAGAGGCTCTCTCCAATTCTAGCTGGGAAGCTGTGGCATTCAGACTGCTTGTTAATTTATAATTCTCCAAAGTTTTATCAGCCAATGAAGCATACACCATTTCGCCAGTTTGCTTATGCAGCTCAATTTTGTCCATAGGGTGTATGTCCTTGGCGAGGACCTCCAGGTTAGTCCTAAGATAGTCAGCAGTAGATTGTGGCTGGAGCGCCGTAGGCATAAAGTGACTCATCATCATTTTGCCTTCACTTACATCAAAAGCAGACATAAGTCTCTGCTGATTGGAAGGAGCCATGTTTAGCAGGTGATTGTACAGTTGTACTTTGATAGGATCACTCCTCCTCTTGATGTCTATAAATTGCTGCTTGATGCTTACTTGTCCTTCTTTCTGCTGGCTGGAGGAGCTGACCTCCCCTCCCATGGTCCTGTCCTGTTCCTGCTGGAAGGAACCTGCTGAAGCTTCTCTGCTGGGTGGGCCCATGCCCAATGCCTCTCTTATTGCTATATCCTCCTCTGGAAAATCATTGAGTCTCTGCCTTTTCTCTCCCTGGTTTACAGAGGATGTCAGGGGAGTCTCTCTGTCTCTTTTTCTAAAGACAAATGTATCCTCCTTTTGAGGGGTTTGGAGGACCGAGGCATCAAAAGTAGTGTCTTGTCTTGCAGGCACCGTTTTTTCAGTGGTCTGAGGAGTCTCCACTGTTTCCTTTTGCTGGGAAGACTGCTCCTGCCTTTGTTCTTCTTGGTGTTGTTGATCTTGCTGTTCTGATTCTTCTTGCTGCCCTTGCTACAGCCCTTCTGCTTGCTGCTATTGTTTTAGTTGCTGTTCCTGCTCTTGCTGCTCTGGCTCTATCTCCATTACCTTTTCTTTTCCCTTTTCTGATATATTTCCAGCAACTCTCGTGGCTTGCTGTTGGGCAGTTGAAGAGGATGCTGCTGCTCCAATTTGTATGCTTGGTACTGAGCTGACCTGTGAATAAAACTCAAGGTCAGCCATTTTCTTTATGTTTCTTTGAGCTCTTTGATTAAGCTCTTCTTGAGTAACAGCTTCCTCTAAAGTCCCTCTCCTCCATTTACTTTGATTGGCATGTTTTTCTATGTGAGGAAGGCTGCAATGATCATAAGCAGACAATTTGTATTTAAGCCTCCTCATGGTAATGAAGTTGTTAGGGTCATAAGGTTTCCATAGGAAGCTGTATTTGAGACCAAGGCCCCCAAGTATTCTATCTGCCTCCTTCCACCCTTCATCCCTTTCGTTATAGAGGAAATGGCCAAGTTGACTTCTGACTTTTAGCTGTGCCTTCTTACCTTTGCCTGAAAAGTGGAACATGTCCACAAAGCCAAACTGCCTGAAGTATTCTAAGGCAAATAGTCTCATGGGCACAAACCTGGGTAGTCTAAATGGGGGCAACTCACACCCATATATTCTAATAACGGTGTGGTGTTGGTAGAAATACCAATCCCCAATGCTGTATGCTTTTGATAAATGCAGGAGTCTTTGCATATCATCTGTCAATCTGGGAGGAGGTGAGCCCAAAAGTAGAGTCATGGCTGGATGAATGAAGTTATCAATGAACTCACAGTAGGTGTATGGAGAGTAGAAATTGAGGTGGAAAGCAGATGTCCAGTACACCACCGATCTCAAATTTCCCTGTGCATCTTCTCTTTTCATTGGGAAGGAGAACTTCTCATGCTGGAAGTATAAAAGCAAATGATATATGTAAGAAGTATATTTAAATACCCTTTCTCTTGATAGGTTCATCAACTGCTCATGCATCTTGTCTGAGATGTATGTGGCATAGTCATAGCAGACTGGTTTTCTTCCGGGAGAAAACATGAGCATTATGTGCATAACTGTTTCATCCACATACTCTACTGAATCATATCCCAGGATGGGACTGATCATGTCAACAAGGTCCAGGCCCAATTGGTTGAGGTAGACATAGTTGATGGGAGGGACTTGCACAATGTTAGCTTTGATGAATAACTGGTTAAGTTTTGTAATCTGAGCCTCTATCATTCTGGCTCCCTCCATAATCAAATCAGCTAGTGATAGAGGGACCAACTTCTTATCTGTTTTGAACTGCAGCATCTCCCTGATGGCTTCAGGGGTAATGCAAAACAAAATTGAGCCTGAAGAGTCCAGCACTGCCCTTTGGGATGCATCATAGTGGTCAGCAAGTAAGTGGATAAGCTCAGGGAATTGATTAACCTGAGGAAGCTTGAATATTGGGAGAAATGAACCCCAAATTCCCAGGATGTCTGTCCCATTCTGATGTTTGATCTTTATTTCATTTAGGATTTGGAGATGAAACCTGCTCCTGCTTAGCATTTCTTCTGATATCTTACAATCTAAGTCAGCTAGTGCTTTCCAGTCCAATGCTCTGTGAGGGGCATTCAGGGGAGCTACATTGAGGGCTATAGGGGCTACAGGGGGGTCCATGGCTCTTCTTTAGGATTTCTGCTTGCTCAAGGACTGTGTTACTATGCAGAGTAACACCAACAAGGTTTCTTTGCAGAGAATGTTGGTTTTGCAAGTGAAAGGTGGAAGTAAGGCTGCAGCAGTTGAAATACTGCCTCTGTGTGATTAGGTGGGTGGCGGAAATGTTCAGAGGATACTCTTTTGCGGTGTATTTGTCTCCTGCAGGTGACGGGTTCACGATTGCGCGAACCAGTGACAGTTTTCTTTCGAATTGCCTACAATTGGCTTTGACAGTAGCTTAGTGACGGCTCTGGTTCAATTTAAATGTCAACTTGATGGTATTTAACGGTGAAGTTGGAGTCTGAAGGTCTGTTACTCATTGACATGCGAAATGCAGTGAAAATGGAGTTTCAGAGCTCGAATGAGGAATACCTGTAGATTTGGATCGGTTAGAGCTTGTTGGTGCTGAGGAAATTGACGTTCCGGTGGTCAGGAAACTCTTTTCCGCGACTGGTGCAGGTTTAAACGTAGTTTTGCATGCAGAACACAACAACGATGAATGCACAAAAATGGTAAAAAACACGAATTTTTGGCTAAAATAGACCTTTTGGTACTTTTGGCGCGAATCCGTGCTGACGTCAGCATGACGTCATTGGTGGGGTCAAGGTCAGATGACGTCATGCTGACGTCATCGGGTGACGTGGCGGGGTCTGGTTGGTCCACAGGGGCAGTGAGATGGCAGGACAGGTGGACCAATGGCAGGGCAAGAGACTGACGGGACAACGTACCTGGGTGACGGAGCGATGACATGTTGATGACACGGCGATGACGTGAATAGGCGGGATGGGGAACCCGGAAACCGGCAGTGGTTTCGTATTGCACTGCTTCTTGTACGGGGGCGGTATTTGCAGTTGTACCTCCGACGCATTGTGGTGAGTGCGCGTGGCAGCGGAGTGACGTACTCAAAATACGGACGTCGGGCGATAAGTTTCGGGCAACGGATGAGCTCCGACGTCATGGTGATCGTTAGATCTACGGAGGTTGATCGGACGGTGATCGGATGGCTGATATGACAGGGGGATAGTACGCATAACTGTCAGACGTCGGAAGGACTCCGACGCAATCAGGGCCGTCGGATCTGGAGGGCCTGATCCAACGGTCATCGGGGAGGTGACATGGGCAGTGTATACGGAAGCGGGCGGAGGCAATAAAACATGTTTTGAACGGGTTTTCAATGTATTCCGAAAAGACGATTTGCATGCGCTTAACCTTGGTTATACGGCTGAAAGTGGGTTTTTTCATGTTTTTTGCCCTTTGAAGCGGGTAAAGGTGGAATTTAAGCCCTTTTAGGGGTTTTTATGTGCAAAAAGGGGTCAAAATAGAGGAATTAGCTCATGAAGGGGAAGGGGTAGTTGGCATAGGTTCATCAACATGACCTGGTGTCATTTGATTCCTGACTCGAAACTTTATTGGCTATAATACCAAAAGGGGGAATATTTATAAGATTTTGGGGTTTATACACCGTGGTGTTAGTAATAATAGGGAAAAAGGTGTTATAAGGGATTTATATAGTAGAATTAGAGTTAATGTGGATGAGGGGGTGAGTGGAGGGGAAACCATTTAAGTTTATGTGAAACAACTTGGTTTTGAGAGTATATCAAAATGAAAAGATTTTTAGACAAGAAATGTGGCTTCTAAAGATTAAGAACCACCATGAAACCTTAGTCTTTTCCATGAATCTTAGCTGATGGGGGAATGTTAGAAATGAAATTGGAAGGGAGTGAGGGAAATTAGTCATGGTCCTTGCTGCAACTTGATGAATATGCACACTTTGTCACTTGATAGACCTTGCCTTGGTAATCATAGTCACCAAGCCTGCAATGGTGAAAGTAGCCTTTTCTGCAACCACCACTACCTACCCAACTATTTTGCCTAGCATTTTTTATTTCTTCTTGGAGGGTGCAGTTGAACTTGCAGACCCTTACTTGCCTTTTCTTTTCTTTGGCTTTTTCTTTGTTTTTTCTATCTACTTCTACCCTTGTCTCTTCCAAGGTCCCAGATTAAGCTGTTGGGAACCTTTTCTTCTCTACCTGAACTATTTGTCTGCCAAGATTGAACAGTTTGGACAGACTCCTTTCTCTATTCTATAACTGAAAATTGAAAACATGGCATGATCCAGATTAAACTGTTGAATCATCCATCAAAACCTTGAGTCCATACCAAGCTATTAGCACTGATCAAAAATTCCTAGGAAATATGTGATCTTTGAATCATCAAAGCAGAGCATATTTGGACCTTCCATAGCCGATCATGAAATATGAAACCTATTGGTATAGGTAGCTAACACATAGTACTCCATCCAGATTTTGATACCATTCATCCCGTCTTGCCCATTTTGGCCTCTAGTCATACTGTTCGCATCCCATCTAGAGTTGAGTCAGTTGCTGCCAGGTCAACCATGCACTTTGTGCTCTGACAAGGGAAGTTGTCTATTTGTACCTCAATCCCTCATTTTCAGTTATACCTAGTGTTAGTCCATCAATCACCTTACTATTTTCCATCATACCTTAGTTGAGGATCCTCATTACCTCACCTATCGTGGGCCCTATTATGTCAACATTAGCTCATTTCTCCCATAAGAACGACCTAGAGGGTTGAAGTTTCCATTCTTGTTCGGTACTTTGGATCGAGTAGAGGGACTTATTATTGCCCTTTGACTTGGTTGTTTCATGTGCGTGATCCATACACTCGATGGTCCAGTGATGCAGTAGATTGTACCAGTGGTTCCTAGGTGTGCATGAGATGTTTGAGACCTCATGAGGGGGTGGCCCTTTAGGTAGCCCCCCACATGCTCGGATGCATTCCTATTATGCTACAGCCTTAGATGTAGTTCCACAAATATAATGGGCTCGGTTCCTACCAATCACAGTGTTCATAGCATGCACATCTCCTTCAGATGATCCATTTAGTTTTGCAGATCCCTTCCTTGTTCAACAGGGCATCTTCGGTTGTTCTACCCTCCCTCCAACCCATTTTTTGAGGGAAGTTCCATTATATCTCATGTAATCAGTTCATATTATATTCAATCCTGGCTCATATTTTTCCAGGTGCATTATATATATGGGACACACTGTATTATTTTCTAACTCAGTTATGCCAACATGTTATGTACCATTTAGCATGTACTTCATTGCACAGTTTAATGTTTCTCAGCCCACCATTATTTTTTTACTAAGTTATCTCGGTGGGTATATGTATGCCTCCCTCCCCTCATTGAGGTCTGGTACCACAACATAAAAGGTGACTTGCATTGGTCTTGCCCACTCTGTCCCTATCCTCCTGCTTTAGTTGTATTGGTCTCTCTCTCTCTCTCTCTCTCTCTCTCTCTCTCTATCACTCCACTTTGTTGTGTAGTGATTATGTCTTTACAACACATTTCGGTCATATTTTTTCCTCCTAACACTCGTATGTTTGGGGGGAAATCTGTTATCACCAAAATATCGATCATCTAGCCTAATTTACTGGATGGATCGAACTACACCATGTAAAGCGAATTTTAAAATAGTAAAATTTCTTTCACTATGAAAGATTACCTAATAAACCACCTTTGTTAAGTAATATATAATTAAACTCATGTAGAATAATTAATAAATCACTATTTATTTCATTTCCTTCTAGGAATAATTAATTAAACCATTGTTCAATTATTATTCCTTGTCATATGTGACCCAATTATGAAAAATCAACAGATAAATTATTAATTATCTTATTTTTCTCTAGGAATAATTAATTATTATTCCTTATCAAATTTGGAAAAGCCCTTGGGAATAATTAAATAATTCATTATTTCTTTATTATTCCTTAACCAATTTGTTGAGATGATAAATAAATCATTTATTTATTTATTATTTCTAAATAAAAGTTTAAATATTTTTTTCCCTCGTAACCAAATACAATAAAATATTCCAAGTGGCTATTCCAAGAATGGGGTTAATAATATTTTATTATTGCTCATTATTCAAGGATAACTCAATATTTTGTTATAAATAGAAGGGTTTTCCATTCATTATTCACTTTTGACTATTTTAATTATTGTACTCACTACTGTAACTCTGATTATTTTCATTGGTGCACTCCATTTCTCTGCGATTTGAGTTCCCATTACGGTCAAACATTTTATTTGTTGGGTTTTCACATTATAGAGGAGAGAGACTCTAAAGAATATGAAGATGTTTGAGGATAGCCAAGAACCCATCCCATAGAGGGGAGCAGGTAACATTTATTTGTGCCCTTCACAAGTGTTATAATAGAATCTATTCTTTGTATATATAGTTTCCATTGGATTATTTGAGTTATTATTGTTTCTTTTTGCTGTTTGACTATGATTGTGGCATAGATTAAGACTTTCGTAGGTTTTGTTTCTATCATTTGTTGTAGATCTACAATTTTTAGCAGCCATTTATATTATTGATATTGTTTATCATCCACAGTCTTAACTGGGTTCTTTTCATACATCTTTGAGAAGAAAACACTACAAGAGAAAGAATTCTGGAAAATGTGTGGAGCAAGGACCCTTGAAACCCTCAGTCTGTGGAAAGAAATTTAGAAACTCGACCATCCAACATTTGCAATTTGACCTCTTTTACCTCGAATGAAATCAATCCACAATTATTTCAAGGAGACACTTTAGATCTATGAGCAAGTTAAAAATGCAATCAAAAGGTAGGGTCTCCTCCTTAGATTTAAATGATCCAGCCTCTTTCCATTATATATTACAAAAATATATTCATACCATTGATCTTGAAATGAAACGGATATAATTTGATATGATACTTGTGCTGAAAATTTAGCCTTTGAACCGTTGGTGTTTGACCCACTAGAAGGAGATGAACTCTTCCACTGGATTTCTATAGACTTGTAATCAAATTATGGTCAAGATGGTAGTACTTCTCACAACCTTGCAATACATTTGAAAAGAGACCCTCAAATCTGATAGGGGTTCGATCTTGACCACGTAAACTTGAATGGATAAATATGGTAAAGCAGACCCAGGTCCAATCTAAAAATTTGGCAAAGTAATGTTTTCTTGTTTGATTGCAATAAAATAATAACTCTCAAAATAATGCAGAAAATTCTCCTTCCAATCAACCGAAAAATAGAACCAACTAGGATGATATGAAATACCATCGAAGATGGAAATGTTGGCTAGGGTGAGCATAAATTCCACCAAAGTTACCTGCATGAAACCTCCAAATAACCCTGTAAATAATTTAGAATTTTCCAATAAAAACCTCAGGCTGGCGGGATGCACAGCTCTGATACCACCATAATTTCCCAATCATCAAAATTTTAATTAGTTTTGGTACATTGTAGGTGTTCTAATAAAATTCTTGTAGTAAAAACACTGAAGACAATAAAGATCTGAGAATGCAACATCTTATTTTTGTAAATATAAACAAAATTACATGCCCACAGAAGCACTACTAAAGCTCGTGCCTTGGCATGTATGGCTTCCCATCAACAGATAAATTAAAGATGCTGAAGCACAATTTTAGATCCTCGATGGATCCACCAGAGAAATTACTCCCATGGGGTTTGCGTCCTTGGGATCAACTAGAACTTGCCTTGACAAGCTCTCAACAAAAGAAAAATAGATAAATAACTCTCAATGACTACATTGTTAGGCTCCTATCCCCTTTTATATGCTTCATTGAATCTCTAGCGACCTTATTTTATTGTTTTCACTCGAAAAACGAAGGCAAATACCATGGGTCAATGCCATGGGCAACTACCACGGTAAATACCATGGGTAGATTCTATCCACTTTGACCATATCCACACACAAAAAAAAAAGAATATTACAAATCGGTTGCTTCTTATTTAGTCTAAGAAGTTTATGTTTAGGAATTCCCCAAGATCCACAAAATCAAAAACTTAATGGAAATTACTCATCAACACCACAAAGTATGTTATTTTTATTGAGAATATTGAGCACATGGAAAGATGCTTGTTAAAGTGGATGTTAGAGAAATCCGTAATGCATAGGTCTAACAATAACAAGAATTGTGTTACCTTTTGGGTAATTTTCTTAAGAATCCTAACTATGTCTTAAAAATGTAGCTCAAAGCATTAAATTTAAACGATATTCCTTATTGATTTTGAGATTGGGATGAGAAAGAGATAGCATATATTCTCTATTCTAAAAATAAACATCTTTTCACTTGTATCTTTTCCATACATAATGTCTCTTTTTCATAAATTATATGGACAACCTTCTTTCCTTAATTCTTCATGAGAAACCGTCCTTCCACAAGGCATTAAGGCCATTTCTAGACAAGCAAGGCCACCTGCTAAGTCATAGATTCAAAATCCAATGACTCTACTATGAGCTCACCAAGATTTAGTAACTCTTACTCTTCTCTAAATTCTCCAACAAATCAATGTACAAATGAATTGAAATTGGGGGCAAGAAGCCCATTTATAGGAAAAACTCTAGTTTTTTTGCCCATTACGAGTAAATGGTATCTCGGTTTGACAAACTGTCACCATTGTTGGAATTCTTTCACTGATATCTACAATGGGTCTCCATGTTTCTCATAATTTGAAACTTCGCCACAAATACATTTTCTCCATGAAGTCTCACTTTGGCACGTTAAATCAAATCTCTTAATATGAGTCACATGTACTCTCGTACCACTTTTCCTTTGAACTTTTAGAATTATGAGTCAAGTTTTGTCATGAGTAATCACTATTTGCTCATTCTATTATGGCATGTTGCGGGCCTTTCCCATGTGGGAGCATCATATAGTCACCTTTCTTCAAAGCATTAGAGATGAGTCACCCCTACATCTATGGAGTCTGTTCAAAGTCCCATTGAGTCCTGTTACAATATATTATCCATCTATGTGTTGCATTCATCCCATTTTTCTTATATTTGACCTCCATCTATCATCATGTGCCTTTGAAAATCCTCCGTCTGAGTAATTGACCGTCCCTTATGGAATTGTGTCAGTCACTATGAGGTCAACCTTGCATGTTATGGTCTGACAAGGTATATCATAACTCCACGAGTCCCCATATCTTCCAATTATCATCCATGGTGTTAGTCGTTATTAGCCATAATACTATGATTCTTGTGCCTTTGTTGAGGATTCATAATTACCTAAACTCTGGTGGGCCTGCTTTTGTTAACATCAACACATTTATTCCAGGAGAGTAGTCTAGAGGATGGTGTGCATTGGTTTCATATTTCATCTTTTCATGGTGCCTTTAATCAAGCAAAGTGAATGAATATTTCCCTTTTACTTGGTTTTTTCTCTCATGCTCAAATTCAATTCATTATCGCATGAACAAGAAACATACACTTGGTGGTTTAGTGATCTAGCGGATTTTCCTAGATTTTCTAAGGTGTGTGTGAGATTTTCTAGACCTCATGAGGGGATGTCCCTTCAGGTAGCCCCTCAAATACCTAGATGTTAGAAAATTATGATCTAGCCTTAGAAGAAGTTATTTTTATATGAATGGCTTTTTTTCTGCCGATTTCATAACTTAGAACATGAACCTCTATTTAAAATGGTCCATTGAGATATTTAAATACCTCTCCTATTCGTTAGGGCTTCTTTGGTTGTGATCTCCCCCCCACCCCTCTTCACCACACCAAAGTGGCGGAATTATGTCTCATGTACTCAAATCAACATACTTAATTGTATCAATCCTCGCCACTGTGTTCGAGGAAATAATTTGTATGGGGATCATTATCTCATTGTATCATTTTTTGCCCCATTGATGCCAGCATATCATGTATCATGTACTATGTACCTCAGACCTAGATTGTTAGGCACACCATTATCATTTGTACTCAGTTATCTCATAGGTATGGGTATATCTCCCCCGCCTTATTGAGATCTTGTACTCATTAATAAAGGAAACTTTTATTGTTTCACCCCCTTCAACTTAACTCCTTCCTATTACTTGAGTTATCTCTCTATCTCCCTATGACTTCCATTCAGTGTTTTGTGAAGTGAGGCTACAACATATTTCCATCATATGATGTGCTCCTCAAAATCTTATGTCGGGCAATAATCTGTTATCACCCAAAAAATGATCACCTAGTCATGTATTACTAGGTTGATCAAATTGCACCATGTGGGATAGGTTTTTACATATTAAAACCTTCTCTTACCTTAGGCAATAATTTAGTAAACCAATTTCCTAAAGTATGTCGTTGCATTCTAGACTATTACATGGATGGGAATTTTAAGACAATTTTTTAAGACAAAATAAATCTTTTGTCTTAAAATTTTCAATATGATGCGCTAGTAAAAAAGGTAAAGGATTAGGGGTTCATCTTTACGCTATTGATGGTTTCTTCGGGAAGTAGAGTGATGGAGGTTGACAACAACTAATGGGATTTAGGGTGATGGAGGCTGAAAACAGAGGTGTGCGTCGTGAGAGCAACGATGGAGGCACTTTCGAAGAACGTTAATGGGTAGTAACATAGTTGGAGTACTTTTCGGGGTCTCCATCAACTGTGCTTTAATATGTGTTTTTTTACTGTTTTATTTATTTTGAAAGCTACTTATATACATTGGTTGTTGTTATTAGCAAATTGTTGTGCTATATTGGCAACATGGATTAGATTCACTTGAAGGATTGTTGAAAAATGTGGTAGGAAATTCTCAATTTGATTTTGCCTTGATTAAATTGAAAAAATTTGAATTTCCACATCAGCAGACAACCTGAATGCAATTAGCTTGTATGACATGGTTTGTGTCACCCATTTTACTCAATCAATTCGAGTTTGAGGAGTTAGAGTTCAGTTAAGCTTGTGTGATTTCTAATTTGTATGAGTCAAAATCAGTGATCTCAAGTTGTTTTCAGTTAAACTAGGTCTAACTGTTGGAGGAATGAGTGGAAGGCTAGTTGTGTTGTGAGACTTCAGTCGAATGCAGTGATCATCTAGTTAAGTGATCAATCATCCGAAAATTTCTAGTGCATGCAAACAATTTGAGTTCCCCAGCTATGGTGGAGATTCCAAGGCAGTGTAATATTAGTTCTAGAGAAGTCTTGAGCGTACAGGTGTTGCATGCATTCACATGATCAGCCCTAGGAATTGTGCAATCCATTTTGGAAGAAACCTAAATAATAGGGGCCTAATTTCTCAAGGAATTGCACAAGGAAATAGGGGCTCAAGCAGAGGTAGAAATTGACAAAGTTTGGGTTTGAGCTTCTTAGTGAGCAAAGCGATAGGTTATTCACTTACGGGTTGCGCACAATGGAGCAAATCAATTGTAATACATCTATATTCATAATATTGATGCAAGAAGGCATTGGAGTTATTATAATATTGCTTTCCCCATGAAAAATATTGTGTGCATGTATTTTATTTCTTATCGCATGTCTGAATTTTTTGTTCTGAATTGTGAATTAACTTTTGTAGAGTAGTAGAGTAGGTTTGTGCCTTATGATTTTGAAAAACCTTCACGACGAGCTGCAAATCTACACCATAATTTCTACATCGTATGATAGTATGATTCACATTATAACATGAATTTCAAATTTGTTTCTCAGGAGGTTCAAATTTGCAGTTTAGTGTAGCAAGAGCTCTTAGGAACTAAAAATATGACCTTCAATGGGCTGAGGCTAGAGTATTCCTTGGAAGGAAACTCTAATTTCATTAACTGCAAGGATTGCATGGAGGACGTATTCGATGACAATGGATTGCTAGAATACATCAAGAGAGATATTACAAAACCAACAGAATTCGATGCCCAAAACCTTGCTTAGTCGAAGAAAGTTGTATTGAAGGTGTCGATAATAATATTAGAGGGAGTACGAGACCACATTGTGAGCAATCTCCATGGGAAAGAAAATCGTTATGAAATGTGGTAGGCACTCACAAATCTGTTCAAGAATAGTAGTGACCACAAAAAGTTGGTGCTCAAGGATAAACTTTTAAATATCAAGATGTAGAAGAATGACTTTACCGTGCAATATCTGAGGAGGTTCACACAAGTTCGTGATGAGCTTGCAAGAGTTGGTGTTACTCTTGCAAAGGATGACTTGGTAAGAATATCCCTTCTGGGCCTTCCCAGGAGTGGGCATACCTATCAAGATTAAGTGAACGGGAGGGAGAAACTAGCGAATTGGGAACATTTATGGTATGATTTGGTACAAGAGGAAATAAGGCAGAATACTAGAGATGGGACCTCAGCCAAGGGCAAGGATGAAGAAAAATTTGCATTGGTTGGAAAGGGAAAGAAGGGAAAAGGGGAAGAAATCTCAAACCAAACTAGAATCCAACCAAGGGAGAAAGAAGAAAGATTTGTCAAAAATCAAATCCTTCCATTGTCACGAATATGAGCACTATGCCACGAGGTTCCCACAGAAAGAGGAAAGCGAGAAGACCTTAGGAGGAGTAGTGGGTGAAGCCTCGGATTCATAGTTCGACCTTGACTTTACCCTTATCACATGCATGTCCAACATAGTGATGGGGGAGTGTGTGGTACTAGGACTCAGATGCATTGTTCCACATGATAGGGTGTAGAGACTTTTCAATGACTTGGAGGAGAAAGATCTCCATATGTACATCAAGCTAGGGGATGATGGAAGGTACAACATGACTAGTATTGGTACAGTCAACTTTCAGAGGGAGTCAGGCTCCCCTCTAATGCTCAAGGATGTCATGTTCGTTGTAGGCCTAAAGAAAAGTCTCATCTCTATTGCAGTTTTGGAAGACCATGGTTATGACGTGATCTTCAACAAAGGAAAAACATTCCTGAGACACATAGCCATGGGACAGGTGAAGAAGATCGAGGTTTGTGTGAGGAATCTATATAAGTTAGATGTGGAAGATTGTGTTGCATTAAAAACTAAGGAAGAGAAAGTGCAGGGCCATGATGTAGGTGAACTTTAGCACATAAGCCTTGGCCATTTGCATCATTGCACCTCGAATCGTATACAACAAATATCCACTAGCCTCCCTAAAGGAGCACTTGAGCAGTAGGATGTATGCAAAGGATGTACGTTGGGGAAGTACATAAAATCCGAATTTCATGATTGGGACAACAAAGTGCATGCAGTCAAGGAAAGGATACACTTTGATGTTTGTGGACCTTTCTTGAGAGCCTCCACTACCCAACACAAATATTTTGACTTCTCACATAAGTTTTGGATCTCTTCATGTGAAAGAGAGATGGGACATTCTCCAAGTTCATAGAATTCAAGGAACTGTTTCAGAAAGAAACCAACAAAAAGGTGAAGGCTCTCTAGAGCAATAATGGAGGTGAGTGTGTGTTGAACGAATTTAAAAATTTATGTGTGAAAGAAGGAATTCGACGAGAGTTGACAACACCGGAGGAGGCTTTCTCAGGAAGAAAGCCAGATGTGTCACACTTCAAGATTTTTGGAGCCTCTATTTACTACCATGTCTCCAAAGAATCAAGGAAGAAGCTTTAGTCAACAACAAAATTCGGGGGATTTGTGGGTTACACAAAAACTCCCCACAACTAACATGTGTACTTGCCATCACTCATAATGATATTTAGGTCAACAAAACTATTTTGGAAGGCAACTAAGCATATTTTATGGTACCTCACAGGCACTATGGTATAGACGAGTAGAGGGAGTGAAGTTTTGTGGCTTCATAGATGCATGTTGGGCACAAAGTCCATTAGAACGAAAGAGTACATCAAGTGTAGTTTTTAGTGTTGTGTTTGTAGTTGTTTCTTGGTATGACAAGAAGCAAATATCTATGGTGCTCAGCTAGATAGAAGCATAATACATGGCTGCAAGTCAAGAAACATGTGAGGCGATATGGATGAGAAAGATGCTTGTTGGACTATTTGGTCAGATGATGGATCCAATTGTGATAATTATAGTTGCATCAATCTCTCTGAGAATCTTATATTTCACAATCAAGCCAAGCATATAGATATCCAATATCATGATTTACGAGACTGTGTCTAGAGGTAGATGATATTGCTACAGTCCATTCTGATAGAGGAGTAAGGTGTTGACATTTTGACAAAATATTTGTCAAGAGGGAAGTTCGAATTCCTTAGGTGCATGATAGGGGTGGTTGATAATCCATTTCTTGTAGAGAGGAAGTCTTAAAAAATGTAGCAAGAAATTATCAATTTGATTTTTCCTTGATTAAATTGAGAAAAATTGAATTTCCACATCAACAGATAGCTTGGATGTAATTAGCTTGTGTGACATGGCTTGTGTCACCTAGTTTACACAGTAAATTCAAGTTGGAGGAGTTATAGTTCAGTTAAGCATGTATGATTGTTAATTTATAGCAACCAAAGTCAGTTATCTCAAGTTATTTTTAGTTAAACTAGTTCCAACTGCTTGAGGAACTAGTGGAAAGCCAATTGTGTAGGGGACTTTAGTCAAACTTAGTGATCATCTAGTTAACTAATCAATCAACCCAAAATAGCTAATGCATAGAGAATTCGAGTTCCCCAGCTGTGGTGGAGATTCAAAGGTAGTGTAATAGAAACTGTAGACTAGCCTTGAGTGTACAGGTGTTGCATATAGTCAGATGATCAACCTTAGGAATTTCACAATCCATTTTGTAAAAATTCCTGAATAATAGGGGCCTAATTTCTCAAGGAATTTCAGAAGAAAATATGGTCTCAAGTAGAGGTAGAAATTTACTAAGTTTGGCTTAGAGCTTCTCAGTGAGTAGAGAGACAGATTATTCACTTGTAGGTTGTGATCAATTGAGAAAATAAATTGCAATACATTTCTATTGATCATATTAGTGCAAACAGACATTACTGTTTTTAGCATATTGTTTTCCTTAGGAAAAATTTTGTGTGGATGTGTGTTATTTCTTATTGCATGTATGAAATTTTCGTTCTAAATTGTGAATTAACCTCTAGAGAGAAGTAGATTAGGCTTGTGTTTTATGATTTTGATTAAAACTTCATGAGTAGTTGCAACTCTACACCATAAGTTCTACAAGGATGGTGGAGGCAAAATATAGAATATTCGTTAATAGAAAATATGCCTACTTCAAAATATCTATGACAACTTTTGCAAGAAGAAGACGTTGAGGAAAAAAGATTGGATTTTCGAAGAATTAGTCACAAAATTCACAAGGGTGGTAATTTTGGCTGTAGGCGTGGAGGTAGATAGATTAAATGTAATTTTGGTTGCATGCGTGTAGTTAGACAAGTCACAGTTACTCCTTTGATTTTTGTCGATGATGTGTTACTATTTGGTAGATTGACCTCTTTCAATCAGTCTTTGGACTCCTTATGAATAATATTAAATCTCATATGATTTATTCCTACCCAGATGATGCACTGGTACTGGAGATTTATCGTATTTGTGGTGTTATCTCCACTACATTGGATGCAGATTTTAGATATCTTAGATTTATGATCCAACCTAATTGTTATGGAACTAAGGATTAGAGCTAAATTATAGAGAAAATCCACTGTATACTTTTATCATGGGCACACAAGAGGCTCTCCATATTCTCGCTCTACCTAAGAATATCAGTAAATGTATCTTTCTGTCTTCATCTTAGCATGGGACAATCTGTGTCGTAAAGGATAAAGTGGGCCTGGTTGTTGTTTACTCTCACCAGAATCATCTATTTCTTTGATTCTCCATAGTAAAATCAATTTGGAATGGTGTATTTAATATGTTCCAGTTACAGGCAGATTATAACTACTCTTTTGTGGTTTATTGTATTTGGCACTAGATTATTGAATATAAAACATTTGGACCACTTCCAATACACATTGGGGGTTTGACCCAAAGGATGAATTACTATCCCAAGCTCCTTTGTTGTGATACATCCACCTCCGTCCTTGTCAAAAAAGCTAAAGGCCTCCCTAAACTTAGACATAACCTCCATCCCATATTCCTTTAGTAGATAAAACCCTTCTCTCATTTTCTGACCATGCCAGTCTACCCTCCATCCCATATTCTCTCATGAGCCCTCTGTAAACCACCATTTCATTCAAGGACGGGGATTTTGATGCCTACTCTAACCATATTTGTTAGATACCTTCCCCCTCTTCTTGCTTATGGTTTCTTGAGTTGGCCTCCTCTAAATATTCCCTAGTCTCCTTAAATTATTTGAAAGGTATCCTTTGGCTACTAACCCCATTTTACCAGAGATCCTTGACATGTCCCTTGAAATTTTGATTCGGCCTCATGAACTATTTTATGCGAGTGAGTTGAAAGCTTTAGATTTCTTTTCCACATATTCATTCATGACCAAACACTATACCACTAGTTCTAAGAATCTTGTGGTTACTATCACCACAATAAATGTATATTGTATTTTAGAGGACATAAGAATTATATATTGACCTTAATTCCCATTCCATGTTCATCCATGTGGATGCACTTTATGATGTTCTAGGACAACCTAATGTCCTTGTCAACTCCCTCTGATCTTCCTTGTCATGTTTTCTAGGACTTGTGTATCCAACAAGAAATTTGGGAGACGAATGACATCAAGGTAGAAAATCAAGGGGTTTTCAAGTCATTTATTTAGGGTTCCCACTAGCAATGGTCCCACCATATGATTCACCCAATCCCTAAATTGGGGTTTAGTAATATTTCAATTAATTATTAGATGATCATGCTGGGCCATAATTCCAGGTTAAATGTTATGACTCTTCATAGGATATTATTGGAGATACTTTAGGAGACACCTCTTTGGCTAAAGGGTCATGAAAGGATTTTGACTTCAATATCAAACAATCAACAATATCCTCAACATATCGAACCAATAATCAAGAAGACAACTGAGGTGAAGCATGGGAATCCTGTCTCGCCCACGTTGTTCAAGATATATATCAATCTATGAATGCCTCTACATTCCACCAACTTTGCATCAATAAAAATTTTGTTTTCCTCATTGTCCACCAAGAGGGATACACATTGTCCCAACATTGTGCCTCTGATTGCCAAAATTGTAAAATTGGGATTTTCGATGTCAAAATTTTAATTCAAGATTGAACATGCATTGGAAGGGCATTAACACAATATTAGGACATAAAAATTGAATAATTGACACAACACCAAATAAAATACATACATTGAGTTTTGTCTCACAAGGTATCTAGATTGTAATTGAGCAAGTTCACATAAAGAGAGAAAGACAATGTCATGATACATTGTTCAATTTGTAAACAAGAGCATTATGTTGGATAAGGGAGAAGTAACATTAGTTTCTTTATCATATACAAAGGCAAAATTATGAATCAATGTCAAATGACTTTTGTGAAGCAATGCTGTTGTAAAGGGTGTTAGAAAGCTTGCATTGTAAGCAAGGACCTCACACTATACTAGATCGTGTTAACCAAAGCATGTTAACCATGTACAATGATCTCAAATTTCATGATCATGTTCAATGAGTGACCATAAATGAGGGGTGTCAGAGTGGCTAATAATCATATCTTATAGTGGATGATTGTCATCGTACATAACATCTATGGTCCAAGTCATTTGTTTGGTGCCCAATATTGATGAATCATTGTATTACATCATGGTAGCATATCTTGCCTTTTTCAAAGAAAAATATATTGAAAATAAATTAAGTTATGTCTCATGCAAATGTTCAATATTGTTGTGCTGTGGTTTTCATATTATATGTATCATATATCTATAATCACTTATTTCAAGCCTATCTTAAGAAATAAACAAAGAGGTGCAGGGCCTTTTCATAATAAGGACTCCCACCAACTCCTCTCCTTGTAGCAATCTTTCAAACGTTAGCCCATAAATCGAATACATGCCCTTGTTTCTCTAGTTTGGAAACTCTTGGATGGATATGATAGTGAACTCCTCCCAACCACTTCTTTAACCATCTATTGAATGCCTTTGATCGATATGTGTAAATGATTTTGATTGATTCCTGGAGAGGTGTGAAATCTAATTTTGCATTGACATAATACAAACACCAAACTTAACCCGTGGTAGCCAAAATTTCAGCCTTACAACTCTCTCATCCAATATTAAATACTTCACTAATTAATCAAGGGGTAATCTCCTTAACAATATATTAAATATTAGAAGCATTCATATTAATTGAAAAGATAAGAATATTATTTAATATTAAGTTATAATGCAGGTAGCTGCAAAGTTGACGTATGAGACCCCCTTGTTTGTGAGAGAAGGGATGCCCTCCATTCAATGCTTTAACTATTTAATCTATGGATGTGTACATACCTTAATTTCCATTGGATCGAATCCTGTGACCTTTAAGGAGGAAACACTTTAACACAAATCAAACATGTAAACACAAACTTAATTTGTATATGTATCAAAGTTACTTTGAGAGTTGCATGGAATTAATTTTGTATAGAAGCATGGGAAAATTTGAAGGGTTGATCACAACAAACATGTATGGTCAATTATGATTATCATAGGTATATTAGTTTAGCTTTCCCAATCTAGAATTTGCACACTTTGTTACTACTGTTAAAGGTATGTCATGATGATTTACCGGTGTAATATCATGTACATTTAGTTGTGTCTATTAAAGGCATGTAAGTTGAATGACAAAACCAATGGTTTGTCAACTTGGTCAGCTTAGTGAGCTATGTGTTAATCATCTCAATGAACAACATATAAGGTCAATTAGCTTAGCCATTGACATCCACATTCCATTGTCACTACTAGTGACATGTTAGGTTGGATTTTAACATGTATTTTTTATTAACATTTTCTAGGAGATTAACTGAATCAACATGCATGTTTGACTACAATTGTGGGAGATATATTAGATAGGTCAACACCATCAACAACATTTATGTTCAATTGCACATGTTAGAGGCATGACACAATGTTCAATTGATTAGTAACATGTACATTTTGGTTATCACTATTAAAGTTGTGTTAGGTTGGTCGATTTTTTAAATGACCTGTATGTTTGGTTACAATTATTAAAGCCTCACTTGATTGTTTAATGCATTAAATGGAGTGTAAGTCTAGTTATGATTGTCGAAGGCATGTTTTGTTGGTTAAATTAGTTAACATCATATACATTCAACTATGATTGTTAGAGTGATCCAAGGCTATTAAACCCATTTAAGGTAGTGCATAATATTGATGGGGGCTTGCTTCATTATGTGTGAGTATAGTGTGTTATTTTTTTTAAGTCGAATATTTTTCATTAATAAAAAAGAATGTACAACGGCGTCAAAATGAATGGCTTATAATTATTTATATATTTAATGTAATATGCCTTTGATTAAGAAGAGGAAACAGGCTTTGGGGGATAGGGGAAATGGTATTGTCTAGGGGAAACGTCGATCTCATAAATCTCATCTTCACTCTCCCTTCCCTATCATTAGCATCCCTCTCCTTTTTTTTCTTTATCCACCAACACCAATAATAGACCTTTTGTGAAGAAGTAGCATTGGATGACTCAAGACAAGGGTTAGAGCTGATATGATTATCTTGGGTTTCTCCTTGGGGTTTCTGAGCTTAGTATCTTGCTTTAAATTCTTCTTAAACGTCCCAACAATATCCATTCCCATCTCTTGTTCATGAAACTTCAACTTGCGAGCACACTATTCATCCTAAATTTCCTTTGAGGATTCATGTAGCCATTTTGCACCAAGGCCTATTCCTGGGGGGGAGATTGGGAGGATCTACATTTGTCAACAGACCTTTTTATTGTTGTCCCATTCTGCCCCAAACTTTATAGCCCATGATTGTAGCCAAGATATACCCTCTTCCATATGCAAACTATGTATCAGATTGATAAAAAGAGAAGAGTGAGCTCTTCCATTAGCTTTTATTTGAAGATGAGAACAACAGTGAAATGTTCATTTTTAACTATACACCTAAACAAGATTAGAGACCCTTCAACCTCACTGGCTTAAAATATGGACTCAAACCACGGTAGAATGTGACATTTTGAAGCATGTCACTCTAGTTGCTTTGACAAGATGTGACATGACACCTTTTGTGAAAGAGCAACAGGAGACTGTCGCCTCTTGCCCCTTTGAAAGTGGTGAAACTTTTTAGAAAAAGGGTAAATGTCTAAAAACATCATGGAAAAAGGTTTCCAAAATTTTAAGAATGATTACATTTTATTGAATCATTGTGAAAAAAAGTTTCCAAAGCATTTAAAAATGATTCCATTCCATTGAATCACTACTACATGAATTCATCTTAAAATTTCATTTTATTTATTAAATTTATCATAATCAAAATTCCCCATGGAAGACATTGAGAGGCATTAGAAGATATATATTTTTTTTTTCATAAGAGCTTGTTAAAACATACCATGGAAATTTAATAACTTTATTTAAGACATTTTTTCTCCCGCGTACCAGTAACCAAATAAAATTTCGAGGTGGGCGATGCCATTTTTGTTCAAACACTCAAGGAGCACCCTCGAGGAGCTTTCAAGAATGGAAGAAAAACAATGGGCAACGCAATTTTGTTTATACCCTGGATTTTTGAATTCTAGAGAAGGTTTCAACAAACTTGTTCAAACCATGAATTTTTGAATTCTGGAGGAGGTTTTAGCAATGGAGACCAACGTTTTGCTACGAGTATCCTATTTTCCCCTTCCAATTTGATATAGGCAGGGGATTGTCGGGGTTTTGTTCAGGGAACGGGACACCTAACTGGAACTTGTGCGGCTCCTTGATTTCGCTATGGAACGCCAGACCCACATAAGGTTCAAACAGTGCTTTTCCTTTCCACTGTCACCCAAAAAATGCCCCTCTCTCACTCTCCAGGTTGTTTCCTTCTCCTCCAAGGTAGTGAAAGAGGTTGATAGACCTATTCCAGAAATTCTGGAGTCGAGTAACTGATGAAAAAGCTTCGGTTATTGGACATCCCCTTCGGAATCATACATTTCCCTAGCACAGGAAATGAAAACCCCTCTGAGGTTGTTGCATCAAAGGCCGTTGATAAATCTGGGGAAGAGGGAGAAAAATAAATGGAGCCCATCGACCTGCCAAGCCTTGGGAAAGAACTTTCGATTGTATCCATTTCTCGTAGCGGTAAGTCTCTATCTGACTCCAGTTCTATTATCGAATTTATGTCTTTGGAAGATTTGATGGTTATTGAAACTGGAGTAAATTAAAGGAAAGGAAAAAACATAGTAAATTAAATTCATTTTGAATCCATCAAATAAAATAGCCTTCTTTGACTAAGACTAATTCTATCCTAGCTTTAACTGATGGAATGCAAATTTGGAAGCTATGAAAATTAATGTGCAGCATGCACCGAGCATGGGTACTAGAAATTACTAATTAGAGTATATCAAGGTTTTTTAAACCCAAGATGAAAAAATCATATAAAAAGTGATGGCTCTAGGTTAAACCCACGTGTGTGTCTTGATTGCCTCAATGAGTTGATATGAGAAGAAATGTTGAGATGCATTTGGCTTAGACACCAATAACAGTCATACCTATTTAAATGAGATTTTAGAACATTTTGTTTCAGATTTCAAGATCCTTGAAATGATCTTTATTTGTCATGAACCCCCTTTCCTTTGATACCATAATCTCAGAAACATACAAATGTTGATCCTCTACCTTCAATAAGCATCTACCTAATGGGAAACCATGAACACTATTTTTCAAACCCTCTTGATTGATGTCCAAGGGCTGAGGATACTTCACCTTTTGTAGCCTTTTATGCTTCTCTGTGAGACAAAAAAGGCCCTAATACAAGGCGAAAGGCATGTCATTGAGCTCAAGAATAATATTATATATATGAGCTTAGATGCTAGGAACTTTATAGCTTCATATATGATTTTATATAAACCCGCATCAGAGAAGGAATTCCGAGTGAGACACTATCTCCAAATCAAATTCAATTCAATGGTGATTTAATAATAGAAGATTTGATCCTAAAGCAACCAAAGCTTCCTGGTTGTACTCATGACAAAAGGCCTTACATATAGATCATTTGACCAACAATTTGACAGAGAGCTCTATCCTAGAGATGCTTCAAGATGACTAATCTTTGAAGAGGAAGGAGGTCAATGTTGTCAGAAAACTTCTTGTGATTTCTTTCTTCCTTCTTGGGCTTTCCCTCACCTTAGCTCTGATACCTTGCCCTCACCTTAACTTTGATACCATTCTCACAGGGCAAGCTAAACATGACAACAATATTGGTAAGAATTTGTAGATTCCTGTGTTGTTTGTCCTTTAGCTTCTAGAACATCATCTATTTTATTGCAAATTTCTGCTAAATTTAAAATTGACATACTAATCTGAGAAGAGGGTTTGCAATGCTAATAACCTCTTCTTTAGTCCATGTTGGCACACTCGATTCTTGTTAAAGGACCAACTTTTTCTTGTGCAAAATTCGAAGCAGGCGACAACATACAACATGTTTTCTGAGTATCAAAACAACTTCTAGAAGTGTTATGACATTAATCCAACAGTATGTTTATAAACCGGTTCATACCAATGGACACAGGATGTGTAAAATGTATCCTTTAACAAAATTTTTCTTTTTTGGCTGGTTTAAAGCTTACATCCTTACTCCTATCTTGAAGAAAGAGTACTTGCTTCCCCTTCACTTCATAGGTATATGAAAACCCAACTTTGTAAGCACCCATAACCATGAATATTATACCAACTCCCTATGGTTAGTGCATCAATAATTTAGGTGTAACACTCATTCATGTTGCAGTCATAAGGCATTTAGGTAAGGTTTTACTAACACTGCCATCCAATACCATTAAGATCTATCCATGGCCTCAAAATCATGTATTTCCTTTACTCAATAGTACCCTCATCATTTCTCTCCCCAAATCATCAAACTTTTTCTCTTTATTTTGAATGAGAAATCAATCAACAAGTCACCATTTTAAATGTTAGATAACAATATGTTTAGCTTCTCTCTTGTGCTTACACTCTAGTATTCTCGCAGCTTCAGAATCACGAATCTTAAACATAGTCTCATGATGTGCATTCAGGGAGGCATAATTCACCCTTGCTTTGCATCAAATTACCCCCCTAGCATTCCCATTACCTTTACATGCCTCAATGCAAGGCATGCCAAGTCGGTACCTGCTCAGTTAAATTAGTAAGTTGAGGGGCGTCATATATACCCAACACTGCCTACCTGTTCTTCCTCTTCCTATGTCTTAGTGTATGAACAATCAGCCAGACTGGTGAGGATCCCCATTAATAATAACATCTATGTTGGCATTTGAATCTGAATGACATGTTTCCCTTAATTATATGTTTTTGTTTCTTAACCAAAAAGGCTAACAGAGATAGAGACCCTCAAATCTGTCTACGTCTGGCCCCTATGCCCATTTTCATCTATGTTTTTACCATGTCAGTGTTCGTTTATTTCTCAAAACTACATGAAATCAGTTGATTTATCCATTTTGTAATGCCTTTCATAAAGTTTTCTATCAAATGCTCTGAATTATATATGAGATCTAATGGTTTTTTGGTTGTTGCTGACTTCATATATTTTTGCTAACCATGATATGGGTTTGATGTTGAGGATTATGATTGAGTAAGGGTTGCATTGCTCGATATCTCTTTAGGAGGAGGAGAAGTAGAAAAGTGGTGTTAGGGTTGAGAGCTAAAGATGTCTGTGAAAAGAGGAGGTGTGTGGAATGGAGGGTGGTAGGGCTACCAGCGTGGTAGAAATGGAGGATGGGTAGGTCGGGGTTTTCATCATCGAATAGCTGTTGTGGGCTTCCTTGTTATCTTTGTGGTCATGCCATTGGTTTTTTTGGCAGTTCGGTTTCGTTACGCCACATCTACATCTACAACTGGTAAGCTTCTTCCTTCCCTCCTCCCTCGCTAGAATGCTTCTTCTTGCCCTCCTCCCTTGCTGGTAAGCTTCTTCCTACCCTCCTCCGTTGTCAGGTTTTTTCTATCTCTTTTTTTGCGGTGGGTCAACATTTAATTTATCTTTATTGGCAAGCATGCCCTTTCTTAATCTGGTAGTATTACAATGAAGTGTAGAATTATTACAACATTCAAGTAAGATCTCCATTACAATGAAGTGTAGTCATATCATACTATTTTAGAAAGATCCCTTTCATTGAGAACCCATTGAACAATGTATTTATGTGATTTGAGCCTTCACGGAGAATTATCATCACCCCCGGTTAACCATTGAACCAAGACCCCATGGACCTGCTTTGAAATATGATTTGCCTTCACCACCCGCAGTTAATCATTGAACCAAAACCCCATGGACCTACTTTAGAATTTGATTTTCCTTTTAGCTTTTTCGTAGGATCTGAAGGCGTAGACGTTATCAAACTTACTTTCCTCGCTTATTGTCAAAAGTTTAGCACCTCTAGCATTTTTCCAGACATATTGTGAGTTTTATTTATAGTTTTCCTTTCATTTGATCTGTGTGAAGCTGTGAACTCCATCTCTGCATTAACACGGTACAATACCTACCAGGAGAAAGATTCAAAGTTTGTACCTCTCTCATGCAAGAGCAAAGGTTTTACCAATTGCCCCTAGGGTAATTTCCCTTTGCCAAAGATAATGAAACCGTTCATCCTGATAGCAAGAAATAACAATGCTCTTTCCATTTTTAACAAAGGGAAAAGCATATGACTGGTAAATTCGTTGGGAAATTGCTTGGTGAATTCGCTGGGCACTCCTCATTCTGAGTAGGATGGTACTAAGTGTGCGCTGGATTCTGCATAAGCTGGGTGGGTATTATAAAAATATATTTTTTAAGAGTTCAGTTCAACATATTACTCATGGGAATTGAATCTTGTGGCAATTGAATCTGGGTGGGAAGGGTAACAATCATTCTTCCCATCCATTCATTATCCAAGCCAGACCCACTTTCCATCCATAAATCTAAATCCACTTCTCATTAGTCAAGCTAAAACCAGTTCTGGTCCACCCAACCTAGACCCAGTTCACAATGACAATCTTGTTCACTAGCTACTTTCTGCTATACATATCATTTTCACACTGTTCCCACGATGTTCAGAGCACATTGGCCAAAACAAATGATAGATATTATACACACCATTTTATTATTGATGTGTAATGAAATCTCGATCTTAGCTTATGCATGATATCAAAGCAACCCCCTTTTTAGCGTTTCAGTATTTTTATAAATATTCTTCTCCATCAAGTCTTTCTACCTCACCTTTTATGCATTTTTTGTCATTTAAAGAAGCAGGGCACAACTTCTCAAGATATGGATCTGTTAGAATGGTATTCTCTTTCCACATCTTGAAAACCAATTCTGTTTTTCTATGGCCATTTCGTTCTTTTTTAGGATCTGGACAATGCACTTGCACTTACTTTAGTCTAATCCCAGAAAATAAATAGTGTCCCTAAAGTGAAATTGAATCGACCTGAGTGGATTGAAATAGGGAGAAATTATTGAGGATACTAGAACTCTGTCATATGTTTAAAATTACTCTTATATATTTATCTATGGGGTTCACTGGAACAGGCAGATGACTAGAGGAAGTAGAGTTTAACGAAGAGCATTGACTCTCTCTTCCCAAAGGAGGCAAGTATAAGAAACCTGCTACATTTGGATATCTTAAATTTGATTTCTGCCCTATTGAGCAGAGAATTGAAAATAAATTTTATTTACTGGGTAGGTGATTGATGTCATAACAGCTATCACAGAGGAGTCGATAACTCTAAACTTAAATATTGTTGGATAGAATGACTTATCTTCCTCATGGGTATTAGAAATCCCTTTGAAGTAAACCAAAGGGATATTACTAACTCTGAGGTATGATTCGTGAAGATTTTGGTTATTTTCTCTATTGAACATGTAAGGAAACCTATGTGACGATGATCTCTGTAGTTGAGTAGGGTTGTATTAAGAAGGAAGTGAAAACTGGCATTGGTAGGGGTGCTTCTCTATTTCTAACAGTGTACATCAAGCAGAGGCAAATGACTTCTAGAGACAGCTCTGAAAAGTTACATTCGAAACAATATGGTGTGATATTCAATGAAGAAAGCAAGGAACATCCTGAGGCGGGTTAAATGAATGACGAGGTGCAGAAAAAAACTTCCAATGAAGAAGAACTTCTTACAAGGTTTCAAGAGGATGACACAGGAAGTGAACATTGAGATGTCAAAGAGAATGCTCTTGATGGTAAGTTTTGATTTTCCCTGGTTAATTGATGTATGACTTTGGTAGCCTACTGTAAGGTAATGTCTAGTCAAACTCCTAGGATAATGGTTGTTTTAATGCAGACCATTTGCAGCTTGAAGAAAGTCCAACAAAAGTTTCGTGGAGGGTAAAATTCTTTGCTGCACTAGATCGCTAATTTTTGTTCTCATGGAAGATGGAATTGTTATATTATTTTCCAAAATCCTTTTTGAATCTTACTTCTCCAATAGAACAAATTTTTATTTCTATGATTTTAGCATAGTATGCTTTAATTTATAGTAGTTTAATGCTTACATCAATTGAGACAAAAGAGGAGCGAGAAAAGGTCAACGGAGCTGATTCAACAGGATGAAGAAAAACGAGTTGATCTTGAGAACGCAATAATTAAACATTCCAAGGAGGTAGATTCTGCTATCCTGGGAAAATATAGCATTTGGAGGCGGGAGAATGAGAACGAGAATTCTTACTCCACAGTTGGATTGATGCGAGACCAACTGATCATAGCTAGGGTGTATTCAAGCATTTCCCAGGCTAGGAATAATCTTGATTTATACCAAGAATTGATGCTTCGTATTAAAGAATGTTAACATACATTGGGTGAGGCTAATGTAGATTATGATATACCTCAAAGGTAATAGTATTCACATTGGCTGCTTCTAAATCAAGAGTAGTAAGTGCTTCCATTTGCATTTGGTGTTCATATCCTTTGTTTCTTTTAAAGTTGCAGTTTGTGTGTCAATCTTTCTGCTTTTCATTCTCTTTTTCATGGCCAATAATTGATATGAATGTTTTAGTGCACCTGGGAAGATCAATGCTATGGGTCATGTCCTATCCAAGGCTAGAGAACAATTTTATGAGTGTGGGACAGTAACAAAGAAGTTGCGAGCCATGCTTCAGTCTGCGGACGAGCAAGTAAGGACCTTGAAAAAGGAAAGTACATTTTTAAGTCAGCTGGCAGCAAAGACTGTTCCAAGGGGCTTGCACTATCTGTCCATGCAATTGACCATGGATTATTACTTCTTTTCCCTTGGAAAGTGAAATTTCATAAGAAGGACAAGTTGGAGGATCCAACTCTTTATCACTATGCATTATTTTCTGACAATGTATTGGTTGCATCTGTGGTTCTGAATTCAACTATCATGAATACTAAGGTGAAGTGTTATGAATTTGAAATACTCTAAAGTTTGGAAGTCCAACAGTTTTGCTGCATCTTATAAATATTTATATCTCATTGTAGGTGATTTACTTGTGTTTGCAGGAATCTCAGAAACATGTATTTCATCTCATCATAGACAAGTAAAATTTTTGGGCCACGAAAATGTGGTTTTTACTTAATCCCCCAAGGAAAGCTCCAATACATGTAGAAAATGTTGATGATTTTAAATGGCTCAATTCCTCCTATTGCCCTGTGCTTCGCCAACTTGAATCCGCAGCTATGAAAGAGTATTATTTCAAGGCAGATCACTCAACTACACTCTCAGCACGTTCCTCCAATTTGAAATATATAAATCCAAAATATTTTTCCATGCTAAATCATCTTCGTTTTTATCTTCCACAAGTTTATCCCAAACTAGACAAGATGCTTTTCTGGGATGATGATATTGTGGTGCAAAAAGATTTGACACCCTTGTGGTCAGTAGATCTTCATGGAAAGGTTAATGGTTCAACGGGAAATTGTGGAGATAGCTTTCATCGGTTTGACAAATACCTTAATTTTCCCAATCCACACATAGCCAGGCACTTTGGTCCTAATGCTTATGGTTGGGCATATGGGATGAATGTATTTGATCTCAAAGAATGGAAGAAAGAAGATATAACTAGAATATATCACAAGTGGTAGAGCATGGTAAGTGTGTAGTGTGGTTTATTTATGTTAATTCATGTAATGCTTACTTTAAAGTATTTGAAGTAAATCTGAAGTAATTAGCTAGAAAACTTAATGGGTTTTTCTTTTATTGTATGTCAGAATGAGGATAGAGTGTTGTGGAAGCTTGGAACACTACCCCCTAGATTTTCACATTGGTTGCTTCTAAATCGAGAGTATTAAGTGCTTCCATTTGCATTTGGTGTTCATATCCTTTGTTTCTTTTAAAGTTACAGTCTGCGTGTCAAATTTTTTGCTTTTCATTCTCTTTTTCATGACCGGTAATTGGTATGAATGTCTCAGTGCACCTGAGAAGATCAAGGCTATGGGTCATGTCCTATTCAAGGGTAGAGAGCAATTTTATGGCTGTTTGACAATAACAAAGAAGTTGCAAAACATGC
The DNA here is from genome assembly GCA_031772625.1 of Pinus tabuliformis. Classification (NCBI taxonomy): domain Eukaryota; kingdom Viridiplantae; phylum Streptophyta; class Pinopsida; order Pinales; family Pinaceae; genus Pinus; species Pinus tabuliformis. The sequence continues at coordinate 370,051,183 of CM062806.1, forward strand.
TTCAGTCTGCAGATGATTAAGTAAGGACCTTGGAAAAGAAAAGTAAATTTTTATGTCAGGTGGCAACGAAGTATGTTCCCAAGGGCCCACACTGTCAGTCCATGCGATTGGCTATAGATTATTACTTTCTTCCCTGTTAACACCCAGGTTGTTCCCTATGACTCCCAAGGGAATACGGCCGGGGTAACCACTAACCAATCTTTGGATCACTGTTTCTAGCCTAACAGTGATCAGAGAGGGCTCTCTCTTTATGATTTGTAGCTGTTTGTTGTAGGGTTTTAGGCTAGCTATTATGCACTGTGTTTTGTTTATGTTTGGTTGGTGAAATTCCTTTTAGGTTCTGGTGAAGTAGTTTTCTGAGAAGTTGAGTACCATTGGGCAATGGAGTCTGTAGCTGTATGTGTTTGAAGTTTTGAGATGAAAGATGGGACTTACAGGGCCATTTGGGTGTTTAATAGAACAGATTTTTGATTAAAAGATTGGAAACAGTTAGCACGAACAGTGAAAGCATTTAAGAATTTTCACTATTTATCTATATGTTCCCAACAGATAGCTTTAAGAAGAGAAAACAGATGTCTTAGGGGCAGAGTTGAATCCCTGAGAATGACTGTTATAATAAAAACACAGTTCTGAATTGCAGCAATTAAGAATTACAATTCTGTTACTGTAGAAGAGGAAAACATTTATAATAGCTCAGTTTGAGTCCAGGGTAAACATGGTTAAATCCTGGTACTAACCTTTCACCTTGCTATCAAGTGTAAACATAAGAACAGTAAAGAGAACAAAAGACTCAAAACAGACACGACAAAGAGATTTGAGAATACTTATAGTCTTATGCAACACCCATGGAATCCTGTAACATGCATCCTTCACCACAAGCCATCAAATAACACTCAGCCTTGGAAATTCCATACTTCCTTTGTATTAGTTTCTCTGAAAATGTTACAACGAGCCAGAGCTCTTCTAGGAGAATTACAATCATCAACCAACCAACCCCTTTCACTGCTGTGAAGGGTGAATATATACTTGTGGTTCTTTACAAAATATCTGAGTCCTCGGTTATCTCAGATTTACTTCCTTACCAACTATCTAAGATATTATGGGCAGAATTTAATGCAGCATTTAATACATAGTACAGGCATTTTAATGCTCTGTCAGAAGATATTTTAGATTACTAGGAATAGCTAAGTCGGTCTGAATATTTGGAGTTAATGCATGGAAAACCCGACTGTAGGCTGGTACACTGTGTCTCGGACCTGTCCGCTGTGACTTTGACTGCTGCTGGTGGTGAGTCATTGGTCTGGCTGAGTTGGCTCAGCCTCTGTCTTTTCCTGTGGGTATTAATTCCCAAAATTGTCACTGTATGTACCTGTTTCTTTCCTTTTGCGCTATTGGTTCTGTCCCGTCAAAATTGTCTGGGTCAAATGCCTCCAGACATCCTGTGTGGGCAGTTGATGTGCCAAAATTGCCCCTAGAGTCTCATCTGCCTCTGTGAACTTGAAGAAATTGGGTGGTGTATCAAACAGATGCTCTATCTCATTCATGAGAAAAAACAGGTTCTCCACCCTGTCATACATCATTTGCCCTGTGGCTGGCCCTGTGTCCTTTGAAGTGCTGGGAGGTTTTGCAATCTCTGCTACTGCATGGGCATCAATTCTCTTGTTATAGTTGTCCAAGGTGAGCAGTCTTCCCACGCTGCTCAAAATGTTGGGGAGGCCTCTGTTCTGCAGTGTTACAAATCTCTCCAGGAACCTGTTGATTTCTGTCTGCATGTCCTGTGTCCTTCTTTCCAAGGTTCCAATCAAATTTCTCAATGTAACAACTCTTTTGGCTATGGCAATTGTTTCTGTCCTGTTGTTGATTCCCATGGTAGCCAATTGAGTGCTGGTCTTGTAATTCAGGATATTGATCATCCTGGTAGCTGCTTCTGGCATGTGCCCAAGGCTTGCCCTTGCTCTCTGTATCTCCTTGTTTGCTTTGGTGATGAGCACCATTTGTTCATCCATGGTTTCAATGTATTGCCACTGTTTGGCAATGGATCTCCCAATGTTGCTCCACAACACTGCTTTCATATCAGCTGTCACCCTTTCCAGTGCAAGCTCTTTTTCCAGCTCAGCAATCCTTCTCTTAAGGGTTTTCACCTCTCTTTCCTTGGCTGCCTCATTTTGTTTGCTTTTATCAAATCTCTCATGAACATTAGCCAAGTTCTGTTTGAGCCCATCCAGCTCTTTCATTTGAGCTTCCATAGCTCGGATCTCTGCTTGTAGCTTCTGCATATCTAAGCTAGCAGCTTGCTCTGATGTTGTTGTGGGGGCTGTGGATGATGCTGTAGCTCCTGTTTGCTGAGGAGGAGGAGTGATGATCGGAGGTGCTTCCTCAAGATTTATTATTACTGGAGGAGGCTGGGAGGATTGACCTTCCCCTTTCTGTTTCATGGCTTCTTGCAGTGCTGCCTTTGCAGCTTCAGTTTGTCCTAGCTGGTCTTGAGTCCTAACCAGCTCTTTGTATAAGGATACCAGCAGGTCTGTGGTATCTTTTTCTTGCCTTTGCTGGGCAACTTCATCTGTTTGTGGATGGATGGTGGCCGGGAGTTTGATTTTCTTTCTTAGGGCTGCCATGTCTGCATCCCTTATTTTCAGCAGTTCTTGGATGCCTTTGACATCCTTGGGATCATGTCCAATCTCTATGATTACCTCCTCCAAGGATTTGATCCTGTTGTCCTTGGCCTGTGAGGATGCTCGTTCCAACTCTAGCTGGGATGATGTATTGTCTAGGCTGCTCTTTAACTTGTAATTTTCCAGTGTCTCATCCGCCAGGGAGGCATACACCATTTCACCCGTTTGCTTGTGTAACTCTATCTTATCCATGGGGTGAATATCTTTAGCCAGAACCTCCATATTTGTTCTCAAATAGTCTGAGGTGGACTGAGGATGTAGAGTTGTGGGCATAAAATGGCTCATTATCATTTTGCCCTCACTCACATCAAAAGCAGACATTAGTCTCTGCTGGTTGCTGGGGGCTAGTTTTAACAAGTGATCATAGAGTTGCACTTTTATGGGATCACTCCTTCTTTTGATTTCTATGAACTGTTGCTTTATACTTGAGTGCCCCTCTCTATGCCGGCCAGAAGAGCTGACCTCTCCTCCCATTGTCATATCTGGTCCTCTTTGAGATGAGCTGGCCGAGAGTTCTCCACTGGGTGGGCCCATGCCCATGGCCTGCCTTACTGCCATGTCCTCCTCTTGGGAGTCATTCAATCTTTGTCTCTTCTCTCCTCTGATAAAGGATGAAGTCTGGGGAGTCTCCCTTTCTCTCTTTCTGGTTAAGTCCTCCTTCTGAGGTGTTTGGAGGACTGAGCTGTCCACATTGATGTCTGTTCTTGGAGGCAACTCTGTTTGGGGCTGCTGTTCTGTAGAACCGGGCAAATCTGTCTCTTTATTTTGCTGTAATGGCTGCTGCCCACTAGTTTGTGGTTTATCTTGTTGCTGCCCCAATTCCTGTTCTTCCATTTCTTCTTGCTGCTGTAGCAAGGTGTCAACCTGTTCTTCTGTTAATGTAGGTGGTTGTTCCACCTGTTTGCCTTTGTCCTTGCTTGCTGCTTGGGTTGTCTGCTTGGCAGTTTGCTGTTGTGTTGCTGGTGTTGTGGTGGCTGTCCCAATTCGCCTCCTGTAGGAAGTAGGCACCTGTCCACAAGTTTCCAAGTCAGCTTGTTTTTGGACATTTCTAGCCTCTTGCTCAAGTATTTCTTCATTAGTCATTTGCTCTATTAATGTGCCCTCTTCCCAATCTGGTGCATTTGCATATTTTTCAATTTCAGGTAATCTTGCATGTGCATAGTTGCCTAACTTATACCTGATCCTCCTGAGGGAAATAGAGTGGTTAGGGTCATATGGAATCCACTCAAAACTAGTTTTCAACTGGAGTCCTTCCAGGATCCTGTCTGCCTCTTTCCAGCCTTCCTCCTTTCTGTTGTATAAGAAGGGACCTAGCTGATTTCTCACTTTCAACTGTGATTTCTTGTTTTTACTCTGAAAGTGTAGGTAATCTGAATTCCCAAATTGCCTGAAATATTCTAAGGCAAACAGTCTCATGGGAACGTACCTTGGCAGTCTAAATGGATTTAACTCACATCCATACACCCTAATGACTGTGTGATTCTGGTAGAAGTACCAGTTGCCGATGTTGTAAAGCTTGTTCAAATGAAGAATTCTTTTCATGTCCTCGGTCAGTCTAGGAGGAGGGGCACCTTGCAGCACTGTTAGGGCTGGATGGACAAATAAATCAATAAACTCACAGTATGTATAAGGTGATACTGAGGTACGATGGAACACAGGGGTCCAAAAAACAACTGATCTTGGGGTTCCTTGGGCGTTGAGTGGCCTCAAAGGGACAGAGAAGGTAGCTGGCTGGTTGAACAAGAACAAATGGTATATGTAGGAGGTGTATTTGAACAGCCTCTCCCTCTTCAAGTTCATGAACTGGTCATGAATCTTCTCAGCTATATAAGTTGCATAATCATAGTAGATAGCTGGAGGCTTACCCGGGGCAAATATGGACAGCATTGCCAATATGCAATCATCTACATCTTCCAGTCCTCTGAATCCTAGGACATAGCTAATCAAGTCCACCATCATCTTGCCCAACTCATTCAGGTATTGGTAACCAATGGGAGGGGTTCTGACTGCTTCAGAGCTAGGTGTAACAAATAGCTGGTTAATCTTCACAATCTGGTCATTAGACAGGTTGTTTCCTCTCCTTATCAAATCTTGCATGGAAAGAGGGGTCAGTTTCTTGGCTGTATGGAAATGCAGCATCTGATTTATACTCTGTGGAGTGATCTGAAACAGGACCAGGCCTGTGGGGCTAATGACTGCCCTTTGGCTGGGGTCATAGCACTCTTGGCAGCTGTATATGAGCTCTGGCATTGGATTGACTTGGGGAAGGTTGTATATGGGCAAGTTTGATTCCCAAATCCCCAGGATATCTGCTCCACTCATGTGCTGGGCTCTCAGTTCATTAAACATTAGGACATTATACTTAGTTCCCATAGGGAACCAGTCTAACATCTGGTAATCCATGTCTCCCAGGGCTTGCCATGCTAATTCTTGGTGGGGGGCATTGATAGGCTTAATATTGAGAGCAATGGGAGTCTCCATAGCTTGTGAAGGGATAAACTGTTGCAATTGGACAAGTGAGTGGCAAAGACAGACTGCAGATTGCCCTCTGTGGTAAAACTTGATTTTCTGAACTGTCAGAGGGGAATTGACCAGCTAGAAATTGAAATACTGCTGGTAATTGGTTACAGAGATTCTTTTGGTGCTCAATTTAGCTCCTGGTAGTAATTCCGAGGTATTCAGAGGGGCATTAGCCGAGAAAACGCAGGACGAGGGGTTTTTAGATGAATTGCAGTTTGTTACCACTCTGCAGGGAACTTTTGGACTTCACAGGGACAATGGTGGAGGTATAACCCGGTTCTAGCGGTGAAAAAGTCTGTTTTACGGTCCTATTGTGCCTGTGAGTAGTTTAGAGAAGAATGCAGGTCGTATGGAGGGCAGGGCAGGGTAAATACCTGTAATTCGACGTGCAGAAGTCGTGGTAAGGTGTAGCGCAGTTGCTGGAGCGGTCGCCTTGGTTGAATTTACAGGTTGGCGAAAATCCGGGCAGAGACGGTTAAACAGAGAGTTGAGCAGAAATAACAGTGAAATGGTAAAAATTGCGCGAAATTTGGTTAATATGCGATTTTTTACCCATTTGGCGCTTTTATAGGATGACGTCAGCATGACGTCATTGGTGGGTCACGGTGATGTGACGTCAGCTGACGTCATCGGGGAGGACGTGGCAGCAGACGACCGGTCAACGGGGGTGAGGTGGCAGTCCAATCAGCAGTGAGCTGGACGCGGCGGGACGGTCAAATAGCGGACGGGCGGAGGTTAGGCCGTGAAGGTTACGGTTAAGGCTCTAACCGTCACGGTCTCTCGGGGCGGTTAGAGTACGGTGCCCAGGGTGTCAGAGGGAGCTCCGAGACGGTCTAACGGGCGACGCGTGGCTGAGGCATGACGAGGCGCAACGTCATGTTCTCGGGAGGTAACGGGCGGACGTGGACGGCGTTCCGATATTGTGGTGGGCCGTCGGATCTGGAAGACTTGATCCGACGGCTGGCGGAGGTGTAAGGTGCACGGCGGATAGGGCGGCGGAAAATTAACAGTTTGTGGGTTTTGGCATAGTTTTTCAAATGTTTTTTCTGCCCACCCGCGCTTGCCTTTGGGAACGTGCCGAAAGCGGGATTTGATTTTTGTAAGGTTTGCAGAGGGTTTTGTGGGCTAGAGGGGTTTAGAGAGGGGTTTATACCCATGCAAAGGTATTTTTTGATGGGAAAAGATCTGCAGCAAAGGGAGAGTATCAGAGATAGGTTCACCATGGTGGCCAGATGCCACTATGATCCCTATTTGCAGATTTCTCGGCTATTATGCCTAGGGGAGGGAAATATATATCATTTGGGGTTTTATACACCTTAGTGTTATTATTATTAAGGGTAGGGGTGAAATGGGGAATTACATAGTAGAATTAGGAGTTAGTATGAGGGAAGGAGGGGAATCTTTGAGAAAGGGGATGTTAATGATGGAGTAAAGGGGAAAAAGTGAAGTTAGTGATGCCTTCTGCTGTGAATCCATGAAATTCACCACCTTTTTTGCTGATATGTCCCTTGCCTTGGCAAAATATCTTCGACAACTATGTAATGGTGAACCTGTCCTTTCTGCAACCACAACTGCCTACCCAACTATTTCACCTAACATTTTTTAGTTTCTTCTTGGAGGGGCACTTAGACTTGCAACCCTCAATTGCCTTTTCTTTTCTTTGGCTTTTTCCTTTTTTACTCTATCTGCTTCTACCCTTATCTCTTCCAAGGTCCCAGATTAGGCTTTTGGGAACCTTTGTTTCTCTACCTGAACTACTTGTCTGCCAAGATTAAGCTGTTTGGACAGACTTCTTTCTCTATTCTACAACTCAAAATTGAAACATGGCATGATCCAGATTAGACTGTTGAATCATCCATAAAATTTGTAATAAGGTCCTCAATATCTGAAGAAATTTCACACACCTCTGATTACCTGGAAATATGGGATCTTTGTGCTTAACAAAGCAGAGCATATTTGGATTTTCAATAATCAATCATGAAATATGAAACCTATTACTATAGGTATCCAACATTCCCCTCGAAAAGTGATAATTTCCTAAACAGGAAAAGTTGGAGTATCCGACTCTTTATCACTATGCATTATTTTCTGACAATGTATTGGCTGCATCTGTGGTTGTGAATTTAACTATCTTGAATGCTAAGGTGAAGTGTTATTAATTTAAATTACTCTAAAGTTTGGAAGTCCAACAGTTTTGCTACATTTTACATTTAATATTTGAATCTCATTGTAGGTGATTTACATGTGTTTGCAGGAATCTGAGAAACATTTATTTCATCTCATCATGGACAAGTTAAATTTTGGGGCCATGAAAATTTGGTTTTTACTTAATCCCCCAGGGAAAGCTATGATACATGTAGAAAATGTTGATGATTTTAAATGGCTCAATTCCTCCTATTTCCCTGTGCTTCGCCAACTTGAATCCGCAGCTATTAAAGAGTATTATTTCAAGGTAGATCACTCGACTACACTCTCATCACTTTCCTCCAATTTGAAATATATAAATCCAAAATATTTATCTGTGCTAAATCATCTTCATTTCTATCTTCCACAAGTTTATCTCAAAATGGATAAGATCCATTTCTTAGATGATGATATTGTGGTGCAAAAAGATTTGATGCCCTTGTGGTTAGTAGATCTTCATGGAAAGGTTAATGGTTCAGTGGAAACTTGCAGAGAAAGCTTTCGCTAGTTTGACAAATACCTTAATTTTTCCAAACCGCACATAGCCAGGCACTTTGATCCTAATGCTTGTGGTTGGGCATATGGGATGAATATATTGGATCTCAAAGAATGGGAGAAACAAGATATAACTGGAATATATCACAAATGGCAGAACATGGTAAGTGTGTAGTGTGGTTTATTTATGTTAATTCTTGTGATGCTTACTTTAAAGTATTTGAAGTAAATCTGAAGTAATTAGCTAGAAAACTTAATGGGTTTTCCTTTGTTCGATTTATAAGTTTTTCTTTTATTGTATGTTAGAATGAGGATAGATTGTTGTGGAAGCTTGGAACACTACCCCCTGGATTGAACATTTTATGGCTTGACGCATCCTTTGGACAAGTCTTGGCATGTGCTGCGTTTAGCACATAATCCTAACGTGGACTGTTTAGACATTGGAAATGCAGCTATTGTTGATTACAATGGAAACATGAAACCTTGGTTAGAGCTGGCAATGATGAAGTGCAGGCCTTACTAGACAAAATATATAAAATATGATCACCCTTTCTACCAACAGTTCAATATAAATGAATAGTTGTGACCTTAATATTCATAGTGTAAATGCCCTTGATTCTGGTTGATAATTCATTATAATTCATTTGCTTTTGGAGTTCCACAGAAGGTTTCTAGTTTATGGCATAATGAGTTAGGTTTTTGGAGGTGCAGTGGCCTAGCCAAGTTTAAGATTTACAAATTTTATGCCCTCATTGTATTCATTCATAGTTGGAAGTAAACTCCTATATAAGTATTCTTTTCTTTGTTAGTTAATATTTCTCTTTCATTAATTAATTACACAAATTGTTCTTCCAAGAACACAAAGAAGTACGAGACACAAAGATTTAGGCAGTCAAGGCAGGGCAAAACCTCTCAATAGGGGAAAACCCAACAATCCTCCTCTTATTGAATTTATTCAAAATGAGATATCCAACACAAGACCAAAGAGTTCCTCCAAGTCAGCCCTCCTCTTTAAGTCAAGGTCAATAGTTGAGTCTCTGCCTAGTCAAAGTCAAAAGAAACTTCTGAATTTCTGTCCTTATTGCAAGTTTAGTCTCTTATTATAATACAATGACTTCCAATTACAAGCTCTTTGCCTTCTATTACTGATCTTTGGTTACTATAGCAAACCCATGACTCTTTACCACGGATATTTAGATCCTGTTGCAAATAGATAGCTTTAGATTGAAATTTGGATTAGTCATAGACTTCGGTTTCTTCAAGTTTTGTAGACTTCTTTTTGTCCTTAGTTTCACTTCTCCCGTTGGATTACAGACTTTGAACTTTTTCACTTTCTTGGTTGCTAGCCAAAAGAGGTCAAATATAGGCTAAAACGCTTGGATATCATTCTCCATGGGCTTTGACTTAACTAAACAAAGAGTGACTATGCCAGGATTGTTGCCTTTATAATGTTTGAAATGTCCTGCAATCTTTGCCTGTGACAAGATGCAATAGCCCTAATTGGACAACACTAAAACTAGCTCAATTTTGTGTTTAGCTGCCATGACATATTACTTCATTTTCCAATAGCAGCTATGTTGCAATAGTCTCACATGGAGCAAGGGTTAATTTTCACATGGACATCTCTCTTTTGACAATGAAGGCAATGTGCTAGGCTCTCATCTAATATATGTTCCTAATATATAATAAACTTATGGTGTATGAGTTATCATCATTCTTACTCCTTAGTTATATTATATGTGCTCCCTGTATTTGTGCTCATGGCTGAAATAAATAACTCCATTGAATTTCTATTAGCATCATTCAGAAACTCTTGATTGATTGATTCTCTATGAAATGCATCAGGTCTAAGTTACTCATAATCCACTTTCTTGTTGAGTTAGAGATCAATTGCCATGGTTCTGGAGTTGTTGCATTTCCTCAAGGAGTTGCTAATTTGGTTCTTGTACGACTGTTAAGAATTTCTCTCTCCTCACCAGGAGTGTTCTTAAGCATTCTTGGGTGGATTTCTACTTACTAAAGTCGTTTCCCTCTCCCTTGAACATTTTATTCATTTGCTGGGGTGAGTTTGAGCTCAATCTTGATTGTCAAAGAGGCCATAGATACTAGACAAGGCTGTACATAATTGTAGGAGATCATTGGCTTTCCAATATCCATTCATTCGCATAAATCCATCGAATACATGGGTGCTGAAATCTACAAGGAAAAGCATTCTTGATGTGTATATATGGTAGAATGTAATTATATTATAATGTTGTTAAATTGAGATTCATTACTTGAGTGATTCAAATTATATGTTGTTTCAATGGTATTGGGAATCATTACATGAGAACCCATTAACTACAATTATTCACCAATAATATCCAGAGGTTGTTCTGTACTAGAATGATGATTGTCAAGTATGATGTATAATGAGGATAAGGTTGAAGAAATGAGTGAGGAGAAATTGCATTCAAGGGGCAGTGTGAATGAAAGTTGTACTGTAGAAAAATAAAATACAACAGTATGGACAAATATGGACAAATTCTGATGAAGAACATGCAACATCAGCCAACTTCGATGAAAACACAAAGTGTGAACAGTTTGAGCTGTCTGATTTTTCACTTATTGCATATTCAACTGGTGGATCTGTATCTTCTTGTATTGATAATATGGAAGATCAAGATTACATACAACAATGTATACACACTTTTACCTTAATGAAAAGTGTTGGGCAAAAGACCCTCAAGGAAAACTCCCCTGAGACAAGTATCAAGTCAGCAAGCAAAAACTGTTGTAAATTTTCTAGCAGTCAATTGTCCAAGGGTGATTTTTGGATGCCCTCACAAGAACTAAAGATTGTATCCCACTATCCAAAGGATCTTCTCTCAACTAAAAAGGGTAAGCTAATAAATGCTTATGGGGAAAGGCACAACACATTTATCTTTGGTTGGGAGTTTATCCATATTGCCCATGATGTAAATAGTTATAATGTCATGTTGAGTAGATTTTTGGCACACCTTTAAGAAGGTATCATTATCGAATGGGGGCTAGAAATCTAAAATGTTATCCACTGAATTAGATATAGGATTATGTTTGTCTAGATGGGAAGGTTTATATAGTTTGAGTTTGTACGAATTAATTATTGGAGAATACCCCATTGCAGAGGAAGATTTGGGTTGAATGAAATTTGATGAACCTACTGTAGAATATGTGAGCTAATTTTTTTATTTTTAATATATTTTTGCCTTATACTATTTCTTAGGACGGATGGCATATGATATGTGTTGGGTCGTTAATATGCCATTATTATTATCACTTTTGAACACTTATCCCACCCATTTCCACTATTCTTCATCATATCATTTGTTATAATTTATCATTTAAATCCATTTTATAAATGATTTATGCTCTTATGAATGAATATTATCTATTCTCCTTTATTTCTAATAAATTGATGATTTTGCGTGATTTTATCAATGATAGTTTTAATAAATCAGTTATAACATTATTTACCATTCTTAGCCTCCAAGATAATTTTCAGATTGAATATTTGATTTTTAAAAAGCGCCAACTCAGAAATGCGCTGGAATAAGGAGTGACAGTTTTGCGGTTGAGATTTTGAGCAAATGGAGCAGAATCTGGAAAATCTGGAACATGGGTTTTGTCCAGAACGGGCCCAATTAACTTTAATGAAGAACGGTTTGCCCAAATTAAACTTGTACTGAGAGAAACGCAGGGTTCTTTGAGCACGATTTTCTCAGATTTGTTGTTGCGGCCATCCTCCAAATCTCAGCTGCAAATCCAAATTCGTCTTACTCTTGTTGAAAGCTGGAAGGAAATATATCTTATTTTTGATCAATTGGTTAGAAGTAAACCAATTTTGTAATGTAAATAATGTTGTAGTTATCTCTATTGTAACTGCTCTCTGATCTCTCTCTATTTAAATGAAAACAGAGATCAGAGATGGGGATGACTTCAGGGTGATTTCAGGAATTCGAATAATGGAAGAATGATAGAAAAATGATGAAGAATGATGGTGGATTATCCATGATAGGATAGGGATTGTTGCATGCTGTAATTCTCAAGCATTTGCTGTTGTAATGATTCCACAATTTGTTGATTAATACATGATTTGGGAGTTGCTGTTCATTCTTTTCCTTCTGAAGTAACCCAGCAGCGTCCGCTGGCGGCTAAGGGCCCAGCCTCTGGTGGAGTATGCTGCTGCTACTGTATATTATATTCTTTTGATTTCTGCGTGGTTTGCTTATCTTTATTGCTCGGTAATCTGACATGCTTTTTCATATGCTATTCCATGCTCTGCTACGATTAATTCATTAATGGTTTCTTCAGGAAATTTATGTAGTGACTTTGTATTGTATGAGTGAATCTTTTCAGAGTTGATTGCATGTTTCTGTTACAGAGCATTTGTACTGAATATTACTGTTGTTGGATTCATTTGAAATCCTGATTATTGGAATCCGAAAAGTGATATTATTCTATTTGGAAACATAGTCGTATTCACCTTAATTGTCAGATTACCATATTAGCGTGTCGTGTGTATGTATGGTTGATTCTTGCTAATTCATCAATGAGTGCTATTCCATAAAGTACATTCCATCCAATTTTCCTTAAGAAAGAAGATTGCTATTTTATTGCAGAATGTGAGTTTAGTTCTGACTCGCGAGACTTAGTTTATTTGATTATTGTTCCATTTACTGCTTGCTGTTCCATTTCCTGTTTGTTATTCCATTTTACTTTCTGCCGTTCCATTTACTTGCATTTGCTTCTTTGGTGTGAGAGAAGGTCTAAGGCTATAGTGAGCCAGCAAGTCGCTGCTTAGCTCCCAGACCTATGGTCCATGCTCTAGTTTCCTTTCCATCAGTTTCTAGAGGGATGGGTTATCGCTTCCGCACCCTTGACTGATAAGCTGCCTTGTTCTTTTAAAGTAATTTAGTCATAGCTTGCTCAGTGAATAGTTGGATTTCAGAGCATTTGAGTTTATGTTATTGTTAGATTTCGTTTTCAAGCATTCATTTACTCTTGGGTTTTAAGCACTATACTGCAAAACATTACTCTTAAGTAAATAGCCGCCTCAGACTGAGTACACTCTTGAAATAAAAAGTCGTCCCTGGGTTGATAATTAATGTGAAGGTAATTAGGAGTTTAAAAGACACCTTTTTATCGCTCCACATTTTGGCGCCGTTGCCAGGGAGAGTGTAGCCATTTCTAAAGAGTAGTGTGAATCTGATGAGTGCCTGCTAGGGAAGAGTTGGATCTTAAAAACGGAAGGTAAGAACCTGCGTACGGAGCATGTAAAAGCCCTGCTCCCCCATCCGCTTTCCAGCAGGACTGTTAAAGAACCTAGGGTAGAAATAGATGTTTGAATTTTTGAATGATTAGGAAAAAGATAGAAATTTTTAAAAAAATGAATCACATGATCTCACGCAAGTGGTGATGTAAGCACCACCCATTTCACTAACCGATTGACAGGAACATTTGAAGAAGGAGCCTCGAAGAAAACACATGAAGAACATCTTATATTATGGTAAGAAATGGCTCACGTTTCTACTTTTGAATTTCCTATCAAAGATCTAGGAGAAGTGACACAAATGCACATAATTCCCCCAGCTTTACCAAATTTTCATGGTTTAGCAAATGAAGATCCAGATACATTTTTATTTGAGTTCGAAATACTTTGTAGAGGATATGATTATTGTACTAATGATGAAAGATTGAAAGTGTTTCCTCTTACTCTAAAAGGAGCAGCTCTCCGATGGTTCATGAGCCTAGGTGGGAATTGCATCCAAACATGGGAGGACATGAAGAACATATTCTTGAAGAAGTACCAAGACTATTGCAAATCCAATGAAGATATTTTTGGTATGATACAATGGGAAGATGAAAGTTTGGAGGATTATGTAGATCGATTTCATTATAACCTTCAAAAATCAAAGCATAAGCATTTGGAAAAAGAGATCTTAAAAACACTCCTTTTTAAAGGAATCAAAGAGGAATGTTTAGAAATCTTAAATCTGATAGGAAAAGGTGATGTTTTTCAGTTATCATATGATGATGTTTGTGAGTTGTGTATAAGGTATTCAAGAGGAATCTCCAAGGCTGGTAAGAATTCTAGAGATGTTTGTTCTTTGTTTTCCAATCTGCTACAAGAACAGGAGACATAAGAGCTGAAATCAATGATTTACTTGAACATTTTAAAGTTGATTTTATTAGCTCTCTAAGTTCAAAATTTAATGCTTTGCAGGTTCAGAAAAATCAAGAATTGGATGAAGTGTTTTACCCTCATGACCGAAAGGAGCATCTCATAGATACTCACTCTTCCTTATCTAGGATGGAAGTAGCATATCAGAGAGATGAGGAAGCTGCAACAAGGTCAAAACCATGGAAATCATGGCCTACAGGTATCATTCAAAACACTTCTTACTTGCATAATCCATTATGGAATATTAATGTGTTAGGGCAGCCATGTCAATCTCAATATAACCACCACCAATCTTGTCTACAAGTTTGGCATGGTTCACCTTATGATTGCATGACTACTCTCCCCCATCTTGTAGCACAAGCACATTCTCCATATTCTCCACCAGCTCTTCCACAATATCTTGCTTGCCCATCAAAACCATTCACACAACCCAATCAACCATATCATCAATATGCTCCATTCCTTACACATTTTCCTGCTCAACTAATTCCACACCCTCACCATAATAAACCAGTACAACATACTTACAATGTTGAACTGGAAAATTTACCCACCCTTCCCACCCATTCTATTTCACATGTGTTATTAGAGAAAACCTACAATGAGATTCAGAATGTTTCAAATGCAAAAATTGTAGAAGCTATGGAGGAAAATGAGGTTTCTTTTACTATGCATCAACAAGCTATTTTAAAAGCTCAAGAACTTCATGATATGATGGCTATGCAAAATAAAAAAAAATAAAGGATATATTGAAGATTGGTTTCACTCCATCATTTGTTTGCAACATCACTCTATGCTTCAACAATTTTTGATACCATTTTTTGAAGGGAAGTTGGCTTCTCATACCCTAATATCCATTAACATGCATTTTTCAAATTTGGGTATGTGCATACGTGAAGCCTTACTTCGAAAATGGCTTCATTGGAAGTACTCATATACGCAGTAATATTCATTTTTCAAATCAAAATAGGTTAGTGAAGAAAATAAAATAAATAGGGGAATAAATAAATGCATTTTGTTTTTTTATGTAAAACTAGTTGTTTTTTGTTGCAACATGCTATGCAAATCAACATCGATGATAAATGTTTCAATTCATTTGTGTATGTAGATGATTTATAATAGAAATAACAATTCTACAAACACATATATTCATCTTTATCACCAATTTGAAAAAATGCTTGAATATCATTTTTTTGGCTTGCGGGCTTGATGAACTTTCTGGAAAAACAGTCGGGACAGTCATGTTTTGAGGGACCAAAAGTGAATATTTTTAAAACCTGTTTCTACCCTAGGTAGCCCTTTATTTCTAATTTCTAACCCAATTTGAACCACTCAATTTGGATTTGAAACGAAAAAGTTAGAAACAAAACATTGACAGGGTGTCTAGTGGGCAGCTCAGGAACAGAGCTGGGACAGTCAGTTTTTGGAGGCCTAAATGAATGAATTTTTAAAACCTGTTTCTATGGTAGATTCCCCTATGAATCTAGTTTACAATGAAATTGGAATCACTCATTTTTGATATCGTATGGGGAAGTTATGATCAAAATACTGACTGTCTATTGTAAATCAGCACCCTTAAAACTATGTCTTTCCGGCTGTTCCTTACAGTATTTGACCTATCAATTCTTCTTCTCTTCAAAACCTGTTTCTATTGGAAATAAATAAATGAATATAATTTCATTTCCAATTTGAATCCTTTGAATCCGACATCAAACGAAAAAATTATGCTTGAAATATCAACTGTTGGTCTAGGCTGGGTAATCGAAAATGACTCTGTTATGCAGGTTGTTATAACTAAAATTGACATATCATATCATTGAATTTTTAAAACCTGTTTCTACTGGAGATATACCTTTGAATTAGCTCTCATTTAGCTTTGGAATCACTCAATTTGGACAAAAAAACAAAGAAGTTGTGATTAAAACACTGCTGGTTAGTATGGTCGACCACTGCTCTCCCGCAGGTAACAAATAAATTTTACTTTGTTATTTTCTCCTTGGATTTGTTCTATAGAGTAACTACTTGTTAGTTTTTTTTGCATAATTCTTGGATTAGGGGAGCCGTGCACCTCTCTTTCTCCATGATTTAATGTTTTATTGCAGGTAGACACTCGTTTTTTGCAGGTCCTGGGAAAATAAAGAAGGTCAATTTATGGACGAGTGATTTTTCAAAGAAATTTTTATAAAACAAAGGAATTTTATCCAACTCATTACCCAACGGATTCATAATAGAAAAAATGAAGAATTGATTTCGATTTGAAGATTCATGTCTTGTCACTGCTGCCAAAACATTTTTCAAAAAGATAATTTTTTTTACATAATATCATAGCTGTTGTAACTTAATTTACATATTGCTTTTAAATAAAATGTTGTTTCTTTTCTAATTTCTCTTATATTTTGTGTTTCAGGTGTTGCTTCATTCAAAGTGTAACTCATCCTTAGCATGAATGTCGTGAACAGCTAATTTGTTTTTTGCATGCTTTCATTTTATGATTGTCTATTTTGTTGTTCCTTTTTCATGTTTTGCTGTTCCTTTTCGAAATGGAACAACACTTCTGCACTTTCACGTTTTGCTGTTCCTTTTCGAAATGGAACAACACTTCTGCACTTTCACGTTTTGCTGTTCCTTTTCGAAATGGAACAGCACTTCTGCACTTTCACGTTTTGTTGTTCCTTTTCGAATGGAACAGCACTTCTGCACTTTCACGTTTTGCTGTTCCTTTCCGAATGGAACAACACTTCTGCACTTTCACATTTTTGTTGTTCCTTTCCGAATGGAACATCACTTCTGCACTTTCACGTTTTTCTGTTCCTTTTCGGAATGGAACAACACTTCTGCACTTTCACATTTTGCTGTTCCTTTCCGAATGGAACAACACTTCTGCACTTTCACGTTTTGCTGTTCCTTTTCGAATGGAACAGCACTTGTGCACTTTTCATTTTTGTTGTTCCTTTTCCAAAGGAACGACACTTGCATTTTGTTATTCATTTTCCAAAAGAATGACATTTTTAGTTTTTGCTGTTCCTTTTTCCAAAGGAATGACATTTCCATTTTGACGCTTTTTGTGTGTATTTTTGTTTTTTTGCTGTGCATTTTCTTTGTTGTTCCCTACACGGAACACCACTTTTTGAGTGTTTTTGCTGTTCATTCAAAAGAGAAACACTTTGGGAATATTTTTGAGAGAAACCCTTTCCTTCCTCTTGTAGGATTATTCCTAGTTCATCCCAACCACATTTTACTGGTCCCCTTTTATGGCATGAAGTACACTACTTTTATGAGGACAAGATATATGGATTTTTTTAAAGCAAAGTTAATATCATTCACGTTATGATCTTTAACAGGACAACTCCTTGATGATAGATTCTTTTCAAAAGGCACACAATTATTTATATATCACTTTACTGCATTGTTTTCTGTTGAACATGATATTGATTGATCATCTTAATACCATGCTGGTTCCACCCTTCCTGGTTATAATCTTCTCTGTCTGTAATAAATGAGATTATGGGTATATTTTTTTTCTATTGACATGTTCAACTTCTTCCACTATCCCTGCTCTTAAGGAGTACTGAGCCTCCCTCTTTTTATCATCAAAATGTGTAATAATAACAAAATTTTGTTCGCAGATGGAGGATAGGGGGTCTCATTACGAGCCAGCCTACCATGTTCATAAGGTTGTAACAAAGTGACATTCCCATTATGGCCACCACACCAGGGTTATGATCCATTGGATAGCCAAATTATCCTTGGAACAGGAGGTCTCATCACGAGCCGACCTGATCACTTTTGCTACATCCCAGTGAATGGCAGTGTGATTATCTGGTTACCACGCCAGCACACTGATCTCTTCTGTAGAACAGCACTGTAACTCTCCATTTATAAATTGAGGATCCTGGCTCATATGGGTTAAAAAGCAACCCTGCCGAGGCTATGGACGCCTGCTGGCAGTAGCGGCTCTGCTTATGGTATTAAAGTTATATCTTATCGTCAATTATTATTATAATACCCTTTTCTTATTTTATTTTTTTTATCAGAGAAGTTATTTACTTAACTTTTTTTCCTTTTTTGAACCTTTATGCATGAGAAATTGTTTTATGATCAATCACATCATTTTCAGCTAGAATACCGTCAGCAAAGCATCTTTTTAGCATATTGTTGTCCTTTTTCGTTTTGCATAAACTATCATCACTCCAAAGCGTCCTATCTCTTATTCATAACTATCTTTACACACTTTGCTCTCAATATAACCATAACTTTCACCGTCCTATCATTGATAAGTGTACTCTGCCTGCCTTACTGATATATTGTTCATTCCATTACCTTGCCGTCAGCACCACCCCTTTCATATGCTTTATGGTTATGGAACCCATTTTCCAATTGGACGAGGGAATGTATGCATTATGGGATTGCATGCGATATGATTACTGCACTTTGCCATACCTTGTTGATTTGACAACATATTAGTATTGCATGTATACATAAGTTTTTCTAATTGCAATTTTGCATGCATCTTATCTGTTGCTATTCAAAGCTAACACTATGGATTCAAGAACATTGTATGCAAAATAGTGCTTTGTTTACAGGAGAACAACAAGTATGCAGGGGAAATTCTATTCACAGTATGACCACACTATTGCAACTAACAGAAGCGACTCGAGCAATTTGCGAACATGAACAACTCTTCAGACATTATGTGCTTACCTGGATTCCACCTTTTGCACCAACTTTGCCTACATCAGCTTCAACAACTGTCAATACATATATGTCATTCGACATTTTTCTTTTGGAGGTAAAACTTGAGGTAAAATAGCATAATTTTCTAATTTATTACGAATTTAGGAGAATTTACTGAACATCCATTTTGAGCATTATTTACCATCCTTCATTTCATAGTTTTTACCACTTCCAATTTTTCAGCAGCATATCATTTCCGAGTGTGGGGGAGTGTTCCTTCATTTCTTTCTTATGACCATGTCATTCATATTCTTTATCATCCATTGCTATTCTTATTCATTCTCAACACCTCCCTTATTTCATGTTGTTTTACACCAAGCATAGAATTCAACAGCTGGTAGCAACCACCTCTATTTGTTTTCTAGCATCGCATGAGGACATGCTAATTTTTCAGAGAGGGGGAGGAATTGCTATGCATGATGGATGTTTTCTACTTTCTTCCTTATTTAAGGCATACAATTTCATTTTTACATAGTGCAGAAATTGATTTCCACATATTTTTAAAAACTATGAACTCAATTCTTGTAATTTTTGGAAAACACATACGTATCATCAATACAAACCCACACAATTTCAAGAAATATTGGTTCATAAATTGCGGAAATCATGCACTCTCACCTACAGCCATTTTGTTTATATCTCATGATCCATGCATCAAAATGATCTGATTTTTGGATCATAGAAGCCTTCATATATTACAAATCTACTTGCAACATTTCAAGAAAATCTGGTTTGTAGTTTTTGACAAAATGGTTAATGAAGTTTGCTGTTATCTATATCATATTTTGTTGCAACTTCATATATACATATAATTGAATGTCAATGTAAAAATTGTTATGCCTTCATCAAGATTACTAAAAGTAAATATTCATTAATTAAGGAAGAATTCATTTGTTCTATCCATTTCATGAGCTGAGATGAACATATTTGCTTGGTTAACACATGGTTTCTGTCTTTGGGTTGCATGAGGACATGCAATATATTCAATTTTCGTTGCATGAGGACATGCAACATATTGAGTGTGGGGGTATGTTGGGTCGTTAATATGCCATTATTATTATCACTTTTGAACACTTATCCCACCCATTTCCACTATTCTTCATCATATCATTTGTTATAATTTATCATTTAAATCCATTTTATAAATGATTTATACTCTTATGAATGAATATTATCTATTCTCCTTTATTTCTAATAAATTGATGATTATGCGTGATTTTATCAATGATAGTTTTAATAAATAAGTTATAACATTATTTACCATTCTTAGCCTCCAAGATAATTTTCAGATTGAATATTTGATTTTTAAAAAGCGCCAACTCAGAAATGCGCTGGAATAAGGAGTGACAGTTTTGCGGTTGAGATTCTGAGCAAATGGAGCAGAATCTGGAAAATCTGGAACATGGGTTTTGTCCAGAATGGGCCCAATTAACTTTTACAAAGAACGGTTTGCCCAAATTCGACTTGTACTGAGAGAAACGCAGGGTTCTTTGAGCACGATTTTCTCAGATTTGTTGTTGCGGCCATCCTCCAAATCTCAGCTGCAAATCCAAATTCGTCTTGCTCTTGTTGAAAGCTGGAAGGAAATATATCTTCTTGTTGATCAATTGGTTAGAAGCAAACTAATTTTGTAATGTAAATAATGTTGTAGTTATCTCTATTGTAACTGCTCTCTGATCTCTCTATATTTAAATGAAAATAGAGATCAGAGATGGGGATGACTTCAGGGTGATTTCAGGAATTCGAATAATGGAAGAATGATAGAAAAATGATGAAGAATGATGGTGGATTATCCATGATAGGATAGGGATTGTTGCATGCTGTAATTCTCAAGCATTTGCTGTTGTAATGATTCCACAATTTGCTGATTAATACATGATTTGGGAGTTGCTGTTCATTCTTTTCCTTCTGAAGTAACCCAGCAGCGTCCACTGGCGGCTAAGGACCCAGCCTCTGGTGGGGTATGTTGCTGCTATTGTATATTATATTCTTTTGATTTCTGTGTGGTTTGCTTAGCTTTATTGCTCGGTAATCTGACATGCTTTTTCATATGCTATGCCATGCTCTGCTACGATTAATTCATTAATGGTTTCTTCAGGAAATTTATGTAGTGACTCTGTATTGTATGAGTGAATCTTTTCAGAGTTGATTGCATGTTTCTGTTACAGAGCATTTGTACTGAATATTACTGTTGTTGGATTCATTTGAAATCCTGATTATTGGAATCTGAAAAGTGATATTATTCTATTTGGAAACATAGTCGTATTCACCTTAATTTTCAGATTACCATATTAGCGTGTCGTGTGTATGTATGGTTGATTCTTGCTAATTCATCAATGAATGCTATTCCATAAAGTACATTCCATCCAATTTGCCTTAAGAAAGAAGATTGCTATTTTATTGCAGAATGTGAGTTTAGTTCTGACTCGCGAGACTTAGTTTATTTGATTACTGTTCCATTTACTGCTTGCTATTCCATTTCCTGTTTGCTATTCCATTTTACTTTCTGTCGTTCCATTTACTTGCATTTGCTGCTTTGGTGTGAGAGAAGGTCTAAGGCTGTAGTGAGCCAGCAAGTCGCTGCTTAGCTCCCAGACCTATGGTCCATGCTCTAATTTCCTTTCCATCAGTTTCTAGAGGGATGGGTTATCGCTTCCGCACCCTTGACTGATAAGCTGCCTTGTTCTTTTAAAGTAATTTAGTCATAGCTTGCTCAGTGAATAGTTGGATTTCAGAGCATTTGAGTTTATGTTATTGTTAGATTTCATTTTCAAGCATTCATTTACTCTTGGGTTTTAAGCACTATACTGCAAAACATTACTCTTAAGTAAATAGCCACCTCAGACTGAGTACACTCTTGAAATAAAAAGTCGTCCCTGGGTTGATAATTAATGTGAAGGTAATTAGGAGTTTAAAAGACACCTTTTTATCGCTCCACAATATGTAGGAAGCTTTTCACTCTATAGAAGATATTCATGGCGTTGTGTATGGTCAGGAAGATTCCTAAACCTCAAATGACGACAATCTGCTATTCAAAGTTAACAAAGATATTTTGGATATTAGAAAGTCATTTGTATCATGCTTATGCATGGTACAAGCTCTATATCCTCTAGAAAAGCTACAATAAATACTTAGCATAGAAGGATTTGTAGCTGATGGCATCATCTGGATTGTTGGCTACCATTGTGAAATGGGTTGAGGGAAATGTGTAGAAAAATCATATTCTAGAAACCATTTATCTTTGGTTGGGAGTTTACCCATATTGCCCATGATATAAATAGTTATAATGTCATGTTGAGTAGATTTTTTGCACACCTTTAAGAAGGTATCACTATTGAATGGGGGCCAAAAATCTAAAATGTTATCTATTGAATTAGATATAGGATTATATTTGTTTAGATCGGAAGGTTGATATAGTTTGATCTTGTAGGAATTAATTATTGGAGAATACCCTATTGTAGAGGAAGCTTTGGGTTG
This sequence comes from Pinus tabuliformis, assembly GCA_031772625.1. Lineage (NCBI taxonomy): Eukaryota > Viridiplantae > Streptophyta > Pinopsida > Pinales > Pinaceae > Pinus > Pinus tabuliformis. The sequence goes on from CM062806.1 coordinate 370,073,470, forward strand.
AATGAAATTTCATGAACCTACTATGGAATCTATGAGCTAAATTATTTTTATTTTTAAAATATTTTTTCCTTATACTATTTTTTGTAACAGATGGCATATGATATGTAGGAAGCTTTTCACTCTATAGAAGATATTCATGTCCTTGTGTATGGTCAAGAATATTCCTAAACCTCAAATGACGACAATCTACTATTCAAAGTTAACAAAGATATTTTAGATATTAGAAAGTCATTTGTATCATGCTTATGCATGGTACAAGCTCTATATCCTCCAGAAAAGCTACAATAAATACTTAGCATAGAAGGATTTACAGTTGATGGCATCATCTAGATTGTTGGATGCCATTTCTATTATGCCCTATGATCACAAGCATGGGGCTTGCCATTTTGAACTGGAGAATGAGAAGGGAAGAAGTTAAAGAATGGCTAGTCTTCTAAGTTCTGGGATTTAGTTTGGATTCTAAAATGGATACCAGAGAAGTGGTAAGTTATTTCAATGAAAGGGCTTAAGTTCATCTGTCACTGTTTGAGATTTTTGCATTTGTATAGGTTTATCTAGTATAAGTATTATATTTTATGCTTAGTTCAAGGAGTTTTCTTCCAATATGTCTAATAATAATATGTTTTTTGGGTAGTTGTCATGCTCAATACTTCTATCTGAAGTGGTAATTAATAGGTATAGAGATCATTAAAGAGTTTATTTTTGAAATTAAGTCTTTCCTTGATGTTGCTGAGAAGTTAGAGCACACATATATTCTTCTAAGAACTTTTTATGCTTGTGCAAGTTACCTCCCATATGTCTTTCGATATGTACCTTGTACCTTGTTACCTCCAAACTTGCAAGTAAACTATTACCTTCCATATGAAGAATTATCAACCATGAGACAAAAATCAATGTTTCACTTGCCAAAGGTCCCAACGTTCAATCAAAAGCAGTACCCATAGCAGCAACTCCACCTCCTGTCCTAGATCTTCTTGGTTATTTGATAGGTTTAGGCAATGCACTTGTCCCCAAAGATTAGTGAGCAGTAGGCTCTGGGTGGGCATTAGATAGTCAATTCCATTTCATTTTGTAAATAACAAATGGAAAAAATTGGCTTTATTGTTGTTAGATGTGAATTGTATTTACTATGATAAGCGTCAACCTGATTAAAGCAACTTGTGATATTTGGTTAATGCTTTGTGTAGGCCTTCATTGCCTGTTTTACTTGCAACATCAGTATGTCAAGGCCTTCAGATTAATGGGAAACTTATATGGTGCGATGGTCAATTTTTTTACAGCTTGAAGCTTTAGAATAACTCTTTTGGTCTTACAGTTGCTTGACCTCTACAGGTACATTTCATAAAATGTGAAAATAGTTGAGATATTAGTTCTATTGCACATATTGCTAGTTTAAAAGGATGTAGATGCACATTTATTTTGAGTCATTTTCCTAAGTTTCATTCTTGGTAAATTAGGTGCCACCATTGCGGCTTGTTAGCTCAACACACACACTGCTACCAATGGTACTATTTCAAAACATATCTCCTGGACTGGCAAACGCTCTTTGATAGGTGGAAGTAAAAAATAATCAACAACTTGTTTGGTATTTTAATGATAATATTTCATTTGAATTTTTCTTCATTGAGGATGGTAGGATGGAGCGTGCAACATTTATGGACATAATAATGAATGATAGGATCTAAATTTTAAGCTTTGGAAGTTTTCTTCATTGACGATGGCAAGATGGAGCATGCAAGATTTCTAGAGGTAATAATGAATGCTAGGACCATTCCCTCTCTACCACTCTGCCTGCGCTTTCGACTCTGTTGGATTTTTAGGACTTTCGGGTCAGAAGGACTGGGCAGGATGGACAAGTCCAAGAGATCAAAAGGGGAAGAGGAAGAGCACATAGACGGTGAGCTTGTTCTCTCCATTGAAAAGTTGCATGAAATCCAAGATGAGCTCGAGAGGGTAAGTTCTCATGCACTCTGAAAACTGCCTTTTGGGGTTATTTTATTTTATTTGTTTATTTTTAAATTGGTTTTTTTCTTATCTTTTTTTTAAATATTTTTCCCATTCCTTTCACTATGTATTATTCTTTTAATTTATTGTGCATCTGTGGATTGATTGAATTTTTGCTTGTCCGTGGGCTGCTTGAGAATGATTTGCTACAACCCTTAAGAGTGGGTTTGAGGAAAAGAGCGGTTTTTCAGTAGACCCACACTTCATCTTCATATTCGTTCTATCTTTTGGCTATGGACATTTTGATTGGTTTACATATATTGTTTTTCCAATAGTGTCAGGCAAATTATTTCAAGGAAAAATTGAAACTAAAACATCCTCAAATTAGTTATTTTAGGTTTTTTTCCATATCCATTTATTGTTTGGGCATGAGTTGGTAAAGCTTGGGGTTCAACAAGTGTAATATTTTATGTGACAATTCTTGATCATTTACAGTCTGCCTGTTTATGATTAGGTTCATAATGACCTGGTGACCTGAGGCTCTCTCAATGTAGTATGCCACACTCCTAAATCCCTTTCGGTCTCAATTACGGTGTGCACGTTTATGATAAGGTCATAGTGGCCTGGTCACCTGGGGCACTCTCGGCCTAGTCACTACCCCAAAAGGATGTAACAAGGTTGATAGACTTAATGGAAAAATATTGCAATTCTATTCAGCACCTGCCCTTAGGGAAGGGTAGACCTGCCTTACCTATATGGTTGTTGACAGTTGGCTTATTCTTACATTCATATTTTTATTAGTTGCTAGAAAGCTTTCTTACAAGAATTAGTCAAAAGAGTTTAAGTTGGATTCTGGATGATAATTAGAATATTCCTACATTACATAATTGTAATTTCATAGTCTCATTCAATTGAGGAAGAACCAGATTCATTGTATCACTTTTGTTTTCCCTTTCCCCACTTATATAGCATTGTTGCAGCTTTGGATTTTATTTTTTCTTTCTACTTTTTCTCTCTGAGATTGAATCTAAAGTTTCTAGTACCTAGCAAAGCCATTTTTTCTTCTATCATAAGATGCATATGTGTGTAAACCTATGTAGTTGATGAAATAAGTTTGGAGTTGATTGAAACGGTGAGATTTTGTTGTGGCGATGGTGATGAATCATTTTTTCAATTGAGCATAACATGTCTATATGATATAATGGAGAAAAATGGAAAACAAAGTGAAATTTTTAAAGCGTGCATTGAGCTGCTCTCTTTTGGCTATTCATCTCCAGTTATGTTGAATGTTAGAAATAGGGGCCAACTGCAAAACCTTTTTTCTTTCATGAGACTGCAGAAATTGGTTTCCAAATGAATTGAAAATGTCCTAGTGCACTCTGGGTTGTTCTATCAGTAGTCTTACATGGGATGTTTGTATTCAAGTCATTCAGGTTATTATTTTTTTTAGTTATTACATGATGTCCAACTGTGTGGGGCCTTCTAAATGGGTAAATTGCACTTCGGTATTATGGGCAATTGAGTCCACAATTATTTTTTGTGCTTTGCCTTTCACTACAAGGTCGTTAACATTAATTACTATTTGATACGCCGAGCATTAAATATCATCTGCCCTTCTTTGTGCTTTGCCTTTCACTACAACGTCTTTAACATTCAATACTATTTGATGTGCTGAGCATTAAATATCATTTTCCCTTCACCATAAAGCATAAAAAAATAAATCTTTCTTTATATATAATTTATTTGAATGAAAAAAGGGAGAGAGTTGTTGTTTCAATTTCTCTAGAGTGGCATACATGAAACTGTGAAACACATCGTTTCTATTTTGACATAATAAGCATGCAGTTCATCGAATTAAAAATTGAATTATATCAAAGCTAAAAATCAAGACAACCATTTTAAAAAATCCCCCTATTAAGGAACAACATGGAAATATGCTTATTTCCATTGGAATCAAGTGTCAAGGCTATGATATGCAGCTTAATGTTATGAAGATTGTAGCCTGTGTACATCAGATCGCCATGGTGAACTAATGGCATTCTAGGAAGGGGCATCTTCCTTGTGTACAATCTAAAACAAGTTCTTTGTTAGATATATCAAATTTTTTGATAATACAACATTCAATAATCATGTGATTCTAGATCCTATGAATAGTAATAATGGGATACATAGGACTGAGAATTGACCATGGTTGGCAATGTCTAATCTCAGTAATTAGGCAGGGAAGACTACAACTAAAGAAGGTGATGATAGCAATCTGCAACAGAAGGCCTCTGATTTGGGTCTTGTTCCAAGCATCTATTCTGTAAATTCCTCAACAGTTCAAACACATTCAGCCTACTTGTCCTGATAAGGTGTCCAATACTCCACACATCAAATTTAACCCCATGAACACCCCTGGACATCTCAAGAGCATGGTTCAAGCCACTAAGATTATGAGGATAATCTGAGGTGCACCAATGGCATCCTCAAAATCTATTATGGACCACTCATCTGATTCAATGTTCTTCATCACGTTATCCCACCTGAGATCCCTGTGCATAAACAAAAGGGTGTGCAAAGACACCAATGCCTTGGTCACAAATTTTCAGAGCTTCCACAAGCTGTTTGGGTTTGTTCGTAGTTCTTAATTTTTATCTTTTTTCTTTAATTTAAAATCAACGACTAAAAATATAATTTTAAGGATTGCCATATCTCTTCACTTGGTTTGGTGTTTGGGTTTGTTTGCAGTTTTTAATTTTTATCTTTTAACTTCTTCTTTTTTAATTTAAAATCAATGATTATAAATGTAATTTTAAGGATTGGCATAACTCTTCACATAATTTTCTAAAGTGTGCTAAGTCAATGGAAGAGCGTCTGCTTTAGGAGGTAACATGAATTAACCAACGAATTTGTAGTTCATTTTTAATTAATTTTTTTTTTATATCGATTTATTTCAATGGTGAGATATTTTTGGATTCATTGTTTTATATTGTCTCTAAAGAGACAAAAGTGATCTTTAAATAATTTTTTTATCGTCTCTAGAGAGACAATAGCTAGTATTAAAGACATATTTTCTCTAATCCAAGTGTTGTCTTTAGAGAGACAAAAATGAAATTGTCTCCTAAGAGACAATAATGGTTGTGTTATATACTCTCTTTATGAGACAATATTTTTTAAGACAATAATCTTTAAAACAATATACTTTAAGACAATTCTTTTAAGGCAATAATATTTAGGACACTATTTTTTAAGACAATAATCTTCAAGACAATAATTTTTGAGACACCGGCTTAAAGACAATATTTAAGACAATACACAATTTTTTTTTGTCTTAAGACAATTTACCCAAAAATTGTCTCAAATATTGTCTTAACACCCTCCTTTATGTAGTAGTGTAAACTAACTATATATCAACACATAGTCAGTCCTAGATAAACCAATAAACTTGCACTGCATTTATTCTTTCCCATACCTACCATGCAATAATAATGTACCTAACCATAACCAAAAGAAAAGAAATCAATGATGCCTTTGTGTAGACCAAAAAGGAAGCGAAATCATGAACCATGACATATTTGTGCATATACTACACTAAAGAAATATTTAACTGCATGTATTGCACTGAAGAAATATGAAGCAAGATATCACATAAATATCTATAAATATGTAACAATAGGTACACTTAAATTTAATTAGATACATTTAAATGAATATATACATTAAATTTAATTTTGATTGATAATTTTTTTATTTAATTTGTTTATTTAATTAATTATTCAATTAACTACTTATTAGGAGATATCATGACAAGACCATAAAATCATTAAAACAAAGTAACCACGCAGGTAGGTTTTGCTCAGACATAAATCAGAATTACAATATACCAGTGTCCATCTTCTTCTATTTATAAGTACATAGAGTATTTGGCTCTAAACTAAATATATATCAACACATAGTCAGTCTTAGATAAATAGATAATTTTCAACTGCGTTTATTCTTTCCCATACCTGGCATGCAATAATAATGTACTTAAGAAAAACCTTGAATTGATATGGGAATGCCTTATAAGTAGACTATTTGGCTCTAAACTAACTATATATCAAAACATAGTCAGTCTTAGATAAACGGATAATCTTCTCCTGCATTTATTCTTTCCTATACCTGCCATGCAATGACAATGTAATTAACCCTAAGGAAAAGAAGTTCATGACATATTTAATGCCAAAAGTATTAACGATGACATATTTTTGCATATTGTGCAGTAGTGAAGCAAAAGCGAAGCATAAATTTCAAAGAGGAAAAAAAAAGCCACTTAGTATAAGATGGTCTAGTTAAGTTAGCATTACCTATTGTCATAAGTTGCTCTACAACTTTATCGGGCTGTTGTTGCCACCGCCTCTGTTGTTGCCTTTCCATGAAATGACAATGTAATGGTGTTGTCATTGTTCCTGGTGTTGTTATTGTTCATGGTTTTGTCACTCTTGGTGTTGTGATTGTTCATGGTTTTGCCACTCTTGGTGTTGTTATTGTTCATGGTGTTGTTTCTCTTGGTGTTGTTATTGCTGCCGCTTTATTGTTGCTCATGGTGTGGTTTCTCTTATTGTTGTCGCCTTTGTAGTTTCTCCTGGTGTTGTTATTGCTACCGCTGACGTTGTTCATGTTGTTGGCTTACAGATATTGAAACTGGAACGCCTTCGAAGGAAACAAGAATATGAGAAAATCAATGATATCTCACAGATTAGAAATATACAACCATACCTAGGACTAGAGTAGGGCAAATTCCGTAAGGAGAGGTGAGAAATTCAATTGCATAGCCTGCCTTATATAGAAGTAGGCAAACTCCAAACACGGATTTGAAAACCATCTACACTCCCAACCAGGGTCAAGTTTTGAAGTTTTCATGTATTAAATTTACATGAATGACATCATCAATCATGCAAAGACCAGCATCATGAGGATGACATATTGTGGATGCTCTGTTGGGAAAACGAGTTATTCTTTTTGAGATTGAAGTGCTTAATCATAAATGTGATTTCTTTAGTATTTGTAACTGTTCAAAAAAATTTACTTTTATCATGGGACACATTAACCCTTTAGTAGTGGAATTTTACCATGTGAATTTAGGTATCACATGTTGCTTTATACTTCGGAAGGAAATCTAGTGTGGTTATATGAAAATCTAGTCTATGTGGTATACTTTTTAATTATTATTAATAATAAGGTAATCTTGCATTGAATTTATGTATCACATGCAGCTCTATATTCCGAAGGAAATATATTTGTGGTATATATTTTAATTGTTATTAATAATGAGGTTTTGTTTATGTAAGATAATAATAAGTTTGCTTATGTAAGATAGGTTTTGGTAGTCTTGTTAATAAATGTTGTTGTTGTTGTTGTTGTTGTTTTTTTTTTTCTTCTTTTTGAGAATTTATTTCAATAGAATCACTCGATTTATTATTTTCATAGAAATGTATTTTTGTGGTTAATATTATTAAAAATGTCTATAGTTTTTTATACAGGTGGTTAATATTATTAAAAATGTATATATTTTTATCTAGTATCAAGTGTTTTCATGGAATAATATTAGCTCGATTCATAATAAGATTACTATTATAGATATTTGGTGGCTATTGAAGATATTTTTAAGGAAAAACAATTGAGTTCAAAACTGGAGGATTTACCCCTCAAATCAGTTGTGATGAATCTCTCATAGTACTTCATAAACCATTCATTTGAACTTAAGTTAGGGTGGTGGAGAACCTATGGCCTGCCTCCTTATCTTTTGTTTCAAGTTGAAAACAGGTTTCATAAAGCCCCTCCTTTGACCCCTATGATTTTGTCTTTTATCAAGGAGTTTGAGATTGTAAGTATTATAGTCATTTTTAAAATTTCATGAATAAAGGTAGCCTTGATGATCTCATCCACAAATTAAGGCATTGTGTTATGTAAGCTTATCCATGATTTGTAATTATTAGCACAAGACACCATTAAAATCATGTCAATAGTTGGCATCTTCAATATACAAGTCTCAATAAAGTCTATTCACATGTTGGAAGTAAATCCAAGGATTATAGAAAGATAAATGTGATGGGATGATCAAATTCATGTATACTTTGCAAAGAAAAGGTTGCAAGATATTTCAAAGATTAACAAGGTGTCACAATCATAACATAACCTTGCACTTGTTGAACCACACATGGCATGTTGAAGGAGAATGGTAGTTTTAAAAACCATTGGAAAAGTCTCCATGTACCACTCATAAACTGTAATTCTCTTGACCTGTGAGAAATTCCAGAATACCAAATATGCAAAGAAATACAACCCAAAACATAGAACAAAATGAGAAAAACAACAAGTATTTTATTATTAAGAGATGACAACAGTGTTCACTTGCCTCTTCAAGGGGGCAACCTCCAACATAGAAGAGGTCAATTACAAAATAAGACTTGATATATCTCAATGGGGAGTCTCTATACTTTATATAGGATTCATACATACTATACCATGGGTCATTACCATAGTTCTCTCAATACCATCTATCTAATAACATGGTTCATTTGCAACTAACTGTGGTCCCTTTCTTAAATGCAAGTCAACCACTTACAATTATTAATATGAGATTTATTGACTCTTTGACTAAATATAACTATGACTCAACCCTATTACTTAAATAAAGGGTTTAGGGTTGGACCCTAACATAAATCCCAATGAGGTTTCTTGCAATCCTTATACAATGGTTGGAAAAGTAATTAGTGATGACTTGATTTTCAACCAAAGTAAATAAATAAGGGGAATTTATCTAAATGATAAGGGAGTATTAATCCCAACTAATTATGTCGAATGGAAGTTCAAGTTCATGGTTTGAAAATATCATCTAGAAAGTTATTATCCATGGAATTCCATTAAAATTTACAAGCATAGAACCAGCCAAAATTTGGAGCCCCATTTCAGATATCAAGCATTATCCACTACCCAAAGTTGTACAATATTCACATATGCTTGTTTTTATACTTTTATTTTACAATTTGAATTAGTTGTAGGATTAATAACATTCCCTATGGCTTTCAAAGAAATATGTTTTTCCTTCTAAAAACCATTTCTCACAACCCTAAAGATGAGAGCCTAATTCACCATGAACTATATATTTTCACAACCTACGTTACTAGGGAAACACCATAGAAGATTTTCCATGTAATGTTTGGAAAATTCTAGGATGCTTGTGATTGAATTCCCACCTAGGATTGGGTCTCTCTATGTGCCAAAATTGATAATCCTTCTTAGCAAGCCATGATGTCCATTGATTATTCTTGAATGACTTCTCCTATAACTACTACATTTATTTATCAGATGTCAATACTATATAAGAATGTTTCACACTTGGACAATGAAAATCCTTCATCCCAATATTTAAAACCATAAAAAAAATTCAAGTAAAATAGCTATTTCCTCATTGCCCCTGAAAAGGAGTCCCTCTTCTTGAAATTATCTTTCCTTTCCAAATCCTTCTAGAGAAGCAATTTTGGTGATTTGTCTCATACTAGAATATGATGACGATGATACTGTAGATGAAGCTACCTTGGGAATGATGGAAAATATTTTTTTGCTAACTCCCCAATTAAAAACACACCATGAGAAACATAAATACAATGCTTATATACATGTTAGGGATTTATTTAGTAGATAAATATAGTTCATAAACACTACCTCTTGGATTTATATCTTGAGCATATCATATTATCCTTAATAGTGGAAGTAATGTTTCTTGAATATTTTACTTAAAAAATGAAATTTGAATGGATACTAATGGTGATAATTCTATCAAAACATTATAGAGTATCTTAAGAAATCCTATTGGCTTATAGGGCTCTACTAACATGCAAATATGTTATGATTGGATCATTGCTTTCTATTTAGTCTAAGAAGTTTATGATTAAGAGCTTCCCAAGATCTATAAAAGCACAAAGTTAAAATAAATTACTCATGAAGATAACAAAGTATGCTACCCTAATTGTGAATATAGATTGTTCACTTTATCTCTTAGCAAATGCAAAGATGTATGTTCATCTGGTTGCTAGAGACAAATCTCTAATTTATAGATCTAATCATAACTAGAATTATGATACCTTCTCCATAAATTTCTAAAGAATCTTAACTATGCCTTCAAAATGTATCTCCAAGCATTAATGTTGTACAAGATATTACTTATTGATTTTGGGCTTGGGATGAGAGAGATAAAAGAGAGATTGACCATTCTCAAAGTAAACACTCACTTTTCCATACATAATGTCCCTTTTTTACCTCGAACCATGTACCAATTTTTTCTAATAATATTATAAAGCTTGTCATGTGCATAAATAGGGCATATATCAAAAGGTATAATGGACCAATGAGTTAGGAAAGCTTCCATAGGGCATATCTTGGAAAGTATAGAAAATCAATGGATAAAGGTTTTACCTCATGTAACATGAATATCTTACTTTTATCTCCTCAAATTTTCACCGTCTAAAACATCACAAAATGGAAAAATGACTCATTCACTTCCTAAACCAAATTTTTGCTCCACTTTTAAAATGTCAATAGTATTCCCTAGGTTCTTTTGCACACTTTGAATCTCTTTGAGCTTAGATGTTTTTCAATTATACTCAAGTCACCCCTACTTGTAAAATTGGGTGAGCTAACTCATACTACATGGCTTAGTCAACTTGACATAATCTTATTTCATATGTCCTCATTGTGTTGGAGTTAGCGCGAGCAACATATATCAACATATACCGTTGGAAATGTCCAAGAATAATCATTTGAACCATATATCCTATGCTCCCATTTAAACTAGGTATTTAGAGTAAAAATGAATTCAAAGATAAGATATCCAATCTAGGCATAAAAATTCCAACAATCTTCATCTTGCAATCTTTATCTTCAACATCTATAGTCTTTCCATATCTTTCACATTAATTAAAATAATATTTCCAGTAATCTTTGTTGGAGAAATGACATGAACCCATGATTTTCACAATTTCTATCTTGATGGTTGGGCTTAAATGGATATTGAGCACATTAATGTCAACTAAAGAGCAAACCCTAAACATGAAATACTTTGGGATAGTTTTTTTGGGATTTTTACCCATAACATTAGGAATTGCCCATAGTAAAAGTAGGTTGTTTATTTCAGTTGAGCCTAATGTAAAACTATAAATAAGTATGCAATGTTCTATGATAGGTATGGCTAATAAATGGACCATGCGAAACAAACATTCCTGTAGATTAACTCTTTTTGTCAATTTACAACAAGTGCACCAAGGGCCTGGTTTTGTGAAGGCTTCTAAGGTTGATAGTATTGGGGCCTTTGGGCCTAATAAAGTATTACAGGTGCTTAACATTGAGTTCGTGATTTAGGCCTTATGCCTTGTCCTTAAGTGTTTGGGAATCAACAAAAGCACTATCAAAACTATTAAAAATGGTGCTTGAATGTCTTAGTAATCGTTTCTAGCATTGAAGCCATAATAAGTGAATTTCACCAAATTGGTCACCCAACTAAAACTGGAACCTCAACTAAAACCTATAAATGCCATATTTACGCCAGGAAATGATTTTAGAGTGATCATAAGGTCATAATATTATATCTCTCATGCAATGGAATTAAGGATGATGGCTCAATGTTTTATTGATTCATATATCATCGTTAATGGAGTAGGTAGACTACATTACTTCTCTAATGGGCTTCCTGATATGCCTGTAAAATTGATAATGGATATAAGTCCTATTTCATGTGCACAAACTCGAAGTAAATCCATTTACATAGAGAATTAAATAAATCAAATATTCCAAATAGTTCATATAGGCTTATTCCAATTTATGATTAGCTAGAGGATTAATTCGTAAGCAATGGGAGCCATACTGAGAGATTTAAAGCTATTGATATCGTCCAATGAATCACACTGTGTAAAAAAGTTCATTGATTTTGTGTTGCATAGTTTTCTCCTTTGTAGGCTCTAATTCATTTAATGGTGTTCACAAATTCCGAGATAGAATTAGAGGATACTTTCTATGTAGTGTAACAATGTCAAAGGAGCGATTATTCATTCTATACAAATTTATTAGTTATGAAGGTAGGTATGAAACTATTTTTTTCTACCATTTTAGGATTTTGATGCATTTTCTAAAGGGGGAGGAGATAATTTTAGCCTACTAGTTGATCAGTAGCCCTAGTATAATGGCATTTAATATCTAAAAGAATTCTAGGAATCTTGACAAAGCCTTACATTAGTTTGGGTTAATCAAAATTCTTGTTGAGGAAAAAAAAATTAGGAAGTGACAATTGGGAACCTTGTTTAGTAATAAATTATTTTATTGAGGCATTAGAAGAAAAAAATATTTGTCCAAAGAGAAAAGGAAGAAGAGGTAGGGTTTTTTCAAACCCTTACCCTCAAGAAGAAAATAAAGAAATCATTCAGACAAAAGAAATTTGAAGACTAGAGTTTGTGATGATATTGGAAGACGAAAATGCTACTGAAATAAGAGATACCATAAAATAAATGCTACTACAGAAAGGATAATTGTTGAAAATAAGATATGAAAGGAAGAAGAATAAAAGGGATCATGCTAGAACCAAAAAGAAAGGTGACAAAAGAAATTACGAAGAATCCACAGGAAACTACAAAAAAAACCATTGCGATATCTAAACTGAAGTAAAAGAGCATCAAAAGGAAGATTCTGTAAGGAATGAAGATACCAGAAGACAAAACAAATGTAGAAGCATCACATGAAGCATGAAAAAGGTAGACAATATTGTTTCATTTGAGAATTTGAGAGTTGCAGAGCTAAAAGAATCAGAAAGATTAGTGACAAATCCTTAAAGAAAAGGTTCAAAGGTCTATGAAACATAGCAACATATCTATTATTATTTTGATAGTCTGGATCAAGAAGCACAAAAAGAAGAGGTAAAGGATCCCTCTCCTAAAGTCTAACGATCAATGGAATTTAGAAACATATGTATTTCTTTTTATTGTTTGGATCAAGAAGCACAAAATTAAAAAGTGAAGGATCCCTCCACTACTGTTGAGTGTACTTTCAACAATGATATTCCAACACCTACCATTCACAATCCTATACATAATAATGATTTAACTTTTTCTAGGGATAAAGATAATATTATAAAATTAAAAGAAGAAATAACTCAATTAGAAATCGTAGAGAAACATGTGAAAGGGGGAAATGAGATTCTTAAAGAAAACAATCATATGATACTAAAGTGAATGTATTATTGGTATCACAAAAACTCTAGGCTAAAGAAGACAAATAAAGTACTCAAACAAAAGAGCAAGGGTTTGAAGAAAAAGATGTTAATGAAGAATCCAACTTGGTCCATTTCCATGATAAATAACGGAGCCATAAGTAACTTGGATATTTTGATCCAAGCTGCTAAAACTATCTTCTGAATTGCAGTATTATCCAAAATTTTAAAAACTTTCTAACTTGCATGTGGGTTTGCAACACCCTAAGAGCCCGAAAATGTTGGAAAATGTTGATAGAAAAAAATGACCTCAACAACATCAAGGAGAGATCCAGGTGGCTCTAGAGAGACACACAGGACAAAGATGGCTTATGAATGCTCGAAAATCAAAGTGCTTAGAATGACTTTGACCTAGGACCAAAGCGTAGATCTCATTGTCCTGATCGTGGAGGTTGTGAACGGTTTGTCAATCTGAACTCGTATGAGGGAGAACGGGCCAGTCAATGCTTTGGTCAATGTTGGGGTGTGGGCTAGGTTTAAGTGCCCTACAATTTGACCTAACCCGAGGCATAAACCTAGCTCCCTAAATCGGTCGAAATTGCAGCCTCGTTAATTTGCCCAACGACCCTTATTTTCTAAAAATTTGAAAACAACCCCCTCATTAAAAAAAAAAAAATCATAAATGAGGTGGCGGGCCATCACACCCGCCACCCCAAAATTTCATAACAATAATATTTAAAAAATAACATTAAATTATATATTAATTATTTAAATATAGTCTCAACTATCTTATGTACCGAATTAGTGTTTATATTAATAAATATATTCTAAATCTAAAATAAAAGGATAAAAATTTATATATTAATAATTTATTTCAATATCAATGTTAAAGATAAAAGTGCAATAATTATCATTCTATATAAATTTTCAAATTGAAGTATATAAATTTCTAATATTAAAAATCGCGTAGTCTAACAAGGCAGAGGAGTTGCCCTGAAAGTTATGGAAATTCCGATTATATTGAGAGAAAATTTGGCAAGGATTTTTGTAAATCCAAATTGTAATTGTTAAACTTCAAAATTTTAGGTGTCCTAGACGTTTTTGATGGTGCTGAATCCGTTTCCACCATCAAAAACACGATTCATACACTACCTCTACAAGATTTTTTGAATTTTTTTTGGGCACATTCCGGCCACTTTTGGCCGCCCGGGCAATTCCTCCGCCTTGTTAGATGACTCCATTAAAAATTCTAAAATATGTTGATAAATTATAACTACTAACTCGTATTTTTTAAAATATCTATTAATAGTTTATGGGATTTTAGATATATGACAATAATATAGCCTCACCATTTCCAAACTTAAAAAAAAAAAATCATATAATATTAAATTAATAAATAATTTTATGAAAATTACTTTAAAAACTTAAATTATATTATCTTAATATTAATATTTTACACTATATTAATATTAATTAATTTGAAGTAAAACAATTGTATTCAACTCAATTAAATTCCTAAAAGAATTTAAAAATTAAAAATAAAATAAAATAAATTTATGAAATTAAAAATAAAATAATAAAACCTCTGAAGTGCAAATTTAAACTTATAGTGTGAGTTCTCACCGCTGAGTAACCGTTAATGGAAAGGATCACATCCATTCCTTTTAACCATAATGTGCATTCCACAAATAATATTCGTCCATAATAAAAAATAAATAAAAAAATAGAATTTAATAAAATAACATTACACGCCATCACATTTGATACGGGACCAATGGGGGTCGAACCCGCCCAGCCCACATGGCCTGCCCCAAAACAAGTTAGTGCATTAATAAATGGTACCACCCAAAACCTTGTATGTCAGTACACTACACAGGGATTACAGGGGATAATTTTACTTGGCGTAGTCTACCTAGGCAGAGGAATGGCCTGGTTTCCATCACCGCAGGGAAAATCATCTGGCTCCGACCATTGGCAATCCCTCCACCCTCTGCCACCTTCCCCTAGCTCCGCCACCCTCCTTCTCTGCCACCCTCCCCTGACAATCCTGACATTTCCTAATAGAAAATTCGATCGGAGCTGGAAATCCTAACATCCCCTGACAGATTGGATCCGAGCTGTAATTGCAGCCACAGAGAGTTATTTCCATTTCCAATTCGAAATGAGGTATTGCGATCCCCCGGGCTGCTCACTCACATTCCTCCTTGAGTTGGCGCCTCCCACTCTACAATTCCTCCGCTCTGTAACTCACCACCGAGGTACAATTCAGTGATACCTCTGACTCTGTCAACGACTGATTGAGACATGCACTAGACTCTTTGCATGTTGCTTCAGCACAATGCATCACCTTGGAATGAGAAACATATGCTAGCTCAGTTTGTGATCCAATGCTTGTGTAAATTGGAATAACTTGAGATTTCCTTTGTGAAAAGAAGATGGTAGCCCAAGCTTTTGACAAATTGCATGACAAGATGTGATTGTTATGCAAATCAGAGTACATCATGTGTTAAAGGAAGTCCTACTTTCCTGTGTTTTAAATTTTGACCTAGAAACAATCATCTTTTAATCAAAACCCTTGCAAACGAGTCAGGGGACTTGTAAACCTTGGTGGATAGCAGTTTTAGGCTTGTAAAGGATGAAAATTTCTTCAGCTCCTTGAATGATTTGCGACAGGTTCCGTCCGAAATCGAGATAAGAAATCCTTTGGTCTATCATTCGTATCATTTAGAGCAAGGTTATTTTGTCCAGTTGAACCTTCTATCAACCACATGCAGAAGGTTCAATTGGAACACATTGTGTAAATGATACGAAGCATAGACCAAGATTCAACCTAGACCATGCCCTTAATGCCATTCTTGAATAGAAAGCTAATGCTCCACTACTATGTTGGAAATCTTCTTCCAATTACCAAGTGGATGCTTATTGAACACTGGTTGGTATTTGTGATCTGGTAGACTGTTTGCCTATTGCTTCAACACAATGCATCACCTTGGAATGAGAAACATTTGCTAGCTTACTTTGTGATCCAATGCTTGAGTAAATTGGAATAACTTGTGACTTCCTTTGTGAAAAGAAGATGGTAGCCCAAGCTTCTGACAAATTGCATGACAAGATGTGATTGTTATGTAAATCAAAGTACATCATGTGTTAAAGGAAGTCCTACTTTCCTGTGTTTTAAATTTCAACCTAGAAACAATCATCTTTTAATCAAAACCCTTGCAAACGAGTCAGGGGACCTGTAAACCTTGGTGGATAGCCAGTTCAGCCTTGTAAAGGATGAAAATTTCTTCAGCTCCTTAAATACCTTATGTACACACTCTCGCTGTCGTTTAAAAATAAGAATGTTGGGAAATGATGATGCTGTACAGGATGGTATTTATGACACACCATAATATGCTATAATCCCCCCCCTTTAGTGTAATGGTACCTTTGTGAGGGGACTAATATACAGAAATGTTTGAGAATAATGAAGCAATATGTTCACTGTGATCTAAATTAATCTATTCACACATCCCAAAATAAGGGAATGTGTACTTACTATCAACAGACACACCAAAGAATGATGTGAATTAGTCTGTGATCAGAATTAGTCCTATTCACACATCCAAAAATAAGGGAACTGCATACAATGTTCACTTCCTTGAGTGAGGACAAACCAACACCGCAAACACAAGTGAAGTTCACTCCAAAATTGCACTGAAATGACTTGTGATTACATAATTATATACATGAAACAATCTCCATGGATGAAGTTTTGACGAAGCTAACCTGTGATATAAAGGAATTATTTTCATGTTCTTTTTGTAGCTAGAGAGGCAGGGGATGTTCATTAACTACTCCTTTGGATATGCGACATTACTAATTTGAGTCTGTGGCTATAAGGTTAATGCATTTCTCTATTTTCTCCCTATGGCCTATTTATGAGATACAATTCTATGTGTATTCAAGTAATAATACCTCAACATGTTGTAGTAATAATTCAGGTCCAAACATGTCATAGTAGTCAAGGTCATACTCAGTACTCCCATTTACAATCATATGTAGGTACTGAGCATCGGTAGTCACGAAAGAGGAAGTGATATGTCATCACTTACTTGGCTTGTGTTGTGTGAGGAGATAGATTTCTATGAGATAAATTTGCTAAAAAAGCTCATGGAGTTCTGGAGTATATCATGACTGCTGATTGATGTAGAAACTTCACTGCAGAACAATATGAAGAGTCAAAGTGACATATACTGTTTTGTGTAGAGTAGAGCTGAGCTTTATAGTTTTGGCTATAACTAAGTTCTCTGTTCTTGATAATAGTGCTGGGAAATAGCCTCAAACAATGTCTCAATCTTCTTGTATTTGATACATCATGAGCATAATCTTTTCGTTGTGATAAAGGTTTTTCTCTATATATAGGAGCTTCAGTTCTATAATTTTAGATTTAGATACAAAGCACCATTCTCCATAGATGCAATGTTCACAAAACATAAGTTGATTTCCAGAGGAAAGGCAAGTCACTAGGGTGTGGTTTGAAGGATATTTTACGAGTTACCACATTTGATGGCGTAGTTGCTGTTAGGTACAAATATTATTTTTGGTAAGGTGTTTTTCATTATATAGTTGAAAAGGAATGTTCTAATGGTATTTGAAAATCATCCTAACAAAATGAAATTTGGAGAGAAAATATCAAGGCAAGAAAAGTAACATGACCTTAGAGTTCAATACCTTCCAAGAAATACAAATCTCTTGCGAACTAACCACGACTTCATAAATGACACACTAGACTTAAAAGCATAACTCATGATATAGTGGCTAGCATGATAGATAGATAGATAGTGTATGGCTGGGTTTGATGATCAGCAAGCAATCATTAGAAAACACAACCCTGAACCTGGTTGATTTTTGGCCAGAGGAGTTCAATATTTTTCTCTTTATTTGCTATTTCTTGATCCCGTAGAACAGGTATGGCAAAGATGCCATGATGGAGTAGTGCCCTTCCAGCTTAGTAGAGATAGTTTCAAAACCTACCATGAGATCAGTGACTCATTCCATGCATGCAGTTGATGGGAGTATTGAAGAGTTCCAGGACATGTTTGTTGTCAAAGGACTCTCTAAGAAAGCGGGACCTGACTTTAATGAGACACTAGCTCCATTTGCCGGAGGATTTTCTCTGACAGAGGAAGTTTCTCTTGTTGAGGTATTTGCTACAATTGCTGAAGGGTGCAGGCTACTTTGAAAGTTCAGTTTTGAACCTTATAAGTTATGTCCTATATTTTCAGTATGATGTGAAAGAGGAAGTCGATATTATTGAAGTCTTTGCTTCAATTGCTGAAGGTTGCAGTTTATAGGTTTGAAAGTTCAGTTTTGAACATTATGTCATATATTTTCAGTATGATGTCTTAGTAGATTAGTTTATTCAAAATTTTCAGTCTTGACATTTCGTTAAATTTTCTGTTTTAGCTGTTAGAGTTTTCTGCCTACAGAACCAGCCCACAATGGTCTGAAAATTTAACGGCTCTCAGTCAACAACTATTTTTCCTGATAATATCAATAGATTTAGAATTATTTACAGACTTGAAAAAAACTATACACCGAAACAAAAGATGATTATAAAGAAAAACCTTGTATTTATTTATCCGAATTCCCTCGTAGAAGAGACATTTTCCTCCTGTTTTAATCAACAAATGGGATGACTAAATTCATGCAAAAACCATGCACAGAGGTTTGGTTGGATTCATGCTCATGATTAGATCCTTTACCTGTCTGACTGCTCCCGCAGTAGATGAGATTGTTACAGGCTGGAAAAAAGCATGATTGTATCTCAAAACCGAATAATTCTAAGCAGCAAGCATAAAATAATTTTTCCATTCAATTACAACATGAATCCCAAGTGGACATTAATTGATACATATTAGTCAGGAGAGACCACAGAACTCTAGCCATCATTCCTTCCAGGGTTAGGATTCTATCACGTTATCGTTTCAACATTATTACCAATCAACCTATCAAGGATCAAGCTTTGGGGTTCTGTCCACTTGAATTTCTCCATGAAATGTGTTACATAACTCTTATGATAATATAATCTTTATTTTAAAAAACAATAATTCTTCATCAGCAACTAAAGGATTTTTCTACAAAGATATACAATAGGAATCTTCTAACAGAGGTTGGCTCTAGATGTGTACTTGAATAACCCTGAACAATTCACAAAATCTAAGAGACTCTGATTAAAGACAAAAGTCAATAATTAGTAATGAGACATCCTTTCTAAATTCTGACAGAATTTCCAATGGTCTACAACACAAAAGAAACATCAACTTGATTTTAGTTTTGCATGTGTTACTCATTTATTTTTGGTGAGGTGTTTTTCATTATATAGTTGAAAATGAATGTTCTAATGGTATTTGAAAATCATCCTAACAATCCTCAAAAGTATTCTCATTGATGTTCTTTTATAGAAACACCCACAGGGGAAAGAGACGATCATCAAGAAAGAAATCAGATGGGTCAAATACCATTTATTGACCTATACTTGGACATAGCAGAAGGTAACAATCAGCTTCCCTTACAAACAAATCAAACCCTTGCATGCCTTAATTTGGTACTCCCAATGCTTAATTTATTAATTAGAGTTTGTCAAACAAGATGCCCAGTGAACAAACAATTTCGATCAGTGAAGATCAATATTCATGACTCTTACTAATTATTTATTGTTCATTAACTACTCCTTTGGATTTGCGACATTACTAATTTGAGTCTGTGGCTGTAAGGTTAATGCATTTCCCTATTTTCTGCCTATGGCCTATTTATGAGGTACAATTCTATGTGTATTCAAGTAATAATACCTAGCCTCTGACATCTGACCTTTGTTGTATGTCTTGTACAAAGGTCTCTGTCTTCAGTGTAGCTTGCACAACAGTTAGTGGGAAATGGAATAACAAGATGTACCTTTGTTGTTCAGTATGCCAATCAGGTCTTTGAGTTTTAGTTTTTGTGTTCAATGCAATTCTGAGTGCAACTTCTCTACGATCACCTCTATACTCACCATTCTTCTGAAGGCATGTGAAGTTGGTGTTGTTTGTAGAAACTACAAATGGAAATATCAAAGCCTCCTTTCTAGATTGGTCCACTACTTGGCTGCTTGCTTGCAATGCTAATTGAGTAGATAGAGTTGTATTTAACAGAGGCACTCCATATTTGTTATGAAGTTGAGTTTATCTTCTGCCCTGAGGATCATAGCCTTTGAGATTTATGGGTTTATGTTGAGTGAATTCTAGAAGTAGTTTCCAAGTATTCTTGGAGATATTATGTTGTGAATGTTCCTGTACAAGTCACAACACTAATGAAGCAATTGAAATTTTCCAGCCAATACCGATCTCCAGGCTTCTATAGTTGTGTTTAGAGCAAGGTTATTTTGTCCAGTTGAACCTTCTATCAACCACATGCAGAAGGTTTAATTGGAACACACTGTGTAAATGATACGAAGCATAGACCAAGATTCAACCCAGACCATGCCCTTAATGCCATTCTTGAATAGAAAGCTAATGCTCCTATGCTATGTTGGGAATCTTCTTCCAATTACCAAGTGGATGCTTATTGAACACTGGCTGTTATTTGTGATCTGGCAGATTGTTTGCCTATTGCTTCAACACAATGCATCATCTTGGAATGAGAAACATATGCTAGCTCAGTTTGTGATCCAATGCTTGTGTAAATTGGAATAACTTGTTATTTCCTTTGTGAAAAGAAGATGGTAGCCCAAGCTTTTGACAAATTGCATGACAAGATGTGATTGTTATGCAAATCAGAGTACATCATGTGTTAAAGGAAGTCCTACTTTCTTGTGTTTTAAATTTCGACCTAGAAACAATCATCTTTTAATCAAAACCCTTGCAAACGAGTTTTGAGACCTGTAAACCTTGGTGGATATCAATTTCACATTTGTAAAGGATGAAAATTTCTTCAGCTCCTTGAATACCTTATGTACACACTTTGGTTGTCGCTTGAAAATAAGAATGTTGGGAAATGGTAATGCTGTACACGATGGTATTTATGACACACCATAATACACTATAATTATCCCCCCTTTAGTGTAATGGTACCTTTGTGAGGGGACTAATATACAAAAATGTTTGAGGATAATGAAGCAATATGTTCATTGTGATCTGAATTAATCTATTCACACATCCCAAAATAAGGGGATCTGTACTTACTATCAATAGACACACCAAAGAATGATGTGAATTAGTCTATGATCAGAATTAGTCCTATTCACACATCCAAAAATAAGGGAACTGAATACAATATTCACTTCCTTGAGTGAGGACAAACCAACACCACAAATACAAGTGAAGTTCACTCCAAAATTGCACTGAAATGACTTGTGATTACATAATTATATACATGAAGCAATCTCCTTGGATGAAGTTTTGACTAAGCTAACCTATGATATAACACACTTATTTTCATGTTCTCTCTGTAGCTAGAGAGGCAGGGGATGTGTCCTTATTTCCTCGTGATAATGCAATTTTTACAAAGGAAAGCATTGAAGAAGAGGAAATTCATATTGTGGTATGTGAAGAAGGAGAAGCATGTAGCATTACTCATGCTTTACCTAAAGAACAACTATATGGAGGATATTCTAGGAAGAATTCTGAAGTAATTAAAGAAGATTTTTCAGATTTGGAAGGACAGGTTTTCATTTCAAATTCAAGCAATTTACTTTCTTGCTTCCAGGAGTTGGTAACTTTTCTTCCCCCCCTTGAATTTTCCTGAGAAGGTCTTTGTTTCTTGGAATTCAATCATTGCAGGATATGCAAACACTAGGTATGGGGAGAAGGCACTTGGTTATTTTGTCCAAATGTTGAGGCCAGGGATGAGGCCAGACCGGAGCAACTTTCACTAGTGCTCTTGGTGTTTGTGTTGGTATTGAAGATTTCATTGCCTTTTCTTTGTTCTAACACATCTCTTTCGCGACGAGTAGTGGAATGTGAGTGTAATGATTGCCTACTATAAATTTCACATATATTATGGCAGCACCGAGAATCTTTGAGGATAGACTACTAGTAGAGTTGTGATGTAAACGTACATTGTAGAAAGCCCTTTCATTCAAGTCTAGTCCTGCTTAGCAAATGGTCACCCTAAAAAAACATGGCCAACATTCTTTGTATTGCATCTGTTCATGTTGTCAAAGGAATCTTTCCTTTAAGGAATGCATTGTTGAAAGTGAATGAGGCAAGAAGCAACATCTTAAAGGAAATGCCTGCATCCCAAATTTTTTTCATCCTTTTGTGCTATTTATTTTTGTCATTATTGAGTGATTGATATTTTAGACCTCAAAAAAGCATAAAAGAGGTTTTATATTTATATATATGTTAGATAACTTGCTAAGATTGAAATTTTGGTTTTGATGTCCTTGCATATTGTTTGAACAGATCAGTTCAAAATATGCAAGTGAAAGAAATGGCAATATATCATGGATTTTGATGTGCAAGACCTCAAAAGCAAAATGACGTTCTCTAGTAAAAACTTGGTTTGAACGGAAATAAATAGAAAAAACAATGGTATTGATCGAGTTGCTGTAACCCTGTTATGACGAGTTGCTGATTTTATCAAAGTAGACGAATAAAATCCTATTACTCCATGTAAATTCAAACGAAAAACAAAAAAAAAACCAAAAGAAAGATCTACTACTACATTGCAATATGATATGTGAGTATTTAAAATATATATTGTTTAGATCTTTTGAAACCATGGTTATCTTTCTTTGTATGTACTAACAATTTAAATTTTTGGTTTAATTATCATTATTCATTTCGCCCAAAGGACAAAAGAGGAAATCTTTCAGCTAAATGAAGGACCTCATTTGTGCAGAAGAGGGGTTGCCAATGCCACTTTATTGTTAAAGTTATGCATGAAATCCCTGATAAAGCAATATTAACTTTCAATATGTATGAACATGAAGATGGGGAAGGTTGGGCATGTCATGGTCAATGTGACACTTTAGGCGAGACCAGGGTCTTGCATAGGCCAAAGCTTTCGAGGGACATTGTTGCATATGTAGAGAGTTGTTTCTTTTTGGGAGTGCCTATTGATGTAGTGTATTGAACCCACATTAAGAGACATGTTGACATCGATGTGGCAGGTCGAGATAGAGATTTCTTCTTATGCAGGAAAGATATTGTAAACATCTATAATAGGTTGGCAAAGGGAAATTATCAACTTCACAAAAAGGATGAAATGAGTGTAAACCTTTGGTATCAAAAGCATGAGGAAGATTTTTTCTTTTACCAAAAGCCCAATGGTGTGGATGTCCATTTTATAATAAGGATTCAAACAAAGTAGATGTTGGAGACAATGGTCAAGCTATCGCACAATAGCTTAACAGCCATGGATTCAACATTTAACACAACCAAATATGGGGTAAGTGAGATGCCAATGATTTATTGAATATATTTATTTAAGTTGTATACATTCAAAATGATTAATAACTTGTATTTGAATTTATGTAATGTTGAAAATGACAGTAACAGTTGTATACACTCGTGGCATTTGATGAACAACAAAGTGGGGTGCCTATTGCATGGGACATGGCATCACGAAACACATCAGATGATATTGCAATATGGCTGGAGCAGCTCATGTGCAAGTGTTTTCAAACCCGTCCTAATTGGAAAGTCAATGCTTTCATGGTTGACGATGCACTGGCTGAAATTAGTGCCTTGAGGTAACTTTAACATTGTCATGATATAACCAAACTTGCATTTCTTCTAAAAATACCACACTAAAATGCATTGAATATGGCAGGAGGATCACAGGTTGTGATGTGATCTTATGCGTTTGGCATGTACGGAGGGCTTGGTTCAAAAATGTCAATCAGTTGGCCACTAGTTCCATAAAAGCCAAAGAGATGTTTAGTGAGTTAGGTTTCATCATGGAAGACACTCTCAATTACGAAGTGGAAGATGCAATCAATCAATTTTTTATCAAGTTTGTAGTTGAAGAGAAGTTCTTAGACTACTTTAGCAAGAATTGGGTTACTGGAGATCAGATTCGTAAGTAATCATTTTTTCGTATTATATGCATTTTTTTTCTTTCATAAAGGTGATATAGTGAGACTGACATCGTTCTATTTGCAATTAGGTATGTGGGTGAAAGGTTGTCGGGAGTTTCCTCATGCAAATCAAGAGACCAATAATGCTGTTGAGTCATACCATTATTACCTAAAAACAACATTTTTATCTGATAGAAAGAAAAAATGTGCCCAGAGGATGGATTGGTTATTGCATATGCTATTAACGACAGTTGAACCTTGTTATCAGTTCAAGGAAATCTTAAAAGAAGAAGGATTTCTAAACAACTACAAGAGAGAAAAGCAACTAGAATCATTAGTGGAATGAGCAAGAAAAATTAGGGACACTGATTGTTGTCCTCATGCGAGCATAACTCGTGCTTATTGGGTGAGAAGTCAAACTGATCGAGGTAAAAAATACCTTGTCACCTGGTATCATAATGATTTTATAACGTGTGAATGTCCATGGTCTATCCGTGGAAACATTTGCAAGCATGCCATAAAGGTTAATTGGTTGTATTTCCACTCGGATAATTCAAATCCATTGCTTCATCAGCATGCAGAGGATAACATATGCAATGACCCACCTGAGATCAATATAGAGCCTCAAAACCATGATGCAGATGTCGATGCTACTCTTATGGCCACAAATGTTGTTGATGCAGATGCCAAGGCACTTCATTTGGCAAGGGAGGAGTTGTTTAGCTATACACATCTCATTTTAGATAACCCTCCTACTACTTTGGCAAAGACAATCCAGTTGATTGGTTTGCTTAAAAAATTGTTGGATGAAGCCAATAATTTGCACGTTACTAATTTTGACTTCACACTTGGATTGGGTTCTCTTGATCCATCTTTGAAGAGGAAGAAGAGTTTCCTTAGCCCCACAAAGAAAACAAGAAGCAACAAAAAAAATAATGGTTTGGAAATTGATTTAAATGTTGATCCATCAGAATATGAACCATTTGAGTTTCGATATCTCAATAAGCGAGCACGTCATCGATCAAATAATTATGTCTCTATGGTTCCAGGTTCGTTTCATGTGTTGAACAGAGTCATGGTTTTAGATTTAAGTATTTAATCATCACTATTCTTTAACATGTGGTATGTTTATTTTTACAGCAATCAAACAATCCCCAACTATGGCGATAACCCAAGACCAAAGGTAGATGCAAGACCATCCAATCCTAACTGCCATGCCACGTACATTTGACACTCTTTCATTGTGTGTGCACATATACCTTGATGCTCTAGAAAATTTCTTTGTGATAATTTTTGACATTTTTCTAGGTAACTATAAAATAAGTGGAGAAGCATCATCTTCTACCATGATTGATTGTCTATGGAAGGACTTCAACTCTAGTGGGAATCAATGAGGTATGCACAAAGAATAGATAAGCTAGGTTATCATGGCATCGTCAGGTGGCCCTTTATCATATGCTAAGTATATTTATGTTTTCCCATTGTTATGTTGTTATAAAAATACCTTTTCCATAATCTGTTCATGGTCACTAAAAAATTTGCTCGCTGTCAAATAGAATCTATTTACTTATTTATGTTCATGCAACATATTTGATTTTTATACTTAAACATGTAGTTACTATGTTCTCATACCTATGTTCATGGTTCGATGTATATTAGATTTATAGATCTTTATATTTTACATATTTATGTTATGGTTAGATGGTCAAAGGCCAATGAGGTTTGAACATTATCATTGCATTTTTTGTTGTTGGATTTTTGATTCCTTGCCTCTAGTCAAAGATCTCGTTGGATTTTCATGACTTCATCAAGCTGATTTTGCCTTCATGGAATAGTATATAATAGCGTAGTAGATTGTTATGTTATTTTAAACATGGCCTCTTCATGATTTGTTGATTTTCACTGAACGATGTTCTATCCTTTTATGCTTGTGATAAAGTGTTAATTGTCTTGTAGACTACTCCTTATTTGTGATCCTGATTTTTGTAGGCATAAGAACTCCTTCCAGAAAGGGCAAAGACAAATGGAAACATGCATTCTTCAAGAGAGCTAAGAGATGACTAAATAGAAAAAGCCTTGAAAGTGCTTGAATGCTCTTTGAAGAGACAAATGGTAGGGACATAGAATTTTTTTTGATTGAAGTGGATAGATTTGATCCAAGAAAACATTTAAGGCTGTTGACTTATGCACTGTATTGGATTTGCTACTCCTTTGTTTGAGCTATTATGTTCTCTAGCCTCTAGTGTGCCTCTTTTACTATCACAGTGGTTAATTCTATTCACTGAAAAAGTTATGATTTGTAAAAATTTGAACTTCGATCAAGAATCAACTATATATATATATATATATATATATATATATATATATATATATATATATATATATATATATATATATATATATATGGCCATAGTAAAGTTTTCATGTTTATGATATTTTGTGTAAATTCCCATTAAAAAATATTTTTTAATTGTTCTTAACGGAGTAGTAAAAAATGTGATCTTAAAGTGCCACGATGTGACTGTGTATCAATTAAAATACATGAAATAGATATTGTTAGTAACCTAAATGATAAGCATGTTACATGTTTTCAGTAAAATTAAAATGATATTGAAGGGTAGCTTGAAAGAGACCTTAGATGAAGGAAATCAAAGCAACAACATTTTGTGGCAAACGATTACTCTATTGGAGTACACATAGCTGGTAATATTGATTATAGAGTTTGAGTTGGTTAGAGAATTGCATCAGCCTCTAAAACAGCAACGGCCAAAACCTGCACACAAGTAAAAAATATATAAATCCACTCTTCACTTCACTACTTTGTGAATTGTGACAAAGCAGAATCTTACATCATCTAGAGCTGAACACTGTTTAGATACTGTTAAGTTGAGCTTCTCAAAACTTGACAACGACGTTTCATCAAGTGCATGGGCTAGATTATGCATATCTTTGACTCCAGAAGTGTATGTTATGTTCAGTTTCCCCACTCCCTCTATTAGTCCTTCTGTAACCTTCGGCAGTATGTTATAAAATTGCATTGTAAATGAGGACTGCTTATATTAACATGGAGCCAAAACCAAAATTCAAATTCTTGTTTACAGTCTTGTGTTAATTGCTTTTTAGTAGAAACAAAAAGCTGCAATTGTTCTTCCATACTTCTTAGCTGTTGTTGCTATTGTATGACTAAATCCAAAACCGATCTATGTAGGATATGCATTTTCAAAGCCTAGAGTATTCTCAAAAGGGAATGGCCATAATCATAAAAAATAACAAAGTCCCACGGGATGGCCATGCATTTATGAAACATATAGAGGGAATTATTAATTTTCAGTTATCGATTTTCACCATGCATTTATAAAGCATATGGATTTTAACCATGCATTTATGAAGCATATAGGTGGATTTATTATTTTTGAAGCTATGGGTTTGGCATTATGGATAGATTCATTACCTTACATCAAACAGCTTTGAGAGGTTTTATTGTTTAAAATTTATGAAATGTTGACATTACCTTATCTTAAAGATTGCACCCTGGATGTGGTCACTTTTTTCCTTTCATGGTACTAGCATTATGTAAGGGTAACACAGGAAATCTCTCAACCAAAAAGAAACGGCGTAGGAAATTTTTTTGGGTAAGAATTTGGAGATTATTTTTTCAGAAAAACTGATCATGTAGGTGTTTGACTGGTTTTTTTTATGGTGGAAATGGATTCAGAACCATAAAAAACCACCTGGATACCCAAAATCCTAAAGTTTGACAACTATAACCCAACTTTCCCAAAATTTCTACCGGATTTTGACAAAAATCATGAATACTCCAAAAGAAACAAGTTGATTTGGAAAACCAGTGAAAAGACTTTCTACAAACAAATATATTTATAAAGAAAAGGCAAGTGCACACACAATCACAAACCTGAGACAAGAAGGTATGCAGTAGATGGCCAAGAACCAAGCACATCAACAACCATTCAAAAAACTCATATTTAGTAGTCATATAAACATATCTTAAAACTTTCATCGTATAAGTCTCCAAAATCTAAATATTTCTTCTAAACCACATTTGAGAATGTTCTTGAAAAAAAGAAAATTGTTGGTCAAGAAACTTTACATACCAGAGTGAACCATGAAAGCCATAACACTCACCTCAACTATTCCAATTGTTACATTTATTTTTTTAAGGTTAGTAGAACATTACATATTACATACGTTCACATTGTTCAACCAAAAAAGATTTAGAAACAAAATCCTCCTTCACAACCATTGACTGAACAAAAAAGATTTAGAAACATTGGTGGGAAATTTCCCATTCCAAAATATTGTATGAGATAATTTAATTAGGCCAAAATTACATAAATGCAAAAACACTTATATTAATAAATTTCCATACTATGCATGAAATATTTTAACTCTTATGAATTGTAACCTTTTAGTTGGGTTAACATACATGTTCAAGGAAATATTCTAGCAAGATTGTGCAATCACATTCCCCAATCTATTCACTAAAAAAAGTGGAGAGTAAAACCTAAACATATATTTACTGATAAGGAGTAAAACCTAAACAACAGAAGTCATGACCTTGCTGATAATGGTATGATGGCTGTGTGTGAGAATACCTAATCTAGATTCGAGACATAAAATATGCACTGTTTAGCAAAAGTGGGCACATATGAACTAAGCTAGTCCAACTCAAATATATATGTTTGATAAGATAGAAATTTTATATCAATTACACAAACGATTAAATCAGATCAATGGGACCCAAAGGTACATCGAGCTACAATGACCATGTGGGAGCGATTAGGCATCTCCTAGAAGGGTAAATTATAGAGGTGAGTTGGACACCCTGAATTTCTATGTCGTCCATCTCCTTTATGACTGATTAAATACTGTACAAAAAAAATCATGTCAAATAATAGAGATATTTACATTTATCTTGATTCTTGTCTGCCAAAGAATATTTGTACAAGTAAAAGCCAGGCCCCTACATGAATTGGTGGAAAACTGGCAACTGCTTCACTAGTGTGCTGAAGTGACTGAATTGCGAGTCTCGGGTAAGAGAATTGTTTGAGAAGTTCTTGAAGAGTCCCAACTGTGAAGGATTCTAAGAAAAGAACGAGCTTTCTTTTTTTCTTTATAGAGAAGGCATTAATGAAGGCAATCTCAACAAACTATTTACAATTTTGTCACTTCCACTGCAACACAATGATAGCAAAACATAAATAAATTGTC
Source organism: Pinus tabuliformis (assembly GCA_031772625.1). NCBI lineage: Eukaryota > Viridiplantae > Streptophyta > Pinopsida > Pinales > Pinaceae > Pinus > Pinus tabuliformis. The sequence continues at coordinate 370,102,902 of CM062806.1, forward strand.
CTTGCATTTAGCTAAAGATGAACCTAATCTTAAATGGTTGACTATTAGAGGGATTGCAGAGGTTTCGCTAACTGCAAGTAATCCTCTTAGCTCTCTTACAAGAACAGCCAGAACACCAACTGCATATTTTCTAGTTTTTATCTAAGAATCCCTTTGTAGAGGAAAAACTAGTGCAAGATTTTGAGGAAGTGGGGTGGTCACATGGGAGATTTAGCATAGTAGACCATCATGATGGATGTGATTTCTTGGAGAAATATTGACATTTCCTTTCTTATGACACACTGAGCATGAGCAAGATTTGCTTTGATTTAAAAAGACTAGGTCCTTACTATCATGATAAATCCACAAGCACAAGATCTGAAATATAGAGATGTCAAGCCAAAATAGAGTTGTGATCTGGGAAAACTATTGGGATGAAATCCAAGGTGGAGATGGGAAGAGTGACAGGGTGATTTAGAAATATGTGTTATTAAGAATAAATTGCTTATAAACATAGTAAAGAAACCTTTCATCACTGATCAACAACCAACGGACAAATCACATAGCATATCAATATCTCTCCAGAAACAAAGATCTGAGAAGGTGTTTGGAAGGATCAGAAAACATCATAATGTATTGATGATAATCACAAAACCATGAACCAGTTAATTTTCTCAAAATACATTTTTCCATGTACATGGAATATATTACATTTGTCCATAAATTTGCCTCCCATACAAAAAACCATAATCATTGCATGTTGGGGAAAAATAAAATATTAATAGGTTCTTCTTTAGTGAAAGAACCATGCTATGATAGACCCCAGAAAAATGATAACAACAACCCATTCACACAATGGGGATTTATATTGATGGTGATCAATGATTTCTGTTGTAGTGGATGGTGATCCTGTGTCATATTTGGCATCTACATATGTGCTTACAAATGCTCTGGACAATATATGAGTGGACATCTTTTCAATATCTGCAAAGTGATTGATGGTAAAATGTTGAAATTGACAACTCCAATTATTGCTTCCTTATGAAGAGGTTTTAAATTGTCCTTCTGAACCGGATATATGCCTTTCATCTAATTACATATCAACTCTGAGTTGGTGAAGACTTCAATATCATTGACATCATGTTGTTTTTCTTCATTTAACCCTTCAACAAGGGTAATGTAATATGCCTCATTGTTTGTCGCCATTCCAGGCACTTCTCTCTTTCCATGAAATAAATGATTTGTTGCCATATTGTAAATGATGAATTTAATAACTGCTTGACCTGGATTTGGAAAGGAAGACACTTCAATGCATAAACACCACTTTTGCACCATTTTTTACACTTCAAAAACCTGAAAAATAAATAACAATAAATTCATGTTAAACAAGGAGACAATTATCTATTTCCTAATAGTCAACATGTTTTTCAATCATATATAATTAAAAAAAACAGATAATTTGTGTTCATTTACACTGCAATACTTTCAATACTGGCAACTGTTCTGTAAAAAACACATTTAGCAATCACCACTTTATATAGATGAAATGCTCATTATAGGACCCAAATACATCGATGAGTTTTAAAATAAATGATACTGAATTAAGCTTCTCTGTTTTTTGAATACCATATGCAAACTAATATGTAAGTTATATGATCCATACTAATATGCTGACAAAACTATTACTATATTATATTATCTTATTTGGGAAACTATCAAGGATTAAAAAGAAATGTTGGGAAGGAGTTATATTATGGGTGGTGTCTAGCAAGTAGTATGTATGGATGCACACCTGTTATGTGGTGCTGTGTACAATTTGGGATTCTTGATAACTGAAGCCATGATAGTTCTAAAATGGCTTTTGAATTTGTGAGTGCCGATTTTTAATATTTGTTGGTAAATTGAATAGTGGGTGCTTCACAAGGAGTCCATCCACCACGAGGTGAGCAGAGTTCATTCTATCCACCATAGGCTAATGTCGAGCCACAAGGACATATGGTTAGGATCCATTGTGAAACCAACCCAGAGTTTTTCTTGGCTGCTCGTGGTGATGTTGCAGTGCTTGCGCTGGAAAGCCCACATGATCCTCATCAAGTATGTTCATCAGTTTCAACTACTTTATTTGAAGCTCACTAAAAGCATTTGTTCATCTAATAATTGATGATTGATCACTATCCTTATTCCCCTCTTTGATGGAACCTTTTGTCAACAATGGATCAAAGTAGATTCGTGGGGCCTTCGAGTCAAGGATGAAGCTAGATTCCCAGCGTTTGCCTTGGTGAACAAGGCCACCAGACATGCTCTAAAACATGGGGATAAAGAATGGGACCAGGTAAAACTTTATATTTCCCTTTTCCTTTTAGTTTCATTGCTTAATATAGCCTCTCCTCTGGATATGTAGAGAAGTCTTATTAACTGCAATGCTATAAACCACCTTAACTCAGGGTTTTAGAATGCTAGGGTCTTGGGCATTATCCGCTGCAACATAGCTCTTTACAATGGTGGTCCCCTAATCCATAGTTTTTGTTGAATGTTGTTGAATAGATATACTTGGCAGATTATAATCATGATAAGGCAGAGCAGTCTGTTATGTGGACCTTAAGTGCAAATGTTGGAAATGGGTATCATTGTCTGAGGCCTGTGAACAACGTTAATTTGAATATGGATGCGAAAACTGCAGACGGTCATGTTGGAGGAATAGGTGATGGAAATGAACTCATCCTCTTTGAGTGGAAGAAACAGAGCAACCAGAAATGGAAGCTCCAACCCATCCATTGTAAGCAATCTAACAATCACAAGTTTTCTTTAAAGCTCTTTATTGAAAGTAGCATCATTTCTGTAAGTTTATCAATAAAAAGGATGGAGGGTTCATGCTACTTGAAAGTTTATCATTTCTGACATTTTCTGTAAGTTTTTCTAGCATCATTTTCCACATTCTTTTGTTTGCAGGTTTGGGTGTTCATCATAAGTTTGCTTAGCCTTGCACCTCTTGCTAAACGTATAGGCTTTGTCACCGAGTAAGTGAAAAATTGCATGGTATATGTACATAGGTTACGTGTAACCTATAACACGATACTGCAATTTTTTATACACTTGGAATGGTCACTACAGTGCACTGACTTCATAAAATATTATGTTTGTTGGTTCTACAATCTGATGTTTTTTTGTAAATTGCTGTTGTTTATCCCTTTGCATATCTTGAATATAATGATAATCTGAACGTGGGTTGAAGGACAGAAACATGTGTGCACGAAGTAGGTTTTAGAGACTTGCCAATGCAGCAGGGAGCTATTCTTTGCCCCAATTGCACAGGGGATTTGTTAGGAAATACCCTTGTGTTGCAAATTTGGTGTCTAAGTGCCACTTCTCACTGACAGATGATATCAAATCCAACTGTATCTTGACTGTAAACACGCAACTTTTCATGCTTACATTGAAGTTGTGGTGTTCCAGGTATTGCAAAAGATGTTAATCTAAATAAATACAGTGATGTTTAAAGGGAATACCATGATCCTAGTTGTCAATGAATGTGTAGTGTTTGCATCACCTAGTTTGTTTCATGATTTTTTTCTCCCGCTGTCCTGAAAAGATATGTATTTCTTCAAATTTGAAGTTTAAACCCAACAAAGTTCTCAGTCTCTTTATTTAAAAGCTCATAATGGACTAATCTCCACTCTGGCCTCAGGCAAAGGAAATGTTTACAAAATAATATAGTATTTACATATAGGAGTATTTAAATGTTTATCAATGGCAGATGCCCCCTTTAACTCTTTGGATCACCAGTTTCCCTTACCTTCACAATCATAGTACTACAGTACTATTATCTGTCAGGGAGATTCAAATATAATTGCCTTCATTTCCAGAACTTTTTCTTCTCTGTGAACAATTAGGATTGTTAGGATGATTTTCAAATACCATTAGCACATTCATTTTCAACTATATAATGAAAAACACCTCACCAAAAATAATATTTGTACCTAGCAACAACTACGCCATCAAATGTGGTAACTCCTTGTAAAATATCCTTCAGACCACACCCTAGTGATTTGCCTTTCCTCTGGAAATCAACTTATGTCTCGTGAACATTGCATCTATGGACAACGGTGCTTTGTATCTAAATCTAAAATTGTAGAACTGAAGCTCCTATATATAGAGAAAAACCTTTATCACAAGGAAAAGATTATGCTGCTAACGTATCAAATACAAGAAGATTAAGACATTGTTTGAGGCTATTTCCCAGCACTATTATCAAGAACAAAAAACTTAGTTATAGCCAAAACTATAAAGCTCAGCTCTACTCTGCACAAAGCAGTGTATGTCACTTTGACTCTTCATATTGTTCTCCAGTGAAGTTTCTACATCAATCAGCAGTCACGATATAGTCCAGAGCTCCATGAGCTCTTTCAGCAAATTTATCTCATAGAAATCTATTTCCTCACACAACACAAGCCAAGGAAGTGATGACATATCACTTCCTCTTCCATGACTGCCGATGCTCAATACCTACATATGATTGTAAATGGGAGTACTAAGTATGACCTTGACTACTACGACATGTTTGGACCTGAATTATTACTACAACATGTTGAGGTATTATTACTTGAATACACATAGAATTGTATCTCATAAATAGGCCATAGGCAGAAAATAGAGAAATGCATTAACCTTACAGCCACAGACTCAAATTAGTAATGTCGCAAATCCAAAGGAGTAGTTAATGAATAATAAATAATTAGTAAGAGTCATGAATATTGATCTTCACTAATCGAAATTGTTTGTTCACTGGGAATCTTGTTTGACAAACTCTAATTAATAAATTAAGCATTGCGACTACCAAATTAAGGCATGCAAGTGTTTGATTTGTTTGTAAGGGAAGGTGATTGTTACCTTCTGCTATGTCCAAGTATAGGTCAATAAATGGTATTTGACCCATCTGATTTCTTTCTTGATGATCGACGCTTTCCCCTGTGGGTGTTTCTATAAAAGAACATCAATGAGAATACTTTTGAGGATTGTTAGGATGATTTTCAAATACCATTAGAACATTGATTTTCAACTATATAATGAAAAACACCTCACCAAAAATAAATGAGTAACATATGCAAAACTAAAATCAAGTTGATGTTTCTTTTTTTGTTGTAGACCACTGGAAATTCTGTCAGAATTTAGAAAGGATGTCTCATTACTAATTATTGACTTTTGTCTTTAATCGGAGTCTGTTAGATTTTGTGAATTATTCAGGGTTATTCAAGTACACATCTAGAGTGAACCTGTGTTAGAAGATTCGTATTGTATATCTTTGTAGAAAATTCCTTTAGTTGCTGATGAAGAATTATTGTTTTTTAAAATAAAGATTATATTATCGTAAGAGCTATTTAACACATTTCATGGAGAAATTCAAGTGGACAGAACCCCAAAGCCTGATCCTTGATAGGTTGATTGGTAATAATGTTGAAATGATAACGTGATAGAATCCTAACCGTGGAAGGAATGATGGACAGAGTTCTATGGTCTCTCCTGACTAATATGTATCAATTAATGTCCACTTGGGATTCATGTTGTAATTGAATGGAAAAATTATTTTATGCTTGCTGCTTAGAATTATTCGGTTTTGAGATACAATAATGCTTTTTTCCAGCCTGTAAGAATCTCATCTACTACGGGAGCAGTCAGACAGGTAAAGGATCTAATTATGAGCATGAATCTAACCAAACCTCTATGCATGGTTTTTGCATGAATTTAGTCATCACATTTGTTGATTAAAACAGGAGGAAAATGTCTCTTCTATGAGGGAATTGGAATAAATAAATACAAGGTTTTTCTTTATAATCATCTTTCGTTTGGGTGTATAGTTTTTTTTAATCTGTAAATAATTCTAAATCTATTGATATTATCGGGAAAAATAGGTGTTGACTTAGAGCCGTTAAATTTTCAGACCATTGTTCTGTAGGCAGAAAACTCTAACAACTAAAACAGAAAATTTAATGGAATATCAAGACTGAAAATTCTGAATAAACTAATCTACTAACACATCATACTGAAAACATATGACACAATGTTCAAAACTGAACTTTCAAACCTATAACGTGCACCCTTCAGCAATTGAAGCAAAGACCTCAATAATATCGACTTTCTCTTTCACATCATACTGAAAACATAGGACATAACTTATAAGGTTCAAAACTGAACTCTCAAAGTAGCCTGCACGCTTCAGCAATTGTAGCAAACACCTCAATAAGAGCAACTTGCTCTGTCAGAGAGAATCTTCTGGCAAATGGAGCTAGTGTCTCATTAAAGTCAGGTCCCGCTTTCTTAGAGAGTCCTTTGACAACAAACATGTCTTGGAACTCTTCAATACTCCCATCAGCTGCATGCATGGAAAGAATCACTGATCTCATGGTAGGTTTTGAAACTGTCTCTAGTAAGCTGGAAGGGCACTACTCCATCATGGCATATTTGCCATACCTGCTCTACGGGATCAGGAAGTAGCATATAAAGAGCAAAATATTGAACTCCTCTGGCCAAAACTCAACCAAGTTCACGGTTGTGTTTTCTAATGATTGCTTGCTGATCATCAAACTCAGCCATACACTGTCTATCTGTCTATCATGCTAGCCACTATATCATGAGTTATGCTTTTAAGTCTAGTGTGTCATTTATGAAGTCGGGGCTAGTTTGCAAGAGATTTCTATTTCTTGGAAGGTATTGAACTCTAAGTTCATGTTACTTTTCTTGCCTTGATTTTTCCTCTCCAAATTTCATTTTGTTAGGATGATTTTCAAATACCATTAGAACATTCATTTTCAACTATATAATGAAAAACACCTCACCAAAAATAATATTTGTACCTAGCAACAACTACGCCATCAAATGTGGTAACTCCTTGTAAAATATCCTTCAGACCACACCCTAGTGATTTGCCTTTCCTCTGGAAATCAACTTATGTCTCGTGAACATTGCATCTATGGAGAATGGTGCTTTGTATCTAAATCTAAAATTATAGAACTGAAGCTCCTATATATAGAGAAAAACCTTTATCACAAAGAAAAGATTATGCTAATGACGTATCAAATACAAGAAGATTGAGACATTGTTTGAGGCTATTTCCCAGCAGTATTATCAAGAATAGGGAACTTAGTTATAGCTAAAACTATAAAGCTCAGCTCTACCCTGCACAAAAAGGTGTATGTCACTTTGACACTTCATATTGTTCTCCAGTGAAGTTTCTACATCAATGAGTAGTCATGATATACTCCAGAGCTCCATGAGCTCTTTCGACAAATTTATCTCATAGAAATCTATTTCCTCACACAACACAAGCCAACGAAGTGATGACATATCACTTCCTCTTCCATGACTGCCTATGCTCAGTACCTACATATGATTGTAAATGGGAGTACTAAGTATGACCTTGACTACTACGACATGTTGACGTATTATTACTTGAATACACCTAGAATTGTATCTCATAAATAGGCCATAGGCAGAAAATAAAGAGATGCATTAACCTTACAGCCACAGACTCAAATTAGTAATGTTGCAAATCCAAAGGAGTAGTTAATGAACATCCCCTACCTCTCTAGCTACAGAGAGAACATGAAAATAAGTCCTTTATATCACAGGTTAGCTTAGTCAAAACTTCATCAAGGCGATTGTTTCATGTATATAATTATGTAATCACAAGTCATTTCAGTGCAATTTTGGAGTGAACTTCACTTGTGTTTGTGGTGTTGGTATGTCCTCACTCAAGGAAGTGAATATTGTATGCAATTCCCTTATTTCTGGATGTGTGAATAGGACTAATTCTGATCATAGACTAATTCACATCATTCTTTGGTGTGTCTGTTGATAGTAAGTACAGATTCCCTTATTTTGGGATATGTGAATAGATTAATTTAGCTCACAGTGAACATATTGCTTCATTATTCTCAAACATTTCTGTATATTAGTCCCCTCACAAAGGTACTGTTATGAAACTAGCTCACAAAAAGATAGAAAAGAGAGATCCACGCCTTAGAATTCAGCCTCTTCGAGGGGGCAACCTCCTTTACATTACATAAATGAACAATTCTTGGATCATACAAATGACAAAACCTCCTTTCTATATATAGGAGTCTAAGGAGTCACAATATAATCCAGCCGACCTAACAATAATAATATAAAGCCACAAAAATAACAATAAAGGGATTCTATGGGGCACAGAAATAACAATATGGGGGTAATAGGGGCACAACAATATAAATAAGGGGTATAACTACAATAGTATTGGGGTAATCACTAGTATTATAGGAACCCAACATGCCCCTCTCCTTCAAAAAAGTGTTGTCCTCAACGCTTGAGTAGTTCTGGATACTTCTGCATAAAATTCTCATCCTCCCATGTGGAATCTTCAGCGGATAATTTCTTCCACTTGATAAGATACTCTGAAATTGATCGATTTCGTAGCTGTCGAGTTCTTGTTTCTGTGACTGCTTCCGGTTCCAATATAATTTTTCCTTCCTCGTCAAGTTCTGACAATATTGTTTGAACTGGGAGCTTGTCGCCTATAACCTTCTTTAAACATGAAACATGGAAAATTGGGTGCAATCGAGAAGCTGCAGGAAGCTCCAATTTGTATGCCATAGTACCAATCTTTTGCAACACCTTGTACGGACCATAATACTTTGGTGATAATTTATTATCCTTCTTAGCTTGCTTTAGGGACATTTGCTTATATGGTTGCAGCCGTAGGAATACCCAATCACCTACATCAAAACTTCTTTCACTGTGATGTTGATCTGCCTGTTGTTTCATTCTATTTTGTGCCAACACGAGGTTATCCTTTAAGAGTTGGAGAACTTGTTGTTGATGTTCGATGTGATGTTCCACTGCCTGAACCTTAGAATTTTCTCTTAAATATGATGTGATGGATGGTGGTTGATACCCATAAAGTGCCATAAATGGGGTCATTTTTGTTGCTGTATGGAAGGAAGTGTTATACCACCATTTAGCCAGAGGCAACCATTTAACCCATTGTGTCTGTTTATCAGATACAAAGCAACAAAGACATCCTTCCAAACATTTGTTTACTATCTCGGTTTGCCCATCAGATTGAGGATGATAAGATGAGCTGTGAGCTAACTGAGTACCAAGATAAGAAAATAATTCTGTCCAAAAATTTCCCGTGAAAATGGGATCTCTATCACTTACAATAATCTTTGGGTTTCCATGTAGCTTTTGAACTGTTTCCATAAATGCAATAGAAACTGTACTGGCTTTAAATGGATGTGATAATGCACAAAAGTGTGCATACTTGGTAAGTCTGTCAACTACCACCATGATGACACTCTTTCCCTCAGACTTGGGTAAACCTGTGATAAAATCCATTAAAACCTCCTCCCAACGTTGGCTTGGAATGGATAAAGGTTGTAATAGACATGGTGTCTTAATTGTTTCAACTTTATTTTGTTGGCAAACCAAACATTCCGCCACAAACTTTTGAATATCTGATTTAAGGCCATCCCAAAAAAATTCCTTCTTAACCCTGTGGTAAGTTTTTAAAAATCCTGAGTGCCCTCCTAAGGGAGAAGTGTGCAATTCCATAAGAATCTTTTGTTTTAGCTGGGAATTCTTACAAAGGTATAAGCGATCTTTGTACCATAACGAATCATTTTGCCAGCTAAATGTATCAGAAGTACTGGAATCTTGTTGTAGCTTTCGAATAAGTGCCCACACTTCTTTGTCATTCTTCCATTCCTCCCTTGCTTCGTTTATCCAATCTGGTTGGATAATAGAAATGGCACACAACAATGCTTCCACATCCTCATCCTTTCTTGAGAGTGCATCTGCCACCACATTTTGCTTCCCTTTTTTGTAGATGATTTCAAAGTCATAACCCAACATCTTTGTGACCCACTTTTGTTGCTCTTCAGAGGATAATCTTTGTTCTAAAAAGTATTTAAGGCTATCATGATCCGTTTTTACCTTGAAGTGTCTTCCCATTAGGTAGGGTCGCCATTTCTTAAGTGCATGGAGTATTGCCAACATTTCCTTCTCATAAATAGCTTTGCTTAAAAACTTTCCCTTGATTGGACGACTTTCAAAAGCAATGGGTCTTTCATCTTGCATTAGAACAGCACCAATTCCATTTCCTGAAGCATCACATTCCACAATAAAGGTTTTTGTGAAGTCCGGTGTAGCTAAGACCGGTGCTTGGCACATTGCCTCTTTAAGATGTTCAAAGGCCTTTGTTGCTTCCGGAGTCCATGAAAATGAATCTTTCTTCAATAATGTTGTTAGAGGTGCTGCTATTCTCCCATAATTCTTAACAAACTTGCGATAATACCCTGTCAACCCAAGAAATCCTCGCAGATGCTTTATGGATGTGGGGATTTTCCATTCCTTAATGGCTTTAATTTTGCTAGGGTCTACCTTAACTCCTTCATGAGATACAATATGACCCAAATATTCCACCTCCTGGACTCCAAAGAAACATTTGGATCTTTTTGCATATAATTGTTTCTCCTCCAATAGTTGTAGCACCCTGTCAACATGTTCAACATGATCCTTCCAAGACTTGCTGTAGATTAGTATATCATCAAAAAATACTAACACAAATTTTCTAAGGAATGGTTTGAAAATTGAATTCATCAAACCTTGAAATGTTGAAGGTGCATTGGTAAGGCCAAAAGGCATGACCAAAAATTCATAATGACCCTCATGAGTTCTAAATGCCGTTTTCGGAATGTCTTCAATCTTCATTCTGATTTGATGATATCTTGAACGAAGATCCAACTTGGTGAAGTAAATTGATCCATGCAATTCATCCAGTAATTCATCAATGACAGGAATGGGGAACTTATCTTTAATAGTGAGCTTGTTGAGCTCCCTATAATCTGGACACATGCGCCATGATCCATCCTTCTTGTGCACCAATACTACTGGAGCTGAGAAAGAACTTTGACTCGGTTGAATTATACCAGCCTCTAGCATTTCTGCAACCATACGTTCAATTTCACTTTTTTGGACATAGGGATATCTGTACGGCCTGATGTTTGGAGGAACACTTCCTGGAATCAGATGAATAGCATGATCATGATCACGCATAGGTGGGAGACCTTTTGGAGTCTCAAATACCTTGGAATGATTGTCCAGGACTTTTTGGAGATCTGGAGAAATAGATGATTCCAATGTGGAAACATCTAGCGAACATAATTGTGCAATTACACCTCTTTGCTCCTTTTTTAGAAGCTTTGTCATGCCATTAGAGCTGATTATCTTTCCTGGTTTCCCTGCAATACCCCTTAATTCAACTTCCTTTCCTTCCACAGAAAATTTCATGAAAAGTTCTTGAAAATTAAAAGCTATTGTACCCAAGGATTGTAGCCATTGGACTCCTAGTACAACATCAGCACCTCCCATTGGAATGGAAAGCATTGGGCTAGTCAATACATATTCTCCCATGGATAGCTTGATATTATGGCACTTTCCAGAGCAATTTATTGTTCCTCCATTTGCAATCATCACTTGACACTCTGGTGCTGGATATAGGAAGCAATTCAATTCTTTTGCTACCCTACAATGAATAAAATTGTGGGTGCTTCCTGAATCAATCAACACTATTACCTTTTTCTTCTTGATTTGTCCTTCTATCTTGATGGTTTGAGGAGTGGTAATTCCCGCCAATGCATTACAAGATATGGTCGAATTTATTTGTTCTTCATCTAGGCTTTGTTCCTGGATTATATCCTCTTCTTTTGACCTTTCTTGCTCCTTTTCTTCTTCCTCTTCACAATCTATGTAGAATAATTTCTTCTCAGCACACTTATGACCTTTTGTGTATTTGCTATCACAATTGTAACAAAGCCCTTTTGCTCTTTTTTCTTCCAATTGTTGTGGTGTCAACTTTGTAAGTTTTGGAAGACTATGGGAAACAACACTTCCGTCTTTATAGTTGTGAATGGTATGCTTCCTAGTTGCCATAATTTTGCTTTCCATTTTTCTTGCTAACCTGAATGCCTTCTCTAATGAATCAGGTTCCCAAAGGCGAACATCATGTTGGATATTATCCTTTAAAGACCCTATGAACACATCAATCCTATGCTCCTCTGGAATATCTTTTACCCTTATGTTCAATTTTTGGAACTCCTCAATGTGCTCCATTACTGACCGCTTTTGTTTGAGACTTATCAATTGGCTAAAAAAAGTGTTGCTTTTTGTATCTACATAATGTGCTATCAATCTTCCGTAAAAATTGCCCAAGTGATAAATTTTTTACGAGAGCAAAGCCATTGATACCATACAAACTGATTTGGTTCCAAATATACAGTTGCCATACGTACCTTTTGTGTGTTTTGCACATTATTGAGATCGAAGAACTGCTCCATCTGTAATATCCATGTGGCGGGATCCTTGCCATCAAACTTCCTCATATCGATTTTTGGAATATGGTGGGTCTTCGATCCAACATTAGCGTCTATGGAATCATGATTAACATTACTTTTGTTCACATCATGAGTTTCCTTTACAACCTTTTCACCATTAGTAAGTATTTCTTGTAGAAAATTTGTCAAATCTGTCTTCAAATCTGCCATGTCTCTCTTCAAATCTATCTTCGAATCATCCATCTTAGCTTCCATGCCCTTTATCTTAGATTCCACGCCACTTATCTTAGCTTCTGTTAGCTTTTGTGAGCGTGACATTTGTTGCACTTGTTCTTGTAATTTTGATATATCATGTAGCATTTCTTCTTCTTCTTCATGAGTCATGCTAGAGCTTTCAGGTTCCTTACTAGGTGTTTGCATTTTCTTTCCTCGGGGCATCAGTTACCGATAATAATTCTTTACTATGCCCTTTGAATTCCGTTAAACCAATCTTACACAAAAATTTAAAAAAAAAACTACACACCTTTTTTCACTTTATAGAAGCCTGATATTGAATCTGATGTATCTCTGTAATTTCAGATCATCCAGTTCTGAAATTGCTACCTGTAGTAGCCTTCTGTGTCCTCTTTCCAATGCCACAAGTCTGAGCCAAATTGGATTCTCCAAGGAAGAGTTATGTGAAATCTCCCACAGTGACTTGCTTTTAGACTGGTTCAGTAGAGCGAACTTGTACGACGTTCCACGAGTCACTGTTTCAACCTTTGAATCTGAAACACACACACAAGAAACGACAGCCCGTCCTCTTTCTGTACCTTTTTATGGAATTTCAATCCTATCCTCAGAGAGAGAGTTATGACGATTTTCCCCAGGTTACCTGTTTTGAATGTAATTCAGGAGTCTGCAAAAAGGCCAACTTCCTCAGATCATATCTCCGCAAATTTTGCGTGAAAAGATCTGAAATTCGGACCCAAGTTTCAGCGCTAATTCTTCTCAAATGGGTTTTTTTTTGCGACTTCTGAAACATCACAGAAAAAAAGTTATAGCGAAAATTCCACGATGACCTGTTTGGAGCAGCGAAACCCTAGAATCCAAAGCTCTGATACCAAATGTTATGAAACCAGCTCACAAAAAGATAGAAAAGAGAGATCCACGCCTTAGAATTCAGCCTCTTCGAGGGGGAAACCTCCTTTACATTACATAAATGAACAATTCTTGGATCATACAAATGACAAAACCTCCTTTCTATATATAGGAGTCTAAGGAGTCACAATATAATCTAGCCGACCTAACAATAATAATATAAAGACACAAAAATAACAATAAAGAGATTCTATGGGGCACAGAAATAACAATATGGGGGTAATAGGGGCACAAAAATATAAATAAGGGGTATAACTACAATAGTAATGGGGTAATCACTAGTATTATAGGGACCCAACAGGTACAATTACACTAAAGGGGGCAGAATTATAGTGTATTGTGGTGTGTCATAAATACCATCTTGTACAACATCATCATTTCCCAACATTCTTATTTTTAAGTGACATTAGAGTGTGTACATAAGGTATTCAAGGAGCTGAAGAAATTTTCATCCTTTAGAAGCCTGAAACTACTATCAACCAAAGTTTACAGGTCCCCTGACTCATTTGCAAGGGTTTTGATTAAAAGATGATTGTTTCTAGGTCGAAATTTAAAACACAGGAAAGTGGGACTTCCTTTAACACATGATGTACTCTGATTTGTATAACAATCACATCTTGTCATGCAATTTGTCAAAAGCTTGGGCTACCATCTTCTTTTCACAAAGGAAATCACAAGTTATTCCAATTTACGCAAGCATTGGATCACAAACTGAGCTAGCATATGTTTCTCATTCCATGGCGATGCATTTTGTTGAAGCAACAGGCAAACAGTCTGGTGCATGTCTCAATCAGCCGTTAATTGTACCTAGGTGGCGAGCTGCAGAGCGAAGGAATTGCAGAGCGGGAGGTGCTGAGTCGAGGAGGAAGGTGAGTGAGCAACCTGCGAGACCACAATTCCTCATTTCGAATTGGAAATGGCAATAACTCTCCATGACTGCAATTCCAGCTCAGATCCGATCTATCAGGGGATGTCAGGATATCCAGCTCCGATTGGATTTTCTGTCAGGGAATGTCAAGATTGCGAGGGGAGGATGGAGGAGAAGGAAGGTGGCGGAGGGTGGAGGGAGTGCCGGTGGCCGGAGCCGGATGATTTTTCGGGCAGTGACGAAAACTGGGCCATTCCTTCACCTAGGTAGACTAAAAAATTCAAATCTTTGTTATTTTGCATGTGAATTCCCTTTTTTTGGTGGGCATTTATCATCATCTTGCATGTGGATTCCTTTTTTTTGTGGACTTTTACCATAATCTTGCATGTGAATTCCTATTTTTGGTGGACTTTTATCATAATCTTGCATGTGAATTCCTTTTTTTGGTGGACTTTTACCATAATCTTGCATGTGAATTCCTTTTTTTGGTCTACTTTTACCATAATCTTGCATGTGAATTTAGGTATCACATGGGAAGGAACATCTAGTGTGGTTATATGAAAATCTAGTGTATGAGTGGTATATTCTTTAATTATTACTAATTATAAGGTCTTTTTATGTAAGTAATATGTTTGTCTATGTAAGATATTTTGGTTTTGGTAGTCTTGTTAATAAATGTTTTTATTTTTTTTACTTTTTGGGAATTTATTTTAATAGAATCACCTTATTTATTATTTTTTTAGAAATGTATTTTTGGTGGTTAATGTTTTTAAAAATGTATATAGTTTTATTTAGTATCAAGTGTTTTCATGTAATAATATTAGCTCGATTCATAATAACGTTACTATTATATATATTTGGTGGCTATTGAAGATATTTTTAAGGAAAAAGAATTGATTTCAAAATTAGAGGATTTATCCCTCCAATCATTTGTGATGAATCTCTCATACTACTTTATAAACCATTCATTTGAACTTAAGTTGGGGTGGTGGAGAACCTTTGGCATGCCTCCTTATATTTTGTTTCAAGTTGAAAAGAGGTTTCATAAAGCCCTTCCTTTGACCCCTACAATTTTGTTTTTTAGGGAGTTTGAGATTGTAAGTATTGTAGTCATTTTTAAAATTTCATGAATAAAGGTAGCCTTGATGATCTCATCCACAAATTAAGGCATTGTGTTATGTAAGCTTATCCATGATTTGTAATTATTAGCACAAGACACCATTAAAATCATGTCAATAGTTGGCATCTTCAATATACAAGTCTCAATAAAATCTATTCACATGTTAGAAGTAAATCCAAGGATTATAGAAAGACAAATGTGATGGGATGATCAAATTCATGTATACTTTTCAAAGAAAAGGTTGCAAGATATTTCAAAGATTAACAAGGTGTCACAATCATAACATAACCTTGCACTTGTTGAACCACACATGGTATGTTGAAGGAGAATGGTAGTTTTAAAAACCATTGGAAAAGCCTCCGTGTACCACTAATAAATTGTTATGCCCTTGACCTACGAGAAATTCCAGAATACCAAATATGCAAAGAAATACAACCCAGAACATAGAACACAATGAGAAAAACAACAAGTATTTTATTATTAAGAGATGAAAGCAGTGTTCGCTTGCCTATTCGAGGGGGCAACCTCCAATAGGCCAGAGCTCGATTACAAAATAAGACTTGATATATCTCAATGGGGAGTATTTATCCTTTATATAGGATTCATACTTATTGTGGCCTTCCCAACCTATTGTCCTTGCATTAAAAATAATGTACATGGAATTTTAAAGAGACAACTACTCACTGTACTATTTCAGAGGAGTTATTCTTCTTAGACACCCATGCATTGTGGCCATAACTCCTCTTCGATGCACACTTATTGTGGCCTTTCGAAGCTATTGCCTTCACATTAAAAATAATGTACATAGACTTTTAAAGAAACAACTACTCACTGTACTATTTCAGAGGAGTTATTCTTCTTAGACACCCACACATTGTGACTATAACTCCTCTTGGACACCACTTATTGTGGCCTTGCCAAGCTATTGTCCAAAATACCATTTTTTAGAATTTATTTATTAGTGTGCTAAACTCAAAAATCTTCCTAAGCAAGCTATGATTTCCTCCTCAATAAGCCATGGTGTCTCATGATTGTTTCCCAATTATTTTTACTCTAACTACATCTCTATTTTTATTTTCAAGATGTCAATACTTTCTAAAAATAATTAAAAACAACGAAAATCCCTCATCACAATATTTAAAACTCTAATAACAACTCAAGTAAAAAACATATTGCCTCATTACCTCCTAAAAGCAGTCACTCCTCTTGAAATTGTCTTTCCTTTCAAAGTTTTGTCTTCTCAAATCCTTCTAGAGAAGCAATTTTGGTTATTTCTTTCGTACTAGGATATTGTGAATGAAGCTATGTTGGGAATGATGGAATATATTTTTTGCCTAATCCCCCATTAAAAACACATTATGAGAAATATAACTACTACACTTATATGCATGCACGTTAGCCATTTATTTGGTACACGCATATTTGTATCTATATTTTGAACTTATACAAATTATCCTTAATTATGGAAGTAGTGTTCAATGAAAATTTCATTTAAAAAGAATAAGTTGCAACGGATCTTAACCCCATTGTTGAATGGTGATAATTTCGTCAAAATATTAGAAAAACCATGAATAAAGTCTACTTGGCTTGTAGGGCTCCACTAACATGAAAATATTGCATGATTGAATCCTGTAATATCCCAACATCAAAATTTTAATGAGATATGGAACACTCTAGGTGTTCTAATGAAATTCTTGCACTAAAAACACATAACACAATAAATATCTAAGAATGCAGCCTCTTCTTTATGTAAATAAATAGAAACAAAATTACATGTCCACACAAGACCTACTAAGGCTCGTGCCTTGGCATGTATGGCTGCCCATTAACAAAGAAATTGAATATATTAAAGCATAATCGTAGATCCTAGATGGATCCACTACACAAATTACTCCCATGGGTTTTCATAACTAGGATCAACTAGAACTAGCCTTGCCAAGTTCACAACAAAATCCAAATAGATAAATATCTCTCCTATCCCCTTTTATATTCTTGGTTGACTCTTTAGAGACTTTATTTTATTGTTTTCCCTTGAAAGACAAAGGCAAATACCATGGGCCAAGGCCGTCAGCAACTACCACATTAAATACCATGGGAAGATTCCATCCACTTTGACCATATATATATATATATATATATATATATTACAAATCCTCTCGCCAAAAGATTGTTTGCCCTCTAGTAGTCCACTTCTATCCATAAAATAAGCATTTGCATATTGATTCCAAGATCCCACACAACCCAATGTGGTATTCCATGCCTCCATTCTAAATGATCATGAATGGATCCTTCGATACCTGAATCCAAAACAATCCTTTCGTCAATCCTACCCCCAATGGATTCTCCTAGATCCCAATGCCAACTAAGTCCCAAGGCATGTTGGTTATGACACCACCTCAGCCCTCCATCATTGCTTGTGCTTGAGGGCTAAAGTTTCAATATGCCCTTGGATAAGAGTATCGTGTTAATAGAGTTCCAACTCATAATCTCTTGTAAATCCATCTCGTGGGAAGTATATAATGCATGAATCCCTACACATGTAATAAATCTACCATGCTGATGTTGCCTAATGCTCAATTCATGTTGCTCCACCCAATCACTCATCATGATCCATTTGTACAACTCTTCCTTGCTATCGCAAATGTATAATTGTAGGTTGGTAGAGCTACAAGCCTTATCTATGTACTCCTGTAGAGGGCTACTCTGCAACTCCCAAATGTACTCCTCTTCCTACCTTGTGAGGGACTTGAGTCGTTCCTCAACACTAGACAACTGGGTCATTGATTCAACACATACCCCTATGAGGTTCTCAAATTTTATATTCTCCTGTAAGAAAGTGTCTCAGGCTGCCCCAACTCTCTACTTCAACATCGTAAGATCTCTCTTGAAATGCATGATCCTTTCTGAAAAGTCCTCTACTAGAAATTCTCATGCCCTGGAGAATGTCTCTATATTTGACTGCACCAGATACCCCATGACCACAACTTTAACTTGAACCTTTGTTTAACCCTCCGTAAATGGCTTATCTTGCATACTATATTTGTCATGATACCATGCATGATCATGCTCATCATGTTGGTTTATTATTATTGGCTCCTCATTTGGTTCTCCTAAAATGTCTTCTTCCTGACCTTTTTTCACATGTGGCGATAAGTTGTCCACCCCCTTTGATTGTCAAACATGGATGTATTGGTGGACTGTTATCTATACCTGATTGTCCATACTCTTTATTGATGTTCTCTTGGATATCTATAGACTCAACTACCTCATCATCAGGAGGAATTCCCTCCTTCCTTTCCCGATTTACTTTGTCAATTTGATTGATTATCATTGACTTATCCTATAAGTTTCTTTGAAAAACATGGTGTTGTTGCTCACCATTTGTACTTGACTACTTGGATCCTTCATAGGTTCTCTTCCAAAAACTAGTGAAACCAACTATGAATGAATCTTCATTATCTGCCATTGTTTCCTCTTATCACTTGGTCATGAATGGTTAAAGGCCCAAGGTCCCTTGTAGATAAAGCATAGTCCTCTCATGCTTAGTTCATTATTGATGCATATTTTGTTCTTTCTTCCTCCATCAATCCTTATCAACTGCTTCATAGTCAACACCTTTTTTAGTAATTTTATGTTTTTCCTGACAAAATTCTCGACTAGATCATAGGATCCGTGTGGTCCTTCATCCAAATGGTCAACAATTTACATATTAGTGTCTTGTATATGTGAGCATGGCCTTCTAATAATAGAGACACAATATTTTAGATGCTTGTTTTGACATGGTATGAGTGAGCTAATGTAACACTGGTGTAAAAGTTATGGAGCAACTAAAACATCAACTCATCACATTCCAAATTCAGTATGAATGTGCCAAAGTTGAATTCTGCCATGACTGTTAAAATTTCTACATCGGTTCTAAAAGGTAGGAAGCATGATGTTATTCAACCCTTTAAGGCCTTCCATTATCAACTAAAATATCTCCCTCATAAGATGATTATTGTAAGACAATACTCGGGATGTTAAAGCTATGATCTTGCTGAGGCAAGAAGCAATTGTGAGCTTGACCTCTTTACAAGGATGCTCCGAGAGTTTGGGTTGTATTAATGCAAGCATAGATGGCTTGAGATTCCAACTAAGTTTCCTCCATTCTGGTTGCCCCACCTCTAAGAGCCATGTGTCTAATTCCTCCAATTTCTGGAGGTCTATGGTTGACATTGTTCGTTGCAATTAAGATCCAAGTGTGAAGAACTTAGCTCCTCTTCCTTGTCCTTCCTTCACTTCCCATGGGCATTTTTGTTGCATAATGGCATTGAAAATTTTTGAGAAAGACTTGGTATTATATTATAAAGTGGTATTGCTAAGAAAAGGCCCCATGCTTCTTTTATTTTATCTAGAATTTTTATCCAAAATTTTATGAGTGCTTTCTAGGGAAAGTCCCATCTCGCCTCATACCAAAGCATGAGTACACTAATTCTTCAATGGATTTCACCCTAAGATAAGGTAAATACAAACTTGATTGGTAATACTAAGATGATTGTACCACCTCCTTCCTTTCCTATTCCAGGATTTTTTTTTTAACACAAAATCTCCTTTCTATCGTCAAACTCCAAAATTTGACAAACCCCTTGTCAAATGCTAAAACCAATCAAAATTTTCAAAACTATAAACATGGTTTAGTCCATAACCCACCATCTTTCATGCTTCCAAACTGAGATTTTTGAGCGGAAAATCTGTTTAGATGGAAAGAGAATCAGTTTTCAGGTAAAGACTTAGATCTTCATATGCTAATCAAGAGTCTGTGGACCCAATAATTATGCCCTTGCGAGTGATCAATGGATCCTGTGCGACATTGAATTTGATGTTAGAGGTTTCAAATGTATAGGCATAAGACTATGTTCGACAATGATAAACCTCTACACCAATCCAACCACATAATGCAACATACTATATAACGAAAAAAAGACATAGCAATACTTTATTTAATTATGGTGACCCACCACGAAATCTTTTGATGAAATATAATTTACTCGATTCTGCAAAAACATGGTTTCTTTGCCTCTATGACTAATGTGTGACTGATCTTGATGTAGCAAGATCAATTTATCTAATGTAATAAAACAAATACAGTTTCGCATGCACCTGAAGAGGACCATGGTTTTCTCCTTGACCAACACTACGGTAAAAATAATCTTGTCTCTGCTATTAAGAGTGATGACAACTTTGGCACCCATAATGAATCGATGGTCAATGCGAGAACCGAAGCCTATGAAACTTACTCGGCTCCTTCCTGCACTTAGAGGGTTGTGGTGACAATGCAATGCCCAGGCTATGTCCACTTCTTTTCGCCTGGAAGAGATATGCGGATGCTCAACTCCTTTCTTTGCTCAAACATTTGTTGTGATAGTGTTTTGGCAACATGACGAATGCTCAGGCTATATCAACTAATAAGCATGCAACACTCATACTCCCTTTTGCCTTCCATTGAAATGAATTAGAGGTTGAAACCAATCTAACAACTCTACTCATTATTTGGCTCGGTGTTCATTTTAACACACAAAATTACCCTCCTCGTGACCTCAACTGCTACTGAGAAACATCAGCCTTTAGATCAGCAATGCGACTGTTTGGTTATGAGTGCCTCAAATTCCCTTCTATCAGTGGTAGAGTCCCATGCGATTGATTCGATGGGTCTGCATGATTTTTGGTCGACCTCCTTGCTCTAGTGATTTGAATACTCCCTTTCATGGTGAGGTGCCTCTCGGAAGGTGAAATGGTGGATTAGACCATCGTTGACCTGATCCATGGCTCAGGAATGTCGGTAGAGTATTTTGATGCAATCTATGCCTATGGCTATTGGTTCTATCCTCAATGGCCCTCAGATTCACTTGCTAAAGAAAAATTATTCCGCCCTCTCTCCCTGTTTAACTTGGTCCCCTTTGATGAAAGTGTTATCAACAAAAATTGATCATCTAGCCTAATTTACTAGATCGATCAAAGTACACCATGTAAAGTCAATTTTACCATAGTAAAATTGCTTTCATTGTGAGAAATTACTTAATAAACCACCTTTGTTAATTTATAATCAAACCCATTGAAGAATAATTAAATAAATCCTATTTATTTTATTTTCTTCTAGGAATAATTAATTAAACCATTGTTCAATTATTATTCCTTGTCATATTTGACCCAATTATGAAAAATCAAAAGATAAATTATTAACTATCTTATTTCTCTAGGAATAATTAATTAATCACTAATTAATTATTATTCCTCGTCAAATTTGACTAAATCCCTTAGAAATAATTAAATAAATAATTATTTATTTATTATTCCTTAACCAATTTCTTGAGATGATAAATAAAACATTTATTTATTTTTTATTTCTAAATAAAAGTTTAAATACGTTTTCCCTCCTAACTAAATATAATAAAATATTCCAAGTGGTTATTCCAAGAATGGGGTTAATAATATTTTACTATTGCTCATTATTCGAGGATAACCCAATATTTTGTTATAAATAGAGGGGTTTTCCATTCATTATTCATTTTCTATTATTTTCGTTGTTGCACTCATTGTTGTAACTCTTATTATTTCCATTGCCACACACCATTTCTCTGCCATTTGAGTTCCCATTAAGCTCAAATATTTTATTTGTTTGGTTTTCACATTATATAGGAGAGAGACTCTACACAAGCTGAAGACGTTTTAGGACAGACAAGAACCCATCCCATAGAGGGGGATTGGTAAAATTTATTTGTTCCCTTCACATGTGTTATAATAAAATATATTCTTTGTATATTTGGTTTCCATTGAATGATAAGAGTTATTACTGTTTCTTTTTGCTGTTTAACTATGATTGCATCATAGGTCAGGACTTCGCTAGGTTTTGTTTCTATCATTTGCTGCAAATCTACAATGTTTAGTAGCCATTTGTATTGTTCAGACTATTTGTCATCCACAGTCTAAAGGGGGTCCTTTTCTTACATCTTTGAGACGAAAACACTACAACAAAATTGGCAACTGCATTGGTTTTTTACTTCTGATCAAGAAACTTGGGTGACCTTTAGTTTTCAAGTTAGGGTTTCTTATTTGTTCAGACTCTTAATGTTATTTACTAGCTTTCTAACACTAGATATGTGAAATTTCTAACTTCTACAAGTTTTTTGGTCTTTTCCGCAGGTCACAGGAACAAGCTGTGACAGAGACGATAGTTTTATCTTAGATTTTCCGACCGAGAATCAAGGATCAGAAATTAGATTTCTTAGCCCAAAAAGTGCAATCTTGAGTCTAGAGTGCTTATTTCACCCCAAAAACTGCGATCCCCCCTAAAAATAGGTTAGTACCTGCAATTTTAGGGTCTCTGGGTTTTTATCAGCTCCGTTTCTGGGTTTTGTCGAGAGCTGTGTGTTGGGTTGTTTGACCTCTGTCTCATCCTACTTATGCCTTGATCTACTCTAATTTGCTCATCAAACTGGAATTTATCCCCTTAGGTCTTCTAGTACGCTTCCACTTTTATAGGAGGAATTTAGCTGAGTAAGAAGTTTGAGTTTCTCCAGCACTTTCAGCCATATTTTCCAGATTTGTACCCTTTTCTTTCAGATCTCCAAAGACAGGTTGTTTCCATCCATGGTTTCGTATCAAACCTTGTTTGGTCATTGGCCTTAGGGTCCCATCGGTTGCCCTAGGATTTACACCCATCTCCCTATCTTTTTGTAACGATATTCCTCTCTGGTTTTTTGTTGTTGCTGCACCATTTTCCAGTAGCCTAGTGTCATTTCACTCCAGCCTCACCGAAACTTAGATCCATTGAAATTTTTACTGTGTTTTAAGTCGATTTCACCACCAACCAGCACAGTGTTTGCCAATTCAGTTTGGGTGGGGTTTAGTTAATGGTTATGTTGTTCATTTATTGTTGTTAATTTTAGTTTTTTTTCAGCAATATTTTTTCTTTTTTACAAACATGGTCTGGGCCTAATCAATAAAAACACTTGCACACACAAGCACACCTTAAGCAAAGGGCGGTTGGTTTACACCCCCAAGCCAAGACTGAACATAATAAATTTATCTCCCCTCATCGAGACAATGTCATATTGTTAATCTCCCTTCACCATTTTCATGTCACATGTGTCTTACCACCATTGTGCCACCAAGGTGTTTTTCACAAAGACTCTTATAGCTTCATCCCCATTTTCCACTCGGGCATATTACTCCTCCCCACTGGGACAAAGTTCATAGCCCTCTGAGTCCCCATACCACTCTTCTCTTGGTTCATCTGATTCCGAGTCTCCTTTAGCACATGTTGTCACCATGTTTGGACCCACAGCTGGTGTAGGAACCCAACCTGGTGTTGGCTCTAGTTCTACCCTAGTGACCACATCTAGAGGAGCAATCTCATGAACCATTCAGAAAAGTCCCATACTCCTTTTTACGGTTGGCTTAAGTCTCCTTGATTTTAGCCAGTTGATCAACGACCCAATACACCACGATGCTGGTTGGCATGCTATGACAATAAAGCTTCCCTCAAATATCCTAATGTTTGAGGGTAATTTTGGAGAGGATCCTACCAGTCATGTTCGCTCCTTCCACATGTGGTGTTCATCCAACTCCATTACCGATGACTTCATTCATTTTCAGCTGTTCCAATGCATGCTCATAAAGACACTACAAAATGGTATGTAGACTATCCTACCACATTTCATTCCATTTTCGTGACGCTTGCTAAATTGTTCCTCTCATATTTCTAGCTACCTTTCCAATACGACACGGGTAAAAAGATATTGACCTCATTTTGTCAGTCCTCTGCCACTCGCCTTTCCGACCACGTTCAAGAGTGGCTTAGAAGGAGGAGCACATGTCGTGCCCCACACTTCGAAGACCATGTCTATCCAGATTGGTTTGTCAGGATCCTTTTAGCACCCACTGGAAAGGATGCCACGTCCCATTTTCCTCAGACTGAGGAAGAAGCTCTCCGAACCGCTCTAAGATATGACCTGATTTATGTGAAATCTGATTCTATCTATACTGTCATTCCAAACCTTCCCCGTCCTGGAGGTTCCAATGCACCAGGGGAATCTCACGTTGCCAATGGTATCGAAGGAAGCCTTTCACATCCTTCCCCATATACTCAAAAAAGTTATGGCCATCTACAAGGGGGCACCAGTTCTTCCAACACTTATGCCCCTCCTGTTAGAAACATGTTTTCAGGGCCCTATCCTATCCCCAAACTATCTACCAAACCATTGCTCCTCCTTATGAACAGTCGAGCTCTCCATCCCCTCAAGCATTAACATCGTAACCTCCCATGCATCCTCAGCCCGCAGCTACTACCCCCTTAGGGTCAGGTTTTTGCACAGTAGAGTGCAACCAATCCCCAAAATTTGAAGAAAAATAATAAGGGGAAGGGTAACAATGCTAACAAGGGTAACCAGGGTAATCAAGGTAATCAACCTATTGAATCCCAGGGGAACCAGCCTAACACCAACAACCAGCAATAGGAAAGCCAACCCAGGCAAAACAATGCTATTCATATGAACAAGCCTTGTGCATGTTGTGGTGTACATGGCCATTATGCACATGGGTGTCCTATCTTACCCTAGAAGTGCCAAATGTGGGAAGCTCAAGCAGCTTCTAGAGGCCAACAATTGCCTCAGAATCATATACCATATCGACTTACAGTCAAATCCTTTCCTTCAATAAGGATTTCTTTGTTCTCAACCTCACCCAGGTCAAGCAGCCCACCTTCCCCAACCTTCTAGTCATGGTGACTACCAGATCCTCAGGATAAGCTTTGATGAGGTTAATCCCTTCGATATCAACTTGCAAAATCAATCGTGTCAATATGATAAGCCATCAACTTCATCCGCCGACTAAAGCTTCTACTGAGCCCCTTACAACATCAAATGTTCCATTACAGATCCCTCAACCTAAAGTTGAGGCAATTCCCAAGATCCTAAAGGGACCATTATGCCATAACACGACTTCTAACTAAGTTGGCCATACATACAGTATAGTAGATAACTTGACACAATCACCTACTGCCATGTCAACGCTAAATGTACTCCAGTCATGCCCATCTCAAAAGAAAGCTCTAATAATTTCTTTGGGTGTAGTAGATCCTTTTGATGATCGTTTGATTGTCATCCCAGTTGATACATCAGAACATCCCCCATTTCCTTGATCCACTGCTTTCTAGGTGCTAGTCCGAGTCTGTAATGTCATCATCTCCCGATGCATTACTGATGATGGTGCATCCACTTGTGTGATGTTCACTATCATTTGGGAAAAACTTTAGTCACCTGAGTTGTCCCCCTCCACCATCACTTTGCATGCCTGGGATAGACACTCCTCCTGGCCTCTTAGCATGTACCGCAGCTATCCAGTGACCCTTGTGGGCAAGATTGTCCATGTAGATATTGAGGTTATTAATGCCCCTTATATTACAACATTCTCTTTGGTCATAGTTACACATATTCCATGTCAGCTATCGCATCTATGGTTTTCCACAAGATGTGCTTCCCCCATGAAGGGAAGATCATTACCATAGATCAGTTAACATACTATGAACCGTCATCTGCGACGTCCCTCGAGTCCATTATCTCATCAGTGTTAGATAAGAAGTCTTCAACTCCTCCCACTACTGTTTCACTGAGAGTCTATAAAGATTCCTCATTGTTGGGTTCTTTCTCTGGTCCTCCCCCTCTCATCTTAGAGCCTAAATCTTTTAGCGTCATGGGTTGTCCTCAAGTAGTCTGGTACGTTCGATCCACAACGAGCTCCTCCACATCATGTGGTTACCATCCCAGTTGAGCCATCTAGATCCACCCCCAGGACCTCCTCCATTTGTGGGTGCCTCTCCTATCATCCCGCAAGAATTGTTCCTCTAGGTCTCAACCATCCAGGAGTTGTTCGACCGGGACATTACCTTGCATGCCAGATACCTTTCTTATTTACCCCTCCCACAATATTTTATGTCCCTGTCATGGCTTCCTTGGTCCTTCCTAACATGATTTTAGGGATTCCTATATGGTACATTGATCCTCCAGCAAGCATTCTTCCTGGTCAGCTAAGACCTTATCGTGCTCTGACCCTGGTTCAACTGGTCCCTATGGCCCCTACCACTACTTTAGTTCCATCACAACCTCAAGAGATACCTACTCCTTTTGAGAAAGCATCTAGACAAGGGGGAAAAGCTAAGAGGAAAGAACCTAAGGACAAGACTCCCAAACCTCCTCTAGTCCCCAAGGCCCTAAAGTCATCACCTCCATGCACTTTGAGTAAAGTTGTGGGCCATGCGACCAATAATTGTCCTGAGCTTCCTCATCTCAAACCTTTGGTTCATGAAACATTCCCTGAGTCAAATATCCCTAAAGTCCATGTTAGCTTACCGGGTCCACGCAAAAAACTCATAACGTTATGCAAAAATCACCCTTGTGCCTTGTGTGATCATCATGGTGACTACTGCAATTTTTGCCCTCATCTCAACAAATTTTGTGATTTCCTTAAGGCACTTCATGAATACGAGACCACTCATAATGTATCACCTTCTCCTCTTCTTGTGGATTTTTGTACCAATAGTAAACGAGAATAGGGGGAATCTAGTCCCACCATCGTGATCCCTTCCACAGATGTCGAGATGACGGACACCATAGGCCATATCCTTTACCTGTCGTCATCCTTGAGTTCCTCATAGGAAATCCTTTCTGAGATTTCTGATCATGCTTCTATTCAACCTCTTTTGACAGAACCCTAGGTCTCAACATACATAGATCCTTCATCTACTATCTTGTCATCTACAATTCCATATGATGCATATGTGAACCTTCTTTCTCAGGTTGATCCACTAGGTACCGTGCCGCATGATGTAGTCAATATTCCTCTCATCCTCTCATCTTCCATTTTGATGAGGACATCATGCAAGCTATGTCTACCCCTAATTACCCTTGCACTTAGGCAAGGGGGAATATTTTTTGGAGGATTATAAAGACCATTTCATTCCTAATAATCCCAATGCAATGTACCTAAAGAAATTTTTCTCATATCTTATTTCTTTGATTTGCATGTCTTTATTTTTGTCATGAAGTTAGGTAGGATGCATCATCTCATCTGTCATCTTTTGCACCTTTCAGATGTATCCATGATCCACACCATATATCGGTCATGTTGATGGTGCAAGTCTCTTCTCCAGGAATATAGCCTCGATAACTTGGGCCATTTTTACCCCCTTGCATACATTAGTCCTTTCGAATGACGTGTGCATTGGACCTGTCACCAAAAACTTGGCCAAATATGATGCAGTGATAGGTTTGTTACTCGATTCCCTTCTTATTGCATCCTTCATCTTCATGTTCATTTATATTCCTTGCTACTTGTCATGCAACTGAATGGTGTGTATCATGTGCATAACCAAGTCATATTTAGAAAATATCAGCGTGTTAAGCTGTTGTTACATGAATTTGAAACCGTTACTTTTAGTCAAGTTCCTAGAGCCCAAAATAACTATGTAGATACCATTGAAAATAAAATTCTAGATTGGCATTTATCACATGTATACCACAGAAGACAACCATAAACAAAACACATGGCAAACCATCATCGTCATATAAAAATGCATAATCATATTATGTATCATATAAGTGTTCAGAGCCCATAGCTCTAAATACATCTGACATGCCCATAACATGTTACAAAAATCAAAATCAAAGGGACCCACATGTCCCCATATCTAGTCACTATCTGAAGGATCACGCACCAAAGGCTCTGCCCCACCTAGATGTAGATCACATACCGCATGACCAACCATCGCCATGTGCCGCTTGATACCTTACCACTCTAAGGGAAGGCCGTTACACTCATGTATGTATCGATCGTCTAGCTCATGCCATCTGCACTCAAAAACTCTGGTCAAGAGTACCTCACATCTACGGTGTCGATAAACAAGTAGCACACTATCCTCTTGACCCTGACAAGATGATGATGTTCCCCAATTTGCAGCCATAGGCGTTGCGGCTCGTCCTACATTTCTTTCCGGTTTAAGCGGTGTTATGTCTACATACCACATATTTTAGACTTAGTACAATATACATGTGATAAAAATATGAAATGCACCATAAAAATACCAACTTAACAATTACTGTTTGGTCCCCGTGCTTGCTTGAGTGAAAGTGGCAAGTCAAGAACTCCCTGATAGTTCATCCTACTATAAGGATAATCATCAATCTAGAGGGGCATCTGATCCCAATGTGCAAAAAACGTGGGTTGGAACACCTGTCTGACTCCCCGTCCTCCTCTCCACAGTAGCAGCCCCCAATGATAGATCTCGGGCTCATGTGGGCCCCCATTTTGGATCTATACATGAAGAAGGATGGTGGATATCTTCTCAAAGATGAATGCGCACAGTATTGTAGCAAAAACATAGTCATGGCTCACCTACATAGACTTAACTATCGTTTCACCAACGATAGCATCCTCTCGGCCAACCCATAGTAGTTCGTAGCCAAAACACTCTCAACCAGCATCATCTACCCACTAATGATGTGGTGGAGCGCATGGCTGCCCAAGACCCATAGCACAGCTGTGGAAACAACCTGTGTCTCTGGTTGTTCTAAATCACCAATCGGGATAGTCGTGCCCTTCACATGCACATCCTGTGGACAATGGTGCTCCACAAACTTTGTAATGTTCCTCCCACAAGGAAACACCATATGGATATCCCCCACCACTATGAGGGGAGGGAGTGCGGTGAAGAAATACATATCTTGTAATGTGAGCTCAATATTTTGCCCCTGCACGACAAATACCTCATGGTTTGGATCCCAATAGCTCACAATTCGTAATAGCAAGGGCTCACCTGCCCTCATCAATGGGTTCTCTACCAACTTGAGAACCCCATAGCGAGCCAATGCCCCTTGAACCCCCTGATCCATCTGAATCTCAGATCATATGGTATCCAAGTCTCACTCACACTAGTTTATTTTTAGCTCTACCATGCCTGCAAAACACCACATGTCTTGTCAGTTGAGAGAAGAAAACACTGGTCTACACTAATCAACCTATAACACCCACCAAGCAAGCAAACCACCCCTCTTTTTAGCCCCAAATCACAGTTTTATGCCCAAAAAGTGTGAGCTCACAAGTTTTCACCTATTTCTTATTATCCAAGTTGCACTTCTAGGCACAAAAAGTGTGGTTAGAATTTGAAGAGGAGCAAGGGTCTCGCAGGGAGTTGCCAGGAGCCAAAAATCATGAAATAAATAACTGAAATTGAAGAGATGAGTAAGGCCACCTACTTGAAAGTCGCAGATCCTGACTCTGATGGCCGATTTGTCCGCTATGATCTCCACAAGATTTAGGGCCTTTTCCTTCTCTCCAAATTTACCACAACTCACTTAAAAAATGAATTCCAATTAGAGGGAAAATGTCCTTTCATAGAAAAATCCACAATTTTTCTATCGCCCGCTTTGACCAAACAGTAGCTCAGCTTGACAAACCATCAACATCATTGGAAATCTCTCATCAAGTACTATAATGAGTCTTTCTCAGCCTTGGATGATTTGAAACTTCACTAGGAAGCCATTTTTCCAAGGAGGGTCACGTCGTCGCTTCTCAAAATCGGATTTCTTCATATGCAACACTTGTAATTTGGGGACCACCTTCCCTTGGAACTTGTCATCTCACGTGTCAATTTTCGTCATGTGTAACCATCATTTACTCATTTTTTCATGGTCCCCATCAGGCCTATTCTGTGTGGCAGCGTCATCGAGTCACCCTTGCTCAGAGCATCCATGATGAGTCACCTTTGCATCCATGGAGTCTATTTCGTATCCCATTATATCATATCACAATATTCCATCCATATTTTGATACCGTTCATCCCGTCTTCCCCATTTTGGCCTCCAGTCATACTGTCCGCATCCCATCCGGAGTTGAGTCAGTTGCTGCCAGGTCAACCATGCACTTTATGCTCTAACAAGGGAAGTCATCTATTTGTTCCTCAATCTCTCATTTTCAATTATACCTGGTGTCAGTCTATCAGTCACATTACTATTTTCCTTCATACCTTAGTTGAGGATCCTCATTGCCTCACCTATCGTGGGCCATATTCTGTCGACATCAGCTCATTTATTCCATAAGAATGACCTAGAGGGCAGTGTATCTTGGTTCCAGCTTCCATTCTTGTTCGGCACTTTGGATCAAGTAGAGGGACTCATTATTTCCCTTTGACTTGGTTGTTTCATGTTCGTGATCCATACACTCGATGGTCAAGTGATGTAGCAGATTGTACCAGTGGTTCCTAAGTGTGCGTGAGATGTTTGAGACCTCATGAGGGGGTGGCCCTTCAGGTAGCCCCCCACATGCTCGAATGCGTTCCTATTATACTACAACCTTAGATGTAGTTCCGCAAATATAATGAGTTCGGTTCCTACCAATCATAGTGTTCATAGCATGCACATCTCCTTCAGATAATCCATTTAGTTTTGCAGATTCCTTCCTTGTTCAATAGGGCTTCTTCGGTTGTTCTACCCTCCCTCCAACCCACGTTTTGAGGGAAAGGCCATTATATCTCATGTAATCAGTTCATATCATATTCAATCCTGGCTCGTATCTTTCCAGGTGCACTATATATATGGGACACATTGTATTATTTTCAGACTCAGTTATGCCAACATGTGATGTACCATTCAGCATGTACTTCATTGCACAGTTTGATGTTTCTCAGCACACCATTTTCTTTGTACTAAGTTATCTTTGCGGGTATATGTATGCCTCCCCCACCTCATTGAGGTCCCATACCACAACATAAAAGGTGACATGCATTGGTCTTGCCCCCTCTGTCCCTATCCTCCTGCTTCAGTTGTATTGGTCTCTCTCTCTCTCTCTCTCTCACTCCACTTTGTTCTGTAGTGATTGTGTCTTTACAACACATTTAGGTCATATGTTTTCCTCCTAACACTCGTACATTGGGGGGAAATCTGTTATCACCAAAATATTGATCATCTAGCCTAATTTACTAGATGGATCAAACTACACCATGTAAAGCAAATTTTACAATAGTAAAATTTCTTTCACTGTAAAAAGTTACTTAATAAACCATATTTGTTAACTAATTTATAATTAAACTCATGTAGAATAATTAAATAAATCACTATTTATTTGATTTTCTTCTAGGAATAATTAATAAACCATTTTTCAATTATTATTCGTTGTCATATTTGCCCCAATTATGAAAAATCAACAAATAAATTATTAATTATCTTATTTTTCTCCAAGAATAATTAATTATTATTCCTTGTCAAATTTGAAAAATCCCTTAGGAATAATTAAAAAAATCATTATTTCTTTATTATTGCTTAACCAATTTGTTGAGATGATAAATAAATCATTTATTTATTTATTATTTCTAAATAAAAGTTTAAATATTGTTTCCCTCTTAACCAAATACAATAAAATATTCCAAGTGGTTATTCCAAGAATGGGGTTAATAATATTTTATTATTGCTCATTGTTCGAGGATAACTCAATATTTTGTTATAAATAGAAGGGTTTTCCATTCATTATTCGTTTTTGACTATTTTCATTGTTGCACTCACTACTGTAACTATGATTGTTTTCATTGATGCACTCCATTTATCTGCCATTTGAGTTCCCATTAAGCTCAAACATTTTATTTATTGGGTTTTCACATTATAGGGGAGAGAAACTATAAGGAAGATGAAGATGTTTGAGGATAGCCAAGAACCCAACCCATAGAGTGGGATAGGTAACATTTATTTGTTCCCTTCACAGGTGTTATAATAAAATCTATTCTTTGTATATATAGTTTCCATGGGATTATTTGAGTTATCACTGTTTCTTTTTGTTGTTTAACTATGATTGTGCCATAGGTTAGGACTTTCGCAGGTTTTGTTTCTATCATTTGTTGTAGATCTACAATTTTTAGCAGCCATTTATAATATTATTGATACTGTTTATCATCCATAGTCTTAAGTGGGTTCTTTTCATACATATTTGAGAAGAAAACAGTACAAGAGAAAGAATTCGGGAAAATGCATGGAGCCAGGACCCTTGAAACCCTCAGTCTTTGGAAGAGAAATGTGGCATCCAAGTGATCAATCTCCAAATTTGTCTATGGGTTCAACCTCAATCCTAGGATGAGCTTCATTAAACAATTTATATTCTTCCTTGGGATCAAGTTTAGAAACTCAACCTTCCAACCTTTGCAATTTGACCTGTTTTACCTCCCATGAAATCAATCCACAATTATTTCAAGGAGACACTTTAGATCTATGAGCAAGTTAAACATGGCGTCGAAAGGTAGGGTCTCCTCATTAGATTTAAATGATCCAGCCTCTTTCTAATATATATTACAAAAATATATTCATACCATTGATCTTGAAATGAAACAGATATAATCTAATATGATACTTGTGCTCAGAATTTAGCCTTTGAACCCTTGGTGTTTGACCCACTAGAAGGAGATGAACTCTTCCGCTGGATTTCTATAGACCTGTAATCAAATTATAGTCAAGATGGTAGTAATTCCTACAACAAATCGCATAGCTTTGCAATACAATTGAAAAGAGACCCTCAAATCTGATAGGGGTTCGATCTTGACCCCGTAAACTTGAATGGATAAATATGGTAAAGCAGACCCAGGTCTAATCTAAAAATTTGGCAAAGTAATGTTTTCTCTTTTGTTTGCAATAAAATAATAACTCTCAAAATAATGCATAAAATTCTCCTTCCAGTCAACCGAAAAATAGAACCAACTAGGATGGTACGAAATACCATCGAAGATGGAAATGTTGGCTAGGGTAAGCATAAATTCCACCAAAGTTCCCTGCATGAAACCTCCAAATAAACCTGCAAATAATTTAGAATTTTCCAATAAAACCCTCAGGCTGGGGGGATGCACAACTTTGATACCACTGTAATTTCCCAATCATCAAAATTTTAATCAGTTCTGGTACATTGTAGGTGTTCTAATCAAATTCTTACAGTAAAAACACCAAACACAATAAAGATCTTAGAATGCAACATATTATTTATGTAAATAAATATAAACAAAATTACATGCCCACAGAAGCACTACTAAAGCTCGTGCCTTGGCATGTATGCCTTCCGATCAACAGAGAAATTAAAGATGCTGAAGCACAATCTTAGATCCTCGATGGATCCACCAGAGAAATTATTCTCATGGGTTTTTCATCCTTGGGATCAACTAGAAATTGCGTTGACAAGCTCTCAACAAAAGAAAAATAGATAAATAACTCTCGATGATTACATTGTTAGGCTCCTATCCCCTTTTATATGCTTCATTGAATCTTTGGAGACTTTATTTTATTGTTTTCACTCAAAAAATGAAGGCAAATACCATGGGTCAATGCCATGGACAACTACCACGATAAATACCGTGGGTAGATTCTGTCCTCTTTAACCATATCCACAAAAAAAAGAATATTACAAATCGATTGCTTCTTATTTAATCTAAGAAGTTTATGCTTATGAATTCCCCAAGATCCATAAAAGTAGAAACTTAACAGAAATTACTCATCAACACCACAAAGTATGTTATTTTTAATCATAATATTGAGCAGATGGAAAGATGCTTGTTAAAGTGGATGTTAGAGAAATCCGTAATGCATAGGTCTAACAATAACAAGAATTTTGTTACATTTTGGGTAATTTTCTTAAGAATCCTAACTATGTCTTAAAAATGTAGCTCAGGGCATTAAATTTAAATGATATTCCTTATTCATTTTGGGACTGGGATGAGAGAGATATAGGAGATATTTTCTATCCTAAAAATAAACATCTTTTTAGTTGTATCTTTTCCATAAATTAAATGGACAACCTTCTTTCCTTAATTCTTCATGGGAAACCATCCTTCCAATAGGCATTAAGGCCATTTCTAGACAAGTAAGGCCACCTACTAAGTCATATATTCAAAATCCAACGACTCTGCTAGGAGCTCACCAAGATTTAGTACCTCTTACTCTTCTCTAAATTCTCCAACAAATAAATGTACAAATGAATTGGAATTGGTGGCAAGAAGCCCTTTTTAAGGAAAAACTCTAGTTTTTTTTGGCCCTTAGGAGTAAATGATAGCTCGGTTTGACAAACCGTCAGCACTGTTGGAATTCTCTCACCGATCTCTACAATGGGTCTCGATGTTTCTCGTAATTTGAAACTTTGCCACAAAGCCATTTTTCCCATGAGGTCTCACTTTGGTGCATTAAATCAAATCTTCTAATATGAGTCACATGTACTCTCGTACCACTTTTCCTTTGAGATTTTAGAATTATGAGTCAAGTTCTATCATGAGTAATCACTATTTACTCGTTCTATTATGGTGCGTTGCGGGCCTTTCCCATGTGGAAGCATCATATAGTCACCTTTCTTCAAAGAATTAGAGATGAGACACCCCTTCATCTATGGAGTCTGTTCAAAGTCCCATTGAGTCCTGTTACAATATATTATCCATCTATGTTTCACATTCATCCCATTTCTCTTATATTTTACCTCCATCTATCCTCATGTGCCTTTGAAAATCCTCCGTCTGATTAATTGACCATCCTTTATGGAACTGTGTCAGTCACTAAGAGGTCAACCTTGCATGTTATGCTTTGACAAGGTAAATCATAACTCCAAAATTCCCCTTATCTTCCAACTATCATCCCTGGTGTTAGTCGTTATTGGCCATAATACTATGATCCTTGTGCCTTTGTTGAGGATTCGTAATTGCCTAAACTTTGGTGGGCCTACTTTTGTTAACATCAACACATTTATTCTAGGAGAGTAGTCTAGAGGATGGTGTACCTTGGTTTCATCTTTCATCCTTTCATGGTGCCTCTAATCAAGCAAACTGAATCATTATTTCCCTTTTACTTGGCTGTTTCTCCCATGCTCAAATTCAACTCAATATCGCACGATCAAGAAACATACACTTGGTGGTTTAGTGATCTAGCATATTTTCCCAAATTTTTCGAGGTGTGTGTGAGATGTTCTAGACCACATGAGGGGATGTCCCTTCAAGTGGCCCCTCACATATCTAGATGTCAGAAAGTTATCATCTAGCCTCAGAAAAAGTTATTTTTATTTGAATGGCTTTGTTTCTGCCAATTGCATAACTCACAACATGAACCTCTATTTAAAATGGTCAACTAGGAATTTAAATACCTCTCCTGTTCATCAGGGCTTCTTGGGTTGTGTTCTCTCCCCTCCCCCCTCACCACATCAACGTGGGGGAATTATGCCTCATGTCCTCAAATCAACATACTTAGTTGTATCAATCCTGGCCACTATATTTGAGGAAATTGTGTATATGGGTATCATTATCTCATTGTATCATTTTTTGCCCCATTGATGCCAGCATATCATGTATCATGTACTATGTACCTCAGACCTAGATTTTTAGGCACACCATTATCATTTATACTCGATTATTTCATAGGTATGGGTATTATCATTTAGTTTAGTTAAGCATGTGTGATTTCTATTTTATTGCAGTCAAAGTTAGTTATCTCAAGTTGTTTTCAGTTAAACTAGGTCTAACTATTGGAGGAACTAGTGGAAGGCTAGTTGTGTAGTGAGACTTCAGTAAAATGCAATGATCATCTAGTTAAGTGCTCAATCATCCCAAAATTGCTAGTGCATGCAAACAATTCGAGTTCCCCAGCTATGGTGGAGATTCCAAGGTAGTTTAATAGTAGTTGTAGACTAGTCTTGAGCGAACAGGTGTTGCATGCAGTCACATGATCAACCTTAGGAATTGTGAAATCCATTTTGGAAAAAACCTAAATAATAGGGGCCTAATTTCTCAAGGAATTGCACAAGGAAATGGGGGCTCAAGCAGAGGTAGAAATTGACAAAGTTTGGGTTTGAGCTTCTTAGTGAGCAGAGGGATAGGTTGTTCACTTATGGGTTGTGTACAGTCGAGTAAATCAATTGTAATACATTTATATTCGTAATATTGATGCAAGAAGGGATTGGAGTTATTAGAAGATTGCTTTCCCCATGAAAAATATTGTGTGCATGCATTTTATTTCTTATTACATGTCTGAATTTTTTGTTCTAAATTGTGAATTAACTTTCGTATAGTAGTAGAGAAGGTCTGTGTCTTATGATTTTGAAAAAACTTCATGATGCATTGCAAATCTACAGCGTAATTTCTACATCGTATCATCACAGGATTCACATTAGGGCATGAATTTCGAATTTGTTCTTAGGAGGTTTGAATTTTCAGTTCAGTGTAGCAAAAGCTCTTAGGAACTAAAAATATGGCCTTCAACGGGCTCGGGCTAGTTTATTCCTTGGAAGGCAACTCTAATTTCATTCACTGCAAGGATCGCATGGAGGAGGTATTCGATGACAATGGATTGCTAGAATACATCAAGAGAGATGTTACAAAACCAGCAGAATCTGATGCCCAAAACATTGTTCAATCGAAGAAAGTTGTAGCCAAGGTGCAGCTAATAATATTGGAGGGAGTACAAGACCATATTGTCAACAATCTCCATGGGAAAGAAAATCATTATGGAATGTGGTAGAGACTCACAAATCTGTTATAGAATAGTAGTGACCACAAAAAGTTGTTGCTCAAGGATAAACTTTGAAATATCAAGATGTATAAGAATGACTTTACCCTGCAATATCTATGGAGGTTCACAAAAGTTCATGATGAGCTTGCAGGAGTTGGTGTTACTCTTTCAAAGGATGACTTGGTAAGAATATCCCTTCTGGGCCTTCCCAAGAGTTGGCATACCTATCAAGATTAAGTGAACGGGAGGGAGAAACTACCGAATTGGGAACACTTATGGTACGATTTGGTACAAGAGGAAATAAGGCAGAATACTAGAGATGGGCCCTCATCCAAGGGCAAGGATGAAGAAAAAATTACATTGGTTGGAAAGGGAAAGAAGGGAAAAGGGGAAGATATCTCAAACCAAACCAGAACACAACCAAGGGAGAAAGAAGAAAGATTTGTCAAAAATTAAATCCTTCCATTGTCACGAATATGAGCACTATGCCACGGAGTGCCCGCAGAAAGAGGCAAGTGAGAAGACCTTAGGAGGAGCAATGGGTGAAGCCTTGGATTCATAGTTTGACCTTGAATTTACCCTTATCACATGCATGTCCAACATAGTGATGGGGAGCGTGTGGTATTATGTCTCGGGTGCATTGTTCCACATGACAGAGTGTAGAGACTTTTCAGTGACTTGGAGGAGAAGCATCTCCATATGTACATCAAGCTAGGGGATGATGGAAGGTACAACATGACTAGTATTGGTACAGTCAACTTTCAGAGGGAGTCAGACTCCCCTCTCAGGCTCAAGGATGTCGTGTTTGTTGTAGGCCTAAAGAAAAGTATCATCTCTGTTGCGTTTTTGGAAGACCTTGGTTATGATGTGATCTTCAACAAAGGAAAAACATTCCTGAGACACATATCCACGAGACAGGTGAAGAAGATCGAGGTTTGTGTGAAGAATCTATATAAGTTAGATGTGGAAGATTGTGTTGCATTAAAAGCTAAGGAAGAGAAAGTGCAGGGCCATGATGTAGGTGAAATTTAGCACATAAGCCTTGGCCATTTGTATAGTGGCACCTGAAATAGTATACAACAAATATCCAGCAGCCTCCCTAAAGGAGCACTTGAGCAGCATGATTTATGCAAAGGATGTACCTTTGGGAAGTACATAAAATCTGAATTTCATGATCGGGACAACAAAGCGCATGCAGTCTAAGAAAGGATCCACATTGATGTCTGTGGACCTTTCTTTATAGCCTACACTGTCCGACGCAAATATTTTGTCCTTTTTATTGATGATTTCTCACATAAGTGTTGGATCTCTTCATGCGGAAGAAAGATGGGACATTCTCCAAGTTCATAGAATTCAAGGCACTCTTTGAGAAAGAAACCAACAAGAAGGTGAAGGCTCTCTGGAGCAATAATGGAGGTGAGTATGTGTTGAATGAATTTAAAAATTTATGTGCGAAAGAAGGCGTTCGACGAGAGTTGACAACACCCCACAACCCACATCAAACTGGGGTGGTTAAGAGAAATATCCATAGCATTTTGGGTGTAAGAAGGGTGATGTTGCATGACCAATGCCTACCTCTGCATTTGTGGGTTGAGGCATGCAATACAACGGTTTGTTTGCAGAATTGAAGTTCTTGTTGGATTCTTGGCATGATATTACACTAGAGGAGTCTTTCTTAGGAAGAAATTTAGATGTGTCACACTTCAAGATTTTTGGAGCCTCTGTTTACTGCCATGTCTCCAAAGAATCAAGGAAGAAGCTTTAGTCAACAACAAAATTTGGGGTATTTGTGGGTTACACAAAAACTCCCCATAACTAACATGTGTACTTGCCATCACTCATAATGATAGTTATGTGAAGTCTCTGTAAATTTTGATGAGGAGAAATCTATGTGGTGCTCTCTTGAAAGGGAGCTTTAGATGCCACCAAAATATTAGATTTTAGCTCAAAAAGAGGAACCTTAAGAAGTTGTAGACCAACCACAAATTATGGAGCAGAGAATGGAGACATTCACTAAAGAAAAACCTCAAGAGAAGGAAAAAAAGGAACTAGGGAAGTTGATAGACTTGCGCAGTATGCGAGGGAGAATGTGGGAAATCCTTCAATTTTTCGTAAGCAAAGGAGGTCACCTGAGAGGTACACTGGCGACATGGTTCTAATGACTGAGCTAATAGAGACTGAGCCATCCTATTTTGAGTAAGAAATAGAGAAACCTATATGGGTTGATGCAATGGTGGAGTAATATGAATCCATTGCAAAGAATCGTGTTTGGGAAAAGATCCCAAGAACAACATATAAATCAATAGTGAGTTTGAGATGGATCTTCAAGGTGAAGCAGGCAACAAACGAAAGAATAGGGAAGTATAAGGCAAGATTTGTGGCCAAGGGGTACTCTCAAGTTAAGGGAATTGACTATAAGGAGACATTTTCTCTTGTAGTAAGGTACTCATCAATTAGATCAATTCTTCATCTCGCTACACAAATGGGTTGGAATATCCAGTAGATGTGTGTAAAAACAACATTTCTGAATGGGGTTATTAAGGAGGAGGTGTACATAGAGTAACAAAAAGGTTTTGAGACATTTGATCTAGAGTCTCATGTGTGCAAACTTAAGTGAGCGTTGTATGATCTCAAGCAAGCACCTCGTGCTTGGTACACCAAGATCAATAATTATCTCATCAGTTTGGGCTTCACCATAAGCGAACCAGATGTAAACCTTAACATGTATGGATAGAAGGTAAATTTCTTATCATTGTCTTATATGTTGATAATTTTATTTTAACTAGTCATGAGATGTTGATCATATCTTACAAGGAGTACCTTGTAAGGGAATTTTAAATGAAGGACATGGGTCTCATGCACTATTTTCTCGGGTTGGAAGTATGACAAGGTGATGGGTAATTATTTGTCTCTCAAGGCAAGTATTAAAATGAGATACTACAAAGATTCTGCATGGAGAGTTGTAAACCCATGGAAACACCTCTAATGAACAACTAGAGGAAGGAGGATGCCACTTCAGGTGAAGTGGATGCCACCATTTATCGACAGCTAGTAGGTCCACTCGTGTATCTTTTGAACACATGACCAGATATGTGATGTGCAGTCAATGAGCTAAGACATGCTATGGTTAGGTCAACCGAACTATTTTGGAAGGCAACTAAGCATGTTTTACGATACCTCACAGGCACTACCCAGTTTGGGCTTTGGTATAGACGAGTAGAGGGAGTGAAGTTGTGTGGCTTCATAGATGCAGGTTGGGCTTGAAGTCCATTACAACGAAAGAGTACATCAAGTGTAATTTTTAGTGTTGGGTTTGTAGTTGTTTCTTGGTACGACAGGAAGCAAAGATCTATGGTGCTCAGCTAGACAGAAGCATAATACATGGATGCAAGTCAAGAAACATGTGAGGCGATATGGATGAGAAAGATACTTGTTGGACTATTTGGTCAGATGATGGATCCAATTGTGATAATCAGAGTTGCATCAATCTCTTTGAGAATATTACATTTCATGATCAATCCAAGCATATAGATATCCAATATCACCATTTACGAGATTGTGTCTAGAGGCAGATGATGTTGCTACACTCCATTCTAATAGAGGAGTAAAATGTTAACATTTTGACAAAATCTTTGTCAAGAGGGAAGTTAGAATTCCTTAGGTGTAGGATAGGGGTGGTTGATAATCCCTTTCTTGTAGAGAGGGAGGCTTAAACAATGTAGCAAGAAATTCTGAATATGATTTTCCGTGATTAAATTGAGAAAAAATGAATTTCCACATCAACAGACAACTTGGATGCAGTTAACTTGTGTGACATGGCTTGTGTCACCTGGTTTACACAATAAATTCGAGTTGGAGGAGTTATAGTTTAGTTAAGCATGTATGATTGTTAATTTCTAGCAATCAAAGTCAATTATCGCAAGTTATTTTCAGTTAAACTAGTTCCAACTACTTGAGGAACTAATGGAAGGCCAATTGTGCAATGGGACATCAGTCAAACCCAATGATCATCCAGTTAACTAATCAATCAATCCAAAATAGCTAATGCATGGAGAATTCGAGTTCCCCAGCTGTGGTGGAGATTGCAAGGCAGTGTAACATCAACTCTACACTAGCCTTGAGTGTATAGTTGTTGCATACAATCAGATGATCAACCTTGGGAATTTCGCAATCCATTTTGTAAAAATTCCTAAATAATAGGGGCCTAATTTCTCAAGGAATTGTGCAAGGAAATATGGGCTCAAGCAGAGGTAGAAATTTACTAAGTCTACCTTAGAGCTTCTCAGTGAGAAGAGAGATAGGTTATTCACTTGTAGGTTGTGCTCAGTTGAGAAAATAAATTGCAATACATTTCCTTTGATCATATTAGTGCAAACAAACATTGGGGTTTTTATCATATTGTTTTCCTTAGGAAAAATTTTGTGTGCATGTGTGTTATTACTTATTGCATGTATGAAATTTTGGTTCTAAATTGTGAATTAACTTCTGGAAAGCAGTAGAGTAGGGTTGTGTCTTACGATTTTGATTAAAACTTCATCAATATTTGCAACTCTACACCATAATTTCTACAAGGATGGTGGAGGAAAATTACAGGATATTCCTTAGTAGACAATAAGCCTACTTCAAAATATCTATGAAAACTTTTGCAAGAAGAAGATGTTGAGGATAAAAGATTGGATTTTCAAAGAATTAGTCACAAAACTGACAAGGGTGGTAATTTTGGTTGCTAGTGTGGAGGTAGACAAGTCACAGTTACTCTTTTGATTTTGGTCGATGATGTGTACTATTTGGTAGATTGACCTCTTTGGATTGGTCTTTGGACTCCTTATGAATAATATTAAATCTCATATGATTTATTCTTACCCAGATGATGCATTGGTACTTGAGATTTATCATATTTTTGGTGTTATCTCCACTACATTAGATGCAGATTTTAAATATCTTAGATTTATGCTCCAACCTAATTGTTATGGAATTAAGGATTGGAGCTGAATTATAGAGAAAATCTACTGTATACTTTTATCATGGGCACACAAGAGGCTTTCTCTAGGAGGCAAATTGACTCTAGTTCGAGCAGTCCTTTAGAGCATCTCTGTATATTGGCTTCATATTTTCACTCTGCCTCAGAATATCAGTAAATGTATCTTTATAGCTTCATCTTAGCATGGGACAATTTGTGTCATAAAGGATAGAGTGGGCCAGGTTGTTGTTTACTATGTATGGAGGTGATGGATGACCAGAATCATCTATTTCTTTGATTCACCAGAGTAAAATCAATTTGGAATGGTGTATTTAATATGTTCCATTTACAGGAAGATTAGAACTACTCTTTTGTGGTTTATTGTATTTGGCACTAGATTATTGAATATAAAACATTTGGACCACTTCCAATATACATTTGGGATTTGACCGAAAGAATGCATTACTGTCCCAAGCTCCTTTGTTGTGATACATCCACCTCTGTCCTTGTCAAAAAAGCTAAAGGCCTCCCTAAACTTAGATATAACCTCCATCCCATATTCCTTTAGTAGATAAAACCCTTCTCTCATTTTCTGACCATGCCAATCTACCCTCCATCCCATATTCTCTCGTGAGCCTTGTGTCAACCACCATTTCATTCAAGGATGGGGATTTTATGCCTACTATAACCATATTTGTTAGATACTTTCACCCTTTTCTTGCTTATGGTTTCTTGAGTTGGCCTCCTCTAAATATTCCCTACTCTCCTTAAATTATTTGAAAAGTATCTGTTGGCTACTAACCCTGTTTTACCAGAGATCCTTGACATGTCCCTTCAAATTTTGATTTGGCCCCATGAACTATTTTATGC
The DNA here is from genome assembly GCA_031772625.1 of Pinus tabuliformis. Lineage (NCBI taxonomy): Eukaryota > Viridiplantae > Streptophyta > Pinopsida > Pinales > Pinaceae > Pinus > Pinus tabuliformis. The sequence continues at coordinate 370,145,737 of CM062806.1, forward strand.
CAGTGAGACGAAAGCTTTAGGTTTCCTTTCGACATATTCATTCATGAATCTTGTGGTTACTATCACCACAATAAATGTATATTGTATTTTAGATGAGATAAGAATTGTATATTGCCCTTTGCGACACTACAAAAATATTTTGATGCACCCTATTTGTCTAACACACTAGTATACTTTATGACCTTAATTCCCGTTCCATGTTCATCCATGTGGATGCACTTTATGATGTTCTAGGACAACATAATTTCCTTGTCAACTCCCTCTCATCTTCCTTGTCATGTTTTCTAGGACTAGTGTATCCAACAAGAAATTTGTGAGATGAATGACGTCAAGGTAGAAAATCAAGGGGTTTTCAAGTCATTTATTTAGGGTTCCCATTAGCGTGGTCCCACTGTATGATTCACCCAATCTCGAAATTATGGTTTACTGCTATTTCAATTAATTATTAGATGATCATGGTGGGCCATAATTCCAGGTTAAATGTTATGACTCTTCATAGGATATTATTGGAGATACTTTACGAGACACCTCTTTGGCTAAATTGTCAAGGAAGGATTTTGACTTCAATATCAAACCATCAAACATATCCTCAACATATCGAGCCAACAATCAAGAATACCACTGAGGTGAAGCATGGGAATCCTATCTCACCCACGTTGTTCAGGATATATATCAATCTATGAATGCCTCTACACTCCACCAAATGTGCATCAATAAAAATTTTGCTTGCCCCATTGTCTACCAAGATGGATACACATTGTCCCAACATTGTGCCTCTGATTGCCAAAATTGTAAAATTGGGATTTTCCATGTCAAAATTTTAACTCAAGATTGACCATGCATTGGAAGGGCATTAACACACTATTAGGACATAAAAATTGAATAATTGACACAATATCAAATACAATACATACATTGAGTTTTGTCTCACAAGGTATCTAGATGGTAATTGAGCAAGTTCACACAAAGAGAGAAAGGCAATGTCATGATACATTGTTCAATTTGTAATCAAGAGCATTATCTTGGATAAGGGAGAGGTAACATTTAGTTTCTTTCTCATATACAAACGAAAAATTATGAATCGATGTCAAATGCATTTTGTGAAGCAATGTTGTTGTAAAGGGCTTTAGAAAGCTTGCATTGTAGGCAGCGCCCACACACCATGCTGGATTGTGTTAACCAAAGCATGTTAACCATGTCCAATGATCTCAAATTTCATGAGCATGTTCAATGAGTGACAATAAATGAGGGGTGTCAGAGTGGCTAATAATCATAGCTTATAGTGGATGATTGTCATTGTACATAACATCTGTGGTCCAAGTCATTTGCTTGGTGCCAAATATTCGTGAATCATTGTATTACATTATGGTAGCATATCTTGCCTTTATTAAAAAAAATATATATTGAAAATAAATTAAGTTATGTCTCATGCAAATGTTCAATATTGTTTTGTTGTGATTGGTTTTCATATTATATGTATCATATATATATATATAATCACGTATTTCAAGCCCGACTTAAGAAATAAACGAAGAGGTGCAGGGCCTTTTCATAATAAGGACTCCCACCAACTCCTCTCCTTGTGGCAATCTCTCAAACGTTAGCCCATAAATCAAACACATGCCCTTGTTTCTCTAGTTTGGAAACCATTGGATGGATATGATAGTGAACTCCTCCTAACCACTTCTTTAACCATCTATTGAATTCCTTTGATTGGAATGTGTAAATGATTTTGATTGATTCCTGGAGAGGTGTGAAATCTAATTTTGCATTGACATAATACAAACAACAAACTTAACCCGTGGTAGCCAAAATTTCAACCTTACAACTCTCTCATCCAATATTAAATACTTCACTAATCAATCAAGGGGTAATCTCCTTAACAATATATTAAATGTTAGAAGCATTCATATTAATTGAGAAAATAAGAATATTATTTAATATTAAGTTATAATGCAGGTAGCTGCCAAGTTGACATATGAGACCCCCTTGTTTGTGAGAAAAGGGATGCCCTCCATTCAATGCTTTAACTATTTAATCTATGGATGTGTACATACCTTAATTTCCATTGGATTGAACCTTGTGACCTTTAAAGAGGAAACACTTTAACACAAATCGAACATGTAAATACAAACTTAATTTGTATATGTATCAAAGTTACTTTGAGAGTTGCATGGAATGCTTAATTTTGTATAGAAGCAAGGGAAAACTTGAACGGTTGATCACAACAAACATGTATGGTCGATTATGATTATCATAGGTATATTAGTTTGGTTTTTCCAATCCAGAACTTGGACACTTTGTTACTATTGTTAAAGGCATGTCATGATGGTTTACTAGTGTAACATCATGTACATTTAGTTGTGTCTATTGAAGGCATTTTAGTTCAATGACAAAACCAATGGTTTGTCAACTTGGTTAGCTTAGTGAGCTATGTGTTAATAATCTCAATGAACAACATATAAGGCCAATTAGCTTAGCCATTGACATGCACATTCTATTGTCACTATTAGTGACATGTTAGGTTGGATATTAATATGTATTTTTTATTAACATTATCTAGGAGATTAACTGAATCAACATGCATGTTTGACTACAATTGTGGGAGATATGTTAGATAGGTCAACGCCATCAGCAACATTTATGTTCAATTGCACATGTTAGAGGCATGACACAATGGTCAATTGATTAATAACATGTACATTTTGTTTATCACTATTGAGGTTGTGTTAGGCTGGTTAACTTGTTCAATGACTTGTATGTTTGGTTACAATTATTAAAGCCTCACTTGATTATTTAATGCAGTAAATGGAGTGTAAGTCTAGTTACCGTTGTCGAAGGCATGATTTGTTGGTTAAATTAGTTAACATAATATACATTCAACTATGATTGTTAGAGTCATCCAAGGCTATTAAACCCATTTAAAGTAGTGCATAACATCGATGGGGGCTTGCTTATTGCATTATGTGTGAGTATAGTGTGTTATTTTTTTTATAAGTCAAAGATTTTTCATTAATAAAAAAGAATGTACAAGGTCGTCAAAATGAATGGCTTACAATTATTTATATATTTAATGTAATATGCCTTTCATGAAGAAAAGGAAACAGACTTTGGGGAATAGGGGAAATGGCGTTGTCTAGGGGAAACGTCGATCTCACCTATCTCATCTTCACTCTCCCTTCCCTATCATTAGCATCCCTCTCTTTTTTTTCTTTATCCAGAAACACCAATAATAGACTTTTTGTTAAGAAGTAGCATTGGATGTCTCAGGACGACGGTTAGAGCTCATATGTTTATCTTGGGTTTCTCATTGGGGTTTCTGAGCTTACGTATCTTGCTTTAAATTCTTCTTAAACGTCCCAACAATATCCTTTCTCATCTCTTGTTCATGAAACTTCAGCTTGTGAGCACTATATTCATCCTAAATTTCCTTTGAAGATTCATGTAGCCATTTTGCACTGAGGCCTATTCCTCGGGGGGTGATTGGGAGGATCTACATTTGTCAACAGACCTTTTTATTGTTGTCCCATGCGGCCCCAAACTTTATAGCCCATGTTTGTAGCCAAGATATACCATCTTCCATATGTAAACTATTTATCAGATTGACAAAAAGAGAAGACTGATCTCTTCCATGAGCTTTTATTTGAAGATGAGAATGACAGTGAAATGTTCATTTTTAACTGTACACCTAAACAAGCTTAGAGACCCTTCCACCTCGCTGGCTTAAAATCTAGATTCAAACCATGGCAAAATGTGACATTTTGAAGCATGTCACTCTAGTCCCTTTGACAAGGAGTGACATGACACCTTTTTTGAAAGAGAAGCAAGAGACTGTTGCCTCTTGCCCCTTTGAAAGTGGTGAAACTTTTTAGAAAAAGGGTAAATGTCTAAAATCATTATGGGAAAAGGTTTCCAAAAATTTAAGAATGATTCCATTTTATTGAATCACTACTACAAGAGACTATCGTCTCTTCCCCTTTTGAAAAAGGTGAAATTGTCTAGAAAAAATATATATCTAAAAACATCATGAAAAAATGTTTCCAAAGAATTTAAAAATGATTCCATTCCATTAAATCACTACTACATGAATTCATCTTAAAATTTCATTTTATTTATTAAATTTATCATAATCAAAACTCCCCATTGAAGATGTTGGATACCTATACCAATAGGTTTCATATTTCATGATTGGCAAGAGAAAGTCCAAATATGCTCTGCTTTGAGTTCACAAAGATCCCATATTTCCTAAAGAGCAAGGAGGTGTGTAAAGTGTTTCAAACGTTGATGACCCTATTACAAATTTTGATGGATGATCCAACAGTTTAACCTGGATCATGCCATATTTCAATTTTGTGTTATAGAATAGAGAAAGAAGTCTGTCCAAACAGCCTAATCTTGGCAGACAACTAGTTTAGGTAGAGAAGAAAAGGATCCCAACAGTTTAATCTGGGACCTTGGAAGAGATAAGGGTAGAAATAGATAGAGAAAAGAATAAAGAAAAAGCCAAAGAAAAGAAAAGGCAAGTAAGGGTTTGCAAGTCCAAGTGCACCCTCCAAGGAGAAACAAAAAATGCTAGGTAAGCAGCTGGGTAGGTAGTTGGGGTCGCAGAAAGTGAGTCCTATCATTGCAAGAATGGTGATGATGGGCAGCAAAGTAAAAGACTACAGCAGGAGCATGACTAACCTCCCTCTCCCCCTTCATTTCATCACTAACATTCCCTCTCTTTTTAGCTGAGATTTATGGAGAAAGATCATGGTTTTTAGGTGGTTCTGGTTCATTCAGAAGCCACATTTCTTGTCTAAAATCTTTTCATTTTGATCTACTCTCAAAACTAAATCACTTTCATATAAACTCAGTGAGATCCCCTTCATTTGCTCCCTTCATTCATATTAACACTAATTCTATTGTATAAATCCTCATATCGCCTATTCCCCTAATATTACTAACACCAAGGTGTATAAATCCCAAACTCTTATAAATACCCACCCCCTTGGCATTATAGCCAATAAAGTTACAAGTCAGGGATCAAATGACATCAGGTCATGTTGATAAACCTATGCCAAATACCCCTTTTCCTCATAAGCCAGTTCCTCTATCTCTACCCCCTTTTGCACATAAAACCTTAAAAAAAAAAAAGGGGCCCTAAACCCCACCTTACCCGCTTCAAAGAGCCAAAAGAGCATAAAACCCACTTTCCGCCTGTTAGCCAAGGTTGGCGCATATAATTGTTTTTATCAAAATACATTAGAAAAGCGCTCAAAAGCAGGTTTATTTGCCTCCGCCCTCATCTGTATATTCCACACATGTCACCTCCCCGACGACCATTAGATCAAGGGCCTACAGATCCGACGGCCCTGATCGCGTTGGACCCCTTCCGACGTCTGACCGATACCTGTACTAACCTCCCGTCACATCTGCCTCGCGTCCGCCGTCCGATCAAAATCCGTAGATCTAACGATCATCGTGACGTCGGAGCCCATCCGATGACCGATAGATATCTCCCGACGTCCGTATTTGAAGGACGTCATCCCACTGCTACGTGTCCTCACCACCACGCGTCGGAGGTACAGCCGATGGATACCGCCCCCGTACAAGAGGCGGTACGATATGAAACCATTAGCGGTTTCCGGATTCCCTCATCCCGCCTACCCACGTCATCACCGCATCAGCAACGCGTCAGCGCCCCGTCACCCAGGTACGCTGCCCCGTCGACCTCCCTGTCCCTGCCATTGGTCCACCTGTCCTGCCATGTCACCGCCACCGTGTACCAACCAGACAGCGCCACGTCACCCGATGACGTCAGTATGACGTCATCCGACCTTGACCCCACCCAATGACGTCATGCTGACGTCAGCACATATTCGCGCCAAAAGCGTAAAAAGGTCTATTTCACCCAAAATTTCGCGTTTTTTGGTCATTTTGTGTGTTCGTCGTTATTCTGCTCTGCATGCAAACAACGTCCAAATTGTCTACCAACCTGCTAAACTGACCAGAAGACCTCAAGCGCACCAGTTCAACCTGCGGTCACGACCTCTGCGCGTTGTTTTACCAGGTATTCCTCATCATTCATCCTCTGTGCGCCTGCAATTATCTATTTAACGCCTTAGAGAGCTTAAAGAAAACCGAAAATCAGAAATTCACCACTGAATTCCTCAGCAAAGCCTTGAAGTTCCAATTATCACTTCGAAAAACACCAGCCGAGCCTTTTCCCAGTGGCATTCTGCCAAGAAACCAGGCCCTGTCTGCGCAATCGTGGCAGGCGCATTTGAAACCAATTTTTAACATTGAAAGGTGCCAAAAAAAGGGCTAAGCTTCGCTCTTAATTACCATAAAGCAGCATTTCAACTGCTGCACACCCTGCATTTACCTCCCACTTGCATTTCCATCCCTCTACAAAGAAACTTTGCTGTTGTTACTCTGCATAGTAACACAGCCCCTGAGTAAGAGTAAAATTTGCAAAGGAAAATCATGGACCCCCCTGTAGCTCCCATAGCCCTCAATGTGGCTCCCCTGAATGTTCCTAATAGAACATTTGACACCAGAGCATTGGCAGACCTGGACTACAAGATAGCAGAGGAAATGATGAGCAGAAGCAGGTTCCATCTGCAAATATTAAACGAGATAAAGATCAAACATGAGAGGGGGACAGACATCCTGGGAATTTGGGAGTCATTCCTCCCAATATTCAAACTTCCTCAGGTTAATCAATTCCCTGAGCTTGTGCACATAGTTGCTGAACACTATGATGCATCCCAGAGAGCAGTGCTAGATGCTGAAGGTTCAATCCTGTTCCTCATTACCCCTGAAGCCATCAGGGAGATGTTGCAATTCCAGACAGAGCATAAGTTGGTCCCTCTGTCACTAGCTGATTTAATAGTACAGGGAGCCAGAACCACAGAGGCCCAAATCACTAAGGTCAACCAGCTCTTCATCAAGGCTGACACTTTGCAGATTCCTCCCATCAACTGCGTTTACCTCAATCAATTGGGCCAAGACCTGGTTGGCATGATCAGTCCCATCCTGGGATATGATTCAATAGAACATATTGATGAAACAGTTATACAAATGATGCTTTTGTTCTCCCCAGGAAGGAAACCAATCCACTATGATTATGCAACATACATATCAGACAAAATGCATGAACAGTTGATGAATTTGCCAAGAGAAAGAGTGTTTAGGTACACCTCCTACCTATATCATCTGCTCATATACTTCCAGCATGATAAATTCTCCTTCCCAAAGAAGAGAGTAGATGCACAGGGCAATCTGAGATCAGTAGTATATTGGACATCTGTTTTCCACGTATCATGCTACTCTCCATATACCTACTGTGAGTTTATTGATCTCTTCATCCATCCAGCCTTGACTCTACTGATTGGTTCACCTCCTCCTAGACTGACAGAGGACATGAAAAGGTGCCTACATTTGTCAAAAGTATACAGTATTGGGGACTGGTATCTTTACCAACACCACACCGTTATCAGAATATATGGGTGTGAGTTACCCCCATTTAGACTACCCAAATTTGTGCCCATGAGGCTATTTGCCTTAGAATACTTCAGGCAGTTTGGCTATGTGGATATGTTCCACTTCTCAGGCAGAGGCAAGAAAGCACAGCTGAAAATCAAGAGCCAACTTGGCCATTTAGTCTACAATGAAAGGGATGAAGGGTGGAAGGAGGCGGATAGAATACTGGTGGGACTTGGTTTGAAGTACAGTTTTATATGGAAACCATATGACCCCAACAACTTCATCACAATGAGGAGACTCAAATATAAACTGTCTGCTTACGGTCATCATAGCCTCCCCCAAATTGAAAAATATGCCAATCAAAGCAAGTGGAAAAGGGGAACTCTAGAAGAAGATATAACTCAAAAAGAGCTTGATCAAAGAGCTCTGAACAATCAAAAGAAGATGGCTGACCTTGAGTTTTATGCACAGGTCCCCTCACTGCCAAGCACACAAATTGGAGCAGTAGCCTCCTCTTCAACTACTCCACAGCAAACTACAAAAGTTGCTGGAAAAGTATCAGAAAAAGGAAAGGAAAAGGAAATGGAGGCAGAGCAAGAGCAACAGCAGCAAAATCAAAATCAGCAAACACAAGAACAAGTAGAAGGACTACAGCAAGGGCAGCAGGAAGACATAGGACAGCAAGAGGAACAGCAGCAAGAAAAACAAGGGCAGGAGCCGCCTGCCCAGCAAAAGGAAACAGTGGATACTCCTCAGACCACTGAACAAGTCATGCCTACAAGGCAAGACTCTACATTTGATGCCTCGGTCCTCCAAACCCCTCAAAAGGAGGACACATTTCTCTTTAGGAGAAGGGAAAGAGAAACTCCCTTGACATCCTCTATCAATCAAGGAGAGAAAAGGCAAAGACTCAACGATTTTCCAGAAGAGGATATAGCCATCCGAGAAGCATTGGGCATGGGCCCATCAAGTCAAGAAATTTCAGCAAGTTCCTCCCAGCAGGAACTAGACAGGACAATGGGAGGGGAAGTCACCTCCTCCAGCCAGCAGAAAGAGGAAAGAGTGAGCATAAAGCAGCAGTTCATAGACATTAAGAGAAGGAGTGACCCAATCAAAGTTCAATTATACAATCACCTACTTAACATGGCTCCTTCCAATCAGCAGAGACTCATGTCTGCTTTTGATGTAGGTGAGGGCAAACTGACATTGAGTCATTTTATGCCTACGGCACTCAAGCCACAGTCTTCTGCTGATTATCTCAGGACCAATTTAGAGGTCCTTGCCAAAGATATACACCCCATGGACAAAATTGAGTTGCATAAACAAACAGGGGAAATGGTGTATGCTTCATTGGCCGATAGCACCTTGGACAACTACAAGTTAACAAGCAGTCTGAATGCTACGGCTTCCCAGCTGGAGCTAGAGAGAGCCTCTTCTCAGGCCAAAGACAACAGGATCAAAACCCTGGAAGAAATCATCATAGAGATTGGGCACAATCCCAATGATATTAAAGGGATACAAGAGATCTTAAAAATCAGAGATGCTGATATGGCTGCACTAAGGAAGAAGGTTAAACTTCCAGCCACTATCCATCCACAGACCGATGAAGTGGCAAAACAAAGGTATGAGCAGGATTCCACTGCTCTGTTAATTTCTGTTTACAAAGAACTTCTGAAGGCACAAGAAAAATTGGGGCAATATGAGGCCACACAAGCACCTCTGAAAGGATCATCAACACAAGCGCAAGAGGGGCAAACATCTCAGCCCCCTCCACAGGTCATTAATCTTGAGGAGACTGCTCCTACTACTGCACCTCCACCTCAGCAGGTTGAACAACCAGCCACATCTACTTCAGCAGCACCCACCAGCACAGATCAGAGCTTAGACATGCAAAAGCTAAAAAGCGAAATACAAGCTTTAGAAGCACAAATGATGCAGCTGAATGAAACTAAGGAGCAGCTGGCCAAGGTGAATGAAAGGCATGACAAAACAAAAAGAGAAGTAGGAGAGAAGGCCAAAGAAATCAAAGCTCTTAAAGACAAAATCAAGGAGCTTGAGAAAGAGCTAAAGCTAGATAAAATCATAGCCGAAATTAGAGCAATGATATGGTCCAATATTGGTAAGTCCATCGATAACCAGTGGCCATACATTGAGACAATCCATGAGCAACTGGAGCTCATTCCAAAAGCACAGAGGGAAATCAGAACATCAAGGGCCTTGTTGGGGAACATGCCTGAAATTGCAACAAAAATGATCAATGTGCTCAATCATAAGACCAGTTCTCAGTTGACCATCATGGGAATCGCAAACAGAACTGATACTATCCAAATGATCAAGAGGGTTCTTACTCTTAGAAGTCTGATGCAAACCTTAGACAGAAGAACCCAGGATATGCAAACTGAGGTAAACAGGTTCTTTGAGAGGTTTCGGGTATTGGAAAGTAAAGGACTCCCTAGCTTGCTGAACAATGGAGGGAGATTATTCACCCATGAAGAATATGCCAAGAGAGTGAATGTTTTTTCCTCATCACAGGTAAATGAGAAAGCCAGCACCTCAGAAGATACAGGGCCTATCACAGGACAGATTTTCTATGGTAAGATAGAAAATCTACTTTTTATAATGAATGAAATGAATCATCTATTTGATGTAGCCCCCAATTTTTTCAAGTATACAGAAGCTGAAGAAACAATGCAGGCCATCCTCAAGCATCAGCTCCCTACACAGGAATGGTGGACAGATGCCATCCAGAGAATTTTGTAAACATTAAGCCATGCATCAATTTCTGTTTTTTCTATAAATTTTGATGGAAAGAACAGTCAGCAAAATCAGCAGGCATCATAAAGTCAAAGCTGAGCCAACTCAGCAGATGGAGCAGCCAACAAAGCAGGAAAGACAAACGCAGCTGGCAAAGTCGAGAAATTCATTGCGCAGGCAAAAGTAAATGCGTACCTACAGGATCGATACATAGTAATGTAACCGACTCAGTGACTCCTTAAAGTCAAAACAATCATCTGACAGACATAAAGAGCATTTCCTCTGCATTTAACGTTGTAATAACTCCCTGCCTACTTTCTGAACACTACTGAAGATATTTTCTCTCTCTCAGATGACTCAATGCCTGAGATATTTTGTATACTTATCTCTATATAAACCCCTGCGCATGATAGAGCAAGGGTTGTTGTAATTTTCCTTTGAAGAGCTCTCGCTTGCTGTAAGATTCTCAGAGAAATAATACAAAGGGAGAATGGAATTTCCAAAGCTTGGCGTACTTTGATGCGTTGTGGTGAATGGTGAATGTTGCAGGATTCCAGACTGTTTTCATAAAACAATAAGTTTTCTCAAATCTTTGTATTACATGTTTTCGAGTCTTTTGTTCTCTTTTATTGTTCAGATGTTTTACACTTAATAGCAAAGTAGAAGAATGGTTCCAGGACTTAATCCATGATTACCCTGAACTCAAACTGAGCTATTATCCATGTTTTCCTCAGATACAGTAACAGAAGTGTAATTCTTAGTTGCTGCACTTTGAAACTATATCTTTCGCTGTGATAGACATTCCCAGGGTTTCAAGTTTGCCCCTGTGACATCTGTCTTTTCTCATAACCAGTTTGGTGGAAACATTTAAAAAACGAGTGAAAATTCTTGAATACTTTCATTGTGTGTCTCACCTGTTTCCTGTTATTAATCAAAATTTGTTCTATGAAGCATCCAAATGGCCCTGTAAGTTTCACCGGTACATCTCAAAGTTTCTAGACACCTACAGCCACAGACTCCATTGCCCAATGATACTTGACTCTCTGAATATTACATCACAAGAAATCTGAAAGAAATTCTCCAACCAAAATATAAACAAAACCTGTGCTCAATACCTAGCCTAAAACATTATCATTACAGATACAAATCATAAAGAGAGAGCCCTCTCTGATCACAGTTTGGCTAGAAACAGTGATTAAAAGATTGGTTAGTGGTTACCCCGGCTGTATTCCCTTGGGAGTCATAGGGAACAACCTGGGTGTTAACATAATTGGCGACTCCACTGGGGATTAAGATTTTTTCAATTACTATCTATCTTCCAAAGCTGCCATCAAGCCTGAAACTAGCCAAGAGGCCTTAGGACTGTTTCTGCAAACACAGGGACAACTTTAGGGAAGAGCTAACTAGGGAATCTTCATCCTAGCTTTGAAACATATATAGTCATTCCAGAATCCTTACCTAGTCCTTGTACATATATAACCTCCTGTATAAAGTTCTAAAAGAACACTTAGAAGCTGGCTCCCAAAAGAAACCCAAGGCACACTAGGGCAAACCCTGACCCTGATCAACCCATCATTGTTGATAATCCAAATATCATTCCAAAGAACATAAGGAGACAGCAAAAGCAGGAGAAGCCTGCTGATTCAGATATAAGTTCAGACCAACCTATCCTCATTCCAACTCCTTGCAAAGTCCTTTTCCGTTCCACACCTAATTCCCCTAGTTCATCATCAACCCCTCAGAGTCCTCCTCTTCCATCTTCACCATCTGCACATACTCTTTCAACCAGTTTCCCGCTTGTTACCCATCCTATTAACCCTGTTACACCTGTAATCCTAGCTGTCCCATTTGTTCCTATTAACCCTATAAACCCCATAAACATGGCTAACAGATATGCACCTCTGCAGATACCAGCCAATGCACCGGCTCTACCTCAAGACTACCAAACCAAAATCTCATTTTTTGACTCCCATGGCCCTTTGACAGCTGTCCAGCATGCTAAGAAGATGCAAGACCACTTTGAGACCTATGAAATAGATGATGACAGTGTCAGGATGAGAATTTTTGTTCAAAGCTTAACCGGGGATGTCAGAACTTGGTTTAGATCCCTGAATGCAAATTCCATTGCAACCCCTGAGGTCCTGTACCAAGAGTTTACCAACAGATGGGAGAAGAAGAAAGATCCTCTACACATACTCGGTGAATATAACACGATCAAAAGAGGTCCCCAAGAAACAGTTTTGGAATATTGTGCTAGGTTTAACAATGTATATAATGCTATCCCCCAGAACTTAAGGCCCCCTCCTGATTTGGCCCTGTATAACTTCCCTGATGGTTTTGACTCTGATATGGCCTATCAGCTGAAAGAAAGAGATCCTCCAACCCTTGCAGAAGCTCAAAGAGTTGCAGTCACTGTAGAGGCCAACCTAATTGCCAAGAGAAACAGGGCAAAGCTGGAAAAGAAGGCTGGCTTCAGAGAAGAGCCCTCGGGCCTTGATCAAAAGTTGGATGCAATACTAAACAGCATGAAGAGACTGGGTGAAAGAGTGGAATCAGTTGAAAGAAAGTCATCATGGGAGGCATCACAAAGCAATCCTCCTAGAAACCCAAATTTTAGGAGAACGCAGAACCCAAACATAGGAAAAACAAGTGCTGACCAAGACATTAGACCCCCTTTTCAAGAAAACTATGCAGAAACTTCCTCAGCCAATCAGCTCAATGAAGATCCTGAAATCAACTTAATGGGTCTGGACGGTAAAAGCCATGTTTTCTTAACACAAGAAGACCATGAGGAGGATGAAAGCAAAACATTCCAAACGAAATCAGGAGAATCCTTTGACTTTAAACAAGGATATGATACTGCTGTCTATGAAGTCCATAAACAATACAAACTAAGGAGTAGGACTGTAAATGTAAATCAGCCCGAAAAGATAAAGGAGAAACAGAAATCTAAAGAAACCTTAGTCACTGAACCTAATGACAAAACAAACTTGCCTACAAAAGAAGTAGTGGTTGAGGAAGTCACTGAATTACTGTCCCCACTACAACAGCCCACGGCAACCTCATCCTCCCACCCAAATCCGAACATTACCCCTCAAGACATGGGTATGAGGGGCAGGTTCCAAAATCAAGATGAAATCCAACAAGAAGATTTAATGAACAAAGAGAGAACTGTTATCCGTGATTCCAAAACCCAAGCTGATAAACCTTTTGACCTAGGTACAGAGATTGGCAAGTTAAAGATAGCAATTCCTCTCTCAGAGCTAGCCAAGCATGACATATACAAGCAACAGATAAAGAAATCCCTACAGCTCACCAATAGCAAAGATGATGTAAATGTGCTAGATGACACTCCAGAATTACTGTTTGGCCCAGAGGTAGATGGAAAAACGGTAGTCACAGGGGTTTTACCTTTTTATGTCAGCCTGCATGTACATGATAAAATACTGCACAATGCAATGTTTGACTCAGGTGCCTCTCACAACCTTATGCCAAAAGCTGTCATGGAAAGATTAAACTTGGATATAACAAGACCATACAAAGACCTGTTTTCCTTTGATTCTAGTCAAGTCAAATGTTTGGGCCTAATAAAAGATTTATGTGTGTCCCTGGTTCAATTTCCCAACAAAACCATACTAATGGATGTGGTAGTTGCTGATATCCCACCCAAATACGGGATGCTCTTATCAAGATCATGGGGAGCCAAGCTCCAAGGCTCCCTGCAATTAGATATGTCATATGCAACCATCTCTGTCTTTGGGCAACCAAAAAGACTTTATAGGGAAACACTCATGAAGTATATGGTCAGCAGTGAAGAAAAGCCTCAAAATTTTCCAATATATGTTGTCCATTCGGACATAGACTCCTTCATCCTCTTCAATGACAGCGCAAGACTCTCAAACAATGACATTAAGACCGAAACACTCATACAAGAACAAAACATTGATCAAACAAGTAGCACCTGCCGAACTTCAATTAGCCCAACAATACACATTAACCCTCCTCTAGTTGTCAAAAACTGTCAAACAAGTGATGAAATTATCCCAGAAAACAAATGGGAAAAGAAACCCCAACTCATGCTCACATTGCCATCCCATGAACAGAATGTTAAATCTCCTATTCAGCAAAATATTCTGTGGGTTCTAGAGTTTGATGGCTCAGTCAACAAGTTAGGGGCAGGGGCTGGAGTATGGATACATAATAAAGAGAAAGATTATGCAGAAGGTCGGGCTTACAGATTGAAGTTTAGATGCACTAACAACATGGCAGAATATGAAGCTCTGCTGTTGGGCCTAAAGCTAGCAAAATCACTATAGGCTCCTAAACTCTCCATCATGGGAGACTCTGATCTAGTAATTCAACAAGTGAAAGGAAATTTTGTTACCAATGACAAAAGATTGAGGTCCTATAGGTCTGCTGTAATTGAAATATTAGAGACTTTCTCCGAGTTTGTTATCACAAAAATTCCAAGGGGCCACAATCTCCATGCACACAGCTTGGCAACATTTGCCAGCACCTTCAAATTCCCATTGGAACCCAACAATTGTTTCACGGCAGAGGTCAAATATAGGCCTTCTATTCCAAACAATGTCAAAGAGTGGCAAGTATTTGAGAATGACATGCAAATAAACAACTTTTTAACCTTGCAACAAGAGTTCACAGGATTAAATATTGACCTTGAGACAGCAAGTCAATCACAAATGCTTGAGACAGCAAGTCAATCACAAATATTTGATGGAGCAAGTCCATCACAATTACAGTTTCAACAGTCTGCCCACCCAATGTCACCTAGAACAGCCAAACAATTACTCAGTCCAACCATTTTCAACAAAGAAAACATTCAGCAAATTAACCAAATTGACTGTGAAAAGATGAGTAGCATTGAGGCTGAAATCATACAACTCAAAGACAATTTCCTTCCTGTGGGCCTTACCCCACTAGAGGATATTTTTGACTCGAATGACATCCCTAGAAAGCCAAAGATGCAGCCATTGGATGCAAGAGTTGAAGAATGCAACATTGGTACTGTTGACAAGCCTAAAATAATAAAGCTATCTGCCTCTTTGCCCCCTGATCAAAAGCCCAAATACATTGATCTCTTTAAAGAATTTCAAGATGTTTTTGCTTGGGGTTATGAGGACTTGAAGTCTTATGATACCTCTGTCATCCAGCATACCATTCCCCTCAAGCCTAATCAAAAACCATTCAAACAGAAACTGAGAAGAATCAATCCTGTGCTCCTTCCTTCCATTGAAAAAGAGTTGCATAAAATGTTCAAAGCTGGTATCATAGCACCAATTAGGTTCTCTGAATGGATTTCAAATTTGGTCCCTACAAGAAAGAAAACTGGTGAGATTAGACTTTGTGTAGACTTAAGAAATTTAAATCAAGTGTCACTCAAAGACAACTACCCCTTACCCAAAATGGATCACATTCTTCAAAGAGTAGTAGGGGCTTCAAGGATATCATTGCTTGATGGATTCTCAGGCTTCAATCAAATCCTAGTACACCCTGATGATCAAGACAAAACTGCATTTACAACCCCAAGGGGAACTTTCAAGTATGTGAAAATGCCATTTGGATTGAAAAATGCAGGGGCAACGTTTCAAAGAGCAATGGACATTGCTTTTGCAAAAGAGATTCATGACTTCTTGGTCATTTACTTAGATGATCTTACACCCTTTTCAAAATCTGACCAAGAACACTTGAAACATTTAAGACAGATTTTCATAACATGCATGAAATATGGTATTTCCTTAAACCCCAAGAAGTCATTATTTGGCTTGGAAGAAGGGAAACTTCTAGGGCATATTATTTCAAAAAATGGCATAAGAATTGATCCAGATAGGATACAAGCTATCCTACAAATGCCTCACCCAAGGAATGTCAAGGAATTGCAAGGATTCTTAGGGAAAATCAATTTTTTAAGGAGGTTTATCCCAAATTTAGCAGAGTTAATCATATTACTAAACAATATGCTAAAGAAAGATTCAAAGGTCAAATGGATTGTTGAAGCAAA
The DNA here is from genome assembly GCA_031772625.1 of Pinus tabuliformis. Classification (NCBI taxonomy): domain Eukaryota; kingdom Viridiplantae; phylum Streptophyta; class Pinopsida; order Pinales; family Pinaceae; genus Pinus; species Pinus tabuliformis. The sequence continues at coordinate 370,161,980 of CM062806.1, forward strand.
ACAAGCCTTTGAAAGTATAAAGTTGGCCTTGACTCAAACCCCAGTGTTAACCAATCCGCAGTTTGACAGAGACTTCATCATTTTCTCCTTTGCCTCCCAACATACTATTGCTGCTGTTTTATTACAGAAAGATGACCAAGGGAATGAGAAACCTATTGCCTTTTTCAGCAGAGCTCTTAGAGATGCTCCTCTAAAGTACCAAATAATGGAAAAACAAGCTTATTCCTTGATCAAAGCTATTAAAGACTTTAGGATTTACATTCTCTACTCCCATGTTGTGGCTTATGTACCAAGTCCTATTGTCAAAGACATTCTCACCCAAGAAAACTTAGAGGGTAGGAGAGGAAAATGGATTGCCAATATACTAGAATTTGACATTGAAATAAAGCCTACAAAGCTGATAAAAGGGCAAGGTTTGGCCAAATTAATGACAGAAGCAAATTTCCAAGCCTTAGATATCAACCAACTGGACAGTGAAACAGAGCTGGCGACTCCAAAGATCAATGTAGCCTTTGAACAATCTCCTTGGTACTCTGATATCTGTTATGTGTTACAAAACCTGTGTGCTCCCTCAGGACTGTCCAGAACTAAGTGTAGATTCCTAAAAATGAAAACAGCTAGATTTTGTGTGATGGATGGAAATCTACTTTGGAAAAACCATGAAGGTATATTGCTGCACTGTCTAATAGAGAATGAAACTAACCATATCATGCAAGAATTCCATGCTGGAGACTGTGGTGGACATTTGTACTGGAAGTCCACCGTGGACAAGATATTGAGGGCTGGTTATTACTGGCCTACTATGTTCTCTGATGTGAAGAAATTCACAGCCTCATGCCACAAATGCCAACTGTTTGAAGGCAAAAGACAGCTGCTGCCACTTCCTTTGAAGCCCATTGCAACAGAGAGACCTTTTCAACAATGGGGCTTGGATTTCATTGGGGAAATTCATCCCTCATCTTCAGGGCAACACAGATGGATTCTAACAGCAACAGACTACTTCACCAAGTGGATTGAAGCTGCCCCATGCAGACAAGAAAATGATTCAGTAATCATTCAATTTTTGGAAAACAATATACTGGCTAGATTTGGCTGCCCAGACAAGATAATAACAGACAATGCTGCTGCCTTCAGATCCAAGAAGATGGTGAACTTCTGCCATAAATTTCACATTACTTTGGGCCATTCTACAGCTTACTATCCTCAAGGAAATGGCCTTGCTGAATCATCAAACAAAAGTTTGATAAATATCATAAAGAAAGTGCTAGAAGAGAACAAAAAGAACTGGCACAAGAAACTAGTAAACGCTTTATGGGCAGACAGACTAACAACTAAAAGATCAATTGGGACCAGCCCATATGAGTTAGTCTATGGATTAGAGGCCAGATTTCCTTCATCACTAGGAGTGCCGGTTATGAAACTTCTACAAGAAAGCCAAGCAGAGCCAAATGACATGCAAAGAAGGATTAACCAGATAATTTGTTTACAGCAGACCAGAGAACAAGTTTTCAGCAGAGTGCAGATACTACAAGAGAAACTGAAAAAGGCCTTTGATAGAAGAACCAAAGCAGAAGATTTCAATGTAGGGGACAAAGTTCTAAAGTGGGATGCAAGAAGAGAAGAGAAAGGGAAGCATGGAAAGTTTGATTCTTTATGGATAGGACCATTTGCTGTCCAAGCAGTGCAAGGTAATAACACCTACTTCCTCAAAAGTTTGACCGAAACTGACTTGGATGAAGGTCCTGTCAATGGCAGGATGCTGAAGCACTACTTTGATTATTCCCCATGAGTGGAACCTAAAGATTCATTGTATATATACAGATGTACATATTATCTTCTGTTTTAGATTGTAAAGAGCAGTTTTCCCAAGTAATTCAACAAGCAGCAAGAAGCTGATAGAATCAGAGGCCTTCCAAGAAAGAAGCACACCATTGTGACACATTGAGGCAGCTAGTTTCAAAGATTGGTATGGGCAGCTAAGGAGCAAGGCAATCTGACCTGCTGTTCTTGGTCTTTCAAAAGAAAAACCATCCCCATGTGGAGCCACTGTTGGATACCTATACCAATAGGTTTCATATTTCATGATTGGCAAGAGAAAGTCCAAATATGCTCTGCTTTGAGTTCACAAAGATCCCATATTTCCTAAAGAGCAAGGAGGTGTGTAAAGTGTTTCAAACGTTGATGACCCTATTACAAATTTTGATGGATGATCCAACAGTTTAACCTGGATCATGCCATATTTCAATTTTGTGTTATAGAATAGAGAAAGAAGTCTGTCCAAACAGCCTAATCTTGGCAGACAACTAGTTTAGGTAGAGAAGAAAAGGATCCCAACAGTTTAATCTGGGACCTTGGAAGAGATAAGGGTAGAAATAGATAGAGAAAAGAATAAAGAAAAATCCAAAGAAAAGAAAAGGCAAGTAAGGGTTTGCAAGTCCAAGTGCACCCTCCAAGGAGAAACAAAAAATGCTAGGTAAGCAGCTGGGTAGGTAGTTGGGGTCGCAGAAAGTGAGTCCTATCATTGCAAGAATGGTGATGATGGGCAGCAAAGTAAAAGACTACAGCAGGAGCATGACTAACCTCCCTCTCCCCCTTCATTTCATCACTAACATTCCCTCTCTTTTTAGCTGAGATTTATGGAGAAAGATCATGGTTTTTAGGTGGTTCTGGTTCATTCAGAAGCCACATTTCTTGTCTAAAATCTTTTCATTTTGATCTACTCTCAAAACTAAATCACTTTCATATAAACTCAGTGAGATCCCCTTCATTTGCTCCCTTCATTCATATTAACACTAATTCTATTGTATAAATCCTCATATCGCCTATTCCCCTAATATTACTAACACCAAGGTGTATAAATCCCAAACTCTTATAAATACCCACCCCCTTGGCATTATAGCCAATAAAGTTACAAGTCAGGGATCAAATGACATCATGTCATGTTGATAAACCTATGCCAAATACCCCTTTTCCTCATAAGCCAGTTCCTCTATCTCTACCCCCTTTTGCACATAAAACCTTTAAAAAAAAAAAGGGGCCCTAAACCCCACCTTACCCGCTTCAAAGAGCCAAAAGAGCATAAAACCCACTTTCCGCCTGTTAGCCAAGGTTGGCGCATATAATTGTTTTTATCAGAATACATTAGAAAAGCGCTCAAAAGCAGGTTTATTTGCCTCCGCCCTCATCCGTATATTCCACACATGTCACCTCCCCGACGACCATTAGATCAAGGGCCTACAGATCCGACGGCCCTGATCGCGTTGGACCCCTTCCGACGTCTGACCGATACCTGTACTAACCTCCCGTCACATCTGCCTCGCGTCCGCCGTCCGATCAAAATCCGTAGATCTAACGATCATCGTGACGTCGGAGCCCATCCGATGACCGATAGATATCTCCCGACGTCCGTATTTGAAGGACGTCATCCCACTGCTACGTGTCCTCACCACCACGCGTCGGAGGTACAGCCGATGGATACCGCCCCCGTACAAGAGGCGGTACGATATGAAACCATTAGCGGTTTCCGGATTCCCTCATCCCGCCTACCCACGTCATCACCGCATCAGCAACGCGTCAGCAACGCGTCAGCGCCCCGTCACCCAGGTACGCTGCCCCGTCGACCTCCCTGTCCCTGCCATTGGTCCACCTGTCCTGCCATGTCACCGCCACCGTGTACCAACCAGACAGCGCCACGTCACCCGATGACGTCAGTATGACGTCATCCGACCTTGACCCCACCCAATGACGTCATGCTGACGTCAGCACATATTCGCGCCAAAAGCGTAAAAAGGTCTATTTCACCCAAAATTTCGCGTTTTTTGGTCATTTTGTGTGTTCGTCGTTATTCTGCTCTGCATGCAAACAACGTCCAAATTGTCTACCAACCTGCTAAACTGACCAGAAGACCTCCAGCGCACCAGTTCAACCTGCGGTCACGACCTCTGCGCGTTGTTTTACCAGGTATTCCTCATCATTCATCCTCTGTGCACCTGCAATTATCTATTTAATGCCTTAGAGAGCTTAAAGAAAACCGAAAATCAGAAATTCACCACTGAATTCCTCAGCAAAGCCTTGAAGTTCCAATTATCACTTCGAAAAAACACCAGCCGAGCCTTTTCCCAGTGGCATTCTGCCAAGAAACCAGGCCCTGTCTGCGCAATCGTGGCAGGCGCATTTGAAACCAATTTTTAACATTGAAAGGTGCCAAAAAAAGGGCTAAGCTTCGCTCTTAATTACCATAAAGCAGCATTTCAACTGCTGCACACCCTGCATTTACCTCCCACTTGCATTTCCATCCCTCTACAAAGAAACTTTGCTGTTGTTACTCTGCATAGTAACACAGCCCTGAGTAAGAGTAAAATTTGCAAAGGAAAATCATGGACCCCCCTGTAGCTCCCATAGCCCTCAATGTGGCTCCCCTGAATGTTCCTAATAGAACATTTGACACCAGAGCATTGGCAGACCTGGACTACAAGATAGCAGAGGAAATGATGAGCAGAAGCAGGTTCCATCTGCAAATATTAAACGAGATAAAGATCAAACATGAGAGGGGGACAGACATCCTGGGAATTTGGGAGTCATTCCTCCCAATATTCAAACTTCCTCAGGTTAATCAATTCCCTGAGCTTGTGCACATAGTTGCTGAACACTATGATGCATCCTAGAAAGCAGTGCTAGATGCTGAAGGTTCAATCCTGTTCCTCATTACCCCTGAAGCCATCAGGGAGATGTTGCAATTCCAGACAGAGCATAAGTTGGTCCCTCTATCACTAGCTGATTTAATAGTACAGGGAGCCAGAACCACAGAGGCCCAAATCACTAAGGTCAACCAGCTCTTCATCAAGGCTGACACTTTGCAGATTCCTCCCATCAACTGCGTTTACCTCAATCAATTGGGCCAAGACCTAGTTGACATGATCAGTCCCATCCTGGGATATGATTCAATAGAATATATTGATGAAACAGTTATACAAATGATGCTTATGTTCTCCCCAGGAAGGAAACCAATCCACTATGATTATGCAACATACATATCAGACAAAATGCATGAACAGTTGATGAATTTGCCAAGAGAAAGAGTGTTTAGGTACACCTCCTACCTATATCATCTGCTCATATACTTCCAGCATGATAAATTCTCCTTCCCAAAGAAGAGAGTAGATGCACAGGGCAATCTGAGATCAGTAGTATATTGGACATCTGTTTTCCACGTATCATGCTACTCTCCATATACCTACTGTGAGTTTATTGATCTCTTCATCCATCCAGCCTTGACTCTACTGATTGGTTCACCTCCTCCTAGACTGACAGAGGACATGAAAAGGTGCCTACATTTGTCAAAAGTATACAGTATTGGGGACTGGTATCTTTACCAACACCACACCGTTATCAGAATATATGGGTGTGAGTTACCCCCATTTAGACTACCCAAATTTGTGCCCATGAGGCTATTTGCCTTAGAATACTTCAGGCAGTTTGGCTATGTGGATATGTTCCACTTCTCAGGCAGAGGCAAGAAAGCACAGCTGAAAATCAAGAGCCAACTTGGCCATTTAGTCTACAATGAAAGGGATGAAGGGTGGAAGGAGGCGGATAGAATACTGGTGGGACTTGGTTTGAAGTACAGTTTTATATGGAAACCCTATGACCCCAACAACTTCATCACAATGAGGAGACTCAAATATAAACTGTCTGCTTACGGTCATCATAGCCTCCCCCAAATAGAAAAATATGCCAATCAAAGCAAGTGGAAAAGGGGAACTCTAGAAGAAGATATAACTCAAAAATAGCTTGATCAAAGAGCTCTGAACAATCAAAAGAAGATGGCTGACCTTGAGTTTTATGCACAGGTCCCCTCACTGCCAAGCACACAAATTGGAGCAGCAGCCTCCTCTTCAACTACTCCACAGCAAACTACAAAAGTTGCTGGAAAAGTATCAGAAAAAGGAAAGGAAAAGGAAATGGAGGCAGAGCAAGAGCAACAGCAGCAAAATCAAAATCAGCAAACACAAGAACAAGTAGAAGGACTACAGCAAGGGCAGCAGGAAGACATAGGACAGCAAGAGGAACAGCAGCAAGAAAAACAAGGGCAGGAGCCGCCTGCCCAGCAAAAGGAAACAGTGGATACTCCTCAGACCACTGAACAAGTCATGCCTACAAGGCAAGACTCTACATTTGATGCCTCGGTCCTCCAAACCCCTCAAAAGGAGGACACATTTCTCTTTAGGAAAAGGGAAAGAGAAACTCCCTTGACATCCTCTATCAATCAAGGAGAGAAAAGGCAAAGACTCAACGATTTTCCAGAAGAGGATATAGCCATCCGAGAAGCATTGGGCATGGGCCCACCAAGTCAAGAAATTTCAGCAAGTTCCTCCCAGCAGGAACTAGACAGGACAATGGGAGGGGAAGTCACCTCCTCCAGCCAGCAGAAAGAGGAAAGAGTGAGCATAAAGTAGCAGTTCATAGACATTAAGAGAAGGAGTGACCCAATCAAAGTTCAATTATACAATCACCTACTTAACATGGCTCCTTCCAATCAGCAGAGACTCATGTCTGCTTTTGATGTAGGTGAGGGCAAACTGACATTGAGTCATTTTATGCCTACGGCACTCAAGCCACAGTCTTCTGCTGATTATCTCAGGACCAATTTAGAGGTCCTTGCCAAAGATATACACCCCATGGACAAAATTGAGTTGCATAAACAAACAGGGGAAATGGTGTATGCTTCATTGGCCGATAGCACCTTGGAAAACTACAAGTTAACAAGCAGTCTGAATGCTACGGCTTCCCAGCTGGAGCTAGAGAGAGCCTCTTCTCAGGCCAAAGACAACAGGATCAAAACCCTGGAAGAAATCATCATAGAGATTGGGCACAATCCCAATGATATTAAAGGGATACAAGAGATCTTAAAAATCAGAGATGCTGATATGGCTGCACTAAGGAAGAAGGTTAAACTTCCAGCCACTATCCATCCACAGACCGATGAAGTGGAAAAACAAAGGTATGAGCAGGATTCCACTGCTCTGTTAATTTCTGTTTACAAAGAACTTCTGAAGGCACAAGAAAAATTGGGGCAATATGAGGCCACACAAGCACCTCTGAAAGGATCATCAACACAAGCGCAAGAGGGGCAAACATCTCAGCCCCCTCCACAGGTCATTAATCTTGAGGAGACTGCTCCTACTACTGCACCTCCACCTCAGCAGGTTGAACAACCAGCCACATCTACTTCAGCAGCACCCACCAGCACAGATCAGAGCTTAGACATGCAAAAGCTAAAAAGCGAAATACAAGCTTTAGAAGCACAAATGATGCAGCTGAATGAAACTAAGGAGCAACTGGCCAAGGTGAATGAAAGGCATGACAAAACAAAAAGAGAAGTAGGAGAGAAGGCCAAAGAAATCAAAGCTCTTAAAGACAAAATCAAGGAGCTTGAGAAAGAGCTAAAGCTAGATAAAATCATAGCCGAAATCAGAGCAATGATATGGTCCAATATTGGTAAGTCCATCAATAACCAGTGGCCATACATTGAGACAATCCATGAGCAACTAGAGCTCATTCCAAAAGCACAGAGGGAAATCAGAACATCAAGGGCCTTGTTGGGGAACATGCCTGAAATTGCAACAAAAATGATCAATGTGCTCAATCATAAGACCAGTTCTCAGTTGACCATCATGGGAATCGCAAACAGAACTGATACTATCCAAATGATCAAGAGGGTTCTTACTCTTAGAAGTCTGATGCAAACCTTAGACAGAAGAACCCAGGATATGCAAACTGAGGTAAACAGGTTCTTTGAGAGGTTTCGGGTATTGGAAAGTAAAGGACTCCCTAGCTTGCTGAACAATGGAGGGAGATTATTCACCCATGAAGAATATGCCAAGAGAGTGAATGTTTTTGCCTCATCACAGGTAAATGAGAAAGCCAGCACCTCAGAAGATACAGGGCCTATCACAGGACAGATTTTCTATGGTAAGATAGAAAATCTACTTTTTATAATGAATGAAATGAATCATCTATTTGATGTAACCCCCAATTTTTTCAAGTATACAGAAGCTGAAGAAACAATGCAGGCCATCCTCAAGCATCAGCTCCCTACACAGGAATGGTGGACAGATGCCATCCAGAGAATTTTGTAAACATTAAGCCATGCATCAATTTCTGTTTTTTCAATAAATTTTGATGGAAAGAACAGTCAGCAAAATCAGCAGGCATCATAAAGTCAAAGCTGAGCCAACTCAGCAGATGGAGCAGCCAACAAAGCAGGAAAGACAAACGCAGCTGGCAAAGCTGAGAAATTCATTGCGCAGGCAAAAGTAAATGTGTACCTACAGGATCGATACATAGTAATGTAACCGACTCAGTGACTCCTTAAAGTCAAAACAATCATCTGACAGACATAAAGAGCATTTACTCTGCATTTAACGTTGTAATAACTCCCTGCCTACTTTCTGAACACTACTGAAGATATTTTCTCTCTCTTAGATGACTCAATGCCTGAGATATTTTGTATACTTATTTCTATATAAACCCCTGCGCATGATAGAGCAAGGGTTGTTGTAATTTTCCTTTGAAGAGCTCTCGCTTGCTGTAAGATTCTCAGAGAAATAATACAAAGGGAGAATGGAATTTCCAAAGCTTGGCGTACTTTGATGCGTTGTGGTGAATGGTGAATGTTGCAGGATTCCAGACTGTTTTCATAAAACAATAAGTTTTCTCAAATCTTTGTATTACATGTTTTCGAGTCTTTTGTTCTCTTTTATTGTTCAGATGTTTTACACTTAATAGCAAAGTAGAAGAATGGTTCCAGGACTTAATCCATGATTACCCTGAACTCAAACTGAGCTATTATCCATGTTTTCCTCAGATACAGTAACAGAAGTGTAATTCTTAGTTGCTGCACTTTGAAACTATATCTTTCGCTGTGATAGACATTCCCAGGGATTCAAGTTTGCCCCTGTGACATCTGTCTTTTCTCATAACCAGTTTGGTGGAAACATTTAAAAAATGAGTGAAAATTCTTGAATGCTTTCATTGTTTGTCTTACCTGTTTCCTGTTATTAATCAAAATTTGTTCTATGAAGCATCCAAATGGCCCTGTAAGTTTCACCGGTTCATCTCAAAGTTTCTAGACACCTACAGCCACAGACTCCATTGCCCAATGATACTTGACTCTCTGAATATTACATCACAAGAGATCTGAAAGAAATTCTCCAACCAAAATATAAACAAAACCTGTGCTCAATACCTAGCCTAAAACATTATCATTACAGATACAAATCATAAAGAGAGAGCCCTCTCTGATCACAGTTTGGCTAGAAACAGTGATTAAAAGATTGGTTAGTGGTTACCCCGGCCGTATTCCCTTGGGAGTCATAGGGAACAACCTGGGTGTTAACAGAAGACATTGAGAGGCATTAGAAGATATATATATTTCTTTCATAAGAGCTTATTAAAACATACCATGGCAATTTAATAACTTTATTTAAGACATTTTGTCTCCCGTGTACTAGTCACCAAATAAAATTTCGAGGTGGGCGATGCCATTTTTGTTCAAACCCTCAAGGAGCACCCTCGAGGAGCTTTCAAGAATGGAAGAAGAACAATGGGCACAATTTTCTTCATACCCTAGATTTTTGAATTCTGGAGAAGGTTTTAGAAATTTTGTTCAAACCATGAATTTTTGAATTCTGGAGGAGGTTTCAGTAATGGAGAGCAACGGTTTTCTACGACTATCCTATTTTTCCCTTCCAGTTTGATAGAGGCAGGGGATTGTTGGGGTTTTGTGTAGGGAACAGGACACCTAACTGGAACTTGTGCAGCTCATTGATTTCGCTATGGAACCCTAGACTAACATAAGGTTCAAATAGGGCTTTTCCTTTCCACCGTCACCCAAAAAATTCCCCTCTCTTTCTATAGGTTGTTGCCTTCTCCTCCAAGGCAGTGAAAGAGGTTGATAGACCTATTCCAGAAATTTTGGACTCGAGTAACTGATGAAAAATCTTTGGTTGTTGGACATCCCCTTCGAAATCATACATTTTCCCTAGCATAGGCAACAAAAACCCCTCTGTGGCTGCTGCAGCAAAGGCCGTTGACAAATTTGGGTACGAGGGAAAAAAAATTCATGGATCCCATCGACCCACCAAGCCTTGGGAAAGAACTTTCGACTGTATCCATTTCTCGCAGCAGTAAGTATCTATCTGACTCTAGTTCTATTATCGAATTTCTGTCTTTGGAAGATTTGATGGTTATTGAAACCAGAGTAAATTAAAGGAAATGGAAAACCATAGTAAATTAAATTCAGTTTGAATCCATCAAATAAAACAGACTCCTTTAACTAAGACTAATTCTGTCCTAGCTTTAACTAATGGAATGCAAATTTGGCAGCTATGAAAAATAATGTGCAACATGCACTGAGCATGGGTACTAGATATTACTAATTAGAGTATATAAAGGTTTCTTAAACCCAAGATGTAAAAATCATATAAAAAGTGATGGCTCTAGGCTAAACCCATGTGTGTGTCCTGATTGCCTCAATGAGTTGATATGAGAAGAAATGTTGAGATGCTTTTGGCTTAGACACCAATAACAGTCATACCTATTTAACTGAGATTTTAGATCATTGTGTTTCAGATTTCAAGATCCTTGAAATGATCTTTATTTTTCATGAACCCCCTTTCCTTTGATACTAGAATCTCAGAGATGCATAAAGGTTGATCCTTTACCTTCAATAAGCATCTACCCAATGGAAAATCATGAACACTATTTTTCAAACCCTCTTGATTGATGTCCAAGGGCTGATGATACTTCACCTTTTGTAGCCTTTTATACTTCTCTGTGAGACATACAAAGCCCTAATACAAGGTTGAAGGCATATCAATGAGCCTAAGAATAATATTATATATATGAGCTTAGATGCTAGGAACTTTATAGATTCAGATATGATTTTATATAAATATGCAACAGAGAAGGAATTCTGAGTGAGACACTATCTCCAAACCAAATTCAATTCAAGGGTGATTTCATAATAGAAGATTTGACCCTAAAGCAACCAAATCTTCATAGCTATAGTCATGAGAAATGGCCTTAGATATAGATCATTTGACCAAAAATTTGATAGAGAGCTTTATCCTAGAGATGCTTGATTGATGAGGCCTTGATCTCATTTCTTTTTTGGGATCTGCAACCTAGAATTTTGTAGTAGGAGTTTCAGTGCTTCACGATGACTGATCTTTGAAGAGGAAGGAGGTCAATGTTGTCAGAAAACTTCTTGTTATTTCTTTCTTCCTTGATTTGGCTTGCCCTCACCTTAGCTCTGATACCTTGCCCTCACCTTAAATTTGATACGATTCTGGTGGGGCAAGCTAAACATGACAACAATAGAGGTAAGCAGTTGTAGATTCTTGTGTTGTCTATATTTTAGCTTCTAGATCATCATATGTTTTATTACCAATTTCTACTAAATTTAAAATTGACATACTAATTTAAGAAGAGGGTTTGCAATGCTAATAACCTCTTCTTCAGTCCATGTTGGCACACTCGAGTCTTGTTAAAGGACCAACTATTTCTTGTGCAAAATTCAAAGTAGACGGAACATACAACATGTTTTCTGAGAATCAAAACAACTTCTAGAAGTGCTATGACATTAATCCAACACTATGTTTATAAACCGGTTTGTACTAATGGACACAGGATGTGTAAAATGTATTCTTTAACAAAAAAATTCTTTGTCAGCTGGTTTAAAGCTTACAGCCTTACTCCTATCTTGAAGAAAGGGTACTTTCTTCCCTTTCACTTCGTAGGTATATGAAAACCTAGTTTTGTAAGCACCCATAACCATGAATATTATACCAACTCGCTATGGTTAGTGCATCAATAATGTAAGTGTAACACTCATCCATGTGGCAGTCATAAGGAATTTAGGTAAGGTTTTACTAACACTGGCATCCTAGACCATTAAGATCTATCCATGGCCTCAAAATGATGTATTTCCTTTACTCAATAGAACACTCATCATTTCTCTCCCCTAATCATCAAATTTTTTCTCTTCATTATGAATGAGAAATCAATCAACAAGTCACCATTTTAAATGTTAGATCACAATATGTTTAGCTTCTCTCTTGTGCTTACACTCTAGTATTCTCACAACTTCAGAATCGCGAAAGTTAAACACAGTCTCATGATGTGCATTTAGGGAGGCATAATTCACCCTTGCTTTGCATCAAATTACCCCCCTAGCATTCCCTTTACCTTTACATGCCTCAATGCAAGGCATGCCAAGTCGGTACCTGCTCAGTTAAATTAGTAAGTTGAGGGGTGTCATATATACCCAATGCTGTGTGTCTGTTCTTCCTCTTCCTATGTCGTAGTGTATGAACAATCAGCTAGACTGGTGAGGATCCCCATTAATAATAACATATATGTTGGCATATGAATATAAAAGACATGTTTCCCTTAATTATATGTTTTGGTTTTTTAACCAAAAAGGCTAACAGAGATAGAGACCCTCAAATCTATCTACTTCCAGCCCCTATGCCCATTTTCATATAGGTTTTTACCATGTCAGTGTCCCTTCCTTTCTCAAAACTGCATGAAATCAATTGATCTTTCCATTTCATAATGCCTTCGGTAAATTTTTCTATCAAATGCTCTGAAGTATATGTGAGATCTAAGAGTTTTTTTGGTTGTTGTTGACTTCATATATTTCTGCTAACCATGATATGGGTTTGATGTAGAGGATTATGATTGAGTAAGGGTTGCATTGCTCGATATCTATTTATGAGGAGGAGAAGGAGAAAAGTGGTGTTAGGGTTGAGAGCTAAAGATGCATGTGAAAAGAGGAGGTGTGTGGAATGGAGTGTGGCAGGGCTACCAGCATGGTAGAAATGGAGGATGGGGAGGTCAGGGTTTTCATCATCGAATAACTGTGGTGGGCTTCCTTGTTATCTTTGTGGTCATGCCATTGGTTTTTCTGGAAGTTAGGTTTCGTCAGTCTACATCTACATCTGCAACCGGTAAGCTTCTTCCTGCCCTCCTCCCTCACTGGTAACCTTCTTCTTACCCTCCTCGCTCATTAGGTTTCTTCTGTCTCTTCTTCTATGGTGGGTCAGTGTTTAATTTATCTTTAGTGGCAAGCATGCCCTTTCTTAATCTGGTAGTATTACAATGAATTGTAGACTTCTTACAACATTCAAGTAAGATCTCCATTACAATGAAGTGTAGTCATCTTATACTATTTTAGAAAGATCCCTTACATTGAGAAACCATTGAACAATTTATTTATGTGATTTGAGCCTTGACGGGGAATTATCATCACCCCTGGTTAACCATTGAACCAAGACCCCATGGACCTGGTTTGAAATTTGATTTGCCTTCACCATCGCTGGTTAAGCATTGAACCAAAACCCCATGGACCTACTTTGGAATTTGATTTTCCTTTTAGCTTTTTTCGCAGGATCTGAGGGAGTAGATGTTATCTAACTTAATTTCCTTGCTTATTGTCAAAAGTTTAGCATTTCTAGCATTTTTCTAGACATTTTGTGAGTTTCCTTTATAGGTTTCCCTTCATTTGATCTGTGTGAAGATGTGAACTCCATCTCTGCATTAACAGGGTACAATACCTACTAGGAGAAAGATTCAAAGTTTGTACCTCTCTCATGCAAGAGAAAAGGTTTTACCAGCTGCCCCTAGGGTAATTTCCCTTGCCAATGATAATGAAACCATTCATCCCGATAGTAAGAAATAATAATGCTCTTTCCATTTTTTAACAAAGGGAAATGCATATGACTGGTAAATTCACTGGGAAATTGCACGGTGAATTCGCTGGGAACTCCTCATTCTGAGTAGGATGGTACTAAGTGTGTGCTATATTCTACATAAGCTAGATGGGTATTATAAAAATATATTTGTTAAGGGTTTAGTTCAACATCTTACTCATGGAAATTTAATCTTGTGGGAATTGAATCTGGGTGGGAAGGGTAACAATCGTTCTTCCTGTCCACTCATTATCTAAGCCAGACCCACTTTCCATCCATAAAGCTAAATCCACTTCTCGTCAATCAAGCTAAAACCAATTCTGATCCACCCAACCTAGACCCAATTCACAATGACAATCTTGTTCACCAGCTACTTTATGCTATACATATCATTTTCACATTGTTCCCATAGTGTTTAGAGCACCTTGGCCAAAACAAATGATAGATATTATATACACCATTTTATTATTGAAGTGTAATGAAATTTCAATCTTAGCATATGCATGATAGCAAAGAAACCCCCTTTTTAGCGTTTCAGTATTTTTATAGATATTCTTCTCCACAAAGTCTTTCTACCTAAAATTTTATGCATTTTTTGTCATTTAAAATAGCAAGGCACAACTTCTCGAGAGATGGATCTATTAGAATGGTATTCTCTTTCCACACCTTGAAAACCAATTCTATTTTTCTATGGCCATTTTGTTCTTTTTTAGGATCTGGGCAATGCACTTGCACTTACGTTAGTCTAATCCCAGAAAATAAATAGTGTCCCTAAACTGAAATTTAATTGACCTGAGCGGATTGAAATAGAGACGAATTATTGAGGATACTGGAGCTCACTCTTATCTATTTATCTGTGGGGGTCACACGAACAGGCAGCTGACTGGAGAAAGCAGAGTTTAACGGAGAGCATTGACTCTCTCTTCCCAAAGGAGGCAAGTATGAGAAACCTGCTACATTTGGAGATCTTAAATTTGATTTCTCCCTTATTGAGCAGAGAATTGAAAATAAATTTTATTTACTGGGTATGTGACTGATGTCATAACAACTAACACAGAGGACTCAGGAACTCTAAACTTAAATATTGTTGGACGGAATGATTTATCTTCCTCATGGGTATTAGAAGCCCTCCGTATTAAACCAAAGGGATATTACTAACTCTGAGGTACGATTGGTGAAGATTTTGGTTATTTTCTCTATTGAACATGTAAGGAAACCTATGTGATGATGATCTATGTAGTTGAGTAGGGTTGTATTAAGTAGGAAGTGAAAACTAACATTGGTAGGGGTGCTTCTCCATTTCTAATGGTGTACTTCAAGCAGAGGCAAACGACTTCTAGAGATAGCTCAGAAAAGTTACATTCGCAACAAGATCGTGTGATATTCAACGAAGAAGGTAGGAAAAATCTCGAGGGGGATAAAATGAATGAGGAGGTGCATAAAATAACTTCCAATGAAGAAGAACTTCTTATAAGGTTTAAAGAGGATGACACGGGAAGTGAACATCGAGACTTCAAAGAGAATGCTCTTGATGGTAAGTTTTGATTTTCCGTGGTTAACTGATCTACGATGTTGGTAGCCTATTGTAAGGTAATGTCTAGTCAAACTCCCAGGACAATGGTTGTTCTAATGCAGACCATTTGCAGCTTGAAGAAAGTCCAAAAAAAGTTTCACGGAGGATAAAATTCTTTGCTGCACTAGATTGCTACTTTTTGTTCTCGTGGAAAAAGGAATTTTTATATTATTTTCCAAAAATCGTTTTTGAATGTTACTTCTCCAATAGAAAATTTGTATATTTCTTAGATTTTAGCATAGTATGCTTTAATTAGCATTTTAATGCTTACAACAATTGAGACAAAAGAGGAGGGAGAAAAGGTCAATAGATCTGATTCAACGGGATGAAGAAAAACGAGTTGAGCTTGAAAACACAACAATTAAATGTTCCAAGGAGGTAGGTTCTACTGTCCTGGGAAAATACAACATTTGGAGGCAGGAGAATTAGAACGAGAATTCTGACTCCATTGTTAGATTGATGTGAGAGCAACTAATCATGGCTAGGGTGTATTCAAGCATTTCCCATGCTAGGAATAATCTTGATTTATACCATGAATTGATGCTTTGTATTAACTAATGTCAGTGTACATTGGGTGAGGCTAATGCAGATTTTGATCTACCTCAAAGGTAATAGTTTTCAAATTGGTTGCTTCTATATCAAGAGTACTAAGTGCTTTCATTTGCATTTGGTGTTGATATCCCTTGTTTTTTTTAAAGTTGCAGTCTATGTGTCAATCTTTCTGCTTTTCATTCTCTTTTTCATGTCCGATAATTGATATGAATGTTTCAGTGCACTTGAGAAGATCAAGGCTATGGGTCATGTCCTATCCAAGGCTAGAGAAAAATTTTATGACTGTGGGAGAGTAACAAAGAAGTTGTGAGCCATGCTTCAGTCTACATACGAGCAAGTAAGGACCTTGAAAAAGCAAAGTACATTTTTAAGTCAGTTGGTAGCAACGACTATTCCAAGGGCCTACATTATCTGTCCAGGCGATTGACCATGGATTATTACTTCCTTGCCCTTGAAAAGTGAAATTTCCTAAAAAGGACAAGTTGGAGGATCCAACTCTTTATCACTATGCATTATTTTCTGACAATGTATTGGCTGCATCTGTGGTTGTGAATTCAACTGTCATGAATGCTAAGGTGAAGTGTTATTAACTTAAAATACTCTAAAGTTTGGAAGCCCAACAGTTTTGTTGCATTTTACATTTAATATTTGGATCTCATTGTAGGTGATTTACTTGTGTTTGTAGGAATCTGAGAAACATGTATTTAATCTCGTCACAGACAAGTTAAATTTTGGGGCCATGAAAATGTGGTTTTTACTTAATCCCCCAAGGAAGGCTGCGATACATGTAGAAAATTTTGATGATTTTAAATGGCTCAATTCCTCCTATTGCCCTGTGCTTTGCCAACTTGAATATACAACTATGAAAGAGTATTATTCCAAGGCAGATCACCTGACTACACTCTCAGCACATTCCTATAATTTGAAATATATAAATCCAAAATATTTATCCATGTTAAATCATCTTCATTTCTATCTTCCAAAAATTTATCACAAACTGGAAAAGATCCTTTTCTAGGATGATGATATTGTGGTGCAGAAAAATTTGATGCCCTTGTGGTCAGTAGGTCTTCATGGAAAGGTTAATGGTTCATTGGAAACTTGTGGAGAAAGCTTTTTCCGGTTTGACAAATACCTTAATTTTTCCAATCCGCACATAGGCAGGCACTTTGATCCTAATGCTTGTGGT
The DNA here is from genome assembly GCA_031772625.1 of Pinus tabuliformis. Lineage (NCBI taxonomy): Eukaryota > Viridiplantae > Streptophyta > Pinopsida > Pinales > Pinaceae > Pinus > Pinus tabuliformis. The sequence continues at coordinate 370,179,048 of CM062806.1, forward strand.
TGGGCATATGGGATGAATGTATTTGATCTCAAAGAATGGAAGAAACAAGATATAACTGGAATATATCACACGTGGCAGAAAATGGTAAGTGTGTAGTGTGGTTTATTTATGCTAATTCCTGTGATGCTTACTTTGAAGTATTTGAAGTAAATTTGAAGTAATTAGCTAGAAATCTTAATGGGTTTTTCTTTGTTCGATTTCTAAGTTCTTATTTTATTGTACGTCAGAATGAGGATAGAGTGTTGTGGAAGCTTGCAACACTACCCCCCTAGATTTTCACATTGGCTACTTCTAAATCAAGAATAGTAAGTGCTTCCATTTGCACTTGGTTTTCACATCCTTTGTTTCTTTTAAAGTTGCAGTCTCTGTGTCAATCTTTCTGCTTTTCATTCTATTTTTCATGACCGATAATTGATATGAATGTTTCAGTGTGCCTGAGAAGATCAAGGCTATGGGTCATGTCCTATCCAATGCTAGAGAACAATTTTATGGCTATGCGACAGTAACAAAGAAGTTGCAAGACATGCTTCAGTCTGCAGACGAGCAAGTAAGGACCTTTGAAAAGCAAAGTAAATTTTTAAATTAGGTGGCAAAAACGTCTGTTCCCAAGGGCCTGCACTATCTGTCCATGTGATTAACCATAGATTATTACTTTCTTCATCTTGAAAAGTGATAATTTCCTAAAAAGGACAAGTTGGAGAATCCAACTCTTTATTATTATGCATTATTTTCTAACAATGTATTGGCTGCATTTGTGGTTGTGAATTTGATTATCACGAATGCTAAGGTCAAGTGTTATTAATTTAAATTACTCTAAATTTTGGAAGCCCAACAGTTTTGCTGCATTTCACATTTAATATTTGGAACTCATTGTAGGTGACTTACATGTCTTTGCACAAATCTAAGAAAGATGTATTTCATCTCATCACAGACAAGTTAAATTTTGGGGCCATGAAAATGTGGTTTTTACTTAATCCCCCAGAGAAAGTTGCGATACATGTAGAAAATGCTGATGATTTTAAATGGCTCAATTCCTCCTATTGCCCTGTGCTTTTCCAACTTGAATTCGCAGCTATGAAGGATTATTATTTCAAGGCAGATCACTCGACTACACTCTCAGCATGTTCCTCCAATTTGAAATATATAAATCCAAAATATTTATCCGTGGTAAATCATTTTGATTTCTATCTTCCACAAGTTTATCCCAAAATGGACAAGACCCTTTTCTTAGATGATGATATTGTGGTGGAGAAATATTTGACACCCTTGTGGTCAGTAGATCTTCATGGAAAGGTTAATGGTTTAGTGGAAACTTGTGGAGAAAGATTTCGGTGGTTTGACAGACACCTTAATTTTTCCAATCCACACATAGTCAGGCACTTTGATCCTAATGCTTGTGGTTGGGCATAAGGGATGAATGTATTTGATCTCAAAGAATGGGAGAAACAAGATATGACTGGAATATATCACAAGTGGTAGAACACGATATGTGTGTAGTGTGGTTTATTTATGTTAATTCCTGTGACGCTTACTTTAAAGTATTTGAAGTAATTAGCTAGAAGACTTAATGGGTTTTTCTTTGTTCAATTTCTAAGTTTTTTTTTTTTATTGTATGTCAGAATGAGGATAGAGTGTTGTGAAAGCTTGTAACACTACCCCCTGGATTGAATGTTTTATGGCTTGAACCATCCATTGGACAAGTCTTAGCATGTGTTGCGTTTAGGATATAATCCTAGTGTGGACCGTTCAGAGATTGACAATGCAGTTGTTGTTCATTACAATGGGAACATGAAACCTTGGTTAGAGCTCGCAGTGACGAAGTGCAGGCCTTACTAGACAAAATATATAAAATATGATCATCCTTTCTTACAATAGTGCAATATAAATGAATAGTTGTGACCTCAATATTCATACTGCAATAGATTGTCAAATGTAAAGTGTAAAGGCACTTGATTCTGGTTGATAATTCATTCTAGTTGGAGTTCCACAGAAGGTTTCTAGTTTATGGTTTAATGAGTCAGGTTTTTGGAGGTGCAGTGGCCTAGCCAAGTTTAAGATTTACAAATTTTATGTCCTCATTGTATTCCTTCATAGTTGGAAGTAAAATCCTATATAAGTATTCTATTCTTTGTTAGTTAATATTTCTCTTTCATCAAGTAATTACACAAATTGTTCTTCCAAGAACACATAGAAGTACGAGACATAAAGATTTATGCTTTCAAGGCAGGGAAAAACCTCTCAATAATTGAAAACCAAACAATCCTCCTCTTATTGAATTTATTCAAAATGAGATATCCAACACAAGACCAAAGAGTCCCTCCAAGTCAGACCTCCTCTTTAAGTCAAGGTCAATAATTGAGTCTCTGCCTAGTCAAAGTCAGAACTAGCTTTTGAATTTCTATCCTTATTGTAGGTTTAGTCTCTTATTATAATACACTGACTTCCAATTACAGACTTGTTGCCTTCTATTACTAATCTTTGGCTACTACAGCAAACCCTTGACTCTTTACCAGAGATATTCAAATCCTGATGCAAATATATAGCTTTAGATTGAGATTCGACTTAGTCACAGACTTCAGTTTCTTCAAGCGTTGTAGACTTCTTTTTATCCTCAGTTTTTCTTCTCCTGTCTGATTACAGACTTCGAGCTTTTTCACTTTCTTGGATTCTACCCAAAAGAGGCCGAATATAGGCTAAAAAGCCTAGATATCATTCTCTATGAGCTTTGACGTAACTAAACAAATAGTGACTATGCCTAGATTGTTGCCTTTGTAATGTTGAAATGTCCTGCAATCTTTGCCTATGACAAGATGAAATAGCCCTAATTGGAAAACACTGAAACTAGCTCAATTTAGTGTTTAACTACCATGACCAATTCCTTCATTTTCCCATAGCAGATATGCTGCAATAGTCTCACATGGAGCAAGGGTTAATTTGCACATGGACATCTCTCTTTTGACAATGAAGGCAATGTGCTAGGCTCTAATCTAATATATGTTCCTTAGATATAATAAACTTATGGTGTATGAGTTATCATCATTCTTACTCAGTTATTTTATATGTGGTCCCTATCTTTGTGCTCATGGCTGAAATAAATAACTCTCCATTGAATTTCTATTAGCATCATTCAGAAACTCTTGATTGATTGATGCTCTATGAAATGCATCAGCTTTGAGTTAATCATAATCCACTTTCTTGTTGAGTTAGAGATCAACTTCCACGGTTTTGGAGATGTTGCATTTCCTTAAGAAGTTGCTAATTTGGTTATTGTATGACTGTTAAGAATTTCTCTCTCCTTACCTGGAGTGTTCTTAAGCATTCTTGGGTGGATTTCTACTTACTAGAGTCGTTACCCTCTCCCCTGAGCATTATTTTCATTTGATGGTGGGAGTTTGAGCTCAATCTTGGTTGTCTAAGAGGCCATAGGTACTAGACAAGGTCATACATAACTAAAAATCGCTGGCGGTGGATTTCCCAAAAAACGTCATTTAAGGCCTCAAAACGGCTCCAGAAGTTTAGGACCCGAAAAACTGCTAAAAATAGTAAATTGTGCTATAATTAAGGAAACAGAAAAACTGAAAGAGACAGTTGTGGGGGTCCAAATGGGATAGGTGGGTGGCCACCAACATCCACCTGGATCAATACCCTATTGCAGAGGAAGCTTTGGGTTGAATGAAATTTCGTGAACCTACTGTAGAATATGTGAGCTAAATTTTTTATTCTAATATATTTTTTCCTTATACTATTTCTTATGATGGATGACATATGATATGTAGGAAGCTTTTTAGTCTATAGTAGATATTCATGGCCTTGTGTATGGTCAAGAAGATTCCTAAACCTCAAATGACGACAATCTGCTATTCAAAGTTAACAAAGATATTTTGGATATTAGAAAGTCATTTGTATCATGCTTATGCATGGTACAAGCTCTATATCCTCCAGAAAAGCTACAATAAATACTTAGCATAGAATGATTTGTAGTTGGTGGCATCATCTGGATTGTTGGCTGCCATTATGAAATGGGATGAGGGAAATGTGGAGAAAAATCATATTCTAGAAACCATTTATATTTGGTTGGGAGTTTACCCATATTGCCCATGATGTAAATAGATATAATGTCATGTTGAGTAGATTTTTTGCACACCTTTAAGAAGGTATCACTTGATCCAGGTGGATGTTGGTGGCCACCCACCTATCCCATCTGGACCCCCACAACTATCCCTTTCAGTTTTTTCAGTTTCCCTAATTATAGCGCAGTTTACTATTTTTAGCAGTTTTTCGGTTCCTAAACTTCCGGAGCCGTTTTGAGGCCCTAAACGACGTTTTTTGGAAATCTACCTCCGCAAATTTTTAGTTAAAAAATCATCTTTTCCATCGTAGTCCTCAGAGAGATCTTTCCAACGGGCTATCATGCACGTCAAACGGAGATAATACGACCAATTTGCGACCTTGAGAAGTTGGCTGTCCAACTCACCCCAAAACGGGGCCCACAACTTGGCATTTCATCTTCTAGGGTTAGGTTTTGGGATGTGAAGGGTTTTCCATTGTTTCTCAATAATAAATAGGCCTTTGAGCCTCATTGTAAGACAGTTTGGAACAGTTTAGAGGCACGTAGCCGACACATCTCTTCTTAGAGATAAGCTACCATTGCCCTAGCTGGGTTATTTCTATTTCTATTTGTAAGCATATTTCAGTATTCTCCATTAATGAAATGAAGTATTATTTCCGCTGCATCTCTGTTTTTATGGTTATCGCATCTCTGTATTTATTGTTATCTCTGTAATCTATTGCGTTCCTGTCTAAATCCGGATCAGTGGTATTAGAGCAGTCTGTTTTTTCTCTGTTTTTCTTTGCATGTCCCCAACGAGGTCGGGATATAACAAGTTAGGGCTTGAATTGGTCGAACCTTTGCAAGACCAGCCTCGCAAATCTCGACGACCTCCCATAGCGGATGAGAAGAAAGAAGAGGGGGCAGGAGATCCTATCAGAATCTTGCTCGAAGAAGCCCTCAAGTGGCAAAGGAACGCGATGATGGATAGCTTTGCGCAGATCCTTCAGCGGCTACCCAGAGGCGACGCATCGGCTTCCAACAGCTACTTTGGAAATTTTAGATTTTAAGCTTCTGTGGAGGTTTTTTGTAGCTTCATGATCCGGATTATCCACAGTTTCTAGTTCATTCTGCCAATGTTTAGAACCCCAAAGGGGGTCCATCATCAAGACAAATCAGAAAGAATATGAATGAAAAATTATTGAGAGAAGAGAGCCAGCAACTTGGATATAAATAAACCAAGAACCCTAATGGAAATGCCACACCATTTAAGGTACAAGTTAATTTTGAAATCCCCATCTTCGAGGGTCAAATAGACACAGATGTCGTAGATAAATGGTTAAGTCTGCTAGATGGGTATTTTTCTGTTCTTGAATTTTCAAGTCAGGAAAAGATTATTTTCGCTCTTCTCAAAGCAGCCCCCCACGTTAAGGACTGGTGGGAAACATACTGTGAGCAGAAGGATGAAAGCACAGGCTCACTATTTTCAGCTGCACCCACTTGGAATGACTTCCGGGATGCCATCAAGGAGTAGTACTACCCTGTTAAAAGCTATGAGGACAAATACATCAAATGGACCACACTGCGGCAGGGACGAGACCAAGATGTGCCAGAGTTCACAAATATTTTTCATACCCTTCGAACACAGTTGGGTATCAAAGATTCTGAGCTACATCTGGTACTCAAATATCATGGCTACCTACACAGATACATCCAGGAAGAGATGGAGTTCTTGAACATCTCCTCACTCGGCACAACATACCGATACGCTGTCAAAATCGAGCAAAAGTTCAAACAGAAGAAGCGAGACTTTGAATCTGCAAATCCGAAGCCCAAAGGACAAAGCCAAGGCGGGGTGACCCAAGACAACCCGTCAAAGCCGCAAGAAAAGAACACCACCACGAAGCCGAAGAAGGACACAGGAAAGTGGTCTGAGTGCCACAAGAGTCCCACTCATAACACAAGTGAGTGTCGGACCAAGCACTCGCTGGTGGCCGAGTTGAAGGCTTCCGAATCAGATGCATGTTCCAACTCTGAGCCACAACCCGACAAGGGGGATGGAAAAGCGAAGCAAATCATTGATGCGGATCCTAGTGCCACTGTTGCCACTGGCAAGATCCAGAAGAATGAGCCCGAAGAGCTAGAGGAGGGGGAACATCTTTTCCACTCACAGATGTGGGTGAAGGGTTCACCGCTGCAATTCATTGTCGACAGTGGCAGCCAAAATAACCTCATTTCAGCAGAGGTCGTGAAGTGGTTGGGCCTACCAACTACACCACACCCGCAACGAGGTATTGTGTGATGTTACACCTCTGGATGTTTGTGATGTACTATTAGGCCAGCCATACTTATGGAGGCAACATGCTGTGTATGAGTCAAGGCCTCGCGCGGTCATTATTTCTTTGGATGATTCATTATACAGGATACCTGAGGTAGCCCCACCTACCGCCACCTTTTTTATCATTGCTAAGAAAGGCAGCAAACTCATCTCACAGACTAGGAAATTTATTTTCTGTCTGGTTCGCTCCCAAAGTAAGGGGAAGAATGTTGCTACATCCATGACCCCCACGAAGGGTTCCTCCATGCAGCAGCAGCAACAGAGGGATACCGTCATGACAGAACACAGGAACAAATTCTCCTTAACCACAAAGGTACCATACGAGTTTCAGATGGGCAATAGAGTTTGGTTACATCTGCAGAAAGAACGCCTTACCAGAACCCATCAGAAACTCAAACCACTCCGACATGGTTCTTACACTAGTACCAAGGCTACGGGACACAATGCTTGGAAGCACAGCATTCCTCCATTCCTTCGCTTGCACCGAGTTTTCAATATGGACCGTCATCGACCATGCTTCCCAGCATTTCTGGACACATCAGAGATTGCAGAACAGCTCACCAGAGACCCAGCTCAGCAGAAGCTTCCTCATCTCAGGGAGGAACTCAACGCAATGGGGACCATTGCTTCCTAAGGGAGGAGGAATGATCCAGGTGGATGTTGGTGGCCACCCACCTATCTCATCTGGACCCCTACAACTGTCCCTTTCAATTTTTTCAGTTTCCTTAATTATAGCGCAGTTTACTATTTTTAGCAGTTTTTCGGGTCCTAAACTTTCGGAGCCGTTTTGAGGCCCTAAACGACGTTTTTTGGGAAATCTAACTCTGTGATTTTCAGGTGAAAAATCTTCTTTTTTGTCGTAGTCCTCGGAGAGATCTTTCCAACGGGCTATCATGTGCTTCAAACGGAGATAATACGACCAATTCGCGACCCCAGGAAGTTGGCTGTCCAACTCACCCCAAAACGGGGCCCACAACTTGGCGTTTCATCTTCTAGGGTTAGGTTTTGGGATGTGAAGGGTTTTCCATTGTTTCTCAGTAATTAATAGGCCTTTGAGCCTCATTGTAACACAGTTCGGAACAGTTTAGAGGCATGTAGCCGACACATCTCTTCTCAGAGATAAGCTACCATCACCCTAGCTGGGTTATTTCTATTTCTATTTGTAAGCATATTTCAGTATTCTCCATTAATGAAATGAAGTATTATTTCCGCTGCATCTCTGTTTTTATGGTTATCGCATCTCTGTAATCTATTGCATTCTTGTCTAAATCCGGATCATCACTATCGAATGGGGGCCATAAATCTAAAATGTTATCTATTGAATTAGATATAGGATTATATTTGTCTAGATGGGAAGGTTGATATAATGTGATCTTGTAGGAATTAATTATTGGAGAATACCCTATTGGAGAGGAAGCTTTGGGTTGAATAAAATTTCATGAACCTAGTCTAGAATCAATGAGCTAAATTATTTTTATTTTTAATATATTTCTGCCTTATACTATTGCTTATGACAGATGGCATATGATATGTTGGAAGCTTTTCACTCTATAGAAGATATTCATGACCTTGTGTATGGTCAAGAATATTCCTAAACCTAAAATGACGACAATCTACTATTCAAAGTTAACAAAGATATTTTAGATATTAGAAAGTCATTTGTATCATGCTTATGCATGGTGCAAGCTCTATATCCTCTAGAAAAGCTACAGTAAATACTTAGCATAGAAGGAATTGCAACTAATGGCATCATTTGGATTTTTGGATGCCATTTCTATTATGCCCTATGATCACAAGCATGGGGATCACCATTTTGAGTTGGAGAATGAGAAGGAAAGAAGTTCAAGAATGGCTAGTCTTCTAAGTTTTGGGATTTAGTTTGGATTCTAAAATTGATACCAGAGAAGTGGTAAGTTATTTCAATGAAAAGGCTTAAGTTCATCTGTCACTGTTTGAGATGTTTACATTTGTATAGGTTTTTCTAGTATAAGTATTACATTTTATGCTTAGTTCAAGGAGTTTTCTTCCAATATGTCTAATAATAATATGTTTTTCTGGCAGTTGTCACGTTCAACACTTCTATCTGAAGTGGTAAGTAATAGGTACAAAGATCATTAAAGAATTTATTTTTGAAATTAAGTCTTTCATTGATGTTGCTGAGAAGTCAAAGCACACATATATTCTCCTACGCTATTTTTATGTTTGTACAGGTTGCCTCCCATATGTCTTTCCATATGTACCTTGTACCTTGTTACCTCCCAATGTACCTTGTTACCTCTAAACTTGCAAGTAAACAGTTACTTTCCATATGAATAATTATCAGCTAGTGAGACAGAAATCAATTTTTCACCTGCCAAAGGTCCCAATGTTCAATCAAAAGCAGTACCCATAGCAGCAACTCCACCTCCTATCCTAGATCTTCTTGGTTATTTGATAGGTTTAGGCATTTTTTTTTGGGCAGTTGTCACGCTCAACACTTCTATCTGAAGTGGTAAGTAATAGGTACAAATATCATTAAAGATTTTTTTTTTTAAATTAAGTCTTTCCTTGATGTTGTTGAGAAGTCAGAGCACACATATATTCTTCTAAGCACTTTTTATGCCTGTACAGGTTACCTCCCATATGTCTTTCCATATGTAGCTTGTACCTTGTTACCTCCCAATGTACCTTGTTACCTCCAAACATGCAAGTAAATTGTTACCTTCCATATGAAGAATTATCAGCCACTGAGACAGAAATCAATGTTTCACCTGCCAAAGGTCCTAATCTTCAATCAAAAGTAGTACCCGTAGCAACAACTCCACCTCCTATCCTAGATCTTCTTGGTTATTTGATAGGTTTAGGAAATGCACTTGTCCCTAGAGATTAGTGAGGAATAGGCTCTGGGTGGGTATTAGATAGTCAATTCCATTTCTTTTTGTAAATAAGAAATGGAAAAAATTGGCTTTATTGTTGTTAGATGTGAATTGTATTTACTATGATGAGCATCAACTTGATTAAAGCAACTTGTGATATTTGGTTAATGCTTTGTGCAGGCCTCCAATGCCTGTTTTACTTGCAACATCAATATGTCAAGGCCTTCAGATCAATGGGAAACTTATATGGCATGATGGTCAATTTTTTTTACAGCTTGAAGCTTTAGAATAACTCTTTTGGTCTTGCATCTGCTGGACCTCTATAGGTACAGTGCATAAAATGTGAAAATAGTTGAGATATTAGTTCTATTTACTGTAAATATTTCTAGTTTAATAGGATGTAGATGCACGTCTATTTTGAGTCCTTTTCATAAGTTTCGTTCCTGGTAAATTAGGTGTCACCAATGTAGCCTGCTAGCTCAGCACACACACTGCTACTAATGGTACTATTTCAAAACATATCTCTTGGACTAGCAAATGCTCTTTTGTAGGTGGAAGTAAAAAATAATCAACAAATTGTTTCGTATTTTAATGATAATATTTCATTTGAATTTTTCTTCACTGAGGATCGCAGGATGGAGCCTGCAACATTTCTTGATGCAATAATGAATGATGGGATCTAAATTTTAGGCTTTGGAAGTTTTCTTGATTGAGGATGACAAGATGGAGTGTGCAACATTTCTGGAGGTAATAATGAATGCTAGGACCATTCCCTCTCTGCCACTCTGCCTTCACCTTCAACTCTATTGGATTTTTAGGACTTTTGGGTCAGAAGGACTGGGCAAGATGGACAAGTCCAAGAGATGAAAAGGGGAAGAGGAAGAGCACATAGACGGTGAGTTTGTTCTCAACACTGAAACGCTGTAGGAAATCCAGAATGAGCTTGAGAGGGTAAGTTCTCATGCACTCTGAAAACTTCTTTTTGTGGTTATTTTATTTTATTTATTTATTTTTAAATTGCTTTTTTCTTATCTTTTTTTAAAACATTTTTCCCATTCCTTTCTCTATGTATTATTTTTTTGATTTATTGGTGCATCTGTGGATTGATTGAATTTTTGCTTGTCCGTGGGCTGCTTGAGAATGGTTTGTTACAACCCTTAAGAGCGGGTTTGAGGAAAAGAACTGTTTTTTTAGTAAAACCACACTTCATCTTCATATTCTTTCAGTCTTTTGGATATGGACATTTTGATTGGTTTACATATATTGTTTTTCCAATAGTGTCAGGAAAATTATTTCAAGGAAAAATTGAAACTAGAACATCCTCAAATTAGTTATTTTATTTTTTTTGCCATATCCATTTATTGTTTGGGCATGAGCTGGTAAAGCTCGGGGTTCAACAAATTTAATATTTTATGTGAAAATTCTTGATCAGTTATAGTCTGCCTGTTTACGATTAGGTTCATAATGACCTAGTGACCTTAGGCTCTCTCAATGTAGTATGCCGCACTCCTAAATCCCTTTTGGTCTCAATTATAGTATGCACATTTATGATAAGGTCATAGTGGCCTGGTCACCTCGGGTACTCTCGGCCTAGTCATTGCCCCCAAAGGATCTAACAAGGTTGTTGGACTTAATGGAAAAAGCTCACAATTCTATTCGGCACCTACCCTTAGGGAAGGGTAGACCTGCCTTACCTATATGGTTGTGTTGAAGCCCCGAAAATCGCATCGACAACAAGGGGGATACCCACCCGGTCCGGACCTTGGTTGGCAGCTCCTTATCCGTTTGGTATAGCGGGTCCGACTGGGGATAATGGGACCAGTTTCCCAATCTAAGGGTGTGTGTGTGCAAAATTGGATGTTGCTGATCTAAGGATACTTAAAGCTAATCTAATTCAAACTTTTGAACTAAATCTATACTATTGTAATCTAATGAAAAACAACACATCTAATCTATGCTAACCCGGGGTGTATTTCTTCTATTATGCGATCTAAAAAGATTTCGAATAATAACTGGTAATAAAGATCATTCAGCTATCACAAGAATAGAAATCAATTAAGATGAACTACTTTGCATAAAACGTTAGGCAAAACAGTTGTGAACAACATATCGCATAATAAGTTATTCATATATCAGACATAAATAAATGGCCCCACCGTACAAAAGTGCCAAATGGTAACTCACACATTCATGCAATAACATATAAACAACTAAAACTATATATCACTTTAAGAATATAAGCAGAAATGGCCAAGAGATAAAAGTACCATTTGTGACTGATTCTACTCATAAGCTTCAAGTAAGGATGATTTATATCTCCTTGCTCTAACATCTACTAAGAGTACAGAAGTGCAACATCAGTAGCGGATATCAAATGCAAACATTAATAAACCTTGATCCATCCATTCATCAAAACCCCCTCCGAGGGTGCAAAAGTGCATGTTCTGAGGACAAGTTTTTTGACAAATTTCTGGACCCTTCTCCGAATGCATGAGAAGGGTTTAAATACTGCTAACTAAATAACTTGATTACATAAATTTAGGATACGGTTTAAATGACCACCCTTCTTCTAAAGCAAAACTATTTCTAAAAACTGAATCTAATTCCTAACTATTTCTGCATTTGCACCTTAAATGTTGCGAGCATTCAACATTCACCTGGGAAGAGTCGGCTGGTTGCCTTCTGCTTTTGTTTGAGTTACGCAAACAAAATGGCAAGCACTGGCACCACTTTTTAGTACACTAGAAGATATTTTTGAGAATTATCTTCTGGTTGGGCGAATCTACTGCGTATATACTTGGCAACAACCCAAATTTCTCTCAAACTGCTTCTGCTTTTGCTATTTCGGTTTCCGGACTTGTGAATGACTAAGCAAGTTAGGGACTTTGCTTTCTGAACAATTTTCTTAGCGATGCGCGATTAGTGCTAGGCACTAATCGCGCATCGAAAATTGCCTCTGTTCTTTGATCCGGGCCTTTCTGGTGCATTTTCCGCCTTTAGCGCTTTTTCCTTCACCGGGTAGAAGTTTCAGGATTTTTCATAAACATGCTGCTTTTGTGAGCTTTCTGACCCTGAATGTTGAATCACCTATTGACCTCAGCATCTGTTGAGTGACACTTTGGAATCTGTGGTTCTGTTGCATGCGACATCCATTTATGAAGGCATCTCTTCTCTGTTCTCCGAGCATTGACGCTTTCCCCTTTTCCTTAGATGTTTCCTACTCATTGCTTCATATTGTCTCCTGTTTTTCATTCCTGCAGTTCACGCAAAGGAAAAGAGTAATGATAATAAATACTGGTACGAAAGCTCTAACCTCTATGAATGTATAAAATCATGACACCCATTGTGAACTGACTCTTCGAAAAACACAAAGCTGTCCTTCACCGACACTTTGGCATATGTTCATTAATTTCCTTTAAGGCGCGCGCCTAATTTTGGTTTATAGACAGCTTTTCTTGAATGTTGAGCCGAGGAAATTTTCGATGGGCGATAGCAGCATCGCGTCATCGCATTACCTAGATGTGTCATCGCAAATTTTTTTCAGATCGGATTATCGCAGATCGCAGATCGGGTTTACCGCAAATTGCAGATATCGCAAGATCGCAGCATCGCGGATCGCATGAGTCATTAAATCATTGTGTGTTGCTTATGCGATATTGCGATATGCGACGTCGCACATCGGTCGTCTGATATTTATTATGATTTCCATTTAAGAGCGCTTCTTAATGTGTGCGATGCGATGAATTTCGCGTCGCTTCTTGACAGTTTTTTATTACGCTCGTAAAGAAATGTTTATCTTCTTCGCGCGATGTGACATATTTTTAAGGAGTATAATACAAAAAGTTTTATAAAATGTTTTTTTTGAATTTTTTATTAAGGGTCCCCATTTTCTTAGTGTTATTGCTAATACTAAACAAAGAGGGGGGTCGTTGGTGGCCACAACAATGGCGATTCACTTGGAAGAACCAGTTATCTTTGCTTTTCTATAGAATTTTTCTAAACTTTCAAAACAGAAAAATTTTCATAAATCTAAGCTTTGTTATGGACATATAGAGTATATTATGCGTTATCCTATCAATGATATTTTGTTTCAACCTCTTTCTATTCTAATTGTTTGCTTCCTCAGGCTTGTTCTTGTACTTATATCAGCCACTACTTGGTCTTTTTAAAGATAAAATAAAGTCTTCTCTGTGTGCTGGCTTTAAAATATGCTCATTTGTCGTAGGTAGAGCCTCTGCTGCCAGCAGGCATCCATAGCCTCGACAGGGTTACCTGTTACCCAGCAATGATCCTTTATCCTTCTTAAGGCTATCTACAACCTTTGATGAAGAATCCACATCGACACTTTTTCCTTTTTTATTCTCAAAGAACAATGTCTTGGTTTGGTAGCCAAAATTATGACACAGTCATTCAATTGATTTACACTTTTGCTGAACAAGCTGGCTCATGATGAGACCCCTTTTCTTTTGATTGCAACAATCTTGAGTCGTTGCCCTGTTTTGGTGGACAGTATTGGCAAAGTCAGCAAGTTATAATATATGTGATCATGATAAGCCGGCTCGTGATGAGACCTCTTATTCTTTGAGATATAGTGTTTCTCGTATTGTTCCTCTAAATGCTGCGATTTTCTTTAGCGGGGAGGAAGTCATTGTTTTTCCTTAAGAAAGCTCTGGACGACAATAATAGAGTTTGAAAACAGTAGTCTTATAGAGAAGCCTTATTTTGCTATTGATACCTTTCCTTGTGCTGATATAAAACAATTCCTTCGCTAAAGGTTGCTTTCATCAAATTTTTGAAGTTGAAACTAGTATCATATCCAGGCTAAAGTTTTTAAATATATCTGTCAATAATAAAAATCAGATTTTCAAAAAACAATTGCTACTTATACAAGCGAAAGCTCAAAATATGAAAGAGAATTGGTGTCTTTTCCACGAACATCTGTAGTAACCACTTACAATTGGTTTTATTATGAAAAAGAAAAGAAAAACTATTCTACAAAATAGAAGAATAATCTTCTATGGAAAATATATTTTAAGGATTTGTCCATTAACAGGCAAAGAATCCCTTCTACCTGCTAAATCCTGCAACACAAACGTTGATGGACCTATGACTTCAACAATCTGAAAAGGACCAAGCCACATCTTTTGAAATTTCGTATCTTTGCCCTTTTCTTCATGAGCTTTATCCCATTTCAAAACTAAATCTCCCATCTGAAAAAAAAAATTGGTCATTATGCTTGAATCGAAAGAGGATTTTATTAGTGCTTGGTGATGAGCATGGGTTTTCTTAGCTTGTTCTCGTTGTTCTTCTAATTTAATTATTTCCATTTGTCTTAGTTGTATGGAGGAAGTAGATACTTCATCGATGTATTGTACTAAAGACAAAGAGGGGATGACTAAGTGAGTTGGAAGAACCACTTCTTTCCCATAAACTAAATTAAAGGGAGAAGTGTTGATTGAAGATTTCTTCGTTATTCTATCTGACCATAAAGCATTTACCAAAGCTTTGTGCCAATTCTTTTGGTTCTGGTCAACTGTTCTTTTAATAATCCTGATTAGGTTTTTATTTGTTGACTCAGCTAACCCATTACCTTGTGGATAGTAGTTGGCCGAATATTTCAGTTTGAACCCTCTTTTAAGTACAAACTCAGTCATTGCATTTCCAGAAAAGTATGATGCATTATCAAACATTAAAGCCGTTGGAAATCCAAACCTAGTGATTATAAATTGATCTATGAATTCAATAATATTTTCAGAATTAGCTGTCTTGAGAGGAACTGCTTCTACCCATTTAGTAAAATAATCTGTTGCCGTGAGGATGTATCTATGCTGCTTAGAAGAGTGAGGAACAATCTCACCTATTATGTCCAAGCCCCACTGACTGAATGGTTGCTCGATGTTTACTAGATGTAGTGGCAGGGACGGCTTCTTTTGTCTTCCAGCAGTTGTTTGGCAAACTTGACATTTCCTTACGTAACTGTGTGAGTCTTTGAACAGCGTAGGCCAGTAATATCCTGCATGTAAGATCTTATGTGCAATAGCATCTCCAGCATAGTGTCCGCGTGCTGGTCCGTTGTGGATTTCCTGCAAAACTTTTTCAGCTTCAGTTTTCTCAAGACATCTAAGAAGAACAGAATCATAATTCTTTCTAAAAGGAACATCATTTATGAGCTGATATTGTTTAGCTTTCAATCTCAGAGCTCTTTTCTTAGTGTGGTCTAGGTGTGATGTAGCATATCCGTTCTTAAAATAATAAATGATGTCAGGTTATAATGATTCTGCATCATTTAGGCTTACCTCATACAGTTGTACCTGTTCAGATGAATTTTCAGAAATCTGTGATGCTCTGGCCAACATTTTGCATAAGCCT
Organism: Pinus tabuliformis; assembly: GCA_031772625.1. Taxonomy (NCBI): domain Eukaryota; kingdom Viridiplantae; phylum Streptophyta; class Pinopsida; order Pinales; family Pinaceae; genus Pinus; species Pinus tabuliformis. The sequence goes on from CM062806.1 coordinate 370,194,658, forward strand.
TGACCTCTTACAATGTTTGCTGGCTTGATCTCAAGGTCGTATTCCTGTAAAGCAGTGATCCAATTTGCTCTTTTCTCACCCACATCCTTCTGTACTAGAAGATTTCTTACCGCTGGAAACGGTACTATGACCTTAGTATGGGTTTTAAGTAAGAAAGGTCTAAAATATTTGACTGCTCTGAAAATAGCATATGCCTATTTCTCCACGTCTGAATAATTGAGTTCAGCACCTTGTAAATTCGAGCTAAAAAATGTGATTGGAGCTTCCGCGTTTTCTTGATTTGCTTGAGTTAGAATCGCAGCGTATGATTTCTCTGAGGTAAATATGTATAAGATAAAAGATTCTGAAAAATTCTGGGTTGCTAAAGATGGAGCATTAATGATAGCTTGTTTGATCAGGTTGAATGCTTCATGTTCGTCTTGACCCCATTTAAAATTTGAATTCTTTTTAATCATGGTTTGCAAAGGAGACACAATTCGTGAAAAATCTGGGACAAATCTCTTTACAAAATTGATTTGACCAAGGAAAGATTGCATGGCTTTTTTATTATGGGGTAGGGATATTTCCGAAATTTCTTTGATTCTGTCAGGCTCGATGTGAATACCAGATTTTGACACTATGAATCCTAGAAGTTTCCCTTCACTTAGTGTGAAAAAAGATTTCTTTGGGTTAAGTGAAACCCCATACCTTAAACATCGTTGAAAGATCTGTTTTAAGTCTCTGAGATGGTCGCTTCGCTTCTTGGAGTACACTGTTATATCATCCAAATAAATTACTACAGATTTATTAACTAATCCCTCGAATGCAATGTCCATGGCTCTCTGAAATGTAGCGCCGGCATTGATCAAGCCAAATGGCATCTTCCGATATGCGTATGTGCCCCATTTAGTTCTGAATGTGGTTTTCAACTCATCATCGGGATGTACCAGCACTTGATTATATCCTGAAAATCCATCCAAGAAAGACATCAGTTTTGAGCCTGCTACTGCCTGTAATATCTGCTCCATAGGTGGGAGAGGAAAATTGTCTTTTTCGCAGGCTTTGTTAAGATTCCGAAAATCGATACAGATTCTAATATCTTCATTTTTCTTTCTAACGGGTACCATATTGGACACCCATTTCGAATGTCTGACAGGGAAAATTATTCTGGATTTTAACAACTTATTTAGCTCGGTTTTTATCTGATTTTCTAAATTGGGGTGGATCTTTCTCAGTTTCTGTTGGACAGGTTTTTCGTTGTCAATCATAGGAATGGTATGCTGAATGATAGAAGTGTCGTACGTCTTCAGCTCATCGTAATTCCAGGCAAAGACATTTTTATATTGTCTCAAAAGACGAATATACACTAGTTTTTCTTCAGGGGCTAAGCCGATGCCTATATTAACGTTTTGTGGTTTATCATCGGTTCCCAGGTTTACTAATTCGTAGTTCAGAGTTGAACTGCAGAGCTTTGAATTGGCAGACCTTTTAAACCGATTTTTCAAATCGTATAGGTCTTCTAACTTAACCACCGATTTAGGTATAGCATTATCAATGCCATTTTGTTGTATTTGTCGATCGTGATGGTCTTCGTCAATTATCTGATTGGAGTAGGATCCTTTGGAAGTGAGGAAATTTACAATATCAGGATCATCGTTGAATACTCTCCAATTTGTAATGTTGTCAGGGATGGATGGTCTAAATATTAATTCTATTGAGAATCTATCTGGACTAAACTCTTCGGAGGGAATAAGCCTAGAGGCTACGTTAGCCAAAAGGTCTGCGCTTGCGTTTTGGAGTCTCGGGATTGAAGAAATATTGAATGCTATGAAATGCTCAGTCAGATCTTGCACCAAAGATTGATAGTGTTTTAAATGACTTGATAGGCAATGAATAGTGTTACGTACCTGTTTGACAACAATCTCAGAGTCTCCGAAGACTTGAAGATACTTGACGTTCAACCCGATTGCTTTGTATAGGCCTTGCACCAAGGCCTCATATTCTGCTATATTGTTTGTGCAATCGAATTCGAGTCTACACGTAAGCATGGTCTTATTTCCTTCTGGACTATTCAGAACACATCTTGCTCCTGCTCCTTCGTTAGATTTAGAGCCATCAAAATATAATCTCCAAAACAAAGATGTATTTACAGGTTTATCTACAAAACTAACACACTTTGAATTATCAGTTTGGGAAAAATTTTCGACTTGGGACAAAACTGAATTTTCTAAGTAAGGTGATGTATGAGCATTGAAATTGCAGAGAAAAGAATCTACCAAGTAATTTCCTATGATACTGCTGTTATACGCTACTGCTTCATTTTCTCCCTCTAATTCCGTTACTATGTACTTCTGGTGTAACTCTCGTTCAACCTTTATTTGATTCGGTTTACCATTGTAGGGTAACCACATGTGTGACCAGTCGGTTGAAAAGTATCCATGGAGTTTTTCGGACCAATCCCTGCTAAGAATCAAGCCATAGAATTCTGGGATATCAGCCACTAAAATGTCAATAACCTGACATACCTTTGGGTTGGATGACAATCTTATGGTTACTTGATTAAGTTCACCAATCACTTCGACTTGAGATCGATCAAGCTGAACTATGCGCACTGCGGATTTTTGTGGTTGAACATTTAACTTGGCACATATTGATCTGGGTAAAATATTCGTTGAAGCACCAGAATCTACCAAACAATTGTGCACATTTTTATTGAAAATTTCATAAGTGAGAAGGAAAGGGGGAGTGTGAGACCTTGATCTTCCTCCAATCAAGGCGATGTCATTAGGATCAATCTTATTAATCGTGTTGGTTGGAGGTTTTCCCATGTTGTGGGAAGCTACGGCTGCTGGCAAAATGTAATAGGCACGGCATGTAATTCTTTCATCATTATCTTCAGTTGATGTTTCAATTTGCTCAATTCGTAAAGGGTAATATTAGCCCTAGTCTTTTTCATGTCATCAATAATGTTGTATTCCATTTCATCTGACACTATTAGTGTTTTTGATGGAGTTGTTTGATCTGATTGGACCGGGCTAGGTTGAGTCGCTTTAGTGGTCGTTTTTTTTGTTGCGACTTTATCTTTTGCTGCAGAGCTTGTGCTCTTCTGCTTAGGGGTAGTTTGGGGAGGATCAAGTTGATTTTTGCTTCGTGTGCTAACCGGAAATGTTTCTTGATCTTCTTCTTGTGGGAGGATGAAATCCCACATTCCTTGTAATTCCACAACTTCTTCGTCATCAGTCCGCCCTTCAGTGGTACTTTCTTCTTCTTCCTCTTCTTCGGATTCAACATTTGAAATATCGTTGGGTGGTTTCACATCCATTGAAGGACCTCTTTTAAAAGTTCTGTAGGGCTTTTTTGAAGAAGTTTCTGCTACTTGTTTTCTTATGTCAATCATCTCATTGGACATGGTTTTTAATAATTTTTACAATCCTTCCAAATCGAAAGGGTCTTTCGTTTGTTTCTTCTTGGAGTCTTCCTTGAAGGTGACTTTTTTAGACTTGCGTTCCTCTATCGCAGATCTCTTTTCCAGGGCTATTATGCGTTTCTCTACTGCTATCGCCTCTGTCAAGTTTTCAACTAAGGTTTTTTTATTTGCCCTATCCACGAAGATTGCTAAGTTTGATGGTAAGGCCATAATATACCATTCACAGCGTACTTCTTCGCTGGGTTGGGAAGCAGTGAGAATTTTGTTGAGGATCTTTTGAACCGTAAATTGAAATCTTTGATGGGTTCTCTAGCCTCGGCTTTAAGATTGGATAGGTCATTGATTAACGTTGTCGTTGATCTGTCATCACAAAAATTGGTAAGGAATTGACTTTGGAAAATGTCCCAACTTGTGATAGACCCGGAGGGTAATGAAAAGTACCATGACCCGACTGTTCCTTGCATTGTATAGGGAAAAAGTTGAACAACAACATCTTCGTTAGTAACTCCGTTGAGATTGATAGAAAGCATGAAATTTTTTATGTTTTCTTCAGCTAACATGCCTGCTTCTGGATTGAATTTGGGTAGCCATTTCTTAGGATGGGTCGGTATTTGACTCAAGGGTGGAGGCATTAAGACTGCCCCAGGATTATTCCATGGAGACTCGGCCATCATTGAGTTGCTAGTGAATGAAAGTGCAGAAGATGATCCCTGTGGTTGGGAGGATGAGTACACTATGATCGTAGGTGATTGAAGAGGGGTTGTGGGAGTTCCAGTAAGCAAATGGATGATGGTTTGGGATGAAGATGTGCGTGGCTGACTTCGTGGTGAGGGAGTTGAAACGGACGATGTAGATGAAAGAGTCTCACTATCAGACTCTTGTGGTGTTTTCCTCGCTCTTTTCCTGGTGGGGAGAGGCAATTGAGTTGGCTGGATGCCAAATTTTTCACTCTTTAATCTAGTCAGGGGATGAGTAGGATTGTACTGCGAAGTCACGCTTCTTTGAGATTTATCAGACCTCTGAGTAGAAATGGAAAATCCCTGGAGTTTGTGGATCAGAGTTTGAACTTCAGGGGGTTCAATGGTAGATTGATCTGAAATATTAGGGTGTGTAGCAGCGGTTAATACTCGAGTGACTTCTGATTCTGGATTTAAACGTATTGGGGAAGTCAGGGGAGTTGGTGAGGGCGATTTATTCTCAGAATGTTATTTAGATTTTGATTTAGGTGCCATTCATAGTTCGGGCCCTCCTTCTAGCGCCAGATATGTTGAAGCCCCGAAAATCGCGTCGACAACAAGGGGGATACCCACCCAGTCTGGACCTTGGTTGGCAGCTCCTTATCCGTTTGGTATAGTGGGTCCGACTGGGGATAATGGGACCAGTTTCCCAATCTAAGAGTGTGTGTGTGTGCAGAATTGGATGTTGCTGATCTAAGGATACTTAAAGCTAATCTAATTCAAACTTTTAAACTAAATCTATACTATTGTAATCTAATGAAAAACAACACATCTAATCTATGCTAACCTGGGGTGTATTTATTCTATTATGCGATCTAAAAAGATTTCGAATAATAACTGGTAATAAAGATCATTCAGCTATCACAAGAATAGAAATAAATTAAGATGAACTACTTTGCATAAAAAGTTAGGCAAAACAGTTGTGAACAGCATATCGCATAATAAGTTATTCATATATCAGACATAAATAAATGGCTCCACCATACAAAAGTGCCAAATGGTAACTCACACATTCATGCAATAACATATAAACAACTAAAACTATATATCACTTTAAGAATATAAGAAGAAATGGCCAAGAGATAAAAGTACCATTTGTGACTGATTCTACTCATAAGCTTCAAGTAACAATGATTTATCTCTCCTTGCTCTAACATCTACTAAGAGTACAGAAGTGCAACATCAGTAGCAGATATCAAATGCAAACATTAATAAACCTTGATCCATCCATTCATCAAAACCCCCTCCGAGGGTGCAAAAACGCATGTTCTGAGGACAAGTTTTTTGACAAATTTCTGGACCCTTCTCCAAATGCATGAGAAGGGTTTAAATACTGCTAACTAAATAACTTAATTACATAAATTTAGGATATGGTTTAAATGACTGCCCTTCATCTAAAGCAAAACTATTTCTAAAAACTGAATCTAATTCCTAACTATTTCTGCATTTGCTCCTTAAATGTTGCGAGCATTCAACATTCACCTGGGAAGAGTCGGCTGGTTGCCTTCTGCTTTTGTTTGAGTTACACAAACAGAATGACAAGTGCTGGCACCACTTTTTAGTACACTAGAAGATATTTTTGAGAATTATCTTCTGGTTGGGCGAATCTACTGCCTATATACTTGGCAACAACCCAATTTCTCTCAAACTGCTTCTGCTTTTGCTATTTCGGTTTCCGGACTTGCAAATGACTAACCAAGTTAGGGACTTTGCTTTCTGAAAAATTTTCTTAGCGATGTGCGATTAGCGCTAGGCACTAATCACGCATCGAAAATTGCCTCTGTTCTTTGATCCGGGCATTTCTGGTGCGTTTTCCGCCTTTAGCGCTTTTTCCTTCACCAGGTAGAAGTTTCAAGATTTTTCATAAACATGCTGCTTTTGTGAGATTTCTGACCCTGAATGTTGAATCACCTATTGACCTCAACATCTGTTGAGTGACACTCTAGAATCTGTGGTTCTGTTGCATGCAGCATCCGTTTATGAAGGCATCTCTTCTCTGTTCTCCGAGCATGACGCTTTCCCCTTTTCCTTAGATGTTTCCTGCTCATTGCTTCATATTATCTCCTATTTTTCATTCCTGCAGTTCACACAAAGGAAAAGAGTAATGATAATAAATACTGGTACGAAAGCTCTAACCTCTATGAATGTATAAAATCATGACACCCATCGTGAACTGACTCTTCGAAAAACACAAAACTGTCCTTCGCTGACACTTTGGCATATGTTCATTAATTTCCTTTAAGGCACGCGCCTAATTTTGGTTTATAGACAGCTTTTCTTGAATGTTGAGCCGAGGAAATTTGCGATGGGCGATAGCAGCATCGTGTCATCGCATTACCTAGATGTGTCATCGCGAATTTTTTCAGATCGGATTATTGCAGATCGCAGCATCATGGATCGCATGAGTCATTAAATCATTGTGTGCTGCTTATGCGATATTGCGATATGCGACGTCGCACATCGGCCGTCGGAGATTTCTTAAGATTTCCATTTAAGATCGCTTCTTAATGTGTGCGATGCGATGAATTTCGCGTCGCTTCTTCATAGTTTTTTATTACGCTCGTAAAGAAATGTTTATCTTCTTCGCGCGATGCGACATATTTTTAAGGAGTATAATACAAAATATTTTATAAAATGTTTTTTTTGAATTTTTTATTAAGGGTCCCCATTTGCTTAGTGTTATTGCTAATACTAAACAAAGAGTGGGGTTGTTGGTGGCCAGAACAGGTTGTTAGCAATTGTCTTATTCTTACAATCATCTTCTTATTAGTTGCTGGAAAGCTTTCTTGGAGGAATTAGTGGATAGAGTTTAAGTTGGATTCTGGATGATAATCAGAGTATTCCTACATTACATATTTGTAATTTCATAGTTTCATTCAATTGAGGAAGAACCAAATTCATTGTATCACTTTTGTTTTCCCTTTCCCCACTTATATAACGATGTTGTAGCTTTAGATTTTATTTTTTCCTTCTACTTTTTCTCTCTAAGATTGAATCTAAAGTTTGCAGTGCCTAGCAGAGCCTTTTTCTCTTCTATCATAAGATGCATATGTGTGTAAACCTATGTAGATGATGAAATAAGTTTGCAGTGGATTCAAACAGTGAGATTTTGCTGTGGCGGTGGTAATGAATCATTTTTTCGATTGAGCATAACATGTATATATGGTATAATGGAGAAAAATGGAAAACAAAGTGAAATTTTAAAAGGGTGCATTGAGCTACTCTCTTTTGGCTATTCATCTCCAGTTATGTTGAATGTTAGAAATGGGGGCCAACTGCAAAATATTTTTTCTTTCATGAGACTGCAGAAATTGGTCTCCAAATGAATTGAAAATGTGCTGGTGCACTCTGGGTTGTTCTATCACTAGTCTTACATGAGATGTTTGTATTCAAGTCATTCAGGTTATTAATTTGTTTAGTTATTATATGATGTCTAACTGTGTGAGGCCTTCTACAAGGGTAAATTGCACTTAGGTATTATGGACAATTGAGTCCTCAATTATTTTTTGTGCTTTGCCTTTCACTACAGGGTCTTTAACATTCATTACTGTTTGGTATGATGAAAATTAAATATCATCTACCCTTCTTTGTGCTTTTCTTTTCACTACCAGGTCTTTAACATTCAATACTACTTGATATGTTGAGCATTGGATATCATCTGCCCTTCAGCATAAACCATAAAAAATAAATCTTTCTTTATATATAATTTAATTGAATGAAAAAAAGGGAGAGAGCTATTGTTTCAATTTCTCTGGCATGGCATATAGCAAATTGTGAAGTACATCGTTTCTATTTTAACATAATAAGCATGTAGTTCGTCGAATTAAAAATCGAATTATATCAAAGCTACAAATCAAAACACCCATTTTTAAAAATTTCCCTATCAGGGAACAACATGGAAATATGCTTATTTCCATTAGAATCGAGTGTCAAGGCTATGATACATAGCTTAATGTTATGAACATTGCAGCCTGTTTACATGAGATTTCCATTGTGAACTAATGATATTCTAGGAAGGGGTGTCTTCCTTGTGTACAATCTGAAACAAGTTCTTCGCTAGATATATAAAATTTTATGATAATACAACATTCAATAATCATGTGATTCTGGATCCTATGAATAGTAATAGTGGGATACATAGCACTGAGAATTGACCATGTTTGGCAATGTCTAATCTCAGTAATTAGGCAGGGAAGACTACAACTGAAGAAGGTGATGATAACAATCTACAGCAGAAGGCCTCTGATCTGGGTCTTTTTCCGAGCATCTATTCTGTAAATTCCTCAACAACTCAGACACATTCATCCCACTTATCCTGATAAGGTCTCCAGTACTCCACACATCAACTTTAACCCCATGAACACCCCTAGACATCTCAAGAGCATGGTTCAAGCCACTAAGATTATGAGGGTAAATCTGAGGTGCACCAATGGCATCCTCAAAATCTATTATAAATCACTCATCTGATTCAATGTTCTTCATCACGCTATCCCACCTGAGATCCCTATGCATAAACAAAAGGGTGTGTAAAGACACCAGTGCCTTGGTCACAAATTTCAGAGCTTCCACAAGCTGTTTGGGTTTGTTCATAGTTTTTAATTTTTATCATTTTTCTTTAATTTAGAATCAATGACTATAAATGTAATTTTAAGGATTTCCATAACTCTTCACTTGGTTTGGTGTTTGGGTTTGTTCATATTTTTTAATTTTTATCTTTTAACTTTTTCCTTTAATTTAAAATCAATGGCTATAAATGTAATTTTAAGGATTGGCATAACTCTTCACATAGTTTTCTAAAGTGTGCTAGCTCAATGGAAGAGCATTTTCTTTAGGAGGTAACATGAATTAATCAATGATTTTTTAGTTCATTTTTAATTAAATGTTTTTTATATCGATTTATTTCAATGGTTAGATATTTTCGGATTCATTATTTTGTATGGTCTCTAAAGAGACAAAAGTGATCTTTAAATAAATTTTTTATCGCCTCTAGAGAGAAAATAGCTAGTATTAAAGACATATTGTCTGTAATCCAAGTGTTGTCTTTAGAGAGACAAAAATGAAATTGTCTCCAGTGAGACAAAAATGAAATTTTCTCCTAAGATACAATAATGGTTGTGTTATATAATCTCTTTATAGAGACAACATTTTTTAAGACAATAATCTTTAGAACAATATACTTTAAGACAATATTTTTTAAGGCAATAATATTTAAGACACTATTTTTTAACACAATAATCTTTAAGATAATAATTTTTGAGACACCCGCTTAAAGACAATATTTAAGACAATACACAATTTTTTTTGTCTTAGGTTAAGACAATATACCCAAAAATTGTCTCAAATATTGTCTTAAAACCCTCCTTTATGTAGGACTGTAAACTAACTATATATCAACACATAGTCAGTCCTAGATAAATCGATAATCTTGCACTGCATTTATTCTTTCCCATACCTGTCGTTCAATAATAATGTACATAACCAAAACCAAAAGAAAAGAAATCGATGATGCCTTTGTGTAGACGAAAAAGAAAGCGAAATCATGAACCATGACATATTTGTGCATATACTACATTGAAGAAATATTTAACTACATGTCATGCACTAAACAAATATGAAGCAAGATATCACATAAACATTTATAAATATGTAACAATAGGTACACTTAAATTTAATTAGATACATTTAAATGAATATACACATTAAATTTAATTTTGATTGATAATTTTTTATTTAATTTGTTTATTTAATTAATTATTCAATTAACTACTTATTAGGATATATCACGACCGGAGGATGAAATCATTAAAAAAAAGTAACCACGCAAGTAGGTTTTGTCTCATACATAAATCAAAATTACAATATACCAGCATCCATCTTCTTCTATTGATAAGTACATAGAGTATTTGGCTCTGAACTAACTATATATCAACGCATAGTGAGTGTTAGATAAACAGAGAATCTTCAACTGCATTTATTCTTTCCCATACCTATCATGCAATAATAATGTACTTAACCAAAACCTTGAATTCATATGGGAATGCCATATAAGTAGACTATTTGGCACTAAAATAACTATATATCAACACATAGTCAGTCTTAGATAAACAGATAATCTTTGACTGCATTTATTCTTTCGCATACCTGCCATGCAGTGACAATGTAATTAACCCTAAAGAAAAGAAATCCATCACATATTTAATGCCAAAATTATTAACGATGACATATTTGTGCATATAGTGCAGTAGTGAAGCAAAAGCAAAAAATAAATTTCAAAGAGGGAAACAAAAGCCACTTAGTATAAGTTGGTCTAGTTAAGTTGCCATTACTAGGTGTTATAAGTTGCTCTACAAGTTTATCAGGTTGTTGTTGCCACCGCCTTTGTGGTTGCTATTCATGGTGTTGTTGCTCTTGGTGTTGTTATTGTTGCCGACGACGGGATTGCTCATGGTGTTGTTGCTCTTGGTTTTTTATTGTTGCCGACGACGGGATTGCTCACGGTGTTGTTGCTCTTGGTGTTTTTATTGTTGCCGACGACGTGATTGTCATCGATCTTGCTATTGTTGCCGCTATTGTCACCGAGGATGGGATTCCCATGAATCTGGGTGTTGGGGCCAATGACCTTGTTGTTATAGCCAGCAACGTTATGCCCTGCTTGTAGCAAATTGTTCGTTTTGTTGGCTTATGGAACGCCTTCGAAGGCAACAAGATTCCCACTTCTGCAAAAAAATGGCTTCAATTCAACAACACATAACGTGGACATTGATAAGTTACTGTGAATCAATGCTTAACGTGGACATAGAATACGAGCAAATCAATGATATCTCACAGATTAGAAATATACAACCATACTTAGAACTGGAGTAGGGAAAATGCCGTAAGCAAGAGGTGAGAAATACAATTGCATAGCCTGCCTTATATAGAAGTAGGGGAACTCCAAACATGGATTTGAAAACCATCTACACTCCCAACCAGGGTCAAGTTTTGAAGTTTTCATGTATTAAATTTACATGAATGACATAATCAATCATGCAAAGACCAGCGTCACGAGGATGACAGATTGTGGATGCCCTGTTGGGAAGATGAGTTATTCTTTTTGAGATTGAAGTGTTTAATAATAAATGTGATTTCTTTTGTATTTGTGACTTTTTAAAAACTTTTACTTTTATCATGGGACCCACTAACCCTTTAGCATAATCTTGCAAGCAACCCTTTTTTTTTGGTGGACTCTTACCATAATCTTGCATGTTGAATTTAGGTATCACATCGGAAGGAAAATCTAGTGTGGTTATATACAAATCTAGTGTATGTGGTATACTTTTTAATTATTATTAATAATAAGGTAATCTTGCATTGAATTTAGGTATCACATGTAACTCTATACTTCCCAAGGAAAATCTAGTGTATGTGTGGTATATTTTTTAATTATTACTAATAATAAGGTCTTTTTATGTAAGATAATAATATGTTTGTCTATGTAAGATATTTTGGTTTTGGTAGTCTTGTTAATAAATGTTTTATTTTTTTTATTTTTTGAGAATTTATTTTAATAGAATCACTTTATTTATTATTTTTTTAGAAATGTATTTTTGGTGGTTAATGTTATTAAAAATGTATATAGTTTTATCTAGTATCAAGTGTTTTCATGTAATAATATTAGCTCGATTCATAATAAGATTACTGTTATAGATATTTGGTGGCTATTGAAGATATTTTTAAGGAAAAACAATTGAGTTGAAAATTGGAGGATTTACCCCTCAAATCAATTGTGATGAATATCTCATACCACTTTATAAACCATTCATTTGAACTTAAGTTGGGGTGGTGGAGAACCTATGGCTTGCCTCCTTATATTTTGTTTCAAGTTGAAAGGAGGTTTCATAAAGCCCTTCCTTTTGACCCCTACGGTTTTGTTTTTTAGGGAGGAGTTTGAGATTGTAAGTATTGTAGTCATTTTTAAAATTTCATGAATAAAGGTAGCCTTAATGATCTCATCCACAAATTAAGGCATTGTGTTATGTAAGCTTATCCATGATTTCTAATCATTAGCACAAGGCACCATTAAAATCATGTCAGTAGTTGGCATCTTCAATATACAAGTCTCAATAAAACCTATTCACATGTTCGAAGTAAATCCAAGGATTATAGAAAGACAAATGTGATGGGATGATCAAATTCATGTATACTTTGCAAAGAAAAGGTTGCAAGATATTTCAAAGATTAATAAGGTGTCACAATCATAACATAACCTTGCACTTGTTGAACCACACATGGTATGTTGAAGGAGAATGGTAGTTTTAAAAACCATTGGAAAAGCCTCCGTGTACCACTAATAAATTGTTATGCCCTTGACCTACGAGAAATTCGAGAATACCAAATATGCAAAGAAATACATCCCAGAACATAGAACAAAATGAGAAAAACAACAAGTATTTTATTATTAAGACATGAAAGCAGTGTTCACCTACCTATTCGAGGGGGCAACCTCCAATAGAGCAGAGCTCTATTACAAAATAAGACTCGATATATCTCAATGGGGAGTCTTTATCCTTTATTTAGGATTCATACTTACTGTGGCCTTCCCAAGCTATTGTCCTTGCATTAAAAATAATGTACATAGACTTTTAAAGAGACAACTACTCACTGTACTATTTCAGAGGAGTTATTCTTCTTAGACACCCATGCATTGTGGCCATAACTCCTCTTCGATGCACACTTATTGTGGCCTTGCCAAGCTATTGTCCTCGCATTAAAAATAATGTACATAGACTTTTAAAGAGACAACTACTCACCGTACTATTTCAGAGGAGTTATTCTTCTTAGACACCCAGGCATTGCGACCATAACTCCTCTTACACACCACTTATTGTGGCCTTGCCAAGCTATTGTCAAAAATACCATTTTTTAGAATTTATTTATCAGTGTGCTAAACTCAAAAATCTTTCTAAGAAGGCTATGATGTCCACCTCAATAAGCCATGATGTCTCATGATTGTTTCCCAATTATTTTTACTCTAACTACATCTCTATTTTTATTTTCAAGATGTAAATACTTTCTAAAAATACTTAAAAACGATGAAAATCCCTCGTCACAATATCTAAAACTCTAATAACAATTCAAGCAAAAGGCCTATTGTCTCATTACCTCCTAAAAGCAGTCACTCCTCTTGATATTGTCTTTCCTTTCGAAGTTTTCGTCTTCTCAAAGCCTTCTAGAGAAGCACTTTTGGTTATTTCTTTCGTACTAGGATATTGTAGTTGAAGCTATGTTGGGAATGATGGAATGTATTTTTTGGTTAATCCCCCATTAAAAACAGATTATGAGAAATATAACTACTGTGCTTATTTTCATGCATGTTAGCCATTTATTTGGTATATGCATATTTGGATATATATTTTGAACTTATACAAAATATCCTTAATTATGGAAGTAGTGCTCATTGACTATTTCATTTAAAAGGAATAAATTGCAACGGACCTTAACCCCATTGTTGAATGGTGATAATTTTGTCAAAATATTAGAAAAACCATGAAGAAAGTCTACTTGGCTTATAGGGCTCCACTAACATGCAAATATTGCATGATTGAATCTTATAATACCCCAACATCAAAATTTTAATGAGATATGGTACACTCTAGGTGTTCTAATGAAATTCTTGCACTAAAAACACCTAACACAATAAAGATCTAAGAATGCAGCCTCTTTTTTACATAAATAAATAGAAACAAAATTACTTGCCCACACAAGACCAACTAAAGCACGATCCTTGGCATGTATGGCTGCCCATCAACAAAGAAATTAAATATATTGAAGCAAAATCATAGATCCTAGATGGATCCACTAAACAAATTACTCCCATGGGTTTTCATACCTAGGATTAACTAGAACTGTCCTTGCCAAGTTCACAACAAAATCCAAATAGATAAATAACTCTCCTATCCCATTTTATAGGCTTCATTGACTCTTTAGAGACTTTATTTTATTGTTTTCCCTCGAAAAACAAAGGAAAATACCCTAGGCCAATGCCGTGGGCAACTGCCACATTAAATACCATGGGAAGATTCCATCAACTTTGACCATATCCAAATATATATATATATATATATATATATATATATATATATATATATATATATATATATATATATATATATATATATATATATATATATATATATATATATATATATATATTACAAATCCTCCCGCGCAAAGATTGTTTGCCCTCAGGTAATCCACTTCTATCCACAAAAGAAGCATTTGTATATTGATACCAAGATCACATACAACCCAACGTGTTATTCCATGCCTCCATTCTAAATGATCATGAATGGATGCTTCAATACCTGAATGCAAAACAATCCTTTGGTCAATCCTACCCCCATTGGATTCTCTTAGATCCCAATGCCACATAAGTCCTAGGACATGTTGGTTATGACACCACCTCAGCCCTCCATCATTGCCTGTGCTTGAGGGCCCAAGTTGCAATATGCCTTTGGCTAAGAGTATATCGTCAATAGAGTTCCAACTCATAACCTCTCGTAAATCCATCTCGTGGGAAGTATATAATGCATGAATCCCTACACATGGAATAAATCTACCATGTTGATGTTGCCTAATGCTCAATTCATGTTACTCCACCCGATCACCCATCATGATCCATTTGTATAACTCTTCCTTGCTATCTCCAATTTATGATGGTAGGTTGGTAGAGTTGCAAGAATTATCTATGTACTCTTATAGATGACTGCTTTGCAACTCCCAAAAGTACTCCTCTTCCTGCCTTGTGAGGTACTTGAGTCATTCCTCAACACTAGACAACTGGGTCATTGATTCAACACATACCCCTATGAGGTCGTCAAATTTTATATTCTCCTATAAGACAGTGCCTCAGGCTGCCCTGACTCTCTACTTCAACATCGTAAGATCTGTCTTGAAATGCATGATCCTTTCCCAAAAGTCCTCTACTAGAAATTCTCATGCCCTACAGAATGTCTCTATATTTGACTGCACCGGATGCCCCATGGCCACAACTTTAACTTGAACCTTTGTTTGACCCTCCATAAATGGCTTATCTTGCATACTATATTTGTCATGATACCCTGCATGATCATGCTCATCATGTTGGTTTATTATTATTGACTCCTCATTTGCTTCTCCAAGAATGTCTTCTTCTTGGCCTTTTTCACATGCGGGGATAAGTTGTCCACCCTCTTTGATTGTCAAACATGGATGTATTGGTGGACTGTTATCTATACTTGATTGTCCATACTCTTTATGGATGTCCACTTGGATATCTATAGACTCAACTGCCTCATCATCAGGAGGAATTCCCTCCTTCCTTTCCTGATTTACTTTGTCAAGTTGATTGATTATCATCGACCTGTCTTGTAAGTTTCTCTAAAAAGCATGGTGTTGTTGCTCACCATTTGTGCTTGAGTACTTGGATCCTTCATAGGTTCTCTTCTAAAAACCGGTGAAACCAACTATGGATGAATCTTCATGATCCACCCTTGTTTCCTCCTATCACCTGGACATGAATGGTTAAGGGCCCAAGGTCCCTTGCAGATAAATCTTAGTCATCTCATCCTTAGTTGATTATTGATGCATATTTTGTTGTTGCTTCCTCCATCAATCCTTATCAACTCCTTCATAGTGAGCACCCTTTTGAGTAATTTTATGTTTTTCCTGTGTTGGGTTGTGTTATATTCTTTCCACATAGTTAACAGGGGGTTTGAGGGGCACCCGTAACCCCACTTTATGGGATTGAAGGGAAAATCTCTATGTATATGTGTTTTATGTATTATGCTCTCGCTATTGTTTATTTTACATGTTTTAGAATTCATATGCATTTAATTTCTGTACAGGGTTAAAACCTACATTTGGTATCGGAGCAATTTGGGCTTCAAGGGGATGCCTTTGTTGCTGAGGGGTTTCGCTCGGGCTTGTGGTAGACCCTGTTCAGTGGGAGATCTACGAGATCGATTCTAGTGGTGAAAGAAGATGACAAGCAGTGCAAAGATAGAGATCGAGAAATTTAATGGTCAGATTTTTGAGTTGTGGAAACTCAAGATGGAGGATCTGTTGGTGGATAAAGATCAGTGGGTCGTGGTAGATCCGGGTACTAAACCAATGGGAGTGTCCGGTGAAGAATGAAAGAAGTCTGATCGGAAGGCAAAGAGCACAATACGATTATGTGTCTCAGATTCCGTATTGCTGAATGTATCAAGGGAAGCTACGACGAAGGCTTTGTGGGACAAGTTAGGGACTTTGTACCAATTTAAGTCTCTGGTGAATAAACTGTTCCTGTGGAAAAAGTTATATAACCTGAGGATGAAATATGGAGACTCGGTGACAGAGCATCTAAATGCATTTAATACTATGGTAAGTCAGTTATCATCTGTTGATATTAAAATTTCAGATGAAGATAAGTGCATCAGTTTGTTGTGTTCTCTACCAGATTCTTGGGATAGTTTGGTTATTGCAATAGGTAGCAATACAACTGCCTTGTAGTTTGATGAAATAGTCTCAGCCTTGCTAATGGAGGAGATGAGACAGAAGAATATGGAGAGCCAAAATGGTGATGCCTTGTTTGTATGAGGATGGTCCCAGAACAGAGACAACAATAAGTCATCGAGTGGGAGATCTAAATCTAGAGGGAGATCTAAGTCTCCAGGAAAACCAGTAAATGTGGTGTGCTGGAAATGTTGAATGGAAGGGCACTACAAAAGGGACTGTAAATCTAAAGCTCCTGATAAAGGAAAGGGACCTGATAATGCTCCTTCTGCAGAGGCAAAAACTGCCTCAGATGAAGGTGGGGATGTGTACTTGGCTTCTTCAAGTACACATATAGATCATGAGACAGGAATTCTGGGCAGAGGCGGTGGATATAGAATGTTGCCTGGTCAACAGGTCACCTTCATCAGTGTTGGAGGATAAGACTCCACAAGAGGTATGGACTGGTAAGAAACCTTCTCTTTCACATCTGGGGGTATTTGGATGTGACGCATATGTATGTGTTCCAAAGGAGAAACGAACCAAGTTGGATAGCAAATCTGAAAAGTGCATCTTCATTGGGTATAAGGTTGGTTTAAAGGGTTATAAGCTTTGAAAACCAGTAACAAGGAAGGTTCTTTACAGCTGAGATGTGGTGTTTAGATAGGTGAAAGATGTTATTAAACATGAAGTCCAACCAAAGGAACCCGAGAAGATAGAGTTTGAGTTAAAGGAGGAAGAATCAAACTCTACAGTAGAGGAAGAATCAAAAGATGAAGAGCCACAATCTCTGGGTCTCAGAAGAGTAGTTTGAGAAAGAAGGAAGCTAGAAAAATATAGTCCATCTCCTTTTTGTTCAAATTTTGCTTTATCTATTACTGACGATGATCCTATAACTGTGAAGGAAGCAGTAGATTCAGAGGATGGCAAACTCTGGAAAGATGCCATGGTTGACGAAATGGCATCATTACACAAAAATGAGGCTTGGGATCTGGTGGAGTTGCTGGTTAGAAGGAAACCCATTGGCAGCAAATGGGTGTTCAAGAAGAAGACAAATGCAGAAGGAAAGGTGGAGAAATACAAAGCTCGATTAGTAGCAAAAGGTTATTCCCAAGTGTTGGGAATTGATTTTGGTGATATTTTTTCTCCTGTTGCCAAGGTGAATTCTATTAGATTACTTTTATATGTTGTTGCTGCTTTTGATTTTGAAGTAGAACAGATGGATGTGAAGACAAAATTTCTTCACGGGGATCTAGAAGAGGAAATCTACATGAAGCAACCTAAGGGCTTTGCGGTGAAGGATAAGAAACAACTGGTATGCAAGTTAAAGAAGTCTCTGTATGGATTAAAACTGTCACCAAGGATGTGGTATCAGAAATTTGATACATTTATACGGTGACTTGGCTTTAGCAAAAGCAAAGCAGATCGTTATGTGTAGTTTAAATTAACTAGTGACCGCGTTATTTATTTGGTCTTGTATGTGGATGATATGTTGCTGGTTGTAAATGACAAAGAAATCATCTAGGATTTGAAGACCCAATTGTCCTCTAAATTCGACATGAAAGATCTATGTGCTGCAAACTATATTTTGGGCATGGAAATTAAAAGAGATTGGGGAAAGAGGAAGCTATAGCTAAACCAGAGGAGGTATGTCGAGACAATACTGCAGAGGTTTAATATGCAGGATAATGAACCAGTGAAGGTTCCTACTCCTATAGGTGTGAGGTTATCTGCTAAACAGTTTCCCAAGACATAGGAAGAGGAAGAGCACATGTCCCATGTTCCATATACAACTGCAGTTGGTAGCTTGATGTATGCAATGGTCTGTACTAGACCATACATTGCACATGCAGTGGGAGTATTGAGAAGGTTTATGTCAAAACCAGGGAAGGAGCACTGGACAACAGTGAAGCGGGTTTTCAGGTATTTGCGTGGCACTAGTGACTATGGTTTGTGCTACCAAGGAAGACTAGGATTGGATAGAATGTTGGATATTCATGGATTTTTTAATGCAAACTGGGCTGGAGATCTGGATCAGAGAAAATCTACAAGTGGGTATGTGTTTAACCTATTTGGAGGTGCAGTCAGTTAGATGAGTAAGAAACAATCTATAGTGTCACTATCAACTATAGAGGGAGAATACATGGCAGCCACTCATGCAAGCACGGAAGTAGTTTGGTTGCAAAGATTGTGTTCAAGTATGGGGTTAGTACAGGGAGATATAAGGATAGATTGTGACAGCCAAAGTGCAGTTTTCTTGGCAAAGAACCCCGCATATCATTCAAAGACAAAGCACATTGATGTTCAGTATCACTTTGTGAGGGATATGATAGAAGACAAAAAGGTGTTGCTGATAAAGGTGGACACTTTGAAGAATACTGCAGATGCATTCACAAAATTTGTGAGCTCTGAGAAGTTCTCTTGGTGTAGAGAAACAATGGGCATTCCAAGGCTGGATAAATGACTACGCTCTCTTGTGGCCCCCTTGTGGAAAGGAAACAACAAGTGGGAGAATGTTGGGTTGTGTTATATTCTTTCCACATAGTTAATAGGGGGTTTGAGGGGCACTCATAACCCCACTTTATGGGGTCCGAGGCAGCACCCTAGAAAATTTTGATTTTGGACCGTATGTTAGCTTGGGCAGACCCACCTATGGTTTTGTGCATGATTTTTGCACATGTTTTTTTGGACACGATGGTTTTCGGTCCATGGTATTGGACGCGATGGTTTTTTTAGTCCATGGTACTGGATGCTTTGGCATGTATAAATATGTATTATGGCATTGAAAGGAACATAATGAAAAATCAAGCTGGTATTCCCGGTTTTGGGATCAAGGGGAAAATCTCTGTGTATATGTGTTTTATGGGTTATGCTCTTGCTATTTTTTTTTATGTGTTTTAGAATTCGTATGCAGCTAATTTCTGTACAGGGTTAAAACCTACATCCTGACAAACTTCTCGACTAGATCATAGGATCCCTATGGTCCTTTCGGGTGTTTAGAGATGTGTCTTTCCTCAAAACTCAGTTTTGAGGAAAAACAGAGTACTTTTGCTCTAATTATATAAGTTTATGTAACTTGATTCCTTCCATATGTAAATTGTTTCCCCTGCAAACCTGGTTTCTTTCCTTAGTCCCAATAGCTCTGATCACCTGCAAAACAAAAAAAGCATAGGTCATTTAGTCCATCACAAAGCTCAATGAAGTGAAAAAGTTCAAAAACATAGTTTAAAAGTCAAATTCAAAACATTATGAAAGTGGGTTTCATGAGCCAAAAATTTAAAAGCTCCTTGTTTATAAGCCATTTCTTCATTTGAAAAGTTCATTTGCAAACTAGAAGCAAGGCAAAGTGATTTTGGTGAGCAAGTGAGAAAGTTTGGTGAAAATCGCTCCAAGTCATTGGGCGCGGTGCACTGGGCAGGAGGCGCAACGTACATAACTGGTGCAGTGCATTGGGCCACATTTCTCAGTGCAAAAAGACACAGGCACAGTGCATACAGGAGGCGCAGCGCATTGGGCGGCATTTCTCAGTGCAAAAAGACACAGGCACGACACATATAGGAGGCACGGCGCATTGGGTTGGACGCGCGGTGCACATAGCCAGAAAGCCTGAAAACTACTAAACTTGCTCCAAAATCACCCAAACACGTGGATTTGTCTTGGTAAAAGTAGGTTGAGCTAATATAATAGCTTTGTATTCCATGTTTGATGGTGTTTGTCTTATGGTATTGAATGAAAATCAAACCCTACCAAAGAAGATTGCTGTTAGGGTTTTGTGTTCATTGTTTTGCTACCAAGTATCCCCTCATCTCATCACTCCCTTATTCCATATTTGCCTTGTTTTCCATATTCCCCAAATTCACATACCCCTAAAATTCACTAATCCCATACTTCAAGTTCCCTTTCCCAAAATCCCAAATGCAAAATCCCAAAACCCTAGTCCCTATACAAACAAATCCTAAATCATTCCCTAATTCCCTATTTCCCTAATTAAACCCTATCCAAACAATCCCTCCATAGTCCCCTATATCATTGTTTTCCCTTGGTGGCAAAAGTCACACACATCATCAAAGACAGTTCAAGACAGTTCAACATATCATCACCTACTTCTCCAAGATAGTTTATCCACTAGTAGAGATGGCATCTAATGCTTCATATGAGTATGAAGAGGAGACACATAGTGATTCACCAACAGAGGTACATGCACCTAGGATTCCTCATATAGGTGGCAAACATATTCGAGAAGAACCAATAACTCTTGCTAAGTTACAGGCCTGCCCAATTGCCATCTCTTGTTGCCAACACTAGTCCTGCTATGAATTTTGTGAGAAAGTTGCTAGCATTCAGTTTCACCATGAGTTGGCCTGCTTATTTGTGCTGCATTTACATGATGGTCAAGCCATTCTAGTCGGTGTCACTTTCACATTAACACCATAATCCATTTCAGTAGCAACTAGTATTCCCAACATTGGAGAGTCGTGGAACAAGAGGCATCAAATTGACCGACAGCATTATGAGCCATACATCAAGCCCAGCTTTTTGAGACAGCTCAGGAGAGTGTTTCCTTTTTGGAACCTCAGAGATGAATGTGCTCCTTTAATGAAACTAGTCATGAAATATTTCTCCCGTTTGTATGCTTATCATATTAGGCTGCTGATGCACTTTACCCGGGTACGGATGATGAACATCCCTTACTTCATGTGCTGAAATATCGAAAGGATGACCACTCTGATGCAACACAAAACTCCTCAGCAGCAGTTCAACAGTATTTACCATTTTTCTCTCATTAAAATTATGGTCATCCATCAGCGTGGCTTACAGGGTATTAGTTGGGAGGATTTCATCTCTCATGAGTTTTTCTCGGCTCCTCAGGGACATTCAAAGGCTTTGCATGAGACAGGTGGACCTTCTTATCAGCATGAGGGTCATGCAACACAGGTCGCTAGTATGCCAACGTTTATTACTTATCAGAAGGGCACTAGGCAATTGTTCGTAGCAGCAAAGCGAGTATTATCTTCACCCGATGTGGAAGGGGTCTCGCTTCTAAGATCAACACAATAGGTTCAGGATAAAGGCAAGAGGCCATTATAGGATGAGGGGCCTTCCAGTGAGCGAGAGACTGATTTCATCCTCATTGAGGGTGATTGTACAAATGTGGGACTGCAAAGTGCAAATCTTAAGGAAATCATCGAACAGAAACAGGCGGACATCAAGGCCTTGTCCCTCAACTTGGAGAGGGCTAAGTGGATTATAAAATATTTGGAGTAGAGGAATAAACAACTTGAAGATCAGCAAGCAATCATGGAGTTACAAAACATTCGAGAGAATCACCAAGCTGCCTAAAGGAGGAGGGTGGAGTTCACTTCACTCAAACAAGAGATCAATGTTGATCGAGAGTCTTGGCTTGACAGAGGCAATGTGCACTTAGAGAGATTTTTGGAGAAGGCTAACAAGGAGAAAAACTTGTTGAGGCACATGGCTATTGATTACATGGCGAGGAACAAAATTTGCAAGGCACGAATCAGGAGTTTAAAGGCAAAATTGAGAAAGGCATCAAAGAGGCAAAAGGAACATGATCGACTTCAGATATTGGTTGAGCCTTCCATGGCCCAACATAGCTCTTGATAGAGAAGGCTCAGCCCAAATTTCAAAAAATTTGGGGCATTTTTTGCATTTTGGAAAATTTTGGCACGAAAAATAGGAATTTCTGCCCTATGCACCGCGCCATGTGGCACTCGCTTTTGCTAGGAGGCTCCAAATCACAAAAACTTAGCATTTGTGGATTTTTCATGAAAAATTATGCTTGCCTACCTATGGCCAAGAAATTTGGGAAGGTTTTGAGCCCTCAAAAAGGTCAAAAACACTCAAAAAATGACCTCACTGCTCCTATTTTGACACAAAGGAAGCAGTCTTGGGAGATTTGATTTTTGACAGGGAAAATGAAGGCCAAATTGAAAAATTCCACTTGGGTTAGAAATTAGATAGGCAGACATTTCCAACAAGCATACTTGGAGCTGATTTGGACGCCGGGAAGCCCTCCAAAATCGAGTCCAAACAGGCATTATGCATAGAGAATCAGGCGCGATGCATAGAGGAAAAATTGCCAGTTTGACCAAGTATTGCTCTGTTTTTCGCCCAGCTTTGGCCAGTTTGACTTTTCACTTGATTAATGTCAAATTTGTGATGTAATTTCATGTAAATTGATGGATCATGATGTAAATATTCAAATTTTCACTTATGGAGGTAGATTCATTGGTTAAAATGTTGTTTGAGACTAAATGAATCAGTTCCCTTGTTTCTAGAGGCATGCTACTCCACTGCCTAGTTTCTAGTTCTCAGTTTAGAATTATTTGGAAGAGCTCCTAAACTTGTGAGCTCGACCCCTAGAGGCTAGGTTGAGTTATGGTTTGTCTATACCTTGTGATATTTCAGTCATTAGCATGGTTGGACTCTGGAGAAAGTAAGGAGCTTCATTGTACATTCATATCAGTATTTTGGCTAAGGAATTGAGACCAGGGTTTGCAGTCCTCTTTGGGATTCCTGTGGCATTTGTTTTCGTACAATGATTTCTTATGTTTTTGTGAATTTATTCATATGTTATGTATATCATTTCTCTCTTATTTCTTCTCAGCTAAATCAAACAAGAGTGTAAGTAGAATACATTGAAATTGTAGTGCTCTACTTGAAGTTTGCTTTAGTTTCTTCATGTTTTCAACTGTTTGGAGATGATCCATGGCTTCTCTTGCCCTCTTCAACTCCTCCTCTATCTAAACCATTCATCTCACTTGATTTAGGATGCCAAATTCAATTGCCTACCTTGCCCCATCGAGATCCCTGCAGGACTGTGCCTCATTCCCTACACCCAAAATTTGCGTTTCCCTTAGAGCCCACAAGATCATCATTTTATTCAATGAAACTCTTGCATACATATATCTAGCCTAATATCAGTAATCAGATCAGTCATCTCACGCCCTTAGTGTTCATAATTTGCTGAGATTGACCGAAAGAGAGCCCTCTCCTGACCTGGTAGGGCTAGCTACCATGTTGAGCGTGGTTTGACGTTGGCCCTGGATCCTACCTTTTCAGCTTGAGGTAAATATAGGCTCTAACACAATGCAATCATATCCTGCTCTTCATGTTCCTTTTCTTGCCATGTAACGAACTTTTTTATCCAATGAATATCTCAAACACAAACATTAGATAAGTTAGGATCCAACTTGGGAAAAAATCAGTTCAAGATTTGATGAAAAACAACTGTGCAAACTTGGCTCTCTGCACCCAACGCACTTAGCGCTTGAAGAAAATGAGATGCATAACAGGTTTCCTATTAACAACCCAGTATGCATTTCACTTTTCGATAGGGACAAGGTGCGATGGTAGGAAAACGATATTTTGAACCCTAGAGGCCCAGAGAGCTGAGAAAAGTTGCCCAAAACTGAAAAAGAATGGAATAGAATTGAAGAGCATAAGGATAGCTCCTACCTGGTCCTAACAACATGGAAAATGATCCACAGAATCTCTCGCAATCAACTGGTGAAATTTGGCGGAAAAACTGCTTCAAAGCTCCAAAAAACCAATAATAGAAATGAAATGGTGAAAATGAAATGTTAAAACTAGTTTTTATGCTTACTTTTTCATGTACATCAAGAAAATGTTCGTTTTTATTCATTTTTCATCCATAAATATGTATTTTTAATCAGTTTGATGGAGTTTTGAGCAAGATGAACAGCTGACAACAGAATCTATTGTGCTGATGGTGAATTGATCATATTTGACCACCAAGTAAACTTTTCGTTTTCTTTCCAAGCTTTGATTTAAAAAATGAAAACAAAACTATAGAGTTCTCTTTAAACTCTTTTCAGACTCTTTATACATGAAAATATATTTGAGCACTTGTCTCTTCCAGCTCGTTAAAGTATTGGAAATGACATCTGTCTTGTATTATTTTATCCTTTTTCGGACCTAAGGGATTATTATACGAGAAAGAACTTATGGAGTTTTTTTTTCGTCTCTTTTCAAACTCTGTGAACATGAAAAGGACCGAGTTATCCTTGTCATTAAACTCATTAAGATAATAGGGACAAACTTGTCCATTTAGACAAGACCGAGTTTCACCGTTGCTAGACTCGTTAAAACATCAAATAGCGATGGGTTTGCCCGAAGGGAGAATTATAGAACAAGCATATGTTATCCTCCTCAAGCTTGGTGAAAAATAAAGAGGTACTGGTCAGCAATGATTGGGGAAAATGGGGAAAAATCTTCAAAACTTATGGTAGCAAGTCACTCTTGAACATGACACTTTCACTTCATCTCCGTGATTGAGTTGGGTTGGGTTATTCTATTTACTAGTCATCATACCGTTGGTCTATCACACCATCCATCCTTTTGGGTTAATGCTACCAATTCATCTTAGTGTAGCCGATATGTTCAAGAGAAGTCATCCAATTGAAGGCTCATCCATTGCAATACTACAAACCTTCATCCTCATGACTGCCATTCCTTAACCTTGTGTCGTCAATTCATTTTCATCTCAAAAGATCATTTGCTTCATTTCATGTCATAGATGTGGGATTCATCAAGGCCCCCCTGCTGTTATAGGAAAAATTGACCTCCTCATCAACTAAAAGGTGAAAGACAAGATGACTGAAGCAAAGAACATAATTGCAAGCCTAGAATCCAAACTAACGCTCTCTATACACTGTCAACCTACTTTATAAATCTTGTTACCAAGCATAAAGGAGCGTTAGTCACCTTTCTAACTCATGCTGTTAGACCGGGGGGAGTTTTAGTGAACTGAAGGGAAATTATGAAGCTCAGGCCAACAAATCTACTCATAAATATCTAGATATTAAATCCCTAAATTTGCTCAAGAAAAGCAAGGAAACTCCAAAAATCAAGATATTCTGAGAAATTCCATTCTGAGAATGAAGGTGAATGGGAAAAAGCTTGTAAACATGGCAGGTTCATGGCTTTTGCCATAATGAACTCTAGGAGGAGCTTGGCAGCCCTAATTCAATTGCCACATAACTAGCGAGAGGGCCATTGCAAAGGGGGTCAGAGCATTTGGAAGGATAGCCCATAGAGCTGTTGTGAATTGTCATATTCTTGAAGAAGCGGCCGAAAGAGGGAGAGATAGAGAGGAAGAATGGGTAAGGAGGCTAATACAATGGATGGTTGTAATCACTCTTCCATTCGGAATATAGAACTGCAGTTGTGTTCCCTACTCCAAAGTGTTGGTGATATTGTTCATTTATTTGTTCATTCTGATGCTTGTCGAGATGAGTAGTTAAGTTATACATACATGTTTGTTATGGATTCCTACATTAGTTTTCAAGAGTGTATGTTGTGATTGGTTTGCCATGTCCTTTGTGTAGGAATTGTCTTGGAGCCAACCTTGAAGGAGTTCTTCTTGCCGAATAGATATCCCCGAGAAAATCTAGAAGGAATTGAAGGTGATCTTCTTTCCATACCTTGTCAATTTATGTTTGATGGATGAATATGTGTGTAACTTGGTAGAATTTGCAGATAATCTTACAGTCTGTCAAAGGTTTGGGGAAGACCTTTGAGGGTAGTTTTCATCCCGTGCATTTTACCCCATAGCAAAATTGGCGACTCCACTCGGGACTCTAGATCTAGTTCCCGGTCAACCTGGACTCCTCTCAATTCTTATATTTCTTCTAAGAGCTTCCTACTTCTTCAAATCCTTTTCTGATCCACCATCTATCTTGTTACATCCTGCTAGTTTGCATTCTCCTCAAAAACGGATCCTAAACTTCCTTTGTTTGAGCTATTTCCCTCACTAACGCAGGTTGCCAGTATACACAGAGCTTGTTATGAAACCAGCTCACAAAAAGATAGAAAAGAGAGATTCACGCCTTAGAATTCAGCCTCTTCGAGGGGGCAACCTCCTTTACATTACATAAATGAACAATTCTTGGATGATACAAATGAAAATACCTCCTTTCTATATATAGGAGTCTAAGTGGTCCCAATACAATCAAAGGCTACATAACAATAATATTGTAGGGCACAACAATAAAAATAGTGGGCTTCTATGTGGCACAATAGTAACAATATGGGCACTACATGGGTACATCAATATAAATAAGGGGTATAACTACAATAGTAATGGGGTAATCACTAGTATTATAGGGACCCAACATGCCCCTCTCCTTCAAAAAAGTGTTGTCCTCAACGCTTGAGTAGTTCAGGATACTTCTGCATAAAATTCTCATCCTCCCATGTGGAATCTTCAGCGGATAAGTTCTTCCACTTGATAAGGTACTCTGAAATTGATCGATTTCGTAGCTGTCGAGTTCTTGTTTCTATAACTGCTTCCGGTTCCAATATAATTTTTCCTTCTTTGTCAAGTTCTGGCAATATTGTTTGAACTGGGAGCTTGTCGCCTATAACCTTCTTTAAACATGAAACATGGAAAACTGGGTGCAATCGAGAAGCTGCAGGAAGCTCCAATTTGTATGCCATAGTACCAATCTTTTGCAACACCTTGTACGGACCATAATACTTTGGTGATAATTTATTATCCTTCTTAGCTTGCTTGAGGGACATTTGCTTATATGGTTGTAGCCGTAGGAATACCCAATCACCTACATCAAAACTTTTTTCACTGCGATGTTGATCTGCCTGTTGTTTCATTCTATTCTGTGCCAACACAAGGTTATCCTTTAAGAGTTGGAGGACTTGTTGTTGATGTTCGATGTGATGTTCCACTGCCTGAACCTTAGAATTTTCTCTTAAATATGATGTGATGGATGGTGGTTGATACCCATAAAGTGCCATAAATGGGGTCATTTTTGTTGCTGTATGAAAGGAAGTGTTATACCACCATTCAGCCAGAGGCAACCATTTGACCCATTGTGTCTGTTTATCAGATACAAAGCAACGAAGATATCCTTCCAAACATTTGTTTACTATCTCAGTTTGCCCATCAGATTGAGGATGATAAGATGAGCTATGAGCTAACTGAGTACCAAGACAAGAAAATAATTCTGTCCAAAAATTTCCAGTGAAAATGGGATCTCTGTCACTTACAATAATCTTTGGGTTTCCATGTAGCTTTTGAATTGTTTCCATAAATGCAGTAGAAACTGTACTGGCTTTAAATGGATGTGATAATGCACAAAAGTGTGCATACTTGGTAAGTCTGTCAACTACCACCATGATGACACTCTTTCCCTCAGACTTGGGTAAACCTGTGATAAAATCCATTGAAACCTCCTCCCAACGTTGGCTTGGAATGGATAAAGGTTGTAATAGACCTGATGTCTTAATTGTTTCAACTTTATTTTGTTGGCAAACCAAACATTCTGCCACAAACTTTTGAATATCTGATTTAAGGCCATCCCAAAAAAATTCCTTCTTAACCCTGTGGTAAGTTTTTAAAAATCCTGAGTGCCCTCCTAAGGGAGAAGTGTGCAATTCCATAAGAATCTTTTGTTTTAGTTGGGAATTCTTACAGAGGTATAAGCGATCTTTGTACCATAACGAATCATTTTTCCAGCTAAATGTATCAGACGTACTGGAATCTTGTTGTAGCTTTCGAATAAGTGCCCACACTTCTTCGTCATTCTTCCATTCCTCCCTTGCTTCATTTATCCAATCTGGTTGGATAATAGAAATGGCGCACAACAATGCTTCCACATCCTCATCCTTTCTTGAGAGTGCATCTGCCACCACATTTTGCTTCCCTTTTTTGTAGATGATTTCAAAGTCATAACCCAACATCTTTGTGACCCACTTTTGTTGCTCTTCAGAGGATAATCTTTGTTCTAAAAAGTATTTAAGGCTATCATGATCTGTTTTTACCTTGAAGTGTCTTCCCATTAGGTAGGGTCGCCATTTCTTAAGTGCATGGAGTATTGCCAACATTTCCTTCTCATAAATAGCTTTGCTTAAAAACTTTCCCTTGATTGGACGACTTTCAAAAGCAATGGGTCTTTCATCTTGCATTAGAACAGCACCAATTCCATTTCCTGAAGCATCACATTCCACAATAAAGGTTTTTGTGAAGTCCGGTGTAGCTAAGACCGGTGCTTGGCACATTGCCTCTTTAAGATGTTCAAAGGCCTTTGTTGCTTCCGGAGTCCATGAAAATGCATCTTTCTTCAATAATGTTGTTAGAGGTGCTGCTATTCTCCCATAATTCTTAACAAACTTGCGATAATACCCTGTCAACCCAAGAAATCCTCGCAGATGCTTTATGGATGTGGGGATTTTCCATTCCTTAATGGCTTTAATTTTGCTAGGGTCTACCTTAACTCCTTCATGAGATACAATATGACCCAAATATTCCACCTCCTGGACTCCAAAGAAACATTTGGATCTTTTTGCATATAATTGTTTCTCCTCCAATAGTTGTAGCACCCTGTCAACATGTTCAACATGATCCTTCCAAGACTTGTTGTAGATTAGTATATCATCAAAAAATACTAACACAAATTTTCTAAGGAATGGTTTGAAAATTGAATTCATCAAACCTTGAAATGTTGAAGGTGCATTGGTAAGGCCAAAAGGCATGACCAAAAATTCATAATGACCCTCATGAGTTCTAAATGCTGTTTTCGAAATGTCTTCAATCTTCATTCTGATTTGATGATATCCTGAACGAAGATCCAACTTGGTGAAGTAAATTGATCCATGCAATTCATCCAGTAATTCATCAATGACAGGAATGGGGAACTTATCTTTAATAGTGAGCTTGTTGAGCTCCCTATAATCCGGACACATGCGCCATGATCCATCCTTCTTGTGCACCAATACTACTGGAGCAGAGAAAGAACTTTGACTCGGTTGAATTATACCAGCCTCTAGCATTTCTGCAACCATACGTTCAATTTCACTTTTTTGGACATAGGGATATCTGTACGGCCTGATGTTTGGAGGAACACTTCCTGGAATCAGATGAATAGCATGATCATGATCACGCATAGGTGGGAGACCTTTGGGAGTCTCAAATACCTTGGAATGATTGTCCAGGACTTTTTGGAGATCTGGAGAAATAGATGATTCTAATGTGGAAACATCTAGCGAACATAATTGTGCAATTACACCCCTTTGCTCCTTTTTTAGAAGCTTTGTCATACCATTAGAGCTGATTATCTTTCCTGGTTTCCCTGCAATACCCCTTAATTCAACTTCCTTTCCTTCCACAGAAAATTTCATGAAAAGTTCTTGAAAATTAAAAGCTATTGTACCCAAGGATTGTAGCCATTGGACTCCTAGTACAACATCAGCACCTCCCATTGGAATGGAAAGCATTGGGCTAGTCAATACATATTCTCCCATGGATAGCTTGATATTATGGCACTTTCCAGAGAAATTTATTGTTCCTCCATTTGCAATCATCACTTGACACTCTGGTGCTGGATATAGGAAGCAATTCAATTCTTTTGCTACCCTACAATGAATAAAATTGTGGGTGCTTCCTGAATCAATCAACACTATTACCTTTTTCTTCTTGATTTGTCCTTCTATCTTGATGGTTTGAGGAGTGGTAATTCCTGCCAATGCATTACAAGATATGGTTGGATTTATTTGTTCTTCATCTAGGCTTTGTTCCTGGAGTATATCTTCTTCTTTTGACCTTTCTTGCTCCTTTTCTTCTTCCTCTTCACAATCTATGTAGAATAATTTCTTCTCAGCACACTTATGACCTTTGTGTATTTGCTATCACAATTGTAACAAAGCCCTTTTGCTCTTTTTTCTTCCAATTGTTGTGGTGTCAACCTTGTAGGTTGTGGAAGACTATGGGCAACAACACTTCCATCTTTATAGTTGTGAATGGTATGCTTCCTAGTTGCCATAATTTTTCTTTCCATTTTTCTTGCTAACCTGAATGCCTTCTCTAATGAATCAGGTTCCCAAAGGTGAACATCATGTTGGATATTATCCTTTAAAGACCCTATGAACACATCAATCCTATGCTCCTCTGGAATATCTTTTACCCTTATGTTCAATTTTTGGAACTCCTCAATGTGCTCCATTATTGAACCCTTTTGTTTGAGACTTATCAATTGGCTAAAAAAAGTGTTGCTTTTTGTATCCTCATAATGTGCTATCAATTCTTCCGTAAAAATTGCCCAAGTGATAAATTGTTTACGAGAGCAAAGCCATTGATACCATACAAATTGATTTGGTTCCAAATATAAAGTTGCCATACGTACCTTTTGTGTGTTTTGCACATTATTGAGATCAAAGAACTGCTCCATCTGTAATATCCATGTGGCGGGATCCTTCCCATCAAACTTCCTCATATCGATTTTTGGAATATGGTGGGTTTTCGATCCAACATTAGAATCTATGGAATCATGATTAACATTACTTTTGTTCACATCATGAGTTTCCTTTACAACCTTTTCACCATTAGTAAGTATCTCTTGTAGAAAATTTGTCAAATCTGTCTTCAAATCTGCCATGTCTGTCTTCAAACTTGCCATGTCTTTCTTCAAATCTGTCTTCAAATCAGTCTTCAAATCGTCCATCTTAGCTTCCATGCCCTTTATCTTAGCATCTGTTAGCTTTTGTGAGCGTGACATTTGTTGCACTTGTTCTTGTAATTTTGATATATCATGTAGCATTTCTTCCTCTTCTTCATGAGTCATGCTAGAGCTTTCAGGTTCCTTACTAGGCATTTGCATTTTCTTTCCTCGGGGCATCAGTTACCGATAATAATGCTTTACTAGGCCCTTTGAATTCCTTCAAACCAAGCTTATGCAAAAATAAAAAATAAAAACTACACACCTTTTTTTACTTTGTAGAAGCCTGATATTGAATCTGATGTACCTCTGTAATTTCGAATTATCCAGTTCTGAAATTGTGGTCTATAGTAGCTTTCTGTGTCCTCTTTTCAATGCCACTAGTTTGAACCAAATTGGATTCTCCAAGAAATACTTATGCACAATCTCCTGCAGTGACCTGATTATAGACTAGTTCAGTAGAGCAAACTTGTATGAAGTGCCACGTGTCACTGTTTCAACCCTTGACTTTGAAAAATATATAAAAGAAAACTAAAGTTTGTCCTATTTCTGTAACTTCTTACGAAATTTCAATCCGATGCTCAGAAAGAAAGTTATGACGATTTTCCCCAGGTCACCTGTTTTGAGTGTAATTCAGGAGTCTGCAAAAAGACCAACTTCCTGAGATCATATCTCCGAAAATATCGCGCGAAAATATCTGAAATTTGGACCCAAGGTTCAGCGCGATTTCTTCTCAAATGGGTGTTTTTTGCGACTTCTGAAACGTCACCGAAACAAAGTTATAGCAAAAATGCCACGATGACCTGTTTGGAGCAGCGAAACCCTAGAATCCAAAGCTCTGATACCAAATGTTATGAAACCAGCTCACAAAAAGATAGAAAAGAGAGATCCACGCCTTAGAATTCAGCCTCTTCGAGGGGGCAACCTCCTTTACATTACATAAATGAACAATTATTGGATGATACAAATGAAAATACCTCCTTTCTATATATAGGAGTCTAAGTGGTCCCAATACAATCAGAGCCTACATAACAATAATATTGTAGGGCACAACAATAACAATAGTGGGCTTCTATGTGGCACAATAGTAACAATATGGGCACTACATGGGTACATCAATATAAATAAGGGGTATAACTACAATAGTAATGGGGTAATCACTAGTATTATAAGGACCCACCAGAGCTTTATAAAGCTCTTTGCCTGTGTACAGGGAGCATTAGTGGCCCAACTAACTCTATGTTTACAAAGAAACAAAGCGTTAGTCTCCCATTTCCATGTTTTCCAGTAG
This sequence comes from Pinus tabuliformis, assembly GCA_031772625.1. Lineage (NCBI taxonomy): Eukaryota > Viridiplantae > Streptophyta > Pinopsida > Pinales > Pinaceae > Pinus > Pinus tabuliformis. The sequence continues at coordinate 370,227,076 of CM062806.1, forward strand.
ATTTTGTGGACCAAAAAGGGGGGGGGGGGATTGTAGTAGGGGCTAAAGTAACATCTGCAACAGTATCATGTTAACAAATTTGGTGTCTTGAAAATTTATTTTTAAGAAAATGTTTTAGTTTTTCTCTCTTAAAATACATTTTTTTGAAAGAAAGACTAATAAATTGTATTGATCCTTCTGTCGAAATAGTTGTAAGATTCTTCATTTTGGTTTTTAATAGTTGTTAGGGAATACTGAGAAAATAATATTTTGGTTATGCAAGTGTTGAATGGCTTTAGATGCACTGACGAATCCATGAATATGTGAAAAGATGAATGTTTAGAATAAGACGTGTTTGCATACGAAATTGAAATTTTTTTTCAGAGCATTGTTTTGCATGGTTTATTGAGTCGAGAGTCTCACCATATTCATACATCAACACCCCTATTGAAGAAAAATAATCAAGTACACTGAAATTTACATTAAAATCAATCAGTTACTCTTTTTTAGTAAACCAACATTAGCTAGATTAGGACCTTGGGATAAGCATGTGAGTGAACTGCCCAAGGTTGAAAATCAAAACTAGTCTTGTTAATGAGTGAAAAATCCTTCTTCACCCATATTACCAGGACCACTCCACTAACAATGGAGCGAAATACGAGACAACATTGGACTGTAATTGAAGGTAGCCTGCCTTCTCTTACAACTCCTTTGGGCATTCTCTGTATTGGGGTCCCTTCGGGGATTTCGGAACTGAGTCGAGGACTCAGGTATCATGCCCACATAGCATGCTGTCTACGACTATGTCCCCCATGGTAATTTCTATGAATTGAGGTATCTCTAGTGGCGAAAACTTCTAGATACTTACACAAGATGACTGGGATGGGCTATATTGGTACCTAAAACGAACGGATCTACTTTGTCTTTAGTTTTTATGAGGGTGCTTGTCTTCACGAGAGTAGTTGACCCCTCAATCTGAGCTTCGGGCGAAGCTCAAAAGCAACCGTAAATGTACATTTGTCCATCCTTCTCTGTTATTCATTGAGAGACTGGGTTTCATCCCCAGTAATCGGTGCTTATTAGATGAGGTAATTTCCCTTTGTTTGCTGATTGATATATTTAGTGTATCTTTTCATTTTAAGTACCTGAGTGTTATCATTTTTTTGAGACTTTAAAGTATCACATTAAAATCTATTTGAAAAAATTTAACAGTCACTATGGCTACATCTAGCCCTCATCATCACCCTAGATGATTGTTAGGACTTCCCCAACTCATTGTGGAGGATCTGTTGAGTTCCACTGACTCGGATTCCTCATCTTTGAGGAATCAGTCTCCTAAATAGCACACAAAATCTGTGTGGACGAACGATAATTCCAGTTTGCTGGAGGATTTTTTCATTGAAGGATTTCTTCCTCACTTTAACACTTCGCTTACAAATCTGTCAGATCCTATCATTGCTCCCATGGTACCTATACTTCCTTCCCCGGTAGGTGGAACTTTCCCATATATCCAGTCGATGCGTCAAGGGTTGTGGAATTATAGAGACATTGTTGGTCCTCTACCACTTCCCCAATCGATGGTCATCACAACACCAGCAATGTGGAATCCCGCTATCCCATTTGTCGTAGGTACAGAAACTCACATAACACCTTGTATAAGTGGAACCCAGTAGATGCCAGGTTCCACTCCTATGGTGCCACAAAGCATACCTTCAACTAGTGCCACATATAATGGTCCATATAACACTCAATGCAACACTATGGGTGCGATTCCAGTTTACCAACATCAAGGTTGGTCGCCAATGTACTGTTCCAACTCCGTGATTCAGATATCTGGGGTGGTTCCCAATATGCACATGCTAGTGGGGAATGTTACAGTTCCCCCTCTGTTCTTAGGCATGCATGGATAGTCGCTGATTGACATGAGTGTTCCCTCGGTCAATCAAAGCCATATGGTTAGTTCTGTGTCGGTTGGGAATCCACAAGGGATTCCCAACCAATCCATGGGGGCACCCTACTCACAAATTCAGATGAGTCAAGGGGGCGCCACTTATATTGGGGGTAATTTCATACCCCAGTATCAAAATCCTCATGGAAATCTACTCTACAACAACGTACCACAAAACAACTGCTACACCACGCAACCCATGTACACTATGGGGAACCAAACGATGGGAGGAGCACAAAGCTCCTCAGGTCATCCGTCATCACCATGGTCTAAGTTGGGGGCACCCAACAATCTACCTTTTTTGGCAACGTTGGATATTCCCAACTTATACAAATTGACAAACAACCCCATCTACCACAAATTCCAATAGTCGTCGATCCTGCATAAAATACTGACAGACATTCTAAGGTTCGACGGAAAACAAGGGGAGGATTCAATCACACATGTCACCACCTACCAGCTTTAGTATATTTCTAACTCTATGGTGGATGATAGTGTCCGGTTACATCATTTTCCCCACACCCTCACTGGCAATGCCGCAAAATGGTATATTGAGCTACCACGCGCGTCAGTGAATACCTTTGATGCTTTAGCGATGGAGTTCCTAAAGCACTTTTAGTTACCTATCCACTATGAGACAGGGACAAAGTTCCTTACTTCATTTCATCAGGATACCACTACCCACATCTCCAATTATATCCATGAATGGAGATGTAGGTGGAGGTTGGTCAAAGTTTCCATCCGTGATTTTCTCTGAATGGACTGGTTCTGTAAGTCCTTACTCCCACAAATCGTTAGAGATGTCACTCTAGGTGGTGCAGTTATAGAAGACCAATCCATACGTCATGCCCAACACTTAGATTTGATTTATTCACAGTCTGGCACTCTCTACGACATAATCGCCTATGCTCCTGGTAACCCCAATCCTCCCACCACTCAGCACCCCAGAGCGCACGCCGACGGGATTGTTAGTGCAACCTCTGGGGTTGCTGTAAAACAACTTAGTGGTCCCATTTCCAAGCTGGCAGTGGACCCCTCTACCAAAGCAACTGCTCTTCCTACCATTGTGATAAACTCTGTGCAGTCTACACAGAAATCCGGTGGCAAGAATAAGAAGAATAAGAACAAGACCACTCCTTCTGAAGAGCAGTCATCTAAGTGGCCCAACCTAAAACAGAAGGCCGTTGTTCCTACTGATGAGGAAAAGGATAAAGGCACCAAATATTCGTGAAAACGTTGTCTTGAAGACCACGTAACCTGGTGTTGTCCATGTCTTCAAGAATGCACAGATTACCTTGCCAAAAGAGATTCTGGTAAGGCACCTGTTGTCCTTAGAAGTCCTTTTCCTCCTCAACAGTAGCAAAATCTCGTTGCCAACCAACTGCAACCCACGTCAGGGGGCCGCGACAGTTCGCAACATCCTTTAGCTGGTGAAGGAAGTTCTACCGTTTACACATTTGAAATTGTAGAACTAGCCACAAGAGCCAAATCTTATGGAGCTCCTGTCACTTCGGCAACAGAACCATCCTCAAGTCAAAACCCATCGCCACCCAACGGTCTGCATATCAAATGATCGATTGAGGACTTTGTAATTCGACCCCCCAAGGGGGCACTTCGACGCACAATGCACAATACATCTACACGTGCCACCCAACACTACAACATCGTAGAGGATTTGGCGCAAGCGTCATTGGTTATGTTGGTGCTCAAAGTATTACAAACATGCCCTAGCCAACAAAAAGATTTGCTTTCAGCTATCGGGGATATTGAACCTATGGATTCCATGCTTGCTATTTTTGACATGGACAGGTGTAAACCTCCCCTTTCCCACTAGCTTGCATTTCAGGTGCATATCACTTCAAAAGGTAAAGGTATACACTGAACTATCATCGACGAAGGTGCTTCAACCTGCATCATCTCAGCTTCATGTTGGCTTGCCCTACGTTACCCAACCCTATCCCTGCCATCGAACCCCCTTAAATCTTTCAGCGGCCACACCTTTGTCCCAAAAGGATACCTAGACAGTTTTCCCATCACTTTGGCTAGGAAAATAGTAATGGTGGACGTAGAAGGTGTGGATAAGAAACTAGACTATAATCTATTGCTGGGTCGTAGTTAGACATATGCCATGATGACCATCATATCCACTATATTTTGTATCATCCTATTTCCATTGGACGGAAAGGTCATTAGAGTGGATCAGTTGTCTTTCTGCACCCCCGATTATTCACCATTACCAAGTGGTTCTATACCCCTAGTAGGAGGTGTAACTGACAGTATTGTCAGTATAGGTACCAGTTTATTGAAGGCTTCCTCCTTGATGGGTTGTTTTCCTCTTCAGCACCGCAGGTTCCACAATCAGTCAACATGCTTTCATCAATTCCTCACCAACTAACCGATCCCTGGATCCTGACGGTGCCTTCAGACCTTGACACATTCAAAGACCAGATGTCACTATCACCAGCTGAATCGGCCTACCAAGGCATTCAATCTGCATCCACATCTCCAGTCTTGTGGGCTATCGCCGACGGTACCACTGCCCTTCCCATAACCACTCCTCCTTTAGATCCTCTCAAACAGCTCATACCTACGGATGAAGCCGTTCGAAAGATCATGAGTTTTGGGGAGCAACATTGGGAGGATTGGCATCTTTGGGCTCCGAGATCTAATTCAAACATGATGCCTGTCCAAGTCCTATCTTCTAACATAAACGAAATCATTTCCCCACCCTATACAAGCATCCAACCTTTTGGGGTGGATGAAAATATTGACGAATCTTCTAGATCATTGCCCATATATATTTCAGTCACGATAGGCATTTTGGAAGACACCCAGATGTGAGCAGACTGTAGTCCCGAGGAAATTGAAAGCTCCACCTGCCTAGATGAGGAATTCCATGATGAATTTGTTTGGTCTCACAAGGAAATTCCCAACTTTAATCCATCGTTTGTCGCACATGAGATCCAACTTTACAATGAGGCAAAACAAAATTGGTGGCTAATCCCTTCCCTTGAAATAGCTATTGAACCCATGCCTGGCCCTACTACTGAAGAAGAATGCCTACTATACCTTAAGTAGCTGGATAAAACCCATCGAGATGCCCATTTGGCACTCGTAGCTCACAAGGAGCGCGTACAAACCCAATTTGCAAAAGAGGTTAGGTTTTTTTCTTTCCAAGAGGGTGATTTCGTATCGCTCTATCATCCAAAAGATAACCTCTTGGAGGCATGCACACTTCGACCCATTTGGCTAGGTCCCTATGTCATAATGAAAGTCCTCCCCACGGGGGCATATGAACTGTAGGATTGGGACGGAATCCCACTCAAGGAGCCCACATATGGGCTCTATCTGAAAAAGTATTGTGCCTAGTATCGCATTAGGCATATGCTATGTAATTTTATGCAATAGAGCACTTTTGGAGACATTTTATTTCTCTTTAAAAAATATAAACATCTCCGAGTCTTTTGTAGTAGGGCTCGTTAAACATATATACCACAATCAATCGAGCACTTTTAGGGATATTTTATCGCTCTTTAAAAAATACAAACATCCCCAAGTTTTCATCATTGCACTCGTTAAATATATGCAACAATGGTTAGAGCACTTTTTGTGATATTTTATTACTCTTTAAAAAATAATAAACATCTTCGAGTTTTTCATCATTGCACTCATTAAACATATGCAATAATGCTTTGAGCACCTCTTTTTTGATATTTTTCCGGCTCATAAACTGAAAAAGACTAAAGGGCCATTCTTTGTAGGCACTTTTTTCTCGCTCTTTAAAATGTTAAAAATCTCGAGTTGTGTCTTGCTACTCATTAAACTTGCTAAAGATGACCCAAGCATTCTTTTAGGAACTTTTTCTTTCTCGTTAAAACTGAAAAATACCGAGCTTTGTTACTCAACTTGTTAAAAATTCATGACGAAACACGAGTTTAGTTCGTCGCCTTGTACTCATAACAAAATGAGGTTGACATCTATTAAAATAGGTTTCTCTTTATCTGTGTTCAATAGATTAAAATACGGAAAAGTAACTGATCTGGGTATACTATTAACCTTTTGTCGCACCCAATTAACAACTATGACAAAAGGACCACCATGTAGTATCTCTTTACGATCTTTTCAGACTCTCTAAAGATGAAAAGACCACTGAGTTGTCTAGTCTGGACTCTTTAAAGCACAGACAAGATACAGAGTTGTTCTTTTTACGATACTTTTCAAACTCTTAAAACATGAAAAAATCGATGAGTTTTCCTGTCTGGACTCATTAAACTAATCAGATAGCGCAAAGATTCATTCTTTTTGCGATCATTTTTAGACTCTTTAGACATGAAAATATCGATGCGTTTACTCATTTGGACTCATTAAAAAATTAGATGGGGAAAGTTGACAATACAACTGTATTCCGTATTTGAAAGCGTGGTTTGGCAGCGATCGTTCCCTTGAACATGGCACTCCCATAGATAAACCTTCATTTTGATATCCTCTCAATATGAACCCTACCAACCTATGAGTTTTTAGCCTAGTGATGTTTGGTTAAAACCGTTGTCGTGCCTTCTATTGTTCAAGGGTCCCCATTTGTTTCCTCTATCAACCGATCCTACATATCCTTTCATCAATCCCTCTATTGTTTAGACCCAAAAGCTCACAAGATTCCTCAAAAAACAAAATCATTCTTGTCCAGTTTCGTGTCGACTGATGTAGGACATGTCATTGGCTACGTTTTGATAGGTTTCTTCCTATCGACTTCAACACTCTATCTAGGAAGATAACCTAGAAACACATTCAGTGCCTTGCTACTTGTAGAGATTAGTGGCAGGTTACCTTGTGCTTGATCACGGGTTTTCATTATTGGCTCCTAGTTAAGCAATTCTACGAGTGTTCAATGACAAAGAATTTTTACACTCGCTAGTTTGCATTGCGCATCTTGGAGACCATCACCATTATCAGTGGCCTTCCTCGCATCTATTAATGATATCCATTATTGACTAGTAATTAGATGATTTTTAGCATGTTTGAAGTCAACACATCTTATCACATGTACTGATCTATGTTGTTCGGTGAAGCAGGAATCAAGACCTTGGGTAGAGGCTTGCATCATTCAGCCTTGTTTCCTCTCCCAACCCGCAGATACTGTTCTTTGGAGACAACTAATTCAGGATGATCTATTATGACACTGGATGCACCTTGTGCCATATTGGCAGCCAGTCTTGTTATATCTCAGATGAGAAAATTACTCTGACATAGCTACTAAGCATGGGAATTCTCGACTCAAGACATGATTTTAATAGTTTATATATTTGTATCTGTCTTGTATCAGGTTTTCCTTGCTGGCCGAAACTTCTCTCTCTCTATCTACAAAGATTTTGATGGAAAATTATAGTGTTTTTCATAAATTATTTCAGCCATCATCTCTGCCTCTAATGTCATACTTTAGGGGGCATCTGTTATAGGAAAAATTGACCTCCTCATCAACTCAAAGGTGAAAGACAAGATCACTGAAGTGAAGATCACAATTGTAGGCCTAGAATCCACACTAACTCTCTATATACACTGTCCACCTGCTTTATAATGCTTGTTACCAAGCATAAACGAGTGTTAGTCACCCTACTAACTCATGTTGTTAGACAAGGGGGAGCGTTAGTGAACCTAAGGGATGTTCTGAAGCTCAAGCCAACGAATGTACTCATAAATATCTAGATATTAAATCCCTAAATTTGCTCAAGGAAACCAATGAAACTCCAAAAATAAAGATATTTGGAGAAATTCCATTCTGAGAATGAAGGCAAATGGGAAAAAGCTTGTAAATAGGGTAGGTTCATGGCTTTTACCCAATGAACTTGAGGAGGAGCTTGGTAGCCCTAATTTGATTGCTACATAAGCAGTGAGAGGGCCATTGCAAAGGGGGTAAGAGCATTTGGAAGGATAGCCCATAGAGCTATTGTGAACTGTCATATTCTTGAAGAAGCTAGTTGAAAGAGGGAGAGAGAGGGAAAGAAGGGGTAAGGAAGGCTAATACAACAGATGGTTGTAATCACTCTTCCATTCGGAATATAGACTGCAATTGTGTTCCCTACTCCAAAGTGTCAGTGATATTGTTCACTTATTTGTTCATTATGATGCCTGTCAAGATGAGTAGTTAAGTTATACACTAATACATGTTTTGGATTCTTACATTAGTTTTCAAGAGTGTATGCTGTGATTGGTTTGCCTTGTCCTTTGTGCAGGAATTGTCTTGGAGCCAGCCTTGAAAGAGTTCTTTTTTCCACGTAGAGATCCCCAAGAAAATCTAGAAGGAACCGAAGGTGATCTTCTTTCCATACCTTGTCAATTTATGTTTGATAGATGAACATGTGTGTAACTTGGTAGCTTTTGTAGATAATCTTACAGTCTATCGAAGGTCTCGGGAAGACCTTTGAGAGTAGTTTTTATCCCATGCATTTTACCCCATAGCACTTGTGACGAGTCACTTCTTGTCGACATTAGCTCATTATCCAAGAAGTTATCTTATAAACACCCTTTTAGTGCTTTGAAGCTTGCATACATCAGTGGTAAGTTTCTCTCTTCCGACGACAGGTTGACATCAATGGCCTTCAATCGAAAGATTTTTTGCATGGTGTTCGAAATCGAATCATCTATTCACACCACACGAAATGTATTGTAGTACCTTGAGGATCATCATCATTATCGGTGATGCCTCTCACATCTGTTAACAACTTGCATCATTGGCTGGTAATCAGATGATATCTCTCCACGTTCAACCTCAGAACATCTTTTCACATGGTTTGACTTGTACATTGAGTGAAGATTGAACAAGTTTGAAGACCCCGGATCTAGTTTCATTCATCCGAGCTGCGATATACTCAGGAGCACAAAAATGTCAAATGTACAAAGGCCTTACACAGATGGTCATCCTAATCATGGATTACAAGTCTATATCTACAGACGACTGTCTAATCTGTCTACATGTAATGAAAGTTTACAAGCCGAGCATGGGAATGCCTCCCTCAGATAATTCATGAGAAAATCATATTATCATGATTTATTGTATTGTAATTGAAGTAGGTCACCTTCCATTTTCAAACTTTCTATCCCCGTGATAAAGCATTTCACCCGTCATGAACATTTATGACCTCATGCTTTAGGGGCAACAGTTATAGACATATTTGGGCACATCAACCCCAAACTCACATGTCGATGATATTAGGGTTCATCAACCCCTAAAATAGTTGTTTTATGTCCTAAAGGAACTTAGTCATCTGAATACCTCATTCCCCAAAAGGTTCCATCTCAAAAATCATCCAGAAAGTGCCTAAAATGAATCATTGCTGAAAGCCTTGTGTTAGGGTTCTATGCATCTCAGGTGCTACACTATCAAAGTGAGATGCATCATAGTTTTGCCCTCTAGAAGGTGTGATTGGCGAGATAGGACAAAATTTCTAAAGAGTTTGAGAGTTGGCTACTCATGGAAACTTCTAGAAACTTCTTCTATTCCACCTACCCCTCTGAGTTCGACCAAGGATGACTATGGGAACTAGGAAACCATCTCCAATTCCCCTCTTTCATGGAATAAATTCCTAAATATAGAAAGGCATTCATCATCCCCATTGATGATTCAAACCCCTACACTCATCTATAAAATGGTCTCTCATCCAAGAGATCAAGAGGCTGAATTATTCTGAGTTGTAAGGAAGTGCTGCTAGTTTCAGTATTGAGGTGAGAGCATTGTGTTATTGTTGGTGTGTTCTTGTTGGTTCATGAGGTGAAGAAGGCTTGAAGTTGGGAGGATGGTGCTGGATCAGAGTTCTTATGGGTTGTAATTCTCCTTGTTATCAATAAAGTTCTTCAAGATTTTTCCCAATTGTTTGTGTTAACTATAAATGCATTCATTTTTTCATTATATTTCTGATTTTATGATGCTTATGCTATGATGAATCATTATGCTTTGATAGGTCCTTGTTTCTGTAGATGTATAGGTACTCTCCAAGCATGTTAAGTGCGCAGAGGAGTTACGAGATTAGCGAAATGAGAGGGACATCAAGTGAGGAATCAAGAGAAAGTTACAGGTTGGTCTTTCATAATCTTTCTCTTATCTATCAGTCATAGGAAAGATATTGAATTGCTTTGATTGTTGTTTCTAGGTTAGCTACTAGACCTAGAGGGCTAGCATTTCTTAGAAATACTAGTTTTCCCAAAAACATAGATATTTTGAAGTAGGCATATTGTCTACTAACGAATATTCTGTAATTTGCCTCCACCATCCTTATAGAGATTATGGTGTAGAGTTGCAACCACTCATGAAGTTTTAATCAAAATCATAAGACACAAGCCTACTCTACTACTCTCTGGAAGTTAATTCACAATTTCAACCAAAATTTCATACATGCAATAAGGAATAACACACATGCACACAAATTTTTTTCTAAGGAAAACAATATGCTAAAAACCCCAATGTTCGTTTGCAATAATATGATCAATACAAATGTATTGCAATTTATTTTCTCAACGGAGCACAACCTACAAGTGAATAACCTGTCTCTCTCCTTGGTAAGAAGATCTAAGCTATACTTAGTAAATTTCTACCTCTGCATGAGCCCATATTTCCTTGCACAATTCCTTGAGAAATTAGGCCCCTATTATTTAGGAATTTTTACAAAATGGATTGCGAAATTCCCAAGGTTGATCATTTGACTATATGCAACACTTGTATACTCAAGGCTAGTCTACAGTTGATGTTACACTGCCTTGGAATGTCCACCACATATAGGGAACTTGAATTCTCCATGCATTATCTATTTTGGGTTGATTGATTAGTTAACTAGATGACCACTGAGTTTGACTGATGTCCCACTACACAATTGGCCTTCCACTAGTTCCTCAGGCAATTGGAACTAGTTTAACTGAAAACAACTTGAGATAATTGAATTTGATTGCTACAAATTAACAATCATGCATGCTTAAATGAACTCTAACTCCTCCAACTCGAATGTACTATGTCAACTAGGTGACGTAAGCCATGTCACACAAGTTAACTGCATCCAAGTTGTCTGTTGATGTGGAAATTCAATTTTTCTCAATTTAATAAAGGAAAAATCAAATTGAGAATTTCTTGCTACAATTTTTAAGACTCCCTCTTTGCAAGAAAGGGATTATCAACCACCCCTATCCTACACCTAAGGAATTCGAGCTTCCCTCTTGACAAAGCTTTTTTCTAAATGTCAACATCTTACTCCTCTATCATAATGGAGTGTAGAACCATCATCTGCCTCTAGACACAGTCTCCTAAATGGTGATATTGGATATCAATATGCTTGGATTGATCATGAAATATAGGATTCTCAGAGAGATTGATGCAACTATGATTATCACAATTGGATCCATCATCTGACCAAATAGTCCATCAAGTATCTTTCTCATCCATATTGCCTCACATGTTTCTTGACTTGCAGCCATGTATTATGCTTCTGTCTAGCTGAGGACCACAGATCTTTGCTTCCTATCATACCAAGAAACAACTACAAAACCAACACTAAAAATTACACTTGATGTACTCTTTCGTTCTAATGGACTTCGTGCCCAACCTGTATCTATGAAGCCACACAACTTCACTCCCTCTACTTGTATATACCATAGTCCAAACTGGGTAGTGCCTATGAGGTACCGTAAAACATGCTTAGTTTCCTTCCAAAATAGTTTTGTTGATCTAACCATAGCGTGTCTTAGGTTGTTGATTGCACATCACATATCTAGTCATGTGTTCACAGGATACATGAGTGGACCCACTAGCTGTCGATAAATGGTAGTATCCACTTCACCTGAAGTGGCATCCTCCTTCCTATAGTTGTTCATTAGAGGTGTTTCCATGGGTTTAGAACTTTCCATGCGGAACCTCTGTAGTATCTCATTCTCATACTTCCCTTGAGAGAAAAATAATTACCCATCACCTTGTCATACTTCCAACTCGAGAAAGTAGTGCATGAGATCCATGTCCTTCATTTAAAGTTCCCTTGCAAGGTCCTCCTTGCAAGATATGATCAACTTCATCACTAGTTAAAATAAAATTATCAATATATAAGACAATAATAACAAATTTACCTTCTATCCATATGTGATGAGGTTTACATCTCATTCACTTATGGTGAAGCCCAAACCTGTGAGATAACTATTGATCTTGGTGTACCAAGCACGAGGTGCTTGCTTGATATCATATAGTGCTCACTTGAGTCTGCACACGAGACTCTTGATCAAATGTCTCAAAACCTTTTTGTTACTCTGTGTACACCTCCTCCTTAATAACCCCATTCAGAAATGTTGTTTTTACACCCAACTGGTGGATATTCCACCCCATCTGTGTAGCGAGACCAAGAATTGATCTAATGGATGAGTACCTTACTACAAGAGAAAATGTCTCCTCATAGTCAATTCCCTCAACTTGAGAGTACCCCTTGGCCACAAATCTAGCCTTATACTTCCCTATTATTTCCTTTGTTGCCTGCTTCACCTTGAATATCCATCTCAAACCCATTATTGATTTATATGTTGTTCTTGGGATCTTTTCCCAAACATGGTTCTTTGTAATGGATTCATATTCCTCCACCATTGCATCAACCCATATAGGTTTCTCTATTTATTCCTCAAAATAGGATGGCTCAATATCTATAAGCTCAGTCATAAGAGCCATGTCGCTAGTGTACCTCTCAGGTGACCTCCTTTGCTTACGCAAATTTGAAGGATATCCCACATTCTCCCTCACATCCTGCACATGTCTATCAACTTCCTTAGTTCCTTTTCTGCCTTCTCTAGAGGTTTTTCTTTAGTGAATGTCTCCACTCTCTGCTCCACAATTTATGGTTTCTCTACAACTTCCCGAGGTCCCACTTTTTGAGCTAAAATCTTACCTTTTGGTGGTATCTAAAGCTCCCTCTCAAGAGAGCACCACATAGATTTATCCTCATCAAAATTTGCATCCCTTCACACAACTATCATTATGAGTGATGGCAAGTACAAATGTTAGTTGTGGGGAGTTTTTGTGTAACCCATAAATGCCCTTAATTTCGTTGTTGACTAAAGCTTATTCCTTGATTCTTTGGAGACATGGCAGTAAACAGAGGCTCCAAAAATCTTGAAGTGTTACACATCTGGCTTTCTTCCCGAGAAAGCCCCCTCCATTGTAATATCATGTGAGGAATCCAATGAGAACTTTAGTTCTACAAACAAACTAGTTGTATTGCATGCCTCAACCCACAAATGCACAGGTAGGCCTTGGTAATACAACATCACCCTTGTTGCACCCAAAATGCTATGGATATTTCTCTCAACCACCCTAGTCTGATGTGGGTTGTGGGGTGTTGTCAACTCTCATCAAATGCCTTCTTTCACACATAAATTTTTAAATTCAATCAAGACATACTCACCTCTGTTATTGCTCCAGAGAGCCTTCACCTTCCTGCTGGTTTCTTTCTCAAACAATGCCTTGAATTCTATGAACTTGGAGAATGTCCCATCTTTCTTCCGCATGAAGAGATCTAACACTTATGTGAGAAGTCATCAATAAAAGGGAAAAATATTTGTGTCAGGTAGTGGAGGCTATAAAGAAAGGCCCACAGACATCAAAGTGGATCCTTTCTTGGACTGCATGTGCTTTGTTGTCCCGATCATGAAATGCAGATTTTATTTACTTCCACAATGTACATCCTTTGCATACATCTTCCCACTCAAGTGTTCCTTTAGGGAGGCTAGTGGATATTTCTTGTATAATATTCAAGGTGCCATGATGCAAATGGCCAAGGCTTATGTGCTAAAGTTCACCTACATCATGGCCCTGCACTTTCTCTTCCTTAGTTTTTAATGCAACACAATCTTCCACACCTAACTTATATAGATTCTTCACAAAAACCTTGATCTTCTTCACCTGTCTTGTGGCTATGTGTCTCAGGAATGTTTTCCCTTTGTTGAAGATCACATCATAACCATGGTCTTCCAAAACTACAATAGAGACGAGATTTTTCTTTAGGCCTAGAACAAACATGACACCCTTGATCCTGAGAGGGGAGCGTGACTCCCTCTGAAAGTCGACTGTACAAATACTGGTCATGTTGTAGATTCCGTCGTCCCCTAGATTGATGTGCATATGGAGATCTTTCTCCCCCAAGTCACTAAAAAGTCTCTACACCTTGTCATGTGGAACAATGCAGCTGAGTCGTAGTACCACACGTTCCCCATCACTATGTTGGACATGCATGCAATAGGGGTAAATTCAAGGTCGAACTATGAATCCAAGGCTTCACCCGCTGCTCCTCCTAAGGTCTTCTCACTTGCCTCATTCTATGGGCACTTTGTGGCATAGTGCTCGTATTCGTGACAATGGAAGCATTTAATTTTTGATAAATCTTTCTTCTTTCTCCCTTGGTTGGATTATGGTTTGGTTTGAGATTTCGTCCCCTTTTCCCTTCTTTCCCTTTCCAACCAGTGCAAATTTTTCTTCATCCTTGCCCTTGGATGAGGTCCCATCTCTAGTATTCTGCCTTATTTCCTCTTGTAGCAAATCGTACCATAAGTGTTCCCAACTTGGTAGTTTCTTCCTCCCATTCACTTAATCTTGATAGGTATGCCAACTCTTGGGAAGGTCCAGAAGGGATATTATTACCAAGTCATCCTTTGAAAGAGTAACACCAACTCCTGCAAGTTCATCATGAACTTGTGTGAACCTCCTCAGATATTGAAGGGTAAAGTCATTCTTCTACATCTTGATATTCTAAATTTTATCCTTGAGCACCAAATTTTTGTGGTCACTACTATTCTAGAATAGATTTGTGAGTGCCTACCACATTCCATAAGGATTTTCTTTCCCATGGAGATTGTTGACAATGTGGTATCATACTCCCTCCAATATTATTATCCACACCTTGGCTACAACTTTCTTCCACTGAGCAAGGTTTGGGGCATCATATTCTGCTAGTTTTGTAACATCTCTCTTGATGTATTCTAGCAATCCATTATCATCGAATACCTCCTCCATGCGATCCTTCCAGGTAATGAAATTAGAGTTTCCTTCCAAGGAATATGCTAGCCTGAGCCCGTTGAAGGTCATATTTTCAGTTCTTAAGAGATGTTGCTACACTGAACTACAAATTCGAACCTTCTGTTGTACCTCTGAGATAGTAGTAGGTCAAGATACCAATGTCAGAGCATCTAAAATAATTGTTTTGGGGGTTTTTGGTTTTAGTTTTGGAAGCCCAATGAAAGAAGACAGATGTAGAATTAATGAAATTAATCCTTTGGGGTGTATTAATACTTCAGCAAAGGGCTGCTATAAAGCATTAAGCAATGATATAGATCAAAATAGTGGTGAGTAGAAGACAACAAAAAATATGATTATCATAGTTTCTAGACTGTGAAACAGAACAATCATAAGTTGAAAACCTTCTGAACTACATTCAAAAGATTCCAGACAGTATACTTAAGCTTACACAAGTTGCTAATGATTTATTGATTAGAGAGGATTAGCTAAACAAACAGTTGCATTAATCCATTCTCTTAATAAATGATCACTTCAGGAGCTTATATGAATCAATTGAAACTCTAACTGTTCCTACCTAGATATCTCTGTAAGTCATAAGCATATGAAGAAATAACACAATGATTGAAAACTGGAAAAACCTACAGGATAACAAAACTGTGCAAGACCATATTCAAAATCCTTTTCTTTGTATTGAGGTTCCAGAATGACCGATTACATCAAATGTACAGCAAAAGCTTCATTCAAATGTGGCTTCCAAGTTCAAAATAGTATAAACAGTCAAAGACTTTTACAAGTAGTGAGCTATGAATCTCGAACTCCGAACGCTTTTCAACTCTATAAAAGAGTTAATTATACAATAATAAACGTAAGAAATATCCTAGAACTGATTAAGATTTATTATAGGAAAGGAAAAGATCTTCATGTAAGAAGATAGGGGCAGCTGTTTGAACTGCTTCTTCCCGTTCCCATTATTCAGGCTGTGTTCGCTTTGTTTGACTGATATTTTGCCCTTTTGGCTGCTTTGTTGTTTGTATCCTCTGTGCTCGCATATTTCTTCATTTTAATCTTCCATCTGACTTCTTTAAACTCTATAACTCTCTTTTGACCTGGCTGAGTGACCTATACTGCTCTCCTTTTAACACTTACTATGCATTCAAGTTTTTATTGTGTTTTTCAACAGTAAACCACTCACATTTGTCTTCCAACTATTTATCAGGCTATTTGTTTATAAGCTTGAAACAACAGTCTTCCCTGCAAAACATAGAACTAATTGAGAAAAACAGAGGTGACAAAGGAGGTCTTCAATGGATTTTTTAAGATTTCAAAGGATATCGCAAGGAGTCTGCGGCATATCGGAGGTGAAAACATGTTTTAATGGCCACAAAAGCATTTTTGGGGCTGTGCTGTATAAAACAGGGAAATGGAGAAAAATGGCGTTAAAATGTGTTTAATGGAAAAAACAGTCTTCTTTTACATTATCGGGAAAAGGTGAACAGTGCGAGAGAGGGAGTATTGAGGGATTAAATATGGTGGGAATCATTTAATCATGGTCAAAATGTGATTATCAGCTTAAATGAAGGTTTTGTGTTATTTCTGCATTTAAATCGAAAGAATGATTTAACACAGAAAATCGTCGGAAAACACAATATGAGGACTTGAAATTTTATTAATTCTGGTGGATAATGGCATTGGGTCCAGGTCTTATATCGTAGATCGCAATCAGAGTTAGGTGGGAAGCAGGCCTATCACAAAGGCATGTGATAAGGCTGGATGTGATATGGCGGTGAACCACAATATATATATGGTCAGGTCCAGGCTCCTATCGGATGTCAGAAATCGTAGTGGCGGTAGGTATATGTAATGAATGACACTGTGATAGAGGGATGGATGCGATGTGGCATTATATTATGATATATATATCAGTGTCGGGTCCATATCCCATCATGATCGAAGATAGCAATGGGCAAAGGTTTATGGTATAGCAGGAGGCTACGATGAGGTGGATGTGATATGTTATGAAATATGACATATAACTGGTCACGTCTAGACTTCCCTTCATATATCGCAATCAAGGTTCACAATGTGGGGAGGTTAATTTATATAAAGGACTTTAAACCCTCCAATATTGTGATGCGATATTTAGATAAAATACATAGTTTTTTAATAAAACTATAGTATATCGATGTTTAAAGGGTTGCAGATCCTGTCGAAGAGATATTTTTGAAATATTTAGTTTGATAACAAAACTAAGGGTTTCAAATATTTTAAATAAAGGAGCTATATTATACGGGAAAGGGAAAATATTAAGGATTTAATACTATATGTTAGTGTTAATATGAGATATAGCAGAGATGAGGAATAACACTAAGTAAAATGCCTTTTTGGTTTATTTGCTTTTAATATATGCATTAATACTTAGGGAAAGCATCTATGTATGGGTTTTTAGGGTAAAAGGGGATTTAAATGGTAAAAAGGGTTTTTACATAGTAAAAGGGGATTTTGATGGTAAGAAAGGGATTCTGTATGGGATCTTTACTTTTCTTAGGTAGAAAAGAATTTTACCTTAGGAAAAGGGATTTTTAATGGAAAATGAATGAATATGGATATATGAAGGTAGGAAGGCGAAATTAGTGAATATAGGGATGAACGGGGATGAATGGGAAGTTAATTAATTGATCAGGTAGACCTTCATTTTCCTTGTGTAATTGCCTCATGAGCATAGAAACATGATAAATGTGCATTCTGTCCAATCAAACATTAAACTCCTACAACTTTTCTCTACTTAGCCTTTGCCTACCCTATTATTTTTTCTTCACTTAATGGGTGCATTTAAGCTAGAAAACCCTTATCCTTTCTTCTTATTTAACAAAACCAAACTATTTAAATCTACCCTTATAACCTCCAAGGGCTCAGATTAAACTGATGAGCACCTTATTATTCTTTACCTAACGGATGATCTACCAACATTAAACAGTTGGGATAGATCTTTATTCTCTAACTATAACATCAAATTTAAAGCATGAAGGAGTCAAGATTAAATTGTTGGACTGTCATGAGTTGTGGCATTTAAAACAAGCTACAAACAACCATTATTTGCAAAAACAAAGTAGTGGGATTTAGACTTGCTCACTTTCAGAGTTTATTTGTTTTCTTTCTACCTAACATTTTCATTTTGCCTTGATTTTTTTAGAGTAGCTAACCTAACATTTTCTTTGATATGGACATCATCATCAATAATTTTTTTTTTTTAACTAACATTTTATTCACTATTGTTATGTCCATATCCTAACTTAACATTTGTGGAAATATTCTATCTAATCAAAACTAAAAAATGCTACGACATTGGCTCCATCTGGGGATTGCTTTCTCCTGTAGAATGCAGGTAACCTACAGATTATGTGCCTTATACTCAGGCTATGGAGTCCTTGCTATAAGAAAATCACACTAACATATTGGAAAGGAAAAGAAAATCAGAGTATTTACAATGAAAACTATTTCAACTTCTTAGTACTAAATGTAATGTTTGAGAAACCTTCCATTTATAGGATAAGTGGAATATTTCCCTTCAAGATTCTGTAGCAAAAAATTGTTGTGACCCTTTACTTCAGCAATTGCTAAATGTCCAAACTAAAGATTGTCTACTTTGCCATGCTTTCCTTTCTCTTCTCTCCTGGCATCCGAACTTAGAACTAGATCACCTTCCTTAAAGTCCCTATCCCTAGCTCTTCTATCAAACAATACCTTCGTCTTATTCTAATATTTTTGCAATTTATATTGAACTCCATATTTGTTTTCATTAAACTAAAAAATCTAATTAATTCTTCGTGATAAATCATCGGGTTCATCTGTTGCATCTTGCAGAAATTTTAAAACAAGGAAAGCCAAATTGGTAGGGGAAATTGCATCTTTCCCATAGACTAACTGAAATGGAGATTTTCTTGTTGACCTCTTTGGAGTAATCCTATTTTCCCATACTGCATAAATCAAATGTGAATCCCAGCTCTTCTTATGATCAGCTAGTGTCTTTTTGATTACCTTCAAACCAAACTCTTGTTTGATGATTTTGCAAGGCCATTATCCTGAGGGTAATACGGAGTTGAATGATGTAACAAAATCTTATATTTTTGGAAAAAATCCATCATTCCAACACTAGAAAAAGTTGTTGCATTATCAGTTACAATTTGAGTTGGGCAACCAAATCTAGACAAGATATTCTCCTGAATAAACTTAATTACTACTGCATTAGTAGCATTTCTGACTGGAATTGCTTCCAGCCATTTAGTAAAGTAATCTGTTGTAGTGAGGATCCATCTATGCTGATTACTTGAAGTGCTATAAATCTTTGCATTAAAATCTAATCCCCATTGAGAAAAAGGTGTTGAAACTATTGATGGAACAAGTGGAAGAGATGCTAATTTATGTTTTCCAGCAAACATTTGGAAAGGAACATAACCTCTTACCTTTGCCCCTACTTGTAAAAAAATGTGGGCCAATAAAATCCTTTGCTCAGAATCTTGTATGATGTTGCTTTCCCAGCATAATGTCCTCCACAAAATCCTATATGAAATTGATCAATGATGCCTTCAGTTTCTGATTCTGTTAAACATAATAACAAAATGTTAAGTAGATCTTTCAATTATAAATTTGTATTAATAATGCAATACTTGACTGATATTAACTTGAGTGTTTTACACTGGGTTTTGGAGAATGATGCTGGACATTCAAAATTGATCAAGAAATTTACAATATCTTGATACTAGTTTGACAACAAGAATTTTTCATCAATGTGTATAGGACTGATCTGCTCTGAAGGTGAAGGTTCTTGTGGATTCTTCCCTTGTATTTCTAAAGCAGAATTGATTCGAGGTACTTTGCAGTTAGATTCAGCTAGAAGCTTAGCTAATCCTTTACCTTTTACTAGCTTGGTAGTCTTGATAGTTAGATCAAACTCCAGAATTTGAGTGATCCATCTACCTCTTTTCCAATTAGTATATGGTTGTGTTAAAACAATTTCGACAACACTATTTGGGATGTAAGCAGTAATAGGTGAGTGTAATACATACATTCTTAAAGATTCCATGGCTTGAATAAGGGCATAGGCTTGCTTCTTAATGATGTCATACTTCAGCTCAACATCTCTCATAACTTTGCTGAAAAAGGCTATGGGTTGGTCATGGAGATCTTCGTTTTTTTGTAAAAGAACAACAACAAGGGTTTTTTCATAGGCAAACGAGAAAATACTAAATGACTTAGTATAATCAGGGATGGCTAAAGTGGGAGCTTCAGAGATAGCTCTTTTTAATTTCTCAAATGCATGCCTAAAAGAGGAAGTCCATTTCACTTCATGATCCTTTCGAAGCATGTCTGTTATATCTTTCACTATCTCTGCATAATTTGGAATAAATCACCTTAGAGAATTAATATTGCCTAGAAAATCTTGAATCTCCTTTTTGTTTCTAGGCAAGGTCAATCTTTCTATGCTAGATACTCATTTGGGATCAATTACTATTCCTTCTTTTGAAATTATATGGCCTAACAATTTTCCTTCTTTAACAACAACATCTATGATAGCAGAGAAAGATGAAGAAAGGAAAGCTCTATTAAAAGAACAAGATGACAAGAATTAGTATGGTTCTTCTTATGATCTTTAATCTAAATCTAAGATTGCTTTTAAGTATGTAGATATTGAAAGTGAGGAAGAGGAAATAAAACTTGAGGAAATTGCAAGCATTAAATACAAATATAAGTCCCAAAACATTGCAACAATGTTGAATAAAAAGAATTTTAGCTCGCAATCAAGATCAAGAAAAATGGAGAAGTTCTACCACTATCTTATGGCAAGAAAGGGGAACATGAAACTGCACCAGTAAATGAACAAGATGGATCATTTAGTAAGAAGGAAAAAATGAAAGAAGTGTTACCAATTTTTTTATCTACTTTTGTAAGCCTAGCTTAGACTCAGACCAATATGCAAGTTAAAATATAGGTTTTGAATAAGGGGAGTTGTCACAATATTTGTTAGGAAACCAGATCAAAGAAAGATAAAAAGATAGATCAACACCTTAGAATTCAGCCTCTTCGAAGGGGCAACCTCCTTTACAATACACAAATGAACAATTTTTGGATGATTCAAATGACAAAACCTCCTTTCTATATATAGAAATCTATGTGGACACAATATAACCAAGCTGGACTAACAATAATAATATAAAGGTGCAAAAATAACAATAGTGGGATTCTATGGGCCACAATAATAACAGTATATGGACAATATCGACACAACAATAACAATAAGGGATACAATGACAATAGTAATGGGGGAATCACTAGTATTATAGGGAACTAACATGCCCCTACTTCAAAAAGGTGTTGTCCTCAACGCTCGAGTAGTTATGGGTGCTTCTCTATAAAATTCTCATCCTTCCATGTGGAATCTTTAGCAGGTAGGTTCTTCCACTTGATGAGATATTCTGAAATTGGTCGATTTCGTAGCTGTCGAGTTCTTGTTTTTTTGACTGCTTTAGGTTCCAATATGATTTGTCCTTCCTCGTCAAGTTCTAGAAATATTGTTTGAACTGGAATCTTGTCACCTATAACCTTATTTAAGCATGAAACATGGAAAATTGGGTGCACTTGGGAAGCTACATGAAGTTCCAAATTGTATGTCATAGTACCTATCTTTTGCAACACCTTGTACGGACCAGAATACTTTGGTGATAACTTATTATCCTTCTTAGCTTGCTTGAGGGACATTTTTTTATATGGTTGTAGCCGTAGGAATACCCAATCACCTACATGAAAACTTCTTTTGTTGCGATGTTGATCTGCCTACTATTTCATTCTATTATGCGCCAAGGAAAGGTTATCCTTTAAGAGTTAGAGAACTTTTTGTTGATGCTCGATGTGATGGATGGTGGATGATATCCATAAAGTGCCATAAATGGGGTCATTTTTGTTGCAGTAAGGAAGGAAGTGTTATACCAGCATTCAGCCAAAGGAACCCATTTGACCCATTGCGTTTGTTTATCAAATAAAAAGAAATGAAGATATCCTTCCAGAATTTTGTTTACTATCTCAGTTTTCCCATCAGATTGAGGATGATAAGATGAGCTATGAGCTAACTGAGTCCCAAGACAAGAAAATAATTATGTACAAACATTTCTAGTGAAAATGGGATCTCTGTCGCTTACAATAATCTTTGGGTTTCCATGTAGATTTTGATTTGTTTCCATAAATTCAATAGGAACTATGCTCGCTTTAAATGGATGATATAATGCACAAAAGTTTGCATGCTTTGTTAGTTTGTCAACTACCACCATGATAACACTCTTTCCTTCAAACTTGGGTAAACTTGTGATAGAATCCATTGAAACCTCTTCCCAACGTTGGCTTGGAATGGATAAGGGTTGTAATGGTCTTGGGGTCTTAATTGTCTCAACTTTATTTTGTTGGAAAACCAAACATTCCACCACAAACTTTTAAATATCCAATTTAAGGCCATCCTAAAAAAAATCCTTCTCATAAATAGATTTGTGTAAATACTTTTCTTTGATTGGATGACTTTCGAAAGCAATGGGTCTTTGTTCTTGCATTAAAACAACACCAATTCCATTTCCTGAGGCATCACATTCCACAATAAAGGTTTTTGTGAAGTTCGTTGTACCTAAGACTAGTGCTTGGCACATTGCCTCTTTAAGATGTTCAAAGGCCTTCGTTGCTTCTCGAGTCCATTAGAATGCATCTTTATTCAATAATGTTGTTAGAGGTCCTACTATTCTCCCATAATTCTTAACAAACTTTGAATAATACCCTGTTAACCCGAGAAGTCCTCGTAGATGATTTATGGATTTGGGGATTTTACATTTGTTAATGGTTTTAATTTTGCTAGGGTCTACCTTAACACCTTCATGAGATATAATATGACCCAGATATTCAACCTCTTGTATTCCAAAGAAACATTTGGACATTTTTCCATATAATTGTTTCCCCTCCAATAGTTTGAGCGCCATGTCAACATGTTGGACATGATCCTTCCAAGAGTTGCTATAGATTAGTATATCATCAAAAAATACTAACAAAAATTTTCTAAAGAAGGTTTTGAAAATGGAATTTACCAAACCTTTAAATGTAGAAGATGCATTATTAAGGCCAAAAGGCATGACCAAAAATTCACAATGACCTTCATGAGTTCTAAATGTTGTTTTTGGAATGTCTTCAGTCTTCAATCTGATTTGATGATATCCTGAATGAAGATCCAACTTGCTGAAGTAAATTGATCCATGCAATTCATCCAATAATTCATCAATGACATGAATAGAAAAGTTATCTTTAATAGTGAGCTTGTTGAGCTCCCTATAATCTAGACACATGCACCATGATCCATCCTTCTTTTGAACCAATACTACTGGAGTAGAGAAATAACTTTGACTAGGATGAATTATACTAGCCTCTAGCATTTCTGCAACCATACGTTCAATTTCACTCTTTTGGACATAGGGATATCTATAAGGCCTCATGTTTGGAGAAACACTTCCTGGAATCAAATTGCTAGCATGATCATTATCACGAGTAGGTGGGAGGCCGTTGGGAGTCTTAAATACCTTGGAATGATTGTCCAAGACTTTTTGGAGATCTAGAGAAATGGATGATTTCGATGTGGGAACCTCTAGTGAGCATAATTGTGCAATTATGCCTCATTGTTCTTTCTTTAGAATATTTTTCATTCCATTAGAGCTGATTATTTTTCCCGGTTTCCCTGCGATACCCCTTAATTCAATTTCCTTTCCTTTTGAAGACAATTTCATGAAGAGTTCTTGAAAATTAAAAGCTATTGTACCCAAAGATTATAGCCATTGGACTCCTAGTACAACATCAACACCACCCATTGGAATGGAAAGCATTGGGATATTCAATACATATTATCCCATGGATAGCTTGATATTGTGGCACTTTCCTCAGCAATTTATAATTCCTCCACTTGCAACCATCACTTGACACTCTAGTGCTGGATATAGGAAGCAATTCAATTCTTTGGCTATCTTATAATAAATAAAATTATGGGTACTTCCCAAATCAATCAACACTATTACCTTTTTCTTCTTGATATTCCCTTTTATCTTGATAGTTTCAAGAGTGGGAATTGTAGGCAATGCATTACAAGATATGGTTAGATTCATTTCTTCTTTTTCTAAGGTTTGTTCCTGGTGTATATCCTCTTCTGTTGATGTTTCTTATTCCTTTTCTTCCTCCTCTTCACAATCTATGTAAAATAATTTCTTCTCGGCACACTTATGACCTTTAGTGTATTTGCTATCACAAGCGTAACAAAGCCCTTTTGATCTTTTTTCTTCCAATTGTTGTGGTGTCAACCTTGTAGGTTATGGATAGCTAGGGGCAGCAACACATCCATCTTTATGACTGTGAGTTGTAGGCTTCCTTGTTGCCATAATTTTTCTTTCCATTTTTCTTGCCAACCTGAATGCCTTCTCCAATGAATCTGGTTCCTAGAGGTCAACCTCATGTTGGATGTTATCTTCTAAAGTCCATATGAGCATATCAATCCTATGATTCTCTGGAATATCTTTTGCCCTTATATTCAATTTTTGCAAGTCCTCAATGTGCTCCATCATTGAACCCTTTTGTTTGAGATTTATCAATTGGCTAAAAAAAGTGTTGGTTTTTGTATTCTCATAATGTGCTATCATTTCATCTGTAAAAATAGCCAAAGTGACAATTTGTTTACGATAGAAAAACCATCGACACCATACAAACTGATTTGGTTCCAAATATAAAGTTGCAATGCATACCTTTTTTGTGTTTTGCACATTATGGAGATCGAAAAATTGCTCCATCTATAGTATCCATGTTCTGGGATCCTTGCCATCAAAATTCCTCATATCAATCTTCGTAACACGGTGGTTCTTCGATCAAACATTAGAGTCTAAAATCATGATTAACATTTATTTTGTTCTCATCATGAGTTTCCTTGACTACCCGTTCGCCACTACTAAGCATTTCTTGTAGAAACTTTGCCAAATTTGTCTTCAAATCTTCCATGCCTATCTTCAAATGTGTCTTCAACTCTGTCTTCAAATCATCCATCTTAGTTTCCACGCCATCCATCTTAGCTTCCACGTCGTCCATCTTAGCTTCCACGCCATCCATCTTAACTTTTACGTCTTTCTTTAAACCATTCATCTTAGCTTCCACGTCATCCATCTTAGCTTCCACGCCATTCATCTTTGCTTCCACGCCATTCATCTTAGCTTCTACGCCTTTCTCTAAACCATTCATCTTAGTTCCACACCTTTCTTTAAACCATCCATCTTAGCTTCTACATCTTTCTCTAAATCATCCATCTTAGCTTCTGTTACCTTTTTTGTGAGTGACATTTGTTGTACTTGGTCTTGTAATTTTGATATATCATGTTGCATTTCCTCATGTTCTTCATGAGTCATGCTAGAGCTTTCAAGTTGCTTACTAGATGTTTCCATTTTCTTTCTCCAGGGAATCAATTACCGATAATAATGCTTCACTATGTCCTTTGAATTCCTTTGAACTAATTTTTCAAACCAAGCTTATGCAAAAATTGAAAAAAAACTACACACCTTTTTTTTCACTTTGTAGGAGCCTGATATTGAGTCTGATGTATTTCTGTAATTTCAACTTTTCAAGTTCTTAAATCGTGACCTACCGCAGCCCTCCATGTCCTCTTTCCGAATCCACCTGTCTGATCGAAATTGGATTCTCTAAGAAAGATTTATGCACAATCTCTCATGATGAACTGATTATATACCTTTTGAGAAGAGCAAAGTTGTATGAAGTGTGACGTGTCACTATTTTGACCTTTGGATCTAAAAATATATATACAAGAAACTACAATCTGTCCTCTTTCTGTAACTTCTTACGAAATTTCAATCTAATGCTCAGAGAGACAATTATGACGATTTTCCCATGTTGACCTATTTGGAATGTAATTAAGGGGTTTGCAAAAACCCTCACTTCCTTAGACTATATCTCCGAGAATATAGCAAGAGAGGATCTAAAATTTGGAGCCAAGGTTCAAGTTGATTTCTTCCCAAATGGGTTTTTGTTTTATCTTCTGAAACTTTCTGGTGAAAGAGTTATAGAGAAAATCCCACAATTACCTGTTTTAGCTTAAATTCTAGAGCTCGCAAAAACCCTAACTTCCTCAGATCATATCTCCAAAGATATAGTGAGAAATTTTTTGAAATTAGGAACCAAGGTTTAGTGTAGTTTCTTCTCAAAAGAGATTTTTTTTTTCGCTTCTGAAACATCGCAGAAAAACAGTTATAGTGAAAATGCCATTATTACCAATTTGGAGCAGTGAAACCCTAGAATCCAAAGCTCTGATACCAAATGTTAGGAACCTAGCTCACAAAAAGATAAAAAGATAGATCAACGCCTTAGAATTCAGCCTCTTCGAGGGGGAAACCGCCTTTACATTACACAAATGAACAATTCTTGGATGATTCAAATGAAAAAACCTCCATTCTATATATAGGAGTTTAAGGGAATATGATATAACCAAGCCGACCTAACAATAATAATATAAGGGCACAAAAATAACAATAGTGAGATTCTATGGGGCATAATAATAACAATATGGGAACGATAGGGGCACAACAATAACAATAAGGTATACAAGGACAATAGTAATGGGGGAATCACTAGTATTATAGGGACATAGCAATATTAATCACAATGGTACCAATAATTTTTCCCTAGTTGGCGGTAGATGATAGTCGGCTAGAGCCAATAACATATAAATTTCAGCCGGTTGAGATCACTATTGATTCTCCTGCTCATGCACGTATAAACAATGGTGTGAGTTAATGAAATAAACAAGCTCATGTGATGAGTCTTGATTTTTCTGTCAAGAGGATGGTACATTACAACACCTCTTCCATAATAAGCGAGAGAGCACCTCTATGTGCAATGAGAGTATGTGTTAATTCCAAATATTTTATTGCTAATTCAAAAATTTTGATTCCTCTAACGATTTGATAGATTCAAATTTAAAATAAATCTAATTAGGTAATTATTTGATATTACCTAAATCCATAATAAATTCCATGATGTATTATAAAATTATTATAATATTTAATAAAAAATTAAAAAAAATATAATGTGAATACAAAAATATAGATAACATAACAGTACGAAAATATAAATAAGAGGGTTTTATTCCAATGATTGCATGCATATTAACTTGATGTAAAACTTCCTTTATATAAATGAGGAAGTTAACAATATGATGACCCAGAAAATGGGCAAGTAGCACTAGCACCCTCCAAACCCTGCAACCAAATCTCTAATGAGCTCCAACAAATATAGAAGTCAAAATTCTTTAACATAAAGAAAAAAAATAAAAAAATAATAATACAAAATACAATTCTTTATTATAAAAACACTTCTGAAAAATGAAAACATAATTTTATAGACTATAGATAATATAACAATACAAAATATAGATAAGAGAATCTTTTTGCAATGACATAATGATAATTTTATTGCAATGACATAATGCTACAAAATATAAATCTATAGATAATATAATCGTAAAAAATATAGACGAGAGAGTTTTATCCCATTCAGAAAACAAAATGGGCGCCCTAGCCACCTATAGTTGTGAGATCCTTCGAGATACCCACTAACTATTAATACATTTAGTTAACTAGGTCAACCATATAAATAAATTAAATGATGTACTACCAATTTAACTATTAATATTTGCATAGGTTGACATTTTCAGTCATTGAACTCTTTGGAAAAAAAAATCAACTCTTTCGAATACTCATTTACTAACATATGTAATTGGGTTTGGAAAAAAGGTTATTTGTTTGAGACTTCCCTCCAATGGAGAAATGGCTTGCGGAAAGGCTGGGAATCCAGTCCCATCTGTTATTGTTAAAAGCGTACGTAACAACATTTACAATTTATGTTTATCAAAGCTAGTGGATTGATGCCACGAAACACACATAGTCTCAGAATCCAGTGCAACAATTCTAGTGAAATTCCCTTTTAGAGTGAGAGGCTTGTGTCTATTTGCACAACATGGATCTCAAGCGACGATGAGGAGGGTCGACGATGCTATGAAATGAATTAGATAGGGATATAACCGAATCAATGTGTTTTGAATTCATAGTCATGCGTAGACAATGGGGGTTTGATTCATACGGTTTTTCTTTCTGGGATCTCAACAATGCTAGATCCTTTATTCACACCAAGCTCTACTATTTCTTTGCTTCCTTCCTGTAGGTTTCAATTCAGATTGGGATGAGGGATTTACAAGGTATATAGATAAATGGCACCCGGACCTTATTCAGTTTACAGATTGAGGCATAGATAGGGAAGGGAGGGCATTGTGTTGGATTAAGGCATGGGACCTTCAGCTTCTTCCTCCAGATGTCTAGGTTGTGACTCAAGCCAGAAGGTATTACCCAAAAATTCGCATAGAGTTGATCATCCAGCTGACGTAGATGGGAGGTGGTCTTTTTCAAAAAATTTAATGGAACTCGAAGGAAAAACTCTTCGTATTTGGTGTGGTGTGGAGAGTAAATCTGGTTGAAGATCTAGAACGAAGAAAAATAGAAAACCATTGGAATAACACTTCCTCTTCAAAATTGGATTTATGAAGAGAAAATCTTATAGAACCTAGTGACATTGAAGGAATATACATTGTTCAGGAATCCACCATTATCTGAACTTTGAGGCTGCAAGATGGGGCACGAAAACTATTGAATCAACATCATATAAGTAATTTTGGTGCTCAAATCGTTCCCACATATGAACTAAATGAACATGCATTCACTAAGGACTAAAGAACGGTCTTGCTTTAGGTGTTGTAGTTGACCTTCTATGCACTCGGGTATTTAATTTACAATAAACAAATAATGAATAAGGTGAGATATAGATAATTTCTCAGTGTAGAAAGGCAAGGTATTAACCGAAGTGAATTATAACACTTTAATCAATTGCAATCTCAGAATATGATCTCACGAAGTCGAAGAAATTTAGTCACTCAATGAGAATGGCCTTAGTGAAGTGTTTAAAGATAAGAAAAAAAACGAACGAAATATAAGAAAAACTACAAAATATAAACTTTTTCAGTATCCGAAAAGACATATGCAGTAGGTATAGACATTCTTATCATTCCACTCTAGATATTTGCATATAGAGGTTATCATTAGTAAATATATTTTACGAAAGGTGTGCCTCATCACATGAAATAAAGTTAACAACATAATCTGTTTGCAGTTGCCAATAGAAAATGCTAATGATTAGTAATCAAAGACAAGGTTTCAATTAACAACGATCAACCAAGGTCATTTAGTGGTAGAGTCAATAATACATATATTTGAACTCCATAATTAAATATGAAAATTTCTAGATGTGGGCAAGCCTCTAACTAGTTTTTCCCAGAGAAAATTAGGACTAACAACAAATAAACAAAGCCTCTTCACAATGCGAAGATCATATGCACAGATGAAATTCAAAACTTTGTAACATGTACGGGCAGTTTAATAAATTAGAAAAGTTTGCACCTCCGTCAACAACACCCCCATAATGAGAAAAATGGTTTTAAATAATAGTTTGAAGGTAATTGTTTGGAAAGTGTCTAAAGTATAACTGATTCAAATTTAAATTTATAATTGGATTAAATAATTTCTAAATGGAATGACTATCCATGATGTCGCCTCGTGGCTTTGATGACTTGATTTTCTTCGCCAAGCCTGTAGGAGAGAATGAGTGAGCCCCATGCATCATGATAGTTGGTTCTTACGTGATAATGAGGGGATTTGTCCAAAATCATCTCGTTGTTCTGTCACCAATTGCATCGGTCGCATGGGGTGGACACCCTATGACGTGTAAGAGACATGATCCCTCATAGTATGTCATCTAAAATGTATCTTCAATATAGTGAATTTCTCCCACTCCACCGCAGACAACCACGTCACTATCTTACACTTCGTAATCACTATTACGAGTGGAGACATGATTTGATATTGTGCAACGACAACGTTCTGTGTGATTTTAATGATCCTCACCCGGATGATAAAATATCTAAAGAAGTCGTTTACCACTATATATGAAGAGACTTCCTCGTCACCATGCATAGCCAAACATCCCAGATCTCACTCTGTATTCTTCAATTTCTCCTAGAATCCTTCCCGAGACACCATCCAATTATCATTTTCTCATAATGAAGGCATGCCAAACTTGCCAAGATAATTCCAATAAGTTTGAAAATCATTCATTTCTTTCACGACCTTGCTGAATTCTTCTTGCACTACTATGATGGCTACTTGTGCCTCTCCTATGTCGGGAATTTCTGGTTATTCCAAACAAAATATAGTGGAAAAATCCTCTGTTACCACTGTTGGGAATTTTCTGATAAATTCCGAAACACAAAAAAAATATGAACAAAGAGTAATACTTTGTTTTAAGAATTTCATAATTCCAAAACAAAAGAACAAAGCATAAAATAATACTCTACTTTGCCACAGGATCAAAAACTGAACAAAATAATGCTCTGTTTTAATATAACTAAAACAGAAAAAATCGCTTCGCTGTAACTGGTGTTTCAGCAACGCAGTTTTTTTCAGTTGCTGTTCGTACTGTTACAACAACGTAAATTTTTTGAGTTGCTGTTCGTACTGTTACAGCAACGTAATTTTGACGTCAAGTCTATTTTTGACTTACGGTGTAACAGCAACGGTGATTTTTGACGTCAAGCCTATTTTTGACTTACGGTGTAACAGCAACGGTGATTTTTGACTTCAAGCCTATTTTTTACTTACGGTGTAACAGCAACACGCAAAAAGAAACTTCTATTTATAAACAATAAACTAACTGATAAAAATACGTCTTCCTCACATAGAGGGATCTTCACAACAGATTATGCTAAAGAGCATCTTCCTCTTGACAAAGGAATTACCACAGGAACGCTTCAGTTCCACAAACCAATTTTTCCACTATCTCAAAAAATTACAATTTCAACACTGCTGTGGGATACAAAAAAAAAACTCTGAATCTATTTCCCCTGTTTCTATTTCTCTAATTTCTACACTGCTCTGTCTGCATTTTATAGTGCAGGAAAGGGTCTAAGTTATCCATTACCGCTTTAACTTGCTGATGAAGTCTCTGTTGTACTCTGCTGCTCATAATGAACGAAATCTGATCTTTTGCTGTATTTCTAGAGTCGGTGGTGATGAAATCTATGGCTGATAAATGCTGCGTCGGCTCGAGGCTAGTTCTTTTCTCTGTCAGTCATTCTGCTCATTAGTACGGTTGTTGAAAAGTAATGGTATAGCACTCGATCTGATCTTCCTCCTTCGGGAACACAAGAATAATTAAAGAGTGAAAAGATAGTAATGGCGGTGACTTAAAAGATCGGGAATAAATGTGGGGCACCGGATCAGGACAAATAAGTAAAGTAGCTGCTGCTGTTCAACTGTTCACTGCAGTTGAAATTATAATTTCAACGCTCCCCTTTAATTTCAACTGTTGGGTTATCAGTCATACCGAGACGTTTTCTTAAAAACGCAAAACTTTTATGGTCCAATGGCTTTGTCAGAATATCCGCAACCTGTTCCTGAGTCCTGCAATGTTGTAAAATGATTTCTCCATTGTTCACCAATTCTCTAATGTAGTGAAACTTTGTGTCTATGTGTTTTGTTCTCTTCTGGAACACAGAGTTCTTGGATAATGCAATAGCTGAGCTATTGTCACAAAAAATAATTGTTGCTGTTGCCTGCTCTTGGCATAGACTTCTTAACATTCTCCTCATCCAAACCGCTTGACACACTGCTGCTGTAGCTGCCACATACTCTGCTTCTGCTGCAGACAATGCCACAATTGGCTGTTTCTTGAAAGCCCATGAAATGGCTCCTAAACCTATGTGAAAAACGTAACTAGATGTGCTTTTCCGGTCATCTACACTTCCAGCCCAATCACTATCGGTGTATCCAACTAAATCTGAATATTTTGAAACAGTATAAAATATGTCATACGCTTTTGTACCTTTAACATACCTCAGAATTCTCTTTGCTGCCTGCCAATGTGTTTCTTTGGGCCTCTCCATGAATCTGAAAATTAAACTAACATCATGCATTATGTCCGGCCTAGTTGTAGTTAAATACATAAGGCTGCCAACTATGCTCTTGTACATGCTAGGGTCAAAATCCTTGCTGTTGTCCTCTTTGCTGAGTTTTAATCCCATCACTGTGGGAGTGATTGCTGCCTTGCTGTCCTGCATGTTAAATCTGCTCAACACTTCATTTACATATTTTGCCTGCGAAATAAAAATTCCATTTTTATTTTGATCTACTTCTATTCCTAAGAAGTATCTCAGCAAACCCATGTCAATCATCTCAAATTCTTCTTTCATGACTGATTTGAAATTTTCAATGAGGTAGTCATCATTACCTATAAAAATCACATCATCAACATATAACATAACAATCAAAATTTTACAGTCCTTTTCTTTGATGTAAACGATGGGTTCTCCCTCACATTTCTCAAATCCGTTCTCCAGTAGATAGGAATCTATCCTACTGTACCATGCTCCTAGCACTTGCTTCAGCCCATAAAGAGCTATCTTCAATCTGCAAACTTTGTGCTCTTGGCCTTTCTTCTCATAGCCTAGAGGTTGCTCAATGTAAACCTCTTCCATTAACACTCCATTCAAGAATGCTGACTTCACGTCGATTTGGTAAACTTTCCATTTGTTTTGTGCTGCTATGGATAGCACTGCTCTCACGGTTTCCATTCTTGCAACTGGTGCTGTCATATGGTTGCTGCAACCAGAATCTAGAAAACCATATATCCTCACTGTTTGTTTCAGCCATATTACAAACTAACAACACATTATCTTGACTGATATTTTCTCTAGTGATATTTGCACTAGATCTGTTATCACTCAGGTTGTTCCCTTTGACTCCTAAGGGAATACGGCCAAGGTAACCACAGACCAATCTTTGGATCATAGGTCCTAGCCTAATAGGTCCTAGCCTACCTGCAATCAGAGAGGGCTCTCTCTTTAGGATTTAGCTTTGTTTTGATAAGGTTTTAGGCTAGATATAATGTACTGAATTTTGGTTAAAGTTTTGGTTGAATGATGTCCTCTAGCAGCTGATATGTGATCTTCAAGAGTTTTTGTCCTTTGGGCAATGGAGTCTGTGATTATGGGTTGTTTGAGGTACTGAGTAAGAGTGATGAAACTACAGGGCCATATAAATACTCATGAAACAAACTTCAATTTATAAAATATGAAATATTTCCAGCCAGTGACAGGCAACTAAGAATATTTCACTAAGCTAGTGATGTAGAGAAAGGAAATATCACTCAGGAGCAGATTTGAATTCCTGAACAGTATTTACTGTGAGAGATTTAGTATGAAGGTGAGCAACTAAGAATTATACATTCATAAATAATTCTGAAGAAAACATTCATAACAGCATAGATTGAGTTTAGGGTGTTCTATGAACAAATCCTGAACTATTCTTTTTCTATGCTATTAAACGTGTGAAATATAGAGCGTGAATGGCTTATGAAAGAACGAAATACATAACAAGAAGGTTCAGAAAACTTATTGTGACATGAAATAGCGTAGGAATCCTGTAGCAGCAAGCAATCACACCACAACACATCAAAACAACTCAGAACTTCAGAAATTCCATTAGCTCCCTGTATTAAAAGTCTGAAATTACAGCATAGCTCCTCTGGAAGAAAAATCAACAACCCCAATAAGTTTATGCGTGGGGATATATATACAATCGTTTTTACAAAATATCTTAACGCTGAGTCATTTGCTCAATAACTGTCTTCACCAACTTTCAAAAATAGTAGATACGAAAGTTATTGTTACTTTAAATGGACAATGAATGACTTTTCAGCTTTGTCAGAAATTCTTTGACTTTTGGAGGCCACTGAGTCGGTTGGGTGCTTCGTATTGATGAGTAATACGCCCTTTGCTGCTTTGTCGTGGTGCGGCTATCTCAGCCCCGTCATCTGCATCTGTAGTCATCTGCTTTGGCAGTCAAACTGGACTACTGAGTTGGCCTTTGTAATTGCTTTCCCAGTCAGAGCAAACATATATTAACTTTTTGAAATTGCTAACTTTCTGATAAAAATACAAAAATATGGTGAACAATCTATTTTTTTACAGCATTCTTTGTATCATGCCCGTCCACCATTCCTGAGTA
The DNA here is from genome assembly GCA_031772625.1 of Pinus tabuliformis. NCBI lineage: Eukaryota > Viridiplantae > Streptophyta > Pinopsida > Pinales > Pinaceae > Pinus > Pinus tabuliformis. The sequence continues at coordinate 370,261,253 of CM062806.1, forward strand.
GGCAACTAGTGCCTTAAGATTATGCCTAAAGTTTCATCTGCCTCAGTATATTTGTGGTAGTTTGGAGGCACTTCAAAAAGATGTCTGATCTCATTTGCAATGAAGAATAGATTCTCTATTTTGTCATAGAGACTCTGCCCAGATGGAGGCCCTGTTTCCTCTGAGGTACTTGCTGCTGCAGTGATTTGATTTGTGGCATATGCGTCTACCCTCTTGGCATAATTTTCATGAGATAGTAACCTTCCTGCACTGGTTACTAAGCTGGGAAGGCCTCTGTTATGCAATGTTGTAATCCTCTCAATGAATCTGTTCACCTCTGTCTACATTTCTTGGCACCTTTTGTCCAATGTTTGCACATGATTTCTCAAAGTGAGCACCCTTTTCACTAGTAAAATGGTATCAGTCCTGTTAGTGATACCCATTGCTGCCAGCCGAGGGCCAGTGCGGTTGTTAAGGACATTGATCATCCTATTGGCTATTTCAGACATATTGCCTAGAGATGCCCTTGCTCTTTGATTTTCTTTTTGGGCCCTGCCTATTAGATCCATATGCTCATGGATAGTCTCTATGTATTGCCACTGGTCTGTAATAGATTGACCAATGTTGGTCCACATGATCTTCTTAATTTCAATCACAATTTTATCAAGAGAGAGTTCCTTTTTTAATTCCTTTATTCTCTTCTCAAGAGCTCTTACCTCTCTTGTTTTTTCAGCTATACTTTGCTTGGATTTATCATATTTTTCCTCAATGGCAGCCAACTTATCTTTGGTTTCTTTCAGCTCATCCATCTGTGCTTCTAGAGCTTCCAGCTCCTTCATCATGTTCTGCATACTCAGGCTGGGCCCCTGATCTAGTGCTGTTGCTGGTGCTGATGCCGAAGGACCTGCCTCTGATGTTTGTCCCGTGGAAGGACCTGTTGTAGTAATGGAAAGTGGCACACCTTTAGTAGATGCAGATGTCTGTGCTGGCTGCATTGGTGCCTCACTTTGTCTTGATTTCAGTGCCACCTCTAGTGCACTCTCTATTTCCATTAGCCTCTTGTATAAACTCAGGAGTAGGGCCATTACATCCTGATCCTTCTTTTGCTCTCCCACCTCTCCAGTTTGAGGGTGAAGGGTAGCTGGCAGCTTGATATGCTTTCTCATAGCTGCTACATCTTTATCTCTTTTCTTTAGCAGTGCCTGCACACCCTTAGGGTCCTTTGGATCATGACCCAATTCTATAATGATCTCTTCCAAGGACTTGATTCTGTTGTCCTTGGCTTGAGATGATGCCTTCTCCAATTCCAGCCGAGCAGCAGTGTTGTGTAGAGAATTTTGTAATTGGTGTGCCAGCAGGGTCTTATCAGCTAGTGTGGAATTTATCATTTCCCCTGTTTGTCTATGTAGCTCAATTTGATCCAAGGGGTGGATGTCTCTGGCAAAAATTTCCCGATTAGTTCTGATGTAATCGGCAGTTGTTTGAGGTTGCTGCATGGTAGGCCTGAAATGACTAAGAGTCATTTTTTGTTCCTGAATGTCATAGGCAGACATTAATCTCTGCTGATTAGTTGGTGCCATTTTTAGGAGATGGTTGTAAATTTGGTGCCTGAGGGGCTCATTCCTTTTCTTTATGTCAATAAATTGCTGCTTGATGCTGGAGTTTGCCTTTGATTTCTGCCTTGAAGAGCTCACTTCTGTCCCGTGTGGCATGTCCTGCCCTTACTGCAAAGAGCTAGTTGATGTTTCGATGCTAGGAGGGGGCATATTATCAATTGGTCTCTCTGGTACTTCCTCCTCTGAAAAAGGGTTCAACCTCTGTCTCTTTTCTCCTTGCTGGTCCATAGAGGTAGTGAGAGGAGTGTCCTCTTGCCTATCACTCTTTCTTGTCCTGTCCTCATTAGCAGGTGTTTGTAAAATAGAGGACTCAACTGTCACCTCCTGCCTTGGAGGAATTTGTTCATGTGTTTGCTGTTCTGTGAAGTCAGGTTGTTTGGCCTTGCCTTCCTGCTGCTCTGCTTGCTGCTCCACATTTGGAGGTGTTTCTTCTTGCTGCACTGTTTTGCCTTTAGTCATGTCTGCTGGTGGATCAGTTGTTTCAGTAGGCTGTTGAGGAATGGTGCATGAGGAGGCAACTTCTCCACGATGTTGAATGCCAGAAGACCAAACCTGTCCAAAATACTCCAAGTCAACTACTTTTTCTAAAGTTTTAATGTCCTTCTCTGCTATTTCTTCTTCACTATAATCTTCCACTAATGTGCCCTTTTTCCAATCTATTTGATTAGCATATTTTTCAACCTCTGGAATGCTAATGTGGTCATATGGGGCAAGCCTATGCTTGATTCTTCTGAGGCTTATGAAATGGTTAGGGTCATAGGGTGCCCAATAGAAGCTTGTCTTGAGCTGGAGGGCTTTTAGCATTTGGTCTGCCTCATTCCAAGCTTCTTCCCTCTTGTTGAAGATGAATGGACCCAATTGATGCTTGATTTTCAACTGTGCCTTCTTGTTTTTGCTATGGAAGTGAATCATATTTGCATTGCCGAACTGTCTGAAGTACTCTAGAGCAAAGAGTCTCATGGGGACATATCTTCGTAGCCTGTATGGTGCTAACTCACAGCCATATATCCTGATCACTGTATGGTGTTGGTAAAAGTACCAATCCCCTATGCTATAGTTCTTGGACAGCTGAATGATTTTCTGCATATCATCAGTGAGTCTAGGAGGAGGCAAACTTTGCAGCAGTGATAAGGCTGGGTGACTGAATAGGTCAATAAATTCACAGTATGTATATGGTGAGTAATGGATGTGATGGCAGACTGATGTCCAGAACATTACAGACCTTCTGTTTCCCTTTGGATCTAGTTTCTTGAGGAAAAGAGGAAAAGCATCAGGCTGATTGTACAATATCAGATGATATATACAAGAGGTGTACTTGAATACCCTCTCTCTTTCCAGATTCATGAACTGTTCATGCATTTTGTTGGATATAAATGAAGCAAAGTCATACTGGACAGCAGGGGGCTGTCCTGGGGTAAAAATGGATAGTACCACCAGTGTTGTCTCATCTACAAACTCATTGGTCTTGAACCCTAGGATGGAAGATATCATATCTACTAATAGTCTCCCTATGTCATTAAACAAGACATGTAGATAAGGGGGAGGCTGCTTAGGCTGAAACTCTGGAATCATAAACAGTTGGCCAATTCTTGTAATTTGTGAGTTGGAGAGCTTGGCACCCTGCTCTAATAAAAGCTGCATGGACAGAGGGACCAGTGGCTTTGTAGGTTGAAACTGCAGCATTTGATTTATGGCTTCAAGAGTAATATGGAACAAGACAGAGCCTGAAGGACTCAGCACAGCTCTTTGAGTAGGGTCATAGTTTGAGCAGCACTGATGGATCAAGTCACGAAACTCATTGACATGAGGGAGATAGTAGACTGGCAAATGGGAATTCCAGATTCCCAGGAGGTCTGTACCATCTTTGTGTTTCTTCCTTAACTCACACACTGCTTCTATGTGGTATTTGTTACACAACTCTATAGTGTCTTTCATCTGATAATCTCGGTCTGCCAGGGCTAGCCATTCCACGTCCTTATGTCGGGCATTTAATGGGGAAATGTTCAATGCCACTGGAGTGTCCATGGTCAATTAATATTTGGAATTATATCTGAGATTTTTTTCTTGGGTACAGCAATGCAGAGCAGTGGATTTTGAATGAGCATGGTAGCTTGCATAGGAGAAGAGGCAAAATTTGGGTGACAATGAGTCAAAATGCTCCTAGGATAGGTTTAATGAGCAAATGCTGGGATTTGAGAGGTTCTTTCCCGATGGATTTATCTAGCAAAGGTTCAGATTCGTGAAGGTGCAAAGAAACTATGAATTTGTGGAAATTTGGCACAATGGGGACTTCTGTAAGTGAACTTGGGCTTACAGTGTGGAAAAGGACCACTGGTTCATGAGGATTCCTTGAAATTACTGTGTTTCCTCTTTTCTTAGTTTGTTTGGTAAATTATGCAAAAACCAGGGGTGAAGGGGGGAAACTGATAAATACCTGGTACAATCGGACAATGGTGGAAATGCAGGTGAATTCAGGGCGCCAGTAGCAAGGAAGCAGTCTTCAAAGTTGACAGGTAAACGACGTATTTGCTCATGCAGGAGTACAGTGAGTGAATATTGCAAATAACGCGAAAAACGAGTTTTTTGGGCAAAATAGGGAAAATTTGGCTTTTGGCGCGTTTTTGTCGGATGACATCATGGGTGGGGTCAGGTACGGAATGATGACGTGGCAGCCAGTGAGTGGCTCCACGTGGGTAGGTGACATGGCAGACAGCTCGGAGCAATGGCGGATTGGGTGGTGATGCAATGCTGAAGCGGCAGTGACGTAAGGGTGACGCATGGGTGACGTGTGGTGGAATTAGCAGAGTGGTAAGCGATTCCATCAGACTGCTTATGGTACGAGAGCAGTTTTGGTAGGAGGCCGCCCGATACAACTTGGGAACAACACGTGTCCGAGCCCTGATGTCACCCTCTGACAGATTTCGGATGCTATCGTTCGGTCTTCGGAGGTGGTCCGATATCGCTGTGGGCCGTCGGATGGGAGGGCCCGGATCCGACGGTCGACGGGCTGTGGAGGTGTGGGATGGATAGGGCAGGTCCCGGTGGGGGTTTTAAATAATATTTTTTGTTTTTTGTGGTGAGCGCATTGTAACAAAACTTTGGATAAGCGGAGAAAGTGGGTTTCCAATTGGGTTTTATGCAAATAGTGCGGGTAATGCATTATAGGGGGTTTGTAAGGGGGATAGGGGTAGGAATAGGTTATTAAACTAACCAAGTGTTAGTTTAATCCCTAACTTCAAACAAACCAAACAAAACTTTTGATTCTGCCTGATTCTCCAAATATTTGAACATATGGCTATAGTGCCAAAAAGGGGGGGTATTTACATATTTTGTGGGCCTTTTCACAATAGTGATATAGTAGTAGGGGAAAAGGGGAACATAGGGAGTTAAATAATAGGGTTAGAAGTCAATGTGAATTGGGGATATGAGAGATTGGAAGTGTGGGATAGAAAACTAAGTTTAGTGAGTAAACTTAGATTTTTAGGAGTTGATGGGAAATGGTTTTACACAAGAAATGTGGCTTCTTTTCGGAGAAGAAAGTGAAAACTTGTCATGAAATTTCCAAGAAGAAATAGAAGGAGGATTCTTTAGGAAAGTGCTGAAGTCCTCCATGGGATGTTAGAAAGAGAGTGTTTTGGGGAGAACAAGGGAGTTAGACATGCTTCTATACTTTGCCTTCAAAATGTAGCATAGATACCTTTGCATCTGCCAACATATACCTTCTTGATTAAGGCCAAAACTGAATAGGATCAAGATTCTGCAACTTCTGGCTACCTACCCAACTTAGAACCTAGCATTTTTTGTTACTTCAGGGAGGGTGCACTTAGACTTGCAAACCCTCATATGCTCTTTTCTTTTTGCTGTCCTCCTATCTAAAACTACCCTTATGTCTTCCAAGGACCCATATTAAGCTAGTGGGCTCCTTTCTTTCTCTATCCAGCTAGTCATCTATCAAGCTTAAACTGTTTGAACAGGTACTCATTACCTACTCTAAAACAAACAATTTAAAGGATGGCATGGCCCAGCTTGAATTGTTGATCCATACCTCAAGATAGCAGTGGAATTTTGATTGGCCACTTTCCTGGTCTTTCTTTGGGGTTCATTTCAATTATTTTTTCTTTTGACCAATTCATCTTCTTGCCCTTTGATTATTCTTTTAAGGCATACCCTCTTTACATTTTTTAACTTTTTGCTTTGTTTACCAAAAAATGGAACCTTTGTTTCATCAAAGATGATCATTTTTAGCATTTCCATTGTCAATCATGAAATATGAAACCCTACTAGTATAGGTGGCTAACAGTGGCTCCACTTGGGGATGACTTTTCCAGATGAAAAGTCAAGATCAGTAGGTCAGATTGCCTTCTTTTCCACCTTTCTACATTTTAACCTTTCCTTTTCTTGAAGACTGAACATCTGAACTCATGAAACTTACTTGCAATACCCCTTAAGCTGATCTGTTCTGAAATTACAGCCCTGTTTTCGCCTTGCTTCTCTGATTATTTCTCATCTTCCAGATAATTTCCAAGTACTTTCTCTCATTCTTCCATGCCAAAGTGAATAGTATTCATCAAAATAGTGCAGCATCTTAGTTCTTCTCAAAATTTGCTTTATTTGGAGCTCTATCTATCTGCTGAAAATAAACATACTAAAAATAGAAATTTATGTACAATATACAATTGAGCAGTGCTTGATTAGAGGGGATCAAAGTAATGCTTGAGCATCCTCCCATTGACTGGGCCTTCCTCAGTGTTTGAGCCATCCAAGCTCTTTAGAAAATAAGTGTTATTACCTTGTACAACATAAATTACATAAGGTCCCTTCCATAAGAAATCAAATTTCCCATGTTTTCCTTTGTCCTCCCTTCTGGAATCCCATCTTAGCACTTTGTTTCCTATAGAGAAGTCTTCAGCCTTAGTTCTTTTGTCAAATATTCTTTTGAGCTTTTCTTGCAGTACTTGTGTTCCTTCATAGACTTCCTCCCTTGTTTGCTGTAAATGAATTGTCTGATTGATCCTTCTCTGAATGTCATTTGGTTCAGCTTGTACTTCTTGCACTAACTTGATTACAGGAACACCTAAAGATGAAGGGAACCTTGCTTCCATTCCATAAACCAGTTCATATGGGCTTGTACCAATGGACCTTTTGGTAGTCAGTCTATCTGCCCATAGAGCATTCATTAACTTCTTATGCCAATTCTTTTTGTTTTCTTCCAAAACTTTTTTGATGATGTTGATTAGGCTTTTAGTGGAAGACTCAGCTAGGACATTGCCTTGAGGATAATAGGCTGTGGAATGACCTAAGGTCATATGATATTTGTGACAAAAGCTGATCATTTTTTTGGACTTGAAAGCAGCAGCATTGTCTGTGATAATTTTTTCTGGACAGCCAAATATGGACAAGATGTTGGTCTCTAGAAATTGTATGATAATGGAGTCATTGGCCTGCCTACAGGGGACAACTTCTATCCATTTGGCGAAATAGTCTGTAGCAGTCAGAATCCACCTATGCTGGCCAGAGGATGGGGGGTGAATTTCACCAATAAAGTCTAGACCCCATTGCTGGAATGGGCTCTCAGTTGAAACAGGTTTGAGTGGTAAAGGCAACATCTTTCTCTTCCCTTCAAAGATTTGACATTTGTGACAAGACATTGCAAATTTTCTCACATCAGTAAACAAGGAGGGCCAATAAAAGCCAGCCCTTAGGATTTTATCAGCTGTGGATTTCCAGTATAAGTGTCCTCCACAATCACCTGCATGAAATTCTTTGAGGACAATGTCAGTTTCATCCAATGTTAAGCAATTAAGTAAGATCCCTTCATGATTTCTCCAAAACAAATCATTATTCATAACACAAAATTTTGATGCTTTCATCTTCAAGAACCTTTTCTTAGTTCTGGAGAACTCTGGAGGAGCTTGCAGGTTTAATAATACAAAACATATATCAGTATACCAGGGGGATTGCATAAAGGCTTGGTTGATCTGTGGAGTCGCCATCTCCTGTTCGTTGTCCAGTTCGTTAATGTCAAGAACTTGCAAATTGGTTTCAGCCAACAACTTGGCTAGACCCTGTCCTTTTATCAGTTTGGTAGGCTTGATTTCCATGTCATATTCTAAGATTTTGGCAATCCATTTGCCCCTCCTACCTTCAATTCCTTCTTGGGTTAGAATGTCTTTCACTACTGCATTTGGGACATAGGAAATGATGTGGGAGTACAGGATATAGATTCTAAAGTCCTTGATTGCTTTCACTAGTGCATAGGCTTGTTTTTCCATGATCTGATATTTTAAGGGAGCATCCCTTAGAGCTCTGCTAAAGAATGCAATGGGTTTCTCACAGCCTTGATCATCTTTCTGTAGTAGAACAACAGCAATTGTATGCTCAGAAGCAAAGGAAAAAATGATGAAATCTCTATCAAATCTAGGACTTGTTAGGACTGGAGTGTTTGTCAATGCTTTTTTAATATCCTCAAAGGCTTGTCTAGCTTCTAAGCTCCATTTGACCTTGGATTCCTTTTTTAGCATGTTGTTTAACAGTCTTGTGAGCTTAGCCAGATTTGGAATGAACCTTCTCAAGAAGTTGATTTTTCCTAGAAAGCTTTAGAGTTCCTTGATGTTTCTTGGGTGTGGTACTTGTAGGATGGCTTGAATTCTGTCCGGATCGATCCTAATACCATCTTTTGAGATTATATGTCCCAAGAGTTTACCTTCCTCTAGCCCAAACAATGATTTCTTTGGATTTAAAGATATGCCATATTTTCTACAAATTGTGAAAACTTGCCTCAAGTGTTCTAAGTGTTCTTGGTCCGATTTTGAAAAGGCAGTTAGATCATCCAGGTAGATCACTAGAAAATCATGAATTTCCTTGGCGAAGGCTATATCCATAGCTCTTTGGAAAGTAGCCCTTGCATTCTTAAGCCCAAAAGGCATTTTGACATATTTGAAAGTTCCCCAAGGAGTTGTGAAGGCAGTTTTGTCTTGGTCATCTGGGTGTACCAGAATCTGATTGAATCCTGAAAACCCATCTAATAATGAGATCCTAGAGGCTCCCACTACCCTTTGCGGGATATGATCCATTTTTGGTAGGGGGTAGTGGTCTTTGAGAGAGACTTTGTTTAAATTTCTTAGGTCAACACACAGTCTGATTTCTCCTGTCTTTTTCCTAGTAGGCACTAGGTTTGAAATCCATTCTGAGAATCTGATTGGAGCAATGATTCCCGCTTGATACATACGTTTCACCTCTTTTTCAATGAGAGGAAGGAGCACAGGGTTCACTCTTCTGAGCTTTTGTTTAAAAGGCTTTTGATTTTCTTTTAAAGGTATAGTGTGCTGGATGACTGAGGTATCATAAGACTTGAGGTCCTCATAGCTCCAGGCAAAGACATCTTGAAACTCTTTAAATAACTCAATGTATTTCAGTTTCTACTCAGGTGGTAGTGCTTTGGATAGCTTAATCATTTTGGGATTTTCTGAAGTCCCAATGTTACAATCTTCTATTTCAGCATTTAATGGTTGCATTTTTGGTTTTCTTGAGATATCATTTGAATCAAACAGATCCTCCAAAGGGGTTAAACCTATGGGCAAAAAATTATCTTTCAACTCAATTACCTCTGTTTTTGTTTCAGCCAGTTCATCTTCATCTATTTGACCCAACTTTTGTATACTTTTGTTATTGAAGGTGGTAGGGTGCAAAACCAGATTAACTGTTTCAGCTGATATTTTCTGTGTATTCATGTGTACTTGTGGTTGATCATCTCCAGTGATTGAGTCAATGTTAATGCTAGAGAATTCCTCCTTTAAAGTGAGGAAATTATTTATCTGAGTATCACTCTCAAAGACTTTCCAGTTTTTGATGTTGTCTGGAACTGTTGGCCTGTGTTTGATTTCAGCAGTAAAAGTATGATTGGGTTTGAAAGGCAGCTTACAAGTGTTGGCAAAGGTCGCCAAACTATGAGCATGAAGATTGAGTTCTCTGGAAATTTTAGTCAACTGTGATTGTGAGAAGGTGTCAAGTACCTGAATAGCTACTGCCTTATATGCTCTCAACCTTAAATCATTTGTAGTAAAGTTTCCTTTAATTTGTTGTATGATTAGATCTGAATCCCCTAAGATTGAAATTTTAGTTGCACCCAAATTTTTTATGAGTTTGAGACCTAGCAGAAGGGCCTCATACTCAGCCATGTTGTTTGTACATCGGAAGTTTAACCTGTATGCATGACCCTCAGCCTGGTCATTGTGCATATTATGGATCCAGATTCCTGCCCCAGCTCCTAACTTGTTTACAGAGCCATCAAATTCTAAGTACCATAAGGTTTCATGTTCAAGACTTGGATTTAGATTTTTAGAGAGTTGAATCATAGGCAGATTTATTTCCTGCAGATTGGTTGATACATTGTGTTCTTTTGTTGCCTCAGCTCTTTCTACAGTCCTTTGGTCTTGTGGAGCATATTGTTCAATGACTTTCTCTGCCTCTGCTGCTATTAATAGTTCAGAATAAGCCTTGCTGCAGATGTCAACATTGTAGAGAATAAATGAATCCATGTCAGAGTGTATTGAATAGATTGGAAAGTTTTGGGGTTTCTCTTGACTGCTTACCACATATTTCATCAAAGTTTCACGGTATAATCTCTTTGGCTGCCCAAAGACTGAGATGGTTGCATAGGACATATCTAGTTGCAAAGATCCTTGGAGTTTGGCCCCCCAGGATCTGGACAAGAGCATGCCATACTTAGGGGGTATGTCAGCTACCACCACATCCATCAAGATTGTTTTGGTTGGGTATTGGACCAGGGAGACACATAAATCTTTAATCAATCCTAAGCACCTGACCTGGCTTGAATCAAATGAGAATAGATCTTTATAAGGTCTTGTGATGTCTAGGTCAAGTTTTTCCATTACAGATTTGGGCATTAAGTTGTGTGAGGCCCGAAATCAAACATTGCATTGTGTAGAACCTTATCATGAATGTTTAGACTAACATAGAAGGGTGGAACTCCTCCATTTTCTATTTTTCCATTAACCTCAGGTCCGAACAACAACTCTGGTTGGTCATCTAGGACATTCACAGCATCTTTATTGTCTGATACTTGGAGTGACTTGTTAATCTGTTGTCTGTATATTTCATGTTTGGCTAATTCTGAAAGAGGAATTGATATCTTGAGCTTACTTATTTCTATCTCCAAGTTAAAGGGCTTTTCAATTTGCATCTTGGCATTAAGTGCAACAGGTTTTTCTTTTTCGGTTGGGTTATCACTGATCTTTTGTTCATGGTTGGTATGATCCTGAGTAAAATTGGTACCATGTTTGCTTCCAAGGGTATTATCTGACTTTATTTTTGCTGGATGAGGTGGGACTGGCTGTTTTTCAGATGTCTGTTGTTCTGAAATATCCTCCACAGTGACTTCTGAGGAATGTGGGTTCGAATTGCCAGCTGATTGTGGGAGAGTACTCTTATCATTGATCTTTTTTGGCAGCTTATTGTCCTTTGGTTTAAGAGGTTCAGGTACATCTATCGTTCTGGTCCTTAGTTTATACTGTTTGTGTACCTCATACACAGCTGCATCATAAACTTCTTTGAAATCAAATGATTCTCCTGACTTAGTGTGGTATTGATTGTCATTGTAAACCTCTTGATCTTCTTGTGTTAAGAATACTTGATGTTCACTGTCCAAACCCATTAGGTTGATGTGAGGGTCCTCATTAGGTTCACTAGATGTTGAAGCCTCAGCATAATTTTCTTGGAAAGGGGGTCTGACATGCTGGTCAGGATCAGTCCTTCCAACATTGGGATTTTGATTCTTTCTAAAGTTTGGGTTTCTAATATTGCTTGTTTGCCCTTCCCATGATGACTTTCTTTCTATGGTTTCCACTCTGTCCCCAATTCTATCGATACCTTTGATGATTGCATCTAGATTTTGCTCAAATGATGAGGGTTCTTCCTTAAAAGTAGTTCTTCTTTCAGTTCTTGCCCGGTTTCTCTTAGCAATCAGATTTGCCTCTACACTTACAGCTATGTTTTGCATGTCTGCCAGGGTTGCAGGGGCTCTTTCTCTTAGTTGATATGCCATATCAGCATCAAACCCATCAGGGAACTTAATCAATGCCAAATCAGGTGGAGGCCTAAGATTTTGAGGAATGGCATTATAGATAGTATTGAATCTAGTGCAATAGTCCAAGACAGTTTCTTGAGGGCCTCTCCTTATGGTGTCATATTTAGATAAAATATGTAGAGGATCCTTTTTCTTTTCCCATCTGTTTAGAAAGGACTGGTAAAGAGCACCTGAATCAGGTATAGAATTTGCAGCAAGCGCTCTAAACCAAGTTCTTACTTCACCTGTGAGACTTTGTACAAAAATTTTCATTCTCACATCATCATCATCTATCTCATAGTTTTCAAAGTAATCTTGCATTTTTTTGGTATGCTGTAAGGCATTGTATGTACTGGTTCCATCAAAATAAGTAATCTTGCTTTGGTAGTCCTGAGGCATAGCCCCTGGATTACCAGGTAACTAAAGGGGAGCATAACGATTAGCCATATTTGGAGGGATAAGTGGGGCAACAGGTAGAAGGGGAACAAGTGGAACAATAGGGACAACAATAGCAGTTTGTGTATTGGGTGAAGACAATATGTTTTGCGAAGTGGATGAGGAAGAGGGGGAAGAATGGGTTATATGAAGGTGAACTGATGGTTTAGCAGGGGTTGGAATAAAACTTTGCTGAACTGCCTCAGGGCTGGATTCAGGAGATTGTTCTGGTTCCTTTTGGTTCCTGAGAGTCTTAGGGATCAAATTAGGATTATCAAAAACAGGTGGAGGATTTGGGTCAGGATTTGACCTTGTATGCCTAGTTCTCTTTTTAGGAGCCAGCTTCTGAATTTGTTTTTGGTATTTTTGAGAATATTTTTAGAATGGTCAAGGGATTTTTTAAGTTTTGGAACCACTATCTAGAACAGACAGCAGTTGACACATTAGTTCGAGTTCCCCAGTGGAGTCGCCAGTTATGTTATCACTCAGGTTGTTCCCTTTGACTCCTAAGGGAATACGGCCGAGGTAACCACAGACCAATCTTTGGATCACAGGTCCTAGCCTACCTGCAATCAGAGAGGGCTCTCTCTTTGGGATTTAGCTTTTTTTTGATAAGGTTTTAGGCTAGCTATAATGTACTGAATTTTGGTTAAAGTTTTGGTTGAATGATGTCTTCTAGCAGCTGAGATGTGATCTTCAAGAGTTTCTATCCATTGGGCAATGGATTCTGTGATTATGGGTTGTTTGAGGTACTGAGTAAGAGTGATGAAACTACAGGGCCATATAAATACTCATGAAACAAACTTCAAATTATAAAATATGAAATATTTCCAGCCAGTGACAGGAAACTAAGAATCTTTCACTAAGCTGGTGATGTAGAGAAAAGAAATATCACTCAGGAGCAGATTTGAATTCCTGAACAGTATTTACTATGAGAGATTTAGTATGAAGGTGAGCAACTAAGAATTACACATTCATAAATAATTCTGAAGAAAACATTCATAACATCATAGATTGAGTTTAGGGTGTTCTATGAACAAATCCTGAACTATTCTTTTTTTGTGCTATTAAACCTGTGAAATATAGAGCATGAATGGATTATGAAAGAATGAAATACATAAAAAGAAGGTTCAGAAAACTTATTGTGACATGAAATAGCGTAGGAATCCTGTAGCAGCAAGCAATCACACCACAACACATCAAAACAACTCAGAACTTCATAAATTCCCTTAGCTCCCTGTATTAAAAGTCTGAAATTACAGCATAGCTCCTCTGGAGGAAAAATCAACAACCCCACTAAGTTTATGCGTGGGGATATATATACAATCGTTTTTACAAAATATCTTAACGCTGAGTCATTTGCTCAATAACTGTCTTCACCAACTTTCAAAAATAGAAGATACGAAAGTTATTGTTACTTTAAATGGACAATGAATGACTTTCCAGCTTTGTCAGAAATTCTTTGACTTTTGGAGGTCACTGAGTCGGTTGGGTGCTTCGTATTGATGAGTAATACGCCCTTTGCTGCTTTGTTGTGGTGCGGCTATCTTAGCCCCGTCATCTGCATCTGTAGTCATCTGCTTTGGCAGTCAAACTGGACTGCTGAGTTGGCCTTTTTAATTGCTTTCCCAGTCAGAGCAAACATATATTAACTTTCTGAAATTGCTGACTTTCTGATAAAAATACAAAAATATGGTGAACAATCTGTTTTTTTACAGCAGTGTTTGTATCATGCCCGTCCACCATTCCTGAGTAGGAAACTAGTGCCTTAAGATTATGCCTAAAGTTTCATCTGCCTCAGTATATTTGTAGTAGTTTGGAGGCACTTCAAAAAGATGTCTGATCTCATTTGAAATGAAGAATAGATTCTCTATTTTATCATAGAGACTCTGCCCAGATGGAGGCCCTGTTTCCTCTGAGGTACTTGCTGCTGCAGTGATTTGATTTGTGGCATATGCGTCTACCCTCTTGGCATAATTTTCATGAGATAGTAACCTCCCTGCACTGGTTACTAAGTTGGGAAGGCCTCTGTTATGCAATGTTGTAATCTTCTCAATGAATCTGTTCACCTTTGTCTGCATTTCTTGGCACCTTCTGTCCAATGTTTGCACATGATTTCTCAAAGTGAGCACCATTTTCACTAGTAAAATGGTATCAGTCCTGTTAGTGATACCCATTGCTGTCAGCTGAGGGCCAGTGCGGTTGTTAAGGACATTGATCATCCTATTGGCTATTTCAGGCATATTGAATAGAGATGCCCTTGCTCTTTGATTTTCTTTTCGGGCCCTGCCTATTAGATCCATATGCTCATGGATAGTCTCTATGTATTGCCACTAGTCTGTAATAGATTGACCAATGTTGGTCCACATGATCTTCTTAATTTCAATCACAATTTTATCAAGAGAGAGTTCCTTTTCTAATTCCTTTATTCTCTTCTCAAGAGCTCTTACCTCTCTTGTTTTTTCAGCTATACTTTGCTTGGATTTATCATATTTTTCCTCAATGGCAGCCAACTTATCTTTGGTTTCTTTCAGCTCAGCCATCTGTGCTTCTAGAGCTTCCAGCTCCTTCATCATGTTCTGCATAGTCAGGCTGGGCCCCTGATCTGGTGCTGTTGCTGGTGTTGATGCCGAAGGACCTGCCTCTGATGTTTGTCCCGTGGAAGGACCTGCTGTAGTAGTGGAAAGTGGCACACCTTTAGTAGATGCAGATGTCTGTGTTGGCTGCATTGGTGCCTCACTTTGTCTTGATTTCAGTGTCGCCTCTAGTGCACTCTCTGTTTCCATTAGCCTCTTGTATAAACTTAGGAGTAGGGCCATTACATCCTGATCCTTCTTTTGCTCTGCCACCTCTCCAGTTTGAGGGTGAAGGGTAGCTGGCAGCTTGATATGCTTTCTCATAGTTGCTACATCTTCATCTCTTTTCTTTAGCAGTGCCTGCACACCCTTAGGGTCCTTTGGATCATGACTCAATTCTATAATGATCTCTTCCACGGACTTGATTCTGTTGTCCTTGGCTTGAGATGATGCCTTCTCCAATTCCAGCTGAGCAGCAGTGTTGTGTAGAGAATTTTGTAATTGGTGTGCCAGCAGGGTCTTATCAGCTAGTGTGGAATATATCATTTCCCCTATTTGTCTGTGTAGCTCAATTTGATCCAAGGGGTGGATGTCTCTGGCAAAAATTTCCAGATTAGTTCTGATGTAATCGGCAACTGTTTGAGGTTGCTGCATGGTAGGCCTGAAATGACTAAGAGTCATTTTTTGTTCTTGAATGTCATAGGCAGACATTAATCTCTGCTGATTAGTTGGCGCCATTTTTAGGAGATGGTTGTAAATTTGGTGCCTGAGGGGCTCATTCCTTTTCTTTATGTCAATAAATTGCTGCTTGATGCTGGAGTCTGCCTTTGATTTCTGCCTTGAAGAGCTCACTTCTGTCCCGTGTGGGATGTCCTGCCCTTGCTGCAAAGAGCTAGTTGATGTTTCGATGCTAGGAGAGGGCATATTATCAATTGGTCTCTCTGGTATTTCCTCCTCTGAAAAAGGGTTCAACCTCTGTCTCTTTTCTCCTTGCTGGTCCGTAGAGGTAGTTAGAGGAGTGTCCCCTTGCCTATCCCTCTTTCTTGTCCTGTCCTCATTAGCAGGTGTTTGTAAAATAGAGGACTCAACTATCACCTCCTGCCTTGGAGGAATTTGTTCATGTGTTTGCTGTTCTATGAAGTCAGGTTGTTTGGCCCTGCCTTCCTGCTGCTCTGCTTGCTGCTCCACATTTGGAGGTGTTTCTTATTGCTGCACTGTTTTTCCTTTAGTCATGTCTACTGGTGGATCAGTTGTTTTGGTAGGCTGTTGAGGAATGGTGGATGAGGAGGCAGCTTCTCCACGATGCTGAATGCCAGAAGACCAAACCTGTCCAAAATACTCCAAATCAACTACTTTTTCTAAAGTTTTAATGTCCTTCTCTGCTATTTCTTTTTCACTATAATCTTCCACTAATGTGCCCTTTTTCCAATCTATTTGATTAGCATATTTTTCAACCTCTGGAATGCTAATGTGGTCATATGGGGCAAGCCTATGCTTGATTCTTCTGAGGCTTATGAAATGGTTAGGGTCATAGGGTGCCCAATAGAAGCTTGTCTTGAGCTGGAGGGCTTTTAGCATTTGGTCTACCTCATTCCAAGCTTCTTCCCTCTTGTTGAAGATGAATGGACCCAATTGATGCTTGATTTTCAGCTGGGCCTTCTTTTTTTTGCTATAGAAGTGAATCATATCTGCATTGGCGAACTGTCTGAAGTACTCTAGAGCAAAGAGTCTCATGGGGACATATCTTGGTAGCCTGTATGGTGCTAACTCACAGCCATATATCCTGATCACTGTATGGTGTTGGTAAAAGTACCAATCCCCTATGCTATAGTTCTTGGACAGCTGAAGGATTTTCTGCATATCATCAGTGAGTCTAGGAGGAGGTGAACTTTGCAGCAGTGATAAGGCTGGGTGAATGAATAGGTCAATAAATTCACAGTATGTATATGGTGAGTAATGGATGTGATGGCAGACTGATGTCCAGAACATTACAGACCTTCTGTTTCCCTTTGGATCTAGTTTCTTGAGGAAAAGAGGAAAAGCATCAGGCTGATTGTACAATATCAGATGATATATATAAGAGGTGTACTTGAATACCCTCTCTCTTTCCAGATTCATGAACTGTTCATGCATTTTGTTGGATATAAATGAAGAATAGTCATACTGGACAACAAGGGGCTATCCTGGGGTAAAAATGGATAGTACCACCAGTGTTGTCTCATCTACAAACTCACTAGTCTTGAACCCTAGGATGGAAGATATCATATCTACTAATAGTCTCCCTATGTCATTAAACCATACATGTAGATAAGGGGGAGGCTGCTTAGGCTGAAACTCTGGAATCATAAACAGTTGGCCAATTCTTGTAATTTGTGAGTTGGAGAGCTTGGCACCCTGCTCTAATAAAAGCTGCATGGACAGAGGGACCAATGGCTTTGTAGGTTGAAACTGCAGCATTTGATTTATGGCTTCAGGAGTAATATGGAACAAGACAGAGACTGAAGGACTCAGAACAGCTCTTTGAGTAGGGTCATAGTTTGATCGGCACTGGTGGATCAAGTCAGGAAAATCATTGACATGAGGGAGATAGTAGATTGGCAAATGGGAACTCCAGATTCCCAGGAGGTCTGTACCATCTTTGTGTTTCTTCCTTAACTCACACACTGCTTCTATGTGGTATTTGTTACACAACTCTATAGTGTCTTTCATCTGATAATCTCAGTCTGCCAGGGCTAGCCATTCCAGGTCCTTATGTGGGGCATTTAATGGGGCAATGTTCAATGCCACTGGAGTCTCCATGGTCAATTAATATTTGTAATTATATCTGAGATTTTTTTCTTGGGTACAGCAATGCAGAGCAGTGGATTTTGAATGAGCAGGGTAATTTGCAGAGGAGAAGAGGCAAAATTTCGGTGACAATGAGTCAAAATGATCCTAGGATAGGTTTAATGATCAAATGCTGGGATTTGAGAGTTGCTTTCTCGATGGATTTATCTAGCAGAGGTTCAGATTCGTGAAGGCGCAAAGAAACTATGAATTTGTGGAAATTTGGCACAATGGGGACTTCTGTAAGTGAACTTGGGCTTACATTGTGGAAATGGACTACTGGTTCATGAGGGTTCCTTGAAATTACTGTGTTTCCTCTTTTCTTAGTTTGTTTGGTAAATTATGCAAAAACTAGGGGCGAAGGGGGGAAACTGATAAATACCTGGTACAATCGGACAATGGTGGAAACGCAGGTGAATTCAGGATGCCAGTAGCAAGGAAGCAATCTTCAAAGTTGACAGGTAAACGATGTACTTGCTCATGCAGGAGTACAGTGAGTGAATATTGCAAATAACACGAAAAACGGGGTTTTTGGGCAAAATAGGGAAAATTTGGCTTTTGGCGCGTTTTTGTCGGATGACGTCAACATGACGTCATGGGTGGGGTCAGGTACGGAATGATGACGTGGTGGCCAGTGAGTGGCTCCACGTGGGTAGGTGACATGGCAGATAGCTCGGAGCAATGGCGGATGGGGTGGTGATGCGATGCTGAAGCGGCAGTGACGTAAGGGTGACGCATGGGTGACGTGTGGTGGAATTAGCAGAGCGGTAAGCGGTTCCATCGGACCGCTTATGGTACGGGAGCGGTTTTGGCAGGAGGCCGCCCGATACAACCTGGGAACGACACGCGTCCGAGCCCTGACGTCACCCTCTGACAGATTTCGGACGCTATCGTTCGGTCTTCGGAGGTGGTCCGATATTGCTGTGGGCCGTCGGATGGGAGGGCCCGGATCCGACGGTCGACGGGCTGTGGAGGTGAGGGATGGATACGGCGGGTCCCGGCGGGGGTTTTAAATAATATTTTTTGTTTTTTGTGGTGAGCGCGCTGTAACAAAAACTTTGGATAAGCGGAGAAAGTGGGTTTTTAACCGGGTTTTATGCAAATAGCGCGGGTAATGCATTATAGTGGGTTTGTAAGGGGGATAGGGGTAGGAATAGGTTATTAAACTAACCAAGTGTTAGTTTAATCCCTAACTTCAAGCAAACCAAACAAAACTTTTGATTATGCCTGATTCTCCAAATAGTTGAACATATTGCTATAGTGCCAAAAAGGGGGGGTATTTACATATTTTGTGGGCCTTTTCACAATAGTGATATAGTAGTAGGGGAAAAGGGGAACATAGGGAGTTAAATAATAGGGTTAGAAGTCAATGTGAATTGGGGATATGAGAGATTGGAAGTGTGGGATAGAAAACTAAGTTTAGTGAGTAAACTTAGATTTTTAGGAGTTGATGGGAAATGGTTTTACACAAGAAATGTGGCTTCTTTTCGGAGAAAAAAGTGAAAACTTGTCATGAAATTTCCAAGAAGAAATAGAAGGAGGATTCTTTAGGAAAGTGCTGAAGTCCTCCATGGGTGTTTTGGGGAGAACAAGGGAGTTAGACATGCTTCTATACTTTGCCTTCAAAATGCAGCATAGATACCTTTGCAACTGCCAACATATGCCTTCTTGATTAAGGCCAAAACTGAATAGGATCAAGATTCTGCAACTTCTGGCTACCTACCCAACTTAGAACCTAGCATTTTTTGTTACTTCAGGGAGGGTGCACTTAGACTTGCAAACCCTCATATGCTCTTTTCTTTTTGCTGTCCTCCTATCTAAAACTACCCTTATGTCTTCCAAGGACCCAGATTAAGCTAGTGGGCTCCTTTCTTTCTCTATCCAGCTAGTCATCTGTCAAGCTTAAACTGTTTGAACAGCTACTCATTACCTACTCTAAAACAAACAATTTAAAGGATGGCATGGCCCAGCTTGAACTGTTGAGCCATACCTCAAGATAGTAGTGGCATTTTGATTGGCCACTTTCCTGGTCTTTCTTTGGGGTTCATTTCAATTATTTTTTCTTTTGACCAATTCATCTTCTTGCCCTTTGATTATTCTTTTAAGGCATACCCTCTTTACATTTTTTAACTTTTTGCTTTGTTTACCAAAAAATGGAACCTTCGTTTCATCAAAGATGATCATTTTTAGCATTTCCATTGTCAATTGTGAAATATGAAACCCTATTGGTATAGGAGGCTAACAAGATCTATTACTCATATCATGCTGCTTTTTCCTACATTCATTTGCATAGTGCCCATATTTTTTACAGTAATAACATTGGACATTAGATTTTTCATACCTTTGTCCTTGAGCATGATGTTGTCCACTTTGTTGGTTGCTGCCATGGCCTTGGTTCTGATTTGGATTGCTGCCTCTTCCTTGAATGTTTGCTGAACTGTTTCTTCCACCTCTATATTGGCTTCTGCCTCTTCCTCTCTTGTTTCCTCTGCCTTGACCTCTTCCTCTTCCAAATGACATCTGGGTCTTGAAGGCTTGCTCCAGAGATGAGTTTTCATTTCTACTCAACCTCTGCACATGTGTTATCAGTGATGCATGAAGTTCATCAACTGAAAAATTTGAGAGATCCTTTGTCTCTTCTATGGTAGTGACAATCACGCCAAAATTTGAGGGTAGGCACCTCAATAGTTTCTCCACAATCCTCCTTTCTTCAAGAGTTTCTCCATGAGACCTTATTTGTGTGACCAAACCAATTGCTTGTGTGAAGAATGACTCAATATTGTCTGACTCCTTCATGCGCAGGTTCTCAAAATCTTTCCTCAGCAACTGTAGTTTTGCTGTCTTCACTCTCTCCACGCCTTGATAGGCTATCTTAAGAGTTTTCCATGCTTCTCTGGATGTCTTGGCTGCTGCTATCCTTGGAAACACACTCTCATGCACTGCTTGATATAAGAATACAAGGGCTTTTGAATCCTTCTTCTTATTGCTCTTCAACAGCTCTTTCTCTGCCTGAGTTAATCCATTAAACTCTTCTTCATTTCTTGGCTCTTCAAATCCATATTCAACAAGTTCCCATAAATCTTGTGAGGCAAACAGGGCTCTCATGGTTATTGCCCAGTAATCATAGTTTTTCCCATTGAACTATGGGAGCTGGGTATTAAACATACCCATGCTGGTGCTGGCCATTCTTTGAATACTTGACTGTGTAAAAAAGTCACTTAATTGTCTTCAACAGCTACACAAAAAACTAATATGAAAAATACCTTGACAGCGTTTTCACTCTGCTGGATAATTTGCTGCAGCAAGAAATCCTTTTTCATCTTATTTTATGTCTTCAAAGAGCCTGTACAATCTCTGATACCATGTCGGGAATTTCTGGTTATTCCAAACAAAATACAGTGGAAAAATCCTCTGTTACCACTGTTGGGAATTTTCTGATAAATTCTGAAACACAAAAAAATATGAACAGAGAGTAATACTCTGTTTTAAGAATTTCTGATAATTCCCAAACAAAAGAACAAAGCATAAAATAATACTCTACTTTGCCACAGGATCAAAAAATGAACAAAATAATGCTCTGTTTTAATATAGCAAAAACAGAAAATAATCACTTTGCTGTAACTGGTGTTTCAGCAACGCAGTTTTTTTTCAGTTGCTGTTCATACTGTTACAGCAACGTAAATTTTTTTAGTTGTTGTTCGTACTGTTAAAACAACGTAATTTTGACATCAAGTCTATTTTTGACTTACGGTGTAACAACAATGGTGATTTTTTACGTCAAGCCTATTTTTGACTTACGGTGTAACAACGACGGTGATTTTTGATGTCAAGCCTATTTTTCACTTACGGTGTAACAGCAACACGCAAAAAGAAACTTCTATTTATAAACAATAAACTAACTGATAAAAATACGTCTTCTTCACATAGAGGGATCTTCACAACAGATTATGCTAAAGAGCATCTTCCTCTTGACAGAGGGATTACAACAGGAACGCTTCAGTTCCACAAACCAATTTTTCCACTATCTCAGAAAATTACAATTTCAGCACTGTTGTGCGATACAAAAAAAAACTCTCAATCTATTTCCCCTGTTTCTATTTCTCTATTTTCTACACTACTGTGTCTGCATTTTATAGTGCGGGAAAGGGTCTAACTTATCCATCACCGCTTTAACTTGCTGATGAAGTCTCTGATGCAATCTACTGCTCATAATGAACAAATCTGATCTTTTGCTGTATTTCTTGAGTCGGTGGTGATGAAATCTATGGCTGATAAATGCTGCGACGGCTCGAGGCTGGTTCTTTTCTCTTTCAGCCATTCTGCTCATTAATACGGTTGTTGAGAAGTAATGGTGTAGCGCTGGATCTGATCTTCCTCCTTCGGGAACACAAAAATAATTAAAGAGTGAAAAGATAGTAATGGCGGTGACTTAAAAGATCAGGAATAAATGTGGGGCGCCGGATCACGACAAATAAGTAAAGTAGCTGCTGCTGTTCAACTGTTCATTGCAGTTGAAATTATAATTTCAACATCCTAGCATACAGAGGAAAACAATATATTCATCCCTAGAAATGAGATTTTCTTCTACAATGCTGTCATCTTCCAAGGTATTGACGAGATCGATGAGGGAATGTGCATCCTTTAGTCTTTCATTGAGGGTTGTGGCAATACCTTTTGCCTCTAGGTTCATGTTCTTAATTATGTGCTTCTCACAGTGTGAAAGGATTTATAGATAGGCTTTAACCTTGGTTATTTTCTTGCATATCTCTCTCCATATCTCATCATTGGCCTACAGTAATATTTTTCTTCCTAGTATTGAAACCCAAAGTGCTTCCTGAAGGGCTTCGTTATGCACATTTTTCAACCCATCTTGAATCTGTTCGAATTATGTGTTATTTTGTTCTTCTAAATTGATTACCCTGCGTTTACACCTTCCTTTTTATACTTGGGCGAATTTTAAGTCTTGATCCAATTGAGTTATTTTGATATGTAATAGTTTAGGATCTCTGGCCTCCATTGTTTGGGTAGAATTAATAGCTTGACCAATCAAAGCTTTAGATTCTGCCAATAACTTCATATAGCCTTCCTCTTTCTCACGATATTCCGTTGTCAACAACTCCAGACGCTTAAGAGAATCTTTTCGTTCTTCTTCCTTGAGCTGTAGGGTCACTTCCATATTTCGGAGGTTGGCTTCAACCTCTTCCTTCCGCTTGAAAGCCTAAATCAGAATGTGAAGATCATGATGAGGAGTCTTAAGAATGGATTGAAGGGATTTCATATGTTTCTTCTTTTCCTCAACGTACTTTTTGATTGGCCCTATATCTTTTCATTGGCCTGATTCCTAGATCCTTTATTCGATTAGTTTTTGTTTTTAATGCCATGTGCACCACTTGTAGCTTATTGCACACATTTTCGAACATCGCTTGCATTTTCCTATTTCCATCGGATGAATCGAGTAATCTTCGTGCCACTATTCCACCTGCCCGTTGATTAAGGTTGATGACATCCACGTATGGCACCCTTCCCATGTTGATAGCAAGTGAATAGGTCCTCAGGCCAAACATCTATTTATTTTCCCCAATCTCGAGTTGGAAAACTGTGAGGTTCAAGGCATTCACATCAAAACCAATAGCAAAGATAAACCAGGGACTATTCATGGGAACGATGTATTTAATTATTGAGGTGTCAATCGATTGATATTGATTTGAGAATATGGCCAAGTCAGCACTAGTCGTCGTTATATTTTTCTACCCTACAAAGGTATGCTTGATGTCAAGGGCATGTATCCCTGAGTCTTTGCGTTTTATCTCCTCCAAGGTCTGTTGGATTTCTCTGCCCAACTGTTCAATCCCCTGCTCCACTAAGTTAGTATTCTTATCTCCTACCCTTAGTGTCACCTATCGTGACATCTTGGATATGATTAATTCTTTTGACCTTGTCCTGGACGCACCTGTAATATGCACAAAAAATATCCAGTATGCTTCTTCTTCAACTCCCTAACTTCCAAATGGCTCGAATCAACATGTGTGGTGGTTTCTTCTATTTAGGTAGACGTTGTTGAGTGCATAGTATCCCTGATAGAAATTATGGTATTGGGAAACTTTTATATTTTTGGCCTCCTTTCTTGGACATAGGCTGATAATTTAAATAGCTTTTGAAGAACTAAAATGATCTACATAGGATCATAGTGCCAAAGGTCATTCTACAGAAATCCAAAAGATAACATTTCCTTTTCCAAAACCTCTATTTCATTTTTAATCTTAGCAATTAAAAAAGAAATAGAATATGTATAACCCAAAATTGACCCCTTCTTTTTTGAAACAAAATGCAATTCCTTTACTATCATATTTTGCCTTATGGACTCATAAGTAAATAATAATGGTGATACATACTTAGGCAATTGAAAGGGTTTCTTATGAAACCCATAGAGACGGATGATACTCTAATGAGGAAATAAAAACTAGCTTCTGCTACTCTGCTCTTTTTTGAGCCTTCAAGTTCTAATTTGTTACTCTCAGAGTCTGTTTACGTCTGCTTATTCTAAATTAACCCTCCACGAGTATGCGAAATAGTAAGTGTAATACAAATAGGCTTGGGGAATTCTATGGGTATATATTGCATCAGATCAGCAGAAAACTTCTTGTGCTTGATGGTCGACATTGGTAGTGCTCACAAGAAGCATAGAGGATAAAAGATACGAAGGATACTTAAAAAGAATGAGGTTTACGATGTGTGAAAAATGACGGCTTGGGCTAAAAGGAATAGCTATGGACAAATCAATTGTAAGATATTGAGTTAATTATTTAGGAATCTTTATGGCTTGGAGTTCGGGTTGAAGAGTAACGAGTTGTATAGCCATGAAAATTGACTCATCCATTTCTCTATCACCATTTCTCTATCACTGGCTAGACGAATTATAACTGAGAAAAGAGAGGTTAGAGTCTAATATATTGGGTTCAAGGACTACATCCATAGAGGGAAAGGAAACTTTAATTTGGTGGTTGGTTTTTCAAATAATGTCGCAAAGAGTTTGATCTTGTCACCCTCTGTCGAGTTGATGAACTCATGGTTGATGGGCCATGGTATTGCAACAAGAATGTTGCAACACCAAAGGCCACCAACTTTAATTATCAACCTGGGGTTCGTACAATCTTAAGAGGTATCCAAATTATATGTGCAACATACAAGGTGTCCTTCCTTTGTTGTCGTGATGTAATGGAGTGTATGTACTGAAATCAAATCCTAAATTAATTGTAGAAAATGAATTTCTCGAAATGGAAACCCTAACCTAATCCAAGAAATAAAGTACAAGGACAGAAACGTATTCTAATTGCATAAATATCATGAAATAAATGTAAAAGAAACATAACTTAACCCTTTTTATCATGTGTGCTGATTTAAGCTAACTAAGCACAAAACCTGATCTAGGAAGCATGTGCTAATTAAGAAATAAAAAGAACTATTTTTCTTTATATTTGCATTTGATAAATTCAAATAGTAATATTTCCTTGTTCTTTGGCAGGGGAGAGAGGTGTGGAAGAATAGGGGTACAATGTTTTTGATGGATTCGAAATCAAGTAGAGGCCTAATCCTAGCTTCAATGATGATTTTTCTCAATTCAGGCTCAAAACAAGTCGCGACAAGATTTCCTACAGGATGTCTATAGGATATCTATAGGATGTACTAGTTCTTACAAGATCACCTATTTTATTACACAAAACAAGCCAAAAGCATTTGTCATCATCTGCAATGCAATAACAAGTATTACCTATAGTAATACTTGTAGGTAATGGTGTGGGCACACTACAGTGCCACAATGCATGGATGTGGGCAATAAAAAATGAAGCGTGATGAGGTTTTCATCACCCAAGACATTCCCCATGAAATCCTCAAATGACATCAATACTTGGAGCCTTAGTTCATGTTACCAAAGGCTTTTTGAGCGATGTTCTAACCACCCCATGTTCCCTTTCAACTCATTGTCAACTCTAAGTTATACAAGTTCAAAAAGCACGTGGGCTGGCTAACAAATGACTCAAAGATCCTTTGTCAATAGGAGCTTATGCTCCAACTATAGGTATTTCTCTCGTTTTAGGTATAAGTGAGTGATAAGGCTCCAACTATAGTTATTTCTTTCGTTTGAGACATACGTGGGTGATGTGTGTGCTGATGAAAATCCCTTTGTTTATTGCCCACATCCCTGTATTGTGGTAGTGGATTGTGCCCGCACCATTACCTACAAGTATTAGTACATGTAATACTTGCTATTGCATTGTAGATGATGACGAATGATGACAGATGTTTTGAACAACTTACGTAGGCCATAGAACAGTTGGTGGTTGACTATAGGAATATCTTTTATCCAAATGGTTGTCAAAGCTCGACATGGGATCGTGTCGTCATCTAAAGAATGAGTTCTCACCTCAATCACTTCAAAGAAACGAGAAACCAACCATCAAATTTGAAGGTATTATCATTTTTTTTGTCGAAACTATTTTCTATTCTTACGTGAATATTTCAAAAATTTCAGGACTTTCTTGACATCCGTTTTTTTCATCTTTTAAAAAAAAAACTCCTCTATATAGTGGACGGTAAGAATGTGGATTTCTTTTGGCAGCCACAATCCATATAGTGACGTTGCACATTATTACAATCATCTCCATCTTATTTATCATGGCTCATTATCATCACCAATTTCAGGCTATTTTGCATGACTCATCAGCATCGTCAATTCCTGTTGGAGATAATGGAGAAAGCTAAACTTAGATTACTGTTATAGTGATGATAAGGTTGAGACTCTAATTTTAGATCTCAGATCCTAATATCCAGGGAGTGGTTCAAACCACCCTGTTTATGAGAAAGCCTATATATATCAGGCTATTCTCCTCATTGTATACAGTGTCCATGTGTGAAGTGATTTGGCACTCTCCAGGTATCTTACTTGGTGAGCCACTTAATTAATAGAACATCTATTTTTATCATGGTATCAGAGCTTCAAGGTCGACAATGCGAGTGAAGGCGTGGCATGTTTTAGGTGTATAAGTGCATCGATCGTCTGTGTGTTGGGTGATTGTCTACGTGGTAGGATTCATTGTTGTGTAGTGTGGTGGTGAGTCTACGGGTGGAATTGTGGATTATCGATGGTATAGTAGCTAAGGTGACATCTCTGCGATCAATCTGCATGTTTGTTTTGCAATTTGTGGAGTCTTTCTAGATTCTACAGCATTCTAGTCTCTTGGGGTATCGAACCAACAATTCATTCCCATAAACGGGTTGTCATCATTTTCTAGGCCTGAAGACCCAAGCGTCGAGAAATCCACGCGGTTGAAACTGATCAACATTTTCGTCGAAACTAATCTCTGGAACTTTCGCAATTCTTAGATTGAGGAAGCTATTGATTTTGGAAAACCGACAGTAGATGTCATAGGAATCAACATTCCATCTATCAATCTAAAGAAGGCTAAAATTGTTGTCGATGTGCTTATAAACAATCCCAACCCTATTTTGATCCCTTTGGTGGACATTGATTATCTACTAGAGAGCGATGGCAGGAAGCTTATCTTTGGATTGATCCCTCATGCGAGCACAATTCATTCCCATGGGTTTGAAACTGTAAAGATCCCCATAACAATAATCTACAATGATATCAAGCACACTTATGATGATATCAAGCCCATAAGAATTATTCCTTACAAAATTAAGGTTGGCCTTATTGCAGACATCCCTGTCTTTGGCAACATAACGTTGCCTCTAGAAAAGGAGGGAGAGATTATCGTGCCTTACAAACCTGATGTTGATCTAGAGAAGGTGGAATTCAATAGTTTCTCCATCGAAGAAAATTTAGAAACATTGCATTTGAAGTTTTTTTTTTTTTTTCTTTTTTCCAATGTTCTACCCATGGTGGATTGAATTCGTGGATTGAATTCATCTGATATTTGTGTCATTTTTCAATTTTCAATTGTCTAGAAATTTAATTGTTTGAGAAACTAAAATTGCAGGTTGTGGAGGTCTTAAAAACAATTGGGTAAATTTTCTTCTAAATTATTATATGCCACAGAAAATGCAATTTTTTTTTTCTGATTTGAACCCATCTTCAGAAATATGTGCATCAGAATTAGACAATGATAGCGTTTCTAGCTTGTGAGACATCATTTAGTTGCTTGTCACCAGAGCCGAGGGCACTAAGACCTGCGTGGCACAGAAGCTACAGTCTACAAGGTTCTACAGTTGAAGAGATGCCAAAGGGAGAAGTTTCCTTCGTGCGTGTTAACAGGGTTGTCGGAGCTCAAGGATCGTGTGGAGTCAAAAATAAATCTCGAAGCTAGATAAGCTGGACCTTTCCAATATGGTTGTACTTTTAGACATATTTGACCCTAAGAATATTTTTTTCATAAGATATAGTGGTTTTATAAATGACCACGATTATCAAGAGATACTATATGTTCTGCAACAATGTGAGACTGAAAACTCACGAGGTGTTATTCAGGAAGGATGTAAAGAGGAACATGTTGTTGAAGATCGATGGGACGAGTTAGATGAAGCTGATTGCAAAGATGTGGTAGAAGAAAGAAAAGCTGAAAAAACTTTAAATCGTTATGATCCCATTAATTTTTATGTGTGTGCAGATGATACCAACAACAACAAGGAAAAAGTAACAAGATTTGAAGAAGAATTGAAATTTCTTGAAGTATGGCTTAAAACACCATGTCTTTATGAAGTTAACACAAAAGTTGCATCAATGAATAATGAAGACATCATCATTGAAATTCAGACGATTGACACCGGAAATAGAAAGAAGGAAAATTCTCCTATCTATCCTGCCATAATTCTAAGAAGGGAAAGAATAAAAATTCAAGATTTCCTTCACAGGGGAAGAAATGAGGTGAAGATACAACACTACCTCATGGCAAAGA
This sequence comes from Pinus tabuliformis, assembly GCA_031772625.1. NCBI lineage: Eukaryota > Viridiplantae > Streptophyta > Pinopsida > Pinales > Pinaceae > Pinus > Pinus tabuliformis. Next base: position 370,289,682 of record CM062806.1, read on the forward strand.
AAGTGAATATGAAGCCTCATCCAGAAATGAACAAGTATGGGCTCTATTGCAAGAAGACTAAGATGAAACTCTGTTACCAAGTATTTTCATGTTTTTAATTGTAAGCTTAGCTGAGACTAGACCAGGAGGCGTATGTTATTGTTCAGTACACTTTCTCCATTAAGGGGGAGTTTTGGAGATAATGGAGAAAGCTAAACTTTGATTACTGTTATAGTGATGATATAATTGAGACTCTAATTTTAGATCTTAGATTGTAATATCCAGGGAGTGGTTCAAACCACCCTCATTGTGAGAAAGCCTATATATATTAGGTTGTTCTCCTGATTGTATACAATGTGCATGTGTGAAGTGCTAGGGCACTCTCGAGGCATCTTACGTGGAGAGCCACTTAATTAATAGAACATCAGTTTTTATCAATTCCAACCTATTTTGCATGGCTCATTATCGTCACCAGCGCTAAGTTATCGAGCTAGCGCAAATAAATCTCGCTTAAGAGTCTCTTTTTTTTCTTCATTTCAAGGAGAGACTTAATGCAATATGTTTCAGTATTTACAGCAGATACACTAATAAAGTCTATAATTTTTTTTGGATTATAATGTCTATCTTTATGCGGCAGCCTACTTTTTTCTCTATAAAATTTCTCTTCACTTTTCTTATGCCTATGTCATAAATTTCCATCTTGTTTCAATTTCATATTCTTATAACCCATCTTGGTTCCTAATTCCAATTGGATTGGGTGGAAGACAATGGATTCCCTATTTCTTCTTAGCCTTATATACTATCGAAGTTGCATGTGCTCTTTAATCTTTGATAAGAACCCTGTGGAAAGTAGTTCTAGATCTCAACTAGTATTTATTAATTTAATTAAGAGTACTGATCAATGGACTCTAGATTAGTATTTTGGCTGTTACATGTACAAAACTATCCATAGTAAGGGTTTTTTCAATTATGACTCTCCTATGTTAGTATTACTAGTACATTCCTATGTTAGTAATACTAGTACATTCGTGTTATCATTTTGGGATATTTATCCCTCAATTAAGTTAATCATGTTAAATTGCACATGTCTAATCTCTTATTGTTATACTCGTATTTATTTTCCTTTATGTTTCCTTCTATAGCCTCACCCATGCACAAACTCATATGCATACTCAGTGAAGATCATACGATTTCGAATCTCTGTAGGTGCTACATACTGCTCTACTCACACTCGTTTATATTCCTAATGGATTATATAAGTTTAACTCCTTACATCCTTTAAATTACTCGAACCAAGTCAATTAAAGAGAAAATCTATCATTTTCCATAATTAACGATTTGTACCACTAAGGTTAAGGATAACAGGCATAGATCGTTGCAAAATACTCTTTGGTTAACACAAGAGAGAGCTATATATATATATATATATATATATAGATATATATAAAACAGGAAGAAACACTAATGTTCATGCACGAATACGGAGTTATAAAGTCAAACTCCAAACAATATCATCATTCCAACAAGAGTGTACCTGCGTTTCTTTAGTAAATTCAAAACTCAATGAAATAGTAAGCAACTTCATTCTTTCTTTAAAATGACATATATTTATGATTTTTCTAACATAAGAAAATATTACAAAGTGAAATAAAATAAATGGAACAAATTAGCATTATTGAAATAATCGAGCTAATCCAGCTAATCCCCTTCCAACTATATTTTAATACCTTTCTTTCATGATAGGGCTTCTTTTAGTGGAGTTCTAGTTTTGTGGACTTTTCATCAACTTACCTAGGTTTTTTCATAAAAGCGCACATTACTCTCTGAATAAGCTTTTATGTTTATTCAAACTTATCATCTTTCTCCAATGAAAGACTTTAATCTATTTTTCTCACCCATCCATTAATACTATCTAGATTTTATTCTCCAAAAATCCCCTTTCTAAGTGTATCATTCCCAAATAAATATATCGAGTTTACTTATGTACTAATAAATATTTACATAATTATTCAAATATTCTTCAGGGCTTTCTAGGCATTCTCTATAAGACTATAACCTAACCCATTCTAACTACCACTATATTTCAGCAATGGAGGGATATTACATTTCCCAACCATCTAGATAAATTATATTTCTATAGTCAACCACTAACTGTTTTATGGGAATGGCTTCATTAAGTTGTTCAAAGTATGCGTCATCATCCGCCATGTAAAATCAAGTATTACATGTGTCGTAGTAACTGCAAGTAATGGCGCAGGCACAATCCAGCACCACAGCACAAAGCCGTAGCCAATAAAAAAAATCATACTAAGGTTTTCATCACCCCAGACATTACCCATGAAATATTCAAACGAAATTTATACCTAGAGCCTTAGTTCCTGTGGGAAAAGGCTCTTTCATCAATTTGTTAACCACCCCATGTTATTTTTGAACTCGTCATCAACTCTAAGTTATCCAAGTTCAAAGACATCATGAATTGGTTAACAAAGGTCTCAAAGATCCTTTGCCGACAGGAGCTAAGGCTCCAGGTATATCTCTCGTTTCAGGATTTCCTGGGTAATGTATGAGGTGATGCAAACCTTAGCATGTTGCTTTTTTATTGGCCACGGCCGTGCACTATGGTGTTGGATTGTGCCTGCACCATTACCTGTAGGTATTATTACACACGTAATATATGCTATTACATGACAGATGGTGGCCCATGTTTCAAACAACTTACCCAGGCCATTCCCATGAAAGAATTGGTGCTTGACTATAGGAATATTTTTTATCCAATGTGTTGGGAAAACCCGACATGGAATTGGGCCATCATCTGAATATGGATTCTCCCCTCAAAATCTTTAATGGAAGGTACAAATGGGCAACCAACCGTTAGATTTGAAGGTAATCTCATTTGTTTCTCCAAAATATTTTATATTCTTTCGTGAATCTTTAAAAAATTTCAGGAATTTCTCGCGACTCGTCTTTTTATCTTTTTCAACATTTGTTTCCTATCTATAGCTGATGGTAAGAATGTAGATTTCTTTTGGCAGCCCCAATCCATATAGTGGCATGGCTTGTGTGACTCGTTATCGTCGTCAGTTCCAACTTATTTTGGGTGGCTGATTATCCGGGAATCCTGGTCTCGATTGTGGCTTGTGTGACTCGTTATCGTCGTCAGTTCCAACTTATTTTGGGTGGCTGATTATCCGGGAATCCTGGTCTCGATTGTTAATTCACTCAATGGGAAGCACATCGGAGCGGTCAATACCACACCCATGTCCATCTGATTTCTGGATATTCTGAATCAGTAATCTAAGTTCCACACCCATGTCCATCTGATTTCTGGATATTCGGAATCAGTAATCCAAATAAACTTAAGAGTGGGTGATTATCTTCGTCAGCTCTAAGTTATCCAAGTCACACAAAAAGGTCGCCCTTAAGAGTCTCCTTTTTGTTTTTCTTCTTCGCTTCAAGGTGAGGGTTAGTGCAATATATTTCAGTGTTAGTACCGTATTGATATTAGTACTCTAGTGATACTTTATCCATAAGCGCTTTGATGTTCGTTGAAGTGATAAGTTAAATACCTTAGGTGATTTTGAATGATGGGCATTACATTTTTGACATTTACGATCGACCTTGTAAACCAATTTAGTTGACGTGAATTTCTCATGAAACTCAATTTACAAATAAGTTTGAGATAGCAATGTGAGAAGGATCGAGAACAAAACATTGGCAATAGATACACTAATTTAAGTCCATGATTTTTTTGGGGGATTATATTGTTTATATTTATAGGCGTGGTGGCCCTATTCTCTATAAAATTTCTCTTCACTTTCCTTATGCATGTCTTATCAAATAACCTGTGACTCTCTAGATGACCACTGTATCCCAATGATCACTCGGCTAAAATTAGAAAGTTTACCATGGTCTGCCATCACCGTAAGAATACATTTTCTACTAGAGTATTCAGTATTACTTTGTTTTGGATTGATTTTTAATGAGAAATATGTCTGACCATAACGTTAAATATTGGCTTCCTAAGCTAGTAGATGCAGTCAAAATGATGATTCTAAGAATGGAAGAATCTAGGCGAAGATGAAGAAAATATATGTAAATATTTTTTTATAAAAAAATATCACTAAAGCTTAATTAGATTGTACAAATCAGCTATTTAAAAATAATGAAAGTATTGTATTTTTTAAAATGTGATCAAGATTTTGTCAAGGGTTTCAAATTAAAAAACAATAACCACGATGTAAACATAAATAAATATGTTCTTCATTAACCCAAAACAAATAAAGAGAAAGATTTTAACCATAAAACTAATAAAAGTGAACAAGAAAATGCAATTAACTATTTCTATTTCCTTGTGTAATCGTGAGGTGTGAGAAACATGTTCTTCATTAACCCAAAACAAATAAAGAGAAAGATTTTAACCATAAAACTAATAAAAGTGAACAAGAAAATGCAATTAACTATTTCTATTTCCTTGTGTAATCGTGAGGTGTGAGAAAATAGGTGCATTGCTCAACCTACATTAGCGAGATGGATGTACCCGAAGAGTAGCTGATAAAACAAAACATAGTAGAGCTTTTCGTAAATAACCTACGACAAATTACAAAACTTGAAAATTTTTATGCAAAATAAATTTTCAAAACTATTAAAGAGAATCATGCATTCTGTGTAAACGACTTTGCTCACAAAAATTGAAGAGAACAAAATGTGGAGGAGACGACTTTCTCTTCTCACTATTACAAATGACTTAAATAAGATTACGTTGGAAACATTACTAATAAATGACTGGAGTCAAACTCAACTAAACTGGACTTAACTTAAACTTAACTGGGACACTTGGAGGGATGATTTTGACACCTAACATGTGGTTGGGATTAGAATCTCCAACACTCCCCCTTAACTTCAACCACATAAAATACTCAATTAAGATACCTGTCGGTCTTTGTCTCAGTTTGGTTTACAATTTAAAAATTGACTTTAATTTTTCTTCTTCTCTTTTTTTAGATCCTATAGCCTCTAAATTTTTTCAACTTTTTATCTTTGTTCTATCCTTTAAACCTCAGTTTCTTCATTTGCTGGTGCAGCTCTTCCATTATTCTAGGCTTTCTAAGCATACTGTGGGCTTCTTCAAAAACTAACTTATATGTGGGCTGCTGCCACATATTATCTTGTGTAGTGTTCTTTTCACCGTCAATGTGCTGCAACATAAGATTATAATAAAGTAATATTTCTTCAGGACTCCAAAACCTGAAAATTTCATTGATTTGCTCATCACTTATATTGTCTTCAAAATTCATTTCTGCATCTTCTATTCAGACTTCATGTAGACATGGTGTTGCAAGCCATGCTTCAAGTAAATTTAACTATTCTTCAAAGTCATTCTATGTATCTTCCCATTTGAAATCAATGGTAAGTTTATAAACATCTGCAAAACCACATTGGTTTTGTTCTTTTTGCTCTGCAATGAGAGCTTTTTCCTGTTGTATTTTCATTTGTTGCACTTTGAGCTCTGCTTTTGCATCTATCTATGTTTTCTCTTTCTGAGCTTCCTTCTTTGCTTTTGCCTATGTTTCTGTACTAACATGTACTATTGCAAACATGTTGTTTTCAACTGTGTCACCAAATAACATCATGTCAATATGATGTTTTTGTTGCATCACCTACAACCATTCATCATTAGCCAACAATTATTCATAAAATTTTATGTCAGCAATATTAATTGCTGGATTCACCATATTGTTGACTACTCTAATAGCAGTTTCATTGTCCTCCACAAGTTCTATTGCTAGATTCACCAAACTTTCATCAACAAACTTTGTTATTGGATTCACCAAACTTTCATGAGCAAGCTTCATTGCTGGAATCATCATATTGTCATCAACAAGCTGTGTTGCTGGAATAACCAAATCTTTGTCCACTTGTGATTGCGAAGAGTTGGTTTCATGAACATCTACATGCTCCTTCTCTCTTGCTTCTGCGACTTCTTCACACACATCATCCACGTGTGACTAACCGCAGTGGGTTTCAACAATCCATTCATCTCAATGTAGATCTATTGATGTAGATCCACTTTCATGTTCAACATCAGTGCTCCCCCTTTCACCAAAACATCTCTGAAGAGTATCCCAAGACTCCTTGGTTGTTTTGGCTTCTGAAATCAGGGGAATAATGTTGTCATTGACTCATTGTTTTATACATTTCAATGCAAAGGCATCATTTTGCCTCTTCACCACCAGATCTAAAAAGATCTTCACTACCAAATCTAAAAAGATCTCAAACATATAGTGTTGTGGTTTTGACTTTCTCAACCTCTTAAATTTTCCCATTTCTTAATCAATTCTTAACGCAAAAAAATAATAGGTTATTTTTAATTCTCTCTTTTTAAAAAAACACTTCTTTTACGCAATATAATAACCTTTTAAACCTTACATGCACCTCCTTCCTTATATAAAAGTATAGTCCCTTTTCCAAATCATGCGGAACGTATTTAAAATATTACATGGGCACTTTATAAATAATGTGAATCTTATCGGACATTCGAATTCAAAGAAACATTAAAGAATTGAAATAAGCCCATTTAAAATAATACGATCATACTCCGTTGACCTTTTTTTTTCGCTCCCGATTGAAATGCTCCTTCCGTATAAAGACTCGAAGACTATGTTGACTATTGAGTACATAGACTCTGCAGCCGCTTTTCCTTTTTACAATGACGAACCTTCGGCTCCAGGCTCGTCGGTTGGAATGCCGTCAGCACTCTTCTGGACAGAGGTCTGTCTTTCATGCGAGCCGACGAGGTACTGGCTACGGTCTTTTACGAACTTCTTGACTTTTCAATGAAATCGTTGCTTCAATCAGCTGTCGCCTTTTACGAAAAGACTGGACGAATTTTGGTCCCTTAGACGTTCTGTGGGATGAACAGAGGTAGCGTGGTAACTGTTCTTTCGACCTGTAAGGGTAGCGTTACTGCTCTCACGCACTGTCAAGAACAACTAACTAAAAACCGATGAAGGGAAACATTGATTAACGCGCTTGCCCCTCTGACTGCTGAGCGTTAGTGTAGTTGCTAATGCACTGGTTTTAACGCATGAAAAGTTAATCTCCACCCAAAAAAAATGTTTAATCTGTTTCACCTTGCTTTAGCTGGCTTCTCGTTTTCTTGTCGCTTCTTTGCAGGCTTTTTCAATCTTTTGCTACTCTCTCACAGAGGCTTACGCTTTCTCTTACTTAAGTTGTTTCTCTTTCAAAGAGCTACTCTCTCACAGAGGCTTACGCTTTCTCTTACTCAAGTTATTTCTCTTTCAAAGAGGTTTACGACTTTCTCTTCATTCATTTATGTTGCTGTTCTCTCATAGAGTCTTAAGCAAATTCATGTCTCTTTGTTGCTCTCGAGGAGTCTTACACAGGTAAGCTTTGATACCACTACCAAAATTGAAGAGAACAAAATGTGGAGGAAAAGACTTTCTCTTCTCACTATTAAAAATCACGTAAATAAGATTATATTGGAAACGTCACTAATAAATGACTAAAGTCAAATTCGACTAAACTAGAATTAACTTAAACTAAAATGGGACACTTGGAGGGATGGTTTTGACACCTAACATGTGGTTGGGATTAGAATCTCCAAGATTTACTGGCCAACAAGAATATATAATTGCTGCCAGTAAAACTTAAAATCAAACCAATAAAATACACGCCAAATTTGGAATGTGCGGAAATCATAGTTAATAAATTCGAATTTGAATTTTACCTATAAAAGTATTCAAAAGGTAAAGAGGTAATATGAGTGGTAGTTAGAAAAGTATGTCAACTCTAGAAATCATAGTTACAAAATTCGAATTTGATTTGATATAGAAGAAAATCAATATGAAAAAAATTTGAAGTATGCATCATATAGACATTTATTTTTCTTTAATTTCAAAAATTGAAACTAACAATCTTTATATTCAAAGCCTTAAGGAAAATTTATTAATTTTTTCTCACAAGAATAGTCATGCTTACTTATCTCCAACAATGACCTCTCTTGTGTAATTACAACCCCTCCTATTTAGGATAATCAAAAACAAATGATGACAAATTGGGGAAAACATGTAAAGTAAAATCTAGGAATGAAAACTCAAAACTTGAATCCTATGTATAAAATGGAATACTAAATATTAAAAATAGACTTCAAGTAATCTCCACATACTAGGAAATTTATGTTTCTCTCATTAGGCAAATCCATATAAACTTTGAAAATGTAAAAACCCACTTCATATCTAAAAAGAGAATGCATGGATTAGTTCAAGATTTCAAATGGTCCTGAGTTTAATAGATGAAGGCTAAATTATCAACTAATAAATCAAGGTCGAGATACAATGAAATATCAGATTATTAAATTCAAAGTTTAGATAATTATATAAAGATTTGATACTAGAATCATCAGATTTTCTAAACAAATTTAAAACTTCAATTTCATTTAACTAATCTCTATCGAAACTAAATTTATTCAACAATAATGAAAAATAATATTAACAAAATGATTTTTTATTATAAACGGTAGAAAAAAAACCTCTATTTTCATTCCATAATTCACTAATAAGTCAACTACAACACTAATCATACCTATCCTCCAACATTTGTCAATATGCTAGAAGTGTGTTTTAGATTTTTTTACATGTTTTTAAATATAGAATTTACCTTCATTTCAAATTTTGTAATATACAAGTTTCACTTGAAAACACACTTATTACTATATTGTTAATATGCCAAAAGTGTGTTTCAATTTTTTTTACATATTTTTAAATATAGAATTGAGCTTCCTTTCAAATTTTATTTTGAATATAGAATTTAAACATGTTGTGAATATAAAATTTGTTGTAAACCAAAACTGTAATGAATCTACCTTAATAAATTATTGGAATTTACATAGTTCATAATTTTTTTTTTATGGTAACTATATAGTCTCACCACAATACTTTATACATCTATACACGCAACTCTAGATATGTTATAACTCCAATGTATTAGCGTTATTATAGGAATTTAATATCAAAGGTTTGGTTTTATGCTTGGCGTTCCACGCGGCTAGCAAATAGACTCTGATCCTTTTCTTATGCTTTTTCCATTACGTGGCTTGCCATATCTGCTGCGAGTGATATTAACTCTCCCCGCTTCATCCTATACGTGGCCCAGGCAGGCAGCCCGATCTCACCCGTCCACTTGGAAACCCGGCCTCATCGATGGTGGAGAATATCTCCCACGATCCGATGGTGGCAACCTTCGCAGGACTGACCTCTTCTCCGAGATGAAATGTGATTGATCTCATTTGCAGGGAAACTCCTTGCAGAGCCTAATCTGGTTTGGCCCTTGCGTTAGCAGCTCTAGTGAATCGGGCATAAAAAACTTCGTTTAAATTGATGGTATTGTAGAGACTCAAGGTTTGACAGTGTTCATGACCTTGCAAGTAATTTTCATTTCCGCAGAGTTATTCTTCTTATCTTCTTAACATACTTAGCTGGAGCACTACTCATCCACTGTTGTTCAATTCAAGTTTTAATTTATGTAATTTCCATGCTACTCGCAGGAGGATCCGGTCATTGCAAAGGCTCTTAGCTATTCCATAAAAGAGTTGTTCCTTTAGTAAGGGTTTCGACGTTCCCCGGGTAAGGCATATTCAAGTTGGAAGCTTCCAAACTTTTCTTATCACTGTCTCAGCTATTGGGCATCTATTTTAACAGTCGCACTAATCATATACCTTATGGCTATGACTCCATGCAGGATGTCTGATGACCCCCTTGAATCTCTCGGCCACATCTGGTGGAAAACGCTCCTCCAACGTTGGCTTTAAGGGTTTCCAGGTATGAAATTTGTTCCGGCCTGGTGCCCTCGGCTGAAGAGTCAAGGTTTAGGGTTTTGGGAGACATTCCCCAAGTTCATCGAAGGGTCTTCCCTTCTGGGGTTCCTTCCTACATAATGTTTGTTAATAAGGGCGATGTTCCCCTTATGAGCTCAGTGCTTACAACTGCATAGGCATATATAGACTCTGGCTCGTTTATTATTTTTGTAATTATATTGGAATTCCTAGGTTGAAGAACTGTATATAATTTTCTCAGTTATTATGTGGATGAATTTGGTGCATGGCTGGGACTATTTTGCCCCTGCATCAGACCCTCTTCTCTGTTGTGTAATATAATACCTTTGTTGGTAATTCTTTTAAGCTTGCGCGAATATTTATTGGGACTGTTCGCATTTCATGGACTTACCTGTGTTGAAACTATGTATTTTTTTTTAAGTTGAGATGTGGCCTCGACCAACATAGAGTTCTGTTCTTTACATTTAATATTGAGTTTCAGTTACAAAGTCCTTTGATAATCCGCATTTGGGTTTTGGTCTTAATTCCTACTGTGTGTGATTCTGGTTTGAAAATATCAGTGCCCGTTCACTCAGGGTCAATACGTAAATATTTTCTATTGAACACTAGTTTCTTTATCAGTTTGTCTTCTGTTCTCTTTTACAAATTCCATGGCTTTATATTCATGAGGGTTTTATCCCTAGAATGGTTCAGTTACGACCCAAAAGGGTTCCACTGTTATGCTCTGGGCTCAAGGTTTCTTGGCCTCATCCGCAACTCATAACCTTGACCATGGGGCGGAGCGATCCATCTTCCCACAGCTCGGACTCGTTGTCTCCTTCAGAACATGTTATTCTACTCTAACATTTGTCTTTAGGTATCCACTAATGAGGCATCTATTATAGTTCTTTATTGTCTTTATGTTACTTGCAAATAAAGCAATTGTTATTAGTTCTTTATGGTATTTAAGTTGCTTGCGAACGAGGCAACTATTATCAGTTCTTTATTTCTTCTGTTACTACATTTGTCATTATATTATTTGCAAATGAGACTTCTGTTATTAGATCTATATTTAGTCTTGCATATGAGAAAGCTTTTCCACTTCCATTATTTTATTTAGGAACTAACTACAAAGTCCTAGAGTCTTTATATTATCATACAGTTTTGATATTTGAAAGTTTAGTAGTCCAGGAAGCATATTTGGTTTACCTCCCTACGATCTTAACTTTCATTTCCTTAATGCATGGAACTGGTGATAGAACTATATTCTTCCCTTGCAACAGAATCACTCTACCAGCATCCTATAGACTGTCGAAACGAATTTTGTTCAACTAAATCGAATTCAACTTTCCATTCTGAACAGAGTTATCTAAACAGAGACTATTAATTAATTTCTTTATTGAGAATAACTATCCTTGACAGTTACACTTCTACTTGTACCTTTCAGAATTAGAAATTCTATATATAAAGAAAGTATCTGATCTTGCTATATCTATTTTGGTTATAACTCTAGAAACTTGTTGCTTGCAGAGATATAACACTTTTAATTCAGTTCAGATATTAGCACAGTCTTTGGTTGGTAACTCATACCTGTGTTGCTTTCAAATAAATGACATCCAGAGGAACAGGTCACCTTTGATTCTGTAGCTAATCAACCACCCGACCATCAGATTGTGTTTTGAGTCCAAATCCCCCCTACTAGCTTGCTTAAAGACGTAGAGTCTTTTGCAGGTTGCTCACGCTCTGCGCCCTTGCTATTTGATCATCAACAGACATAGCAAGTTTCTTTCCCTTTCTTCCACTACCTGTCTCTACAACATATTTTTTCCTCCCCTTCCTTCCTTTTCCTGGAAGCCATCCACGATTAGTGGAGGTAGTTAGGGTTCAGCAACTGTTTCCTTTTTAACTTCCTCCTCAGAAGTTACATGATATCCTTGTTACTAGGAAATCACTTCTCATTTTCATTCAATAAAATAAAAATATTAATTAATGCAAAAGATAATAACCATCATCCTTCAGTTTGTTTTTTAAGTATGGTAAATATTTACAACATTCTAGGGATATTACATCTCCCCCTCTTGAAATTGGACATTGTCATCTTTCGGCCATGAATAGCCATGGGTAAGCATTTTTCATGAGCTCCTCATCTTCCCAGGTGGCCTCATTAGGCCCAAAGTCCTGCCACTGCACTTTAACTTGGGTAATAGCTCATTTCTGCAGCATTACTTCTCTCCAGTCAAGTATGTTCAACGGCTCGACCAAGATTTCTCCTTCCGGTTTGACCCGCAACATGCAACATCCTAAATCAGTTTTAAAAAATAAAAACATTTAGATTGATCTACCGGAGATAATTCTTACCCGTATATCCTACCATGTGATTACATGCTTAGGATCATAAACATATTTTTTTAACATGGAAACATGGAAGACATTGTGGACCTGTATGTGACTCGACAAAGCAAGCTGGGAAGTCACCGGCCTAATTCTTGCTAAAACCTGAAATGGTCCACAAAACTGAGGTGCCAACTTAGCTCACCCGCTCCATTGTAATGTGCTCTTTTTTGCTCGAATTATCACATACACATGATCACCGACTTGATACTCCTTAAACTTTCTTTTCCGGTCAGCAAAGTTCTTTTGCCTATCCTAAGCTGCCTTTAAATTGGACCATACCTTCTTAACTATTTCCTCCATTTCCTTAAGCCTTTTGAGACCTAACATCAATCTGTCTTCTGGTCCACTCCAGCTTGAGGGCGTGCGACACTTCCGCCCATACAATACATCAAATGGCCTCATTTGAAATGATGTATGATAGCCATTATTGTACGCGAACTCGACCAAGTGCAGATAATGTTCCCACTTATTTGGTTGCTGCATTACATATGCCTTTAACATGTCTTCCACCACCTGGTTCACCCATTATGTTTGTCTGTCAGTCTGAGGGTGATATGTTGGAGTGAAATTCAGCTGAGTCCCCAATGCTTCAAACAATGTTTTCCAAATGACCGATGTAAATTTTACATCATGGTCTGAAATTATTGTTTTTGGTAACCCATGCAGCCTGAAAATATTTTGTATAAAAGCATGGGCGATCTGCACAGCTCTGTAAGTAGATTGTGCAGGTATAAAATGTGTTGATTTACTTAATTTTTCCACCACCACCATGATGGAGTTTTTATTTTTCTTTTTCTTGTGCAAACTTGTTATGAAGTCCATAGAAATGGTTTCTCACTTCCATTCTGGAATGGGTAATGGTTGTAATAACCTCGTAGGGTGTTGGTGTTCTACCTTTATTTGTTGGCACTCTAAACAATGTGCCAAGTATTCAGCCACATCTTTCTTCATACCCAGCCAATAATATTCTTTTCGGAGTGCAGTGATCATTTTCTGATACCCCAAGTGTCCAGCATAATGACTTTTATGAAATTCATCCAAAATCAATTTTTAATGCTGTTTTGATTGGGCACATACAACCTTTTCTTATAATACAGCATTCCAACAACATCCATAGCATAACCTTGTTGTTTTTCTTTGTTGGTTGAGTGCTGCACTTGCTATTTTATTTGTAGATATGTGATATCTTGTGTTGTTGCCTTCTTAATCATTTCTTCGTAGGTGCTTTTCCATTCACTGCAACAAATCTCATAAAGACATTGTAATTTTCGACTTAAAGCATCCTCCACTTGGTTCTCTTTCCCTTTCACATGCTTGATCTCGAAATCAAAGCCACTTAAGAAATCTACCCATTGTGCTTGCCTAACATTTAAGGTGGGCTGGGTAAAATAGTTGCTCAGACTATGGTGGTCTATCAATAATAAAAATTTTCTTCCCATAAGATAATGTCACCACATTTTTAAAGCATGAATGATGGCTGCCAACTCCAGATCATAAGTGGAATATTTCTTCTCATGTTCTTTTAATTTCCTTGACTCATAAGCAATTACCTTCCCTTCTTGCATTAACACACCTCCTACCCCTTCCTTGCTTGCGTCCGTGCACACCACATAATCTTTACTAGGATCGACTATGCTTAGAATGGGTGCGGTGGTGAGCAGATGCTTAAGTTGCTCAAAACTCTTTTGGCATTCTGGGGTCCACCTAAAAGTTCTTCCCTTTTTCTGTAAGGAAGTGATAGGATAAGCTACTCTCGAGAATCCTTCTACAAATCGTCTGTAATAACCTACTAATCCCATGAAGGATCTGATGTCTGCCACATCCTTTGGTACCGGCCATTCCATTATGGTCCTTATCTTTTCAGGATCCACCACGATCCCTTCTTTAGTGATTATATGTCCCAAATATTGTATTTGTTCCTTAAAGAAATCACACTTGCTGAACTTGGCATATAACTAGTGTTCTCGGAGGGTTTGCAGTACCAATCTGAGGTGCTCCTTATGCTCTTCCATAGTTCGGAAATATATCAGTATATCATCAATAAAAATCGGCACAAAATTATCCAAATGCTGATGAAATATGTTGTTCATTAAACACATAAAGGTTGCCGGGGCATTAGTTAACCCAAAGGGTAGCACCACAAACTCATAATGACCATATCGTGTTCTAAAAGTAGTTTTAGCTATGTCTTCTTCTTTAATCCTGATTTGGTGATACCCTAATGGCAAATCAATTTTGGAGAATAATGTTGCTCCTTTTACTTGATCAAAAAGTTTACTAATACAGGGTAGAGGATACTTATTTTTGATTTTCAATTTATTCAATTGACGATAATCCATACACATGCAAAGGGTCTCGTCATTCTTCTTAATGAATAATACCGGGGCTCCCCAGGGGGACACACTGGAGCGAATGTAGTTTATGTCTAACAACTCCTATAATTGCATTTCTAACTATGTCAATTATGGTGTGCTCATTTTGTAGGGTGCTCGACATACCGGGGCTACTCCTGGCACCAATTCGATAGTAAAGTTTATGTCTCTCTTAGGTGGCAGTCCGAGAATCTCTTTCAGAAACACATCAACAAATTCTTGTATTACATGAATGTTTTCCAATATGGCTATTTTATTTTTCGAGTTAGCATAACCCACTTGGATGGCATAAATTTGACATCCCTTCCTAATGCATTTTTCTAACTGAGAGGTGGTTATTGGCCGAATCTGCACTGGTTGCTTAATTCCATGCATCTCTTGCCTTGCTCCAAGCTCATCTTTGTAATAAATAGTCTTTTTTTTACAGTTAACTATGGATCAATGTTTTTCTAACCAGTGCATACCAATCAATACATCATACTAACCAAGGGGAAGCACATTTAAATCTGCCATCATTGCCTGTCATGTTATCTTTAAAGGGCAGTTATTGACCTTAGCAAGCACTCATCTCTTTGGCCCTGTAGTTAGCTGTACTAGCCAAGGGTCCTTAAATTTAACAGGTTGCAATCTACAATGCTCCACAACCTTAAGACTAATATAACTTAATGTAGCTCTAGGATCAATTAAAATAGTTACAGCAAGGTCTCAGATCTTACGTTCAAATTCCACCATGGTCGACTGGTACTCCGCCTGACAATCTTCCACGGCAGCATTAATCCTTGGTAAACTACATCCTACATCGTTGACTGTAGATGCTTCAAGGATCTAGGAAACATGTTCAATTCCATTTCTTTGAGGACAGTTTTTAACGTAATGAGACCCACCATAGCCCCAACATTGCACCAGAGGCCTAGCTGTCCCTTCACTATCTATCTTTCCAGGTTGTTCGCTGATTCTTGACTCATTGGTTGGCTTTGAACTGAGCGAATTCTTCTGTAAATTTCTTCTATTTTTCCATTTGTCAAAACCCTTGCTACCACCACCTCGATTGCCTTTATTATTTCCAACCAACTTGCTGCTTCTCTTATCAATCCATCTTTTACCCGGGATTTCTCCCTTCTGTTTACTTTGCTGGTAACAAATCCTGGCTTTACGTATTACCTCATCCATTGTCTTTGGATTGTCAAACTCAATTGTTTCCCTCATGCTCAAAGGTAAACTAATAACAAACCTCTGACTTTAGCCTTTTCCTCTCGAATATAAGGCACATAATGGAGCAATGGAGTAAAACAAGTGATAAATTCATCCATGGTTTGCTATCCCAGGCCCAGGTCATGGAATTATCTTGCTTTTTTGTCATAAAAATGTTCGGTTATGTACCTTTCTTTAAATTATTTTTGAAAATTTTCCGAAGTTATATTATGTTTGCTTATTCCTCTTACAACCTTAACTTCTTCCCACCCCAGGGTGGCTTTTCCTTGTAATTGGAAAATGGCCAACCATGCCTTGAGGTTGTGGTCATACTCATATAGCTGGAAGTATTTATTCCTATTAATCAACCATGCCTCGGCTACTTCCTCCAATTCTCCATCAAAGTGTGGTGGTTTGATCTTACAAAACTCCCCTTGCAACTCTATCCATTGCCATTTTGATGTCTGTTGCTCAGAAGCATTATCAGGTCATTCTTCTCATTCTTCCTCCTTTCCTTCTGACTCTTCAGGTTTTTTGTGGTGATTTTTCTCCTCAGACACCCTCCGCTGCTTAGCGGTGGGATTTAGTGGTTGCTAATTTTGCTTATGAGATGGGCTCTTTAAAATCCTTTCTTGTTCTAGGGTTAACCTCGCATTATCTTCCTGCAATCCGACCATTTCATTTTTCAACTCTTGTATTGTTTCTAATATTGCAAGATTTGTATTACAAGCCTCCTCTCCAAGCTATACCCATAATTCTGGGTTTTTTCAAGGCCTGTTGCAGGTCCCTGACCTGCCACAAACCTACGTGAAACAATGTCTGCTCTTCTCATATTGGCAGTCTTCTGTTTTCTTGTACTTAACATAAGAAAAGTAACATAAGGAGGGTTAACACATTAACTGTTTTTTTTTTAAATGCACAATAGATATGGGAATAAAATGAATACACTTTATCTGTTTATATATATATTTCTTTTCTCTTCTTCTAGAGGCCACAGTTTTTGGAACTTGGATCCGATACCACTTGTAGTGACTCCACCTTCATAAATTACTGGAATTTACATAGCTAATAAATTTTTTTATGGTAACTATATAGTCTCACCACAATACTGTATACATCTATACACGCAGCTCTAGATTTGTTATAACTCCAATGTACTGGTGTTATTATAGGCATTTAATATCAAAGGTTTGGTTTTATGCTTAGCGTTCCACGCAGCTAGCAAATAGACTCTGATCCATTTTTTATGCTTCTACCATCATGTGGCTTGCCATATCTGCTGCGAGTGATATTAACTTTGTCCGCTCCATCCTGTACGTGGTCTAGGCAGGTGGTCCAGTCTCACCAGTCCACTTGGAAAACCCACCTCATCGACGGTGGAGAATATCTCCTTCGATCCGACGGTGGCAACCTTTGCAGGACTGACCTCTTCTCCGAGATGCAATGTGATTGATCTCATTTTCTAGGCAGCTCCTTGCAGAGCCTGCTCTGGTTCAGCCCTTGCGTTAGCAGCTCTAGTGAACCGGGCATCAAAACTTCTTTCAAATTGCTAGTATTGTACAGACTCTGGGTTTGACAGTGTTCATGACCTTTCAGGTAAATTGCATTTCCGCAGAGCTATTCTTCCTATCTTCTTACATACTTAGCTGGAGCGCTACTCGTTCACTGTTGTTCAATTCATGTTTTCATTTATGTGGTTTCCATGCTGCTCGCAGGAGGTTCCGGTCATTGCAAAGGCTCTCAGCTGTTCCAAAAAAGAGTTGCTCCTTCAGTAAGGGTTTCGACATTCCTCGGGTAAGGCATATTTAGGTTGGAAGCTTCCTAACTTTTTCTTATGACTGTCTCAGCTATTGGGCATCTATTTTAACAGTCGCACTAATCATATACCTTATGGCTATGACTCCATGCAGGATGTCTAATGACCCCCTTGAATATCTCGGCCACATCTGGTGGAAAACACTCCTCTAGCATTGGCTTTAAGGGTTTCCACATATAAAATTTTTTTCGGCTTGGTGCCCTCGGCTGAAGAGTTATGGTTTATGGTTTTAGGAGACTTTATGCAAGTTCACCGAAGGGTCTTCCCTTCTAGGGTTCCTTCCTAAATAATGTTTTTTAATAAGGGTGATGTTCCCCTTACGAGCTCTGTGCTTATAGCTGCATAGGCATATATAGACTTCGGCTCGTTTATTATTTTTGTAATTATGCTGGAATTCCTAGGTTGAAGAATTGTATATAAATTTCTCAGTTATTATGTGGATAACTTTGGTGCATAGTTGTGACTATTATTTCCAATGCATTGGACCCTCTTCTTTGTTGTGTAATATAATACCTTTGTTTGTTTTTCTTTTAAGCTGGCACGAATATTTATTGGGACTATTTCCATTTCATGGACTTACCGATGTTGAAACTATGTATTTTTTTTAAGATGAGATGTGGCCTCGGCCATCATAGAGCTCAGTTATTTACATTTAATATTGTGTTTCAGTTACTAAGTTCTTTGGTAATCTGCATTTGGGTTTTCATCTTATTTCCTATTGTGTGCGATTCTAGTTGAAAATATCGGCGCTCGTTCACTCAGCGTCAATGCGTAAATATTTTCTCTTGAACACTAATTCCTTTATCAGTTTTCCTTCTGTTCTTTTTTGCAAATTCCATGGCTTTATATTCATGAGGGTTTTATCCTTAGGATGGTTCAGTTACGACCCAAAAGGGTTCCACTATTATACTCTAGGCTCAGGGTTTCTTGGGCTCATCCGTGGCTGATAACCTTAACCATGGGGTGGAGCGACCCATCTTCGCACAGCTCGGACTCGTTGTCTGCTTCAGAACATGTTATTCTGCTCTAACATTTGTCTTTAGGTATCTAGAAATGAGGCATCTATTACAGTTCTTTATTGTCTTTATGTTACTTGCAAATAAAGCAAGTGTTATTAGTTCTTTATGATCTTTAAGTTGCTTGTGAACGAGGAAACTATTATCAGTTCTTTATTTATTTTGTTGTTACTTTTGTCATTAGATTATTTGCAAATGAGACTTCTGTTATCAAATCTATATTTAGTCTTGCGTATGAGAAAGATTTTCTGCTTCCATTATTTTATTTAGGAACTAACTACAAAGTCCTAGAGTCCTTATATTATCATACAGTTTTGATATTTGAAATTTCAGTGGTCTAGGTAGCCTATTTGGTTTTCCTCCCTAAGGTCTTAACTTTCATTTCCTTAATGCATGGAACTGGTAATAGAACTGTATTCTTGCCTTGCAACATAATCACTCTACCAGCATTCTATAGAATGTTGAAACATATTTGTTAACTAAATTGAATTCAACTTTCCATTCTGAACAGAGTTATCTAAACAGAGACTATTAATTAATTTCTTTATTGAGAATAACTCTCCTCGACAGTTACACTTCTACTTGTACCTTTCGGAATTAGAAATTCTGTATATAAAGAAAGTATCTGATCTTGCTATATTTATTTTGGTTATAACTCTAGAAACTTGTTGCTTGCAGAGAAATAACACATCTAATTCAGTTCAGATATTAGCACAGTCTTTGGTTGGTAACTCATACCTATGTTGCTTTCAAATAAATGACATCCAGAGGAAGAGGTCACCTCCGATTCTATAGCTAGTCAACCATTTGACCATCAGATTGCCTTTCGAGACCAAATCTTCCCCTAGCTTGCTCAAAGACGTATAGTCTTTTGCAGGTTGCTCGTGCTCTACGTCCTTGCTATCTGATCATCACCACACATATCAAGTTTCTTTTTCTTTTTTCCACTGCGTGTCTCTACAACATAGTTTTTCCTCCCCTCCCTTCCTTTTCCTGGAAGCCATCCACGGTTAGGGGAGGTGGTTAGGGTTCAACAACCGTTTCCTTTTTAACTTCCCTCCTCAGAAGTTACATGATATCCTTGTCACTAGGAAATCATTTTTCATTTTCATTCAATAAAATAAGAATATTAATTAATGCAATAGATAATAACCATCATCCTTTAATTTGTTTTTTTGACTATGGTAAATAAAATATTTACAACATTGTGGGGATATTACAAAAATCCTACTGTATCGGATTTTAGAAATTAACAGACGAATCAAATTAAACCGACGAAGGATTATTTGGTCCAATTCGTCCGAACTTAGTAACTATGGTGGAATTAAAATCAATAGAATTGAGAAACATTTTACTACGTTTGAATATCTTTATATTATTAAAAAAATTATAATAAATGTTGTTTCTTTCCAATAGTTTGATTTTTTTCTTTTTCCATCATAACTAAAAAGACTAATTACAGATTTCTATTTAACTAATACATAAAACAATAATAAATAAATAAAACACAGACTCGCCGGTGGCTCTATTGTATCGGTGAAGTAAGCATCCTCTCCTTAAAATTATATAAAACAATCAAATTTCTATTTAATCATGAACTCATCTTATAATTTTATGAATCTTTTTATATTTATGCCATATTTATAAATTACATATAAGTACCATTGACTCAATAAAAATACTTACAATTTATTTTACAAAAGGAAACCACATGATCAGTAGTTGCAAAATTTTGAATATAAATTTCTATCTTCTAAAACAGGCATTATAAGGAAGTAAAGCAATTGGAGGCAGATAAAAAGAACTAGACATGGACTCACTAATTGGAATTAGTATATAGATTCTTAGTCATTATATTGAATTAGTAATATATATGAAAATCAAGATGCCAGTTATAGAAAATACAAAGAACTTAAATGAAAATTAGATACTCTGGCTATCTCCTTAAATCTGGGTCTACATCGCCAATAAAATTAAATTGCAAGTGATACTTCCATTGTTCATCATACCCCACATTGGGCAGACAATGGAATCATGGAAGGGTTGGCCGTAGAACATGGGATTGAACAAGCTGAAGTATTGGGTGTAGAATATGGGATTGGACAAGCTCAACAATGAATACATTTAATTTTTTTATAACGTAAATAAAATATTATATCTATATTTTGAAGTTAAATTAGGAAGAAGATTTATAACTTTTAGGTTAATGGTAGACTAATTGGACTCGAAATCAATTGCATTATGCCAGTCTAGATTCAGTTTAACTATGGATCCACCAAGCATTTAAAGGGATCAAATATTTTTTCACTATAAAATATTTTTTCATATCAAGAGATTTGATCATGGTTGATTTAATTAACCCCTTTAAATAGGCTACATTCCACATGAATTCTCAATACAATGGGTCATTTTTATTTTCATTATTGTTATTTTTTATAGTGTTATTTTTATTTAGTTATTTTCATTTTTATTTTGATTAACTTAAAATGTTTGCATTACATTCATTTTTAATTTAATTTAATTTTTAAAATTTAAGTTTATTTTTTATTTTGTTTAATTTGACTTAGTCGAAATGTTAAACCTTATATTACAACCAAGTTGTCTTTAGTGACACTTTTGGGAAGTTTTCCCGGTCTAATTTCTTTAGTATCTGGCAGGAATTTATTGAAATCACAAGCGTGATGGGTAACCCGTGCACAATCAAAGTGCCCTAGGTTTTTTAGGGTGTTGAATTCATATATACAATAAAAAAACCCGTTTAAATAACACAAATCAGGATTTCGCCTAAAATTTTTCCACGTAACAACCCAGAAGATGACTTTAGTGAGAATTTTTGAAAGGTTTTCGGTCTAATTTGCACAATCAAAGTTCCCTGGGTTTTTTAGGGTATTGAATTCATATATAAGGTCAAAAAACCAATTTAAATAACCCAAATCAGGATTTCACCTGAAATTTTTCCAAGTAACAACTCACAAGATGACTCCAGTGAGACTTTTTGAAAGGTTTTCCTGTCTAATTTGCATAATCAAAGTGCTCTAAGTTTTTCAGGGTGTTGAATTCATATATACAGTAAAAAAAACTAATTTAAATAACACAAATCAGGATTTCACCTTAAATTTTTCCACGTAACAACTCACAAGATGACTTTAGTGAGACTTTTTGAAAGGTTTTCTGGTCTAATTTGTGCAATCAAAGCTCCCTAGGTTTTTTAGTATTGAATTCATACATACAATCAAAAAACTAGTTTAAATAAAACAAATGAGGATATCACCTGAAAGTTTTCCACGTAACAACTCACAAGATGACTTTAGTGAGACTTTTTGAGAGGTTTTTGGGTCTAATTTTTTAAAAATCAAATAGGAATTTATTGAAATCACAAGCTTGATGGTAAACTGTGCACAATCGAAGTTCCTTAGGGATTTTCACGTTGGTGAATCCATATGTACAGTAAAAAAAACTAGTTTAAATAACACAAGTCAAGATTTCACCACAAATGTTTCTGCGAGAAAGTCCAAAAAACTCACACCAAAGGAAACTATAAAAATCAGGCTTTGTTACAATACCATGGCCCATTAGAATTCTCTATCAATACCACATGCCAAAAACAAAACTTGTTTCACAATAAAAATATTTTATATCAGCATGAAATATTCTTAACCATGGATATTCACTTTCACTAGACCAAGGATATTATTAACTTAAAAATATTCTTTGTTGCAATACCATGGCTTATCAATACCACATGCCCAAAACACATAACTTATTTCATAATAAAAATATTTTCTAACAGTATGAAAGTATTCTTAATCATGGATATGCACCCACTTTACAATGCATATTATTAACTTGTAAATAACATTTGTTACAATATTATGGTTTATCAATACCACATTCCCCAAAATCATAACTTATTTTACAATCAAAATATTTTATAGTAGAATCTGAAAAACAATCTTTCTTCATGTTGCGAGCTCTGCAACCCTAGTGGTCAGGCAGCCATGAGTTAGGCGGCACTAAAAAGAACCACAAACTACAACAAGAGACAGACCCAGAAACCATGAACGAGAAGAAAATGACAGAGGAGGAGAGGAGGGGAGAGATCCCCTACTATCACGATGCGGGGGCAGGGGAAGGCCAGAACACTAGTAACGAGGCGGGAGAAACAAGAAAACCAGGACCTGTCCTTACAGCATGATGGCAGGTAGGTAGCAGAGGCAAATGTTTACCATGTACGATGGAGAAACCAAGATTCATAATCTCGATGAACAAACTCAAGCGATACAGAAGCTATATGAAATACCACGTGCTCATATGCAAGTTCATTGGAGTATGGCCAACGGAAAAGGATCTCACCAAATGGATTAATCAAAAATGAAAACCCCGAGGCCACATCGAGCTAAAGCTGGGAGCAAGAGGCTTCTTCACAGTAATATTCTTGAACCTACAAGATAAAGAAAAAGTTTTTGAGAATGCTCCTTACTTTCATTATAATGTTGGATTGTTCATGAGATATTGGGAAGAATCTTATAACCCAGACAAGGAAAAATTCTTGCCAGCCCCGATATGGGTTAGGTTATTTGGCCTTCCAATGGACTTCTAGGACCCGAAGAGCCTAGAGGGCATAGGAAACATGATAGGCAGTTTTGTCAAAATAACAGAAATGCCAAAAAAAGGTTACACCACATACACTAGAATTTGTGTTTACATGAATATAGCTTGCCCTATTCGAGATACAATAGAGTTAGAGTATCACAAAGAGGTCTAGTAGAAAACGCTCGGCTATGAACATATTATGTTCAGATGTAGAAGATGTCATGAGTATGGACATCTGTTTGAGGAATGCCCACTCAATATAGAAGAAGAGGTGTGTAGGAACAGACAACAGAGGAAAAACCAAGAAGGCAGGGAAGGGTTTCAAGAAGTAAAAAACAAAATAAGGTAAATAATGGACAATACTAGCGACGAAAAGAAAGAACAACAAGTCCAACCTAGCAATACAAATAGCTTTTAAGTCCTACAATAATAACAACAAGAAGAAGATAACAATAAGACCCAAACAACGGAATATCGAGGGGGAAGGAAAGGAAAGCAACACAAGCAAAGGAAAATCAAAACCCAAGAGGAAATCACAAAGTGAGCTGATGGAGAAGGAGGAAAAGGAAGGGAGGGAGAAAATGTATAACGCTAGAATGGAAATTGATACAAGCAGAGGAGAAGAACTAAGTTCAAAGGAAGAGTTGTTGAGGAAACTACTAAATGAATGGAGACTCTTGGACAAAATATTCATTCCAGAAGAGCAAAAAGGACTATACAGAGACACATTTCAACAGCACCATGCGAAACAGTGACAAGGGAAAATGGAAATGGCAGAACATCTAGGCCCTCAGCAAGATATTAGTCAAGACCACCAGAGCAAAGCAAAAGGCGGAAAGAAAAGAGGTTGCAGAAACCTATAGGAATCGATACAGATCATGGGAGAAATGTTAGTAAATATTGGGAGGGTAGTACCACTATCGACGGTATTCCAGCAAACCAACCAAGCACCCAAATGATAATTACATCTTGGAATATAAGAGGCCTTAATAGTAAAGGCAAACAGAGAGACTTAGCAGAAAGGCTAAGAGAAAAAACCTTAACTAATATTGATATAGGAAACAAAAATGTCAGGAAGGAAAATGGAGGAAATCCTACATAAAATAAAATTTAAATATGAATGTATGTCAATAGATGCGAAAGACAGTGTGGGAGGTATAGAAATACTACGGAACCCTGCAAAGATTACTGTATATTACTGGATAGGCATGAAAAGAATACTCACGGGATCATTTCGACTAATCGAAAATAGAGAATGGTTTCTAGTCTCTGCAGTATATGACCCTCATACCCCAACGGAAAGAGGAAGCTTACTCCTCCAAATACAACAACTTAGAAAACTCCATGAGGAGAAACTGTGGATGATACCAGGGAAATTTAACTTGATAACAGAACTAAAATTGGTATATTTTCCAACCATAAATGGAAAATACAAGTGGAACAATCGAAGAGGACGGAGCAGACAGATATCATCTAGGTTAGGCAGATTCTTAGCAGCAGAAGACCTCATTGGAGAAGATGTTTCCTATGAAGCAAGAATCCTCCCATGTTTAGGGTCGGACCATTGGCTCGTTAAATTAGAAATAGCTATGAATCATCAAAACCAGAATAGAACCTTTAGGTTTGAGGCATTCTGGCTAAGAGAACCCACCTTTGTCGATAGAATGAAGAATTGGTGGAAGGAGATTGAGATTGTGATGGAAGGAACAAACCAAATGCACACCCTCCAACTCAGACTGAAAGGCCTAAAAGTAAGGATAAGAAATGGAACAGAGAATATTTTGGAAACATACAAAAGGAACAAGAAACACTCCAGATAAGGATGAAACAAATATGACAGAAGATCAAAGAGGAAGGAAGAAGCAAAGATCTAGCAGAAGAGGAAGGACTGGTGCTAAATAGCTTGGAAGAAAGGAGAAAACAAGAAGAAATACTTTGGAAACAAAAATTAAGAATCCAATGGCTAAAATAAGGGGAAAGAAACACGAAATTCTTCCATAAAGCAATGGTACAACATAAACAGAAAAACATAATCTTCTCCCTAAATGACCAACAAGGCAACAGGCTAACTCAGAAAGATGAAATGGAGAATCTACGGGTACAAAATTTAAAAGCGCTCTTGAACGAACCAAATATCAGAAGGAAGGACAACATTTGCAAAATTAGTCAACAATTCCCCAAACTAGTAGCTAGAGATAAAAATTTGGCTCTCCTAATAGTCATAATGAAAGCGGAGGTTGAGGAGGTAATAAAAAATATGGCAAAGAATAAATCACCTGGGTGCGATGGATTCACTTTTATTGAAGCCTCGAAAATTGCTGCAACAACATGGGGGATGACCACCTAGTCCAGACCTTAAAGCGGCTCCTTTTCCATTTGGAATGGTGGTTCCGAATGGTTCAACTAGGTCTAGTTACCTTCTCTCATTCTCTAATGGGTCTGAAATATGACTTTCATTCACCAATGGAAAAGAGACATCAGATCTTCCTTCTTATTGATCAGGCAAGAAAGTGATCCTTAAGCTGATTTAGGGCTCAGCGAATCCACTAATAAAGTTTACCTCTTTGGGAAGAGGAATTAAAAGAATGTAGAATTTACTCTAAATGCAAACTTGTTCTAAGGTGCAAGTAAAAGAAACTATCTTAATCCTATCTCAATTAGGCAGATATAGATCTAACCTAACCAAGAACAGGTATTTAAGATATTGAGATTTAAATGTCTCGTTTATAATGAATATCAAGTTAATGAAATAGTTCAATTAAATGACATTATGGATACCAAACACATCCCATTAACACCTTTTAACTGAAATAATCAATCAACAACACTCAAGAAGTAGTTCACAGAATGATCTTGATCATTTAATCAGTAACTTGAATAATTAAACAATAATATGTGGAAGAAGTTCACAACATATCACTATTTATTCATCCAATATTAAAAGATAGGTTTATGTGCAAATAGTTACTCAGAAATGAGAATTCAGCTCATAAGAGTAGAGATAAATAACAACATAAAATAGAAGAAAATTACCCATACCGACAAAAGTGCATAAATATGTAAGTAAATTGACACCATTCCTGTTATCATAAAATAAAACCAGCATTTAAAATAATAGTATTCGAAATACCAATTTATTGAATCCATTTCTCCAGCTCCAGTCTCTAATAGTCCTTTACAATGCCCAAGCTTCTACTTTCAAAAGCAAAGTTACAATATTGCAAACTCTGTTCATTATACATAACTCAGGATGTAAAAGAAAAACCTCAATAATCTCCAGATCTGAGATCCCACTCCTCCCACCTACAACTCTAAATCCCTATTACAAAAGTGCTTTTAGCATTTTAGAATTGCAAAGGAGAGCAGCCCATATTACATTATGCAATCTACTATTTATAATATTTGCACAGGAATTCCTAAGAGGAAAGTTTGTTGAAGAGAAATATGTCCAATCCCATTTTATTTTCTCAATAATTCCAATCTTTTAATTGCTGGAGCATTCTCATTGATTAAGATCTTTTCTTCATATTTCTTCTACTGTTTTTCTGCAAAAAGAAATCAAAATAAGTTAAGATGCAACAATAAAATAAAAATTTCATTTCTAGCATTAAAACAAATCCAATCAAATTCTATTTAAATAAATAAATGAAAATAAAATATAAACTCTCTATTGACGCCTGGGATGGCTTAATTGGCCAAGCATATTATTGATGAGCGAATCTGCAATTAGAAGAGGCTTAGGACAAATGAAAATGCAAAAAATAACTCAGAGAATTGATTTTGTTTTAGAAATTCGGAGCTTGATCTTCTGCATGATTTTTGACCCAATTAATGTCCAAATCTATTAGTGAAACCTCCTCAGAAATGTTCTCCTTGATTTTATCTTTTCAATGAGCCGTCCTAGGCCTCATTTGGCCAAGTAAAACTCATTCTATGAGCTTCCAAAGTCGATGAGTCAAATCTGGCATAAATCTGGAAATTCTGTTGCTGGGCTAAAAATGAGAATTTTAATTAAAAATCTAATTCTAAATTAGAATTCTAATTATTTAATAATTAATTCTAATTTAATTATTAACTAACTAATACATACAATTAATTCTAATTAATTATCATCTAATTAAAAATTAATTAAGTTACAAAATTAAATTAATATACAAATGATTTGAAAAAGTTAATTTAAATATAATTAATATTATAATTCAAATTATAATAAATATTATATTATAATATAAAAAATATAAAAATTAGTTTTTACAAACCATTGGAATCAATCCAAACCCATTAATTCATCCACGTGAGATTATGGAGGGATATGGTGAGTGGAGTGTGAGGTGAGGGTGACGTGAGGGTGAGTGAGGTGGAGGTGCGGGAGGCATAAGGGGTGAAAAACTTTGTATTAAAATCTTTTAACACATCGCATTTTCCCTTATTGCATATTGCATTTTGGGTTGTCAAATGTTAAGGCTTTTAAGAATTTGCGATAAGACTTTGCGAGAAGGAAATTTGCGAGAAATGTCTTTTCTAATAAGTGTTTTCGTGTTCTGGGTTTCGGGGGCTATAAAATCAGAATTTTTTATTAAAAATCTAATCCTAAATTAGAATTCTAATTAACTAATAATTAATCCTAATTTAATTGTTAAACTAAACTAATTACTTAATAACTATTATTAATTAATGTTAATCTAACTAATTAACATAATTAACTATTTAATATCAATCTAAATAATATTTAAGTTTTAATTTAATTTAATTAATCAAATTTTATATTTAAATTAATTAATATTAAAACTAATAAAAATAAATAAATTAACCTACGTTCCTACCTTCACTCATATGTATGAGTGAGTTTTTGAAACTCAAAACAAAAAATAAAATCTTTATAAAAAGCCCTTCATTCATTCCTTCAGCGTTTTAACTATCGCATATCGCAAGAACCTTGGATCAGGGTTTTTCAAATGAGCATGTTTATAAAAATTGCAATGGATCAGAGATTGCATAAAAATTTTATTTTTTATTCTTTATATTTATTTTTTATATATTAAATTTTATTTTAATTAAATTAATTATATTTTATATAATAATTAATTTAATTAATTTAGAATTTAACATTAAATATCAATTTTTTTGATTTTTTTGGTTTTATTTTGATGAGGTTTATTTAGGCTATGAAATTTTTTAAACTACAGCGTCTCCGAAAATAAATAAAAAGAATAAAACTAGCATTTTTTTAACCTAGACTAGATAAATGATGGGACTTCAAAAGAGTACCATTTTCAAACCAGTTGATCAAATGAGGTGAAACAAATGTCAATGAGAAGCTTAAAAAAATATCGATTCTAACAAAACAATCAAAACAAGAATCCAAAGAAAATGAAAAATTAACAAAAGCATAGGATAATCAACTAAATAAAATTGTTAAAAAGTGTTTAGTCAAAATTTTATAGAAAGGGTCCCCATTATTTGAAGTGAACACATCAATAATGGGGGGATTGTGTTTTTACCACAACAATAGCGACACACGGGAGAAGAACCAGTTATCTCTCTTTGATATGAATGAGATTTTTCTAAAATTAAAGTAAAAATAATTAAAGAAGAGAATTATTTTTTGGAATGCTTGACTAGGTTCATTAATCTCAATAAAAACAAGAATCATCTAACTGTAATTTTTTTTGAAACTCCTCATAAATTAAAATATTTCAAAACTCTATATCAATCCTTAATTAGTTGTAGAGATAAAGCATGGGTTACTTTACAACTTAGCTTTTAAAATATACTCATTTGTCACAGGTAGAGCCACTGCTGCCAGCAAACATCTATAGTCTCGACAGGGTTACCTTTTAATCATCATTATTTCAGAATCCCATCTCTTTAAGAATTATTAACCTAGAGATAAATCCATTTATATATGTATTATTATTTTTATTATTTTTATTTATATTTTGTTCCTAAACCCCACTGCCCTAGTTTGGTAGCCAGATAGTTGACAATGCCATTCACTGGTTATAATTGGACTAAATAAGCTGGCTCATGATGAGACCCCTTGTCTTATAATTATTTGCAATCATAAGCCATTACCCTGGTTTGTTTAGCAGTGTTGGTAATGTCAGCCTATTTTTCCCCTATGATCATGGTAAGCAAGCTCACGATGAGACCTCTCATCTTTTAAGTTTTAAATATATCTATGGATTACACTCTAGAAAAATAAGACTCTTTGGGACAGGGAGAATCGTTGACTCCTTAAGAGTTAAGAATGATAATTTCAGAGTTAAAAGGTGCTTTGCTATAAAGTTTCTTTACTTGGTTAAAAAATAACTTTTCTTGATTGATAATAGAACTTTGAAAGATCTTAATAAAATATTGAAATCTCAAAAATAATTACAATTTTGATAAAAAGGAATTTCTCCGGATTTTATGATACTTTTCCAACTTCTCTTAATTGGTAATCTCTTCCTTAAGTATGTCTACCTTTATAATAAGAAAATCAAACTTTACTAAGAGAATTAAGAAAAGGCTAATAGGTGACTATTAACAATTTTTCTCCATGTATGCTGACTATTGTTAGGTAACAAGTAAGCCTTCCATATAAATCATGGAAAAGTCACCAAAATCAAAACTGAAAACCAAAGGAAAATAATTCTTATGCTAAAGTGAGAAAATAAATCAACAAACAAAAATGAAAATGAAGAAATTGAAAAATGGAAGGAAAATCCAAGTTTTGAAATACAAACTCTAACAAGAATGGTTATACCATTGTCTCAACAGTATGAAGAAACATAAAATAATCGTGTAATCATTTCTTCTTATGTCGAGGTTTAGAAAAATCATACCTTGCAAGGTTGTAAGTGTTTTAGGGCTTTCATATAACAGTGACAGTAAAATTCATCCACAGTGAAAAATTTCTGTCTGATGTTAATCTTCTTGTTTCAAAGCATTAAATTAATCATTTTCTAATGAAAGGAATGCTTAAAGAAGCAAGCTAAAGGTTCCAAAACTTCCTGGTGTGGCTGTTTCAATGAGGATTACCATTGCTTCTTGAAATTAAGCTATGAGAAGAGTATGGAATTCGAAACTATGATCTGGCGGAGGATTGGAAGCTTTTATGAAGAGGTACAAAACAGATTTATATATCAGGAAAAAAAAGAGAAAAAAGAAAAAGGAAAAAAAAAGAACTACTAAAGTAATGAAACCTGAAACTAAAGTAATGAAAAGGAAATTAATGAAAGTGGATACATGGATCCTACCATTGGACAATTTCTTTCAATCTTACCTGAAAGGTATCAGTTTCTCCAATACTAATTGACTTCTTCTTTTAGTTAACATTAAAAACATGAATTCAAACTAACCAAAATCCTATAACCCAAAATCATTGTTTATTTTATTTACACTAAAGCAATCAGTAAAATGTAAAAATGGAATGCTTAGTGCTCAAGGGAAAGAAAATGCATCAGAAATGAGAATGAAAATTTACAGTAATGACTGTTTCTCAAAATATTATAAGTTTCATATAAACTCCATGATTTTATAAATTGTCCAGAATCAAGACCACATCCAAGATAATAGAATTTGAATATGAAGAGAGAGAGGTCTTGAATTCAATTGTTAATTATGGAACTATAAATTTAAAGCTGAAATATATGAGAAATCAAAATGATTTGAATGTGCTGCAAATTTGTCATTAACTGCTTTCTTACTATAGTGGTTACCTGAGCTCACTTTTCAAAATAACTTATTACTGTATTAGATAATTCGCATCACATTTTTCTTCACCGTGATTCCAGTTTAATTTGCAAGACTTCACCTTTGTTGCTATGCCATGTATCGATTAAATGTTAATGGCTTAGAGGCATGCATTGGAAGCTATCGTATCAGAGATTACAATGGAAAATTGTCGATAAGAATATGCGATGAGAACATGTGCAATGAAATGAAGCGATCACATCATTAAAGAAGTATTATATTGAGGATCGGGGCATATTCACACTATGCTTCCCACATTGTACATTGCACATCGCAGAGTCGGAGATGTAATGTGAGCATAAATAAAAATGCGATGAAGCGATTGCTAATCAGCGATTCTAATAAGTGATTGGCGAACTTTTGGTACCTAGTGTAACACAATTTGACTCTTGCGATGCTGATATGCGATGAATGACGTGGCTAATTAGTGATCGCGATCGACAATATTAAGCACATGATGTAACAATTCTTGATACACTGATATGCGATGAAGAGTGGACCCGATAATTTTATGATGAAAATTTAGTAATATATCGGATTCGAGACATCAGCCCTTTAAAATTATACCCCTACTTTTATTGTGATTGGTTGGCCGCGATATTTTATAAACTTGATTTGAATTTCATATCGGGTCTGGAATTATGTGGTCATCACAATATTGGTAAAGTCATTTATCAGAGATCGAAGATTCATAATAGTGGAAGTATATTCAACTACAAACCTCTCATATGCGAAATGCGATATGACATATGAGCGAAGTAATATATTGGAGATCTTTTATTAAACAATTTGTTATTAAAAAAATTGCTAAAAGATACTTCCGTTGAAATATTTCGCTACAAATGGTGGTGAAGTGGACGATGTGATATCGGAATGAAATTATTGACGAAGATGAGTGGGATGGTAGTATTGCAAATATGTATTCACTGTAGTATCAACAATATGAAATTCAAATTGAAATGATGAATGGAAGCAAAATTAAAAAAATGCTCAATTATAATTAATCACAAATAAAATTTCCCTGAACCTATTGCAAATTTGAAATGTGTTTCCTGCTTACTTCAGGTTTTGAAAACAAATGAAAACCTACAAATAAAACAAAACAAAACTAAAAAATAAACTAAGGAAAAGGGAAACTAATAGGTGAGAATGAACTTGTAAATGCGTACCTGGAAGGAAATTATCTGTAGTTTTTACTTCATGAATCTTCAAATCCTTCCTTGGATTTATCAAAATTCTGACTTTGTTCAAAATCATCTCATTATTTATTCTAAATGGGAGTGAGCAATCAACCTAAATAGAATCTCCTTATTCATGTTCAGGAAATATAAAATTTACTGAAAATAAATATGAAAATAGTCTTCCCTTTTGAATTACAACAACGATTTATTACCTCTGATTATTCCGAATAAACTTGAAAGGAATATGTATTGTTATAGTGACTGTTCAATAATGCCTTCAGTAAATAAATATGATGTGTATTGCAACATCAAATGATAAACTAAAGACTAGAATGAGATTAAGCCACTAATTTGTGGAAGAATATCAACACAGATTTGAATGTGTGCCAGGTGCATACTCAATTAAATTTTGTCAATACATTATTCGAAATAGGTAGAGATGTATTCATGGGTAGAGATATTGCTGCAAGAAATTTTAAAAAGCAAAACAAGAATTAAAACTTTCTGATAGAAAGAAAATGTTTCACTGAAAATGTATATGATATGAGAAGGGCTGATTGCTTGCTTTATTTTTCATCTGCAGAACTATTAAAATAAATTAACTACATAAAACATACAAACAAAATTAATTTTACTCCTATTCTAACTATATACATGAAGGTGACAAGGTATAGTCATATTTCCAGTGTAACCATTCTCTCATTTTTATTCTTGCATATATGTACAGTTCAAATGTTAGTAATAAAAATACAAATCTAACTAAACTAAGAAAGATAAATCTGTAAATAGAATGCACAGTTATTGTTAGCAACTTATTTAAAATCTCTTTCTCTTGAAATTTCTTTTCCAGTTGAATTCCAATTGGATCATAAAAATATGGATGAGTTTCTATTAAGGATTGAAAAATGTTCAAAAGAGGAGATGAAAGGCCAGATTGTGGATATGAGCTTTTTGATTCAAAGGCCTGGAAGAAACTGTTATGTGTAAATGTTAAGCTATTGACAGTCTTCCATGAAGGAAAAAATTCCAAATATTTTTCAAATGAATTAATGAAAAATAGATGGAAATCTTTCAAATGAAATGGAAAATTATTAATTAAATTGAATTGCTGAAAAACTTCTAAAACTACATTCTCTTGTTAATATTACCTTTGAGAAGATATAAGATTTTGATAAAGCATTAGCATTGATTGAAATTGAAATCGAAATTGAAATAGCTTTTGATGCTCTTGATTACAATATAAAACTTCAATTTTCCAACAGGGCAATGCATCAATTGAATGTTTCATAATAAAGTGCTCAATATGCGAGTGTAATGTATCAAAAATCTGAGAATTAAAATCTAAAAATAAATCTGATTTTATACAACATAAGTGAGGAAACAAAAATAAAATGAAATCACTATTTGTACAACTAATGTTACAACACAATTGGGATCGTTTTGCAATAATTTATCTTTCACAAGGATTGGCCAGAATTATGGAATTTGAGTAATTTCGAATTCCAACTTGTGAATTAGAAGGGGAATTATGATTATGAATAGGAATGAAAGTTTGATCATGATATAAATTATAAATTGGAATATTTTCTTGAATAGTGAAATCATGAAGATAATTTGCTGCGTTAGAATGAGGATTGGTTGGAATAATTTCTAAATTAAAATGTCTCTCACTCTCAGATATTATTTGAAGTTTATGATGATTTTCTCAAGAAAAATCAACATCTTCAATGTCAGAGTAATTATCATGAATGACTTCACAAGATTCTTTAGATTTCCCTTCAATCTCATCCAGTATATCAAAACAAGGAGGGACAAGAATTTCATGTTCATTAATGGCAAAAGAATGATCATTAATTGCTTCTCTATCTTGATGAAAACTTAATGGTAATTCATTTAGATCATCCTCTTTAATTGCTGAAATATCATTAATACCAAGAGGGGAAAAATTACCATCATTAAAAATATCAGGATAAAGGGAGAAATGTAAATCTGAAATAATGCATTTAAAAATGTCTTTGTTTGAGGATTCTTGTATATTATGCTCATTGTAAATTTCAGATTCGAAATCATTCCTTTGCGTGCTCATGCTTTTTTGAAGAAGATTGCTTTGCTGCTTTGATTTCAGCATTTGTTCATCATGAAAAGATTCAAAAATTTGTACAGATGTTTGCATGCTATTATTTACTTTGATTGTTGCTTGCACTTGCTGATTTGCAATCTGATTTTCTGAATTTACCTCAAAGTAGCTTTCAGATTTCAAGGCGGCTCTTTCTCCAAAATTGTTGTTGTTGTCTTCTTGTGTTTGATTAGAAATATTTTCTAAGCTTTTTGAAACCTCTTCATCACAACGTATTTGCACATCCAAATTGGATTTCTCATCTATATTGGAAGGGGATGGAACAAAGATTGAACTAATTTCATATGGATTGGGAATAGGAGAAAGAGAATAATTATGTTCAAACCAATCTAGTGATTCTTCTTTCATAGGTTCATCTTTGGCATTAAATTTTAAACAATTCAAATGAAATCGAACATTAAAATCTCTAAAAGACTCATTTTCATTTCGTAGATATTCAATTTCATCACATACCTGATCATAATCATAGCGGTCAAATTTACAAACGAAAATTGTAACAAATTGATCCCCAGTTGTGAATTGAGGCAATTGGAAGAGTTCTACACCAGTTTCTAGCTTCTGCCACAAATGTGAGAGTGAAAATTCTGCATCAGATGCCTTCATCAATTCCTTGAAAATCATATTTTGAAACATTTTGAATAAATTGAAGGACATGATTAAAAGCA
The DNA here is from genome assembly GCA_031772625.1 of Pinus tabuliformis. Lineage (NCBI taxonomy): Eukaryota > Viridiplantae > Streptophyta > Pinopsida > Pinales > Pinaceae > Pinus > Pinus tabuliformis. Next base: position 370,324,592 of record CM062806.1, read on the forward strand.
GAAGAATTGTTCTTACCATTGAATTTTACCTGAGACAAGAGTCTTACCACTTTAGGTTGAGTATTGGAAGATGCACGTCCATGGATACAACTCCAAATTGGAAGTTTAAGAGGAGCCATCATGATTAGATAAAATGTTAAAATTGAAAAGACTCCAAAAGGCAACAAGTTTCAACCCCTCCTTCTAGCGCCAAAATGTTGAAGCCTCGAAAATAACTGGAACAACGTGGGGGATGACCACCCGGTCCCGACCTTAAAGCAGCTCATTTTTCATTTGGAATGGTGGTTCCGACTGGTTCAACTAGGTCTAGTTACCTTCTCTCAATCTCCAATGGCTTTAAACTATGACTTTCATTCACCAATGGAAAAGAGATGTTAGATTGTCCTCCTTGCTGATCAGGCAAGAAAGTGATCCTTAAGCTGATTTAGGGCTCAGCCAATCCACTACTAAAGTTTTCTTCTTTGGGAAGAGGACTTAAAAGAATGTAGAATTTACTCTAAATGCAAACTTGTTCTAAGGTGCAAGTAAAATAAACTATCTTAATCCTATCTCAATTGGGAAGATATAGATCTAACCTAACCAAGAGCAGGTATTTAAAATATTGAGATTTAAATGTCTCGTTTATAATGAATATCAAGTTAATGAAATAGTTAAATTAACTGACATTATGGATATCAAACACATCCTATTAAGACCCTTTAACTGAAATAATCAATCAACAACACTCATAAAGTAGTTAACAGAATGATCTTGATCATTTAATCAATAACCTGAATAATTAAACAATAATATGCGGAAGAAGTTCACAACATATCACTATTTATTCATCCAATATTAAAAGACATATTTATAAGTAAATAGTTACTCAGAAATCAGAATTCAGCTCATAAGAGCAGAGATAAATAACAACATAAAATAGAAGCAAATTACCCATACCGAGAAAAGTGCAGAAATATGTAAGTAAATTGACACCATTCCTATTATCATAAAATAAAACCAACATTTAAAATAATAGAATTTGAAATACCAATTTATTGAATCCATTTCTCCAGCTCTTGTCTCTAATAGTCCTTTATAATGCCCAAGCTTCTGCTTTCAAAAGCAAAGCTACAATAGTGCAAACTCGGTTCATTATACATAACTTAGGATGTAAAAGAGAAACCTCAATAATCTCCAGATCTGAGATTCTACTCCTCCCACCTACAACTCTAAATCTCTATTACAAAAGTTCTTTTAGAATTCCAGAATTACAAAGGAGAGCAACCCATATTACTTTCTGCAATCTACTATTTATAATATTTGCACAGGAATTCTTGAGAGGAAAGTTTGTTGAAGAGAAATCTGTCCAATCCCATTTTATTTGATTGAAAATTTCAATCTTTTAATTGCTCGAGCATTCTCATTAGTTAAGATCTTTTTTTCATATTTATTCTACTATTTTCCTGCAAAAAGAAATCAAAATAAGTTAAGATGCAACAATAAAATCAAAATACCATTTCTGGCATTAAAACAAATCTAATCAAATTCTATTTAAATAAATAAATGAAAATAAAATATAAACTCTCTATTGATGTCTGGGATGGTTTAATTGGCCAAGGATATTATTGATGAGCGAATCTACAATTAGAAGAGGCTTAGGACAAATGAAAATGTAGAAAATAACTCAGAGAGTTGATTTTGTTTTAGAAATTCGGAGCTTGATCTTCTGCATTATTTTTGACCTAATTAGTATCCAAATCTATTAGTGAAACCTCCTCAAAATTGTTCTCTTTGATTTTATCTTTTCAATGAGCTGTCCTAGGCCACATTTGGTCAAGTAAAACGCATTCTATGAGCTTCCAAAGTCGATGAGTCAAATCTAGAATAAATCTGGAAATTCTGTTGCTAGGCTAAAAATGAAAATTTTAATTAAAAATCTAATTCTAAATTAGAATTCTAATTATTTAATAATTAATTCTAATTCAATTATTAACTAACTAATACATACAATTAATTCTAATTAATTATCATTTAATTAAAAATTAATTAAGTTACAAAATTAAGTTAATATGCAAATGATTTGAAAAAGTTGATTTAAATATAATTAATATTATAATTCAAATTATATCAAAATTATAATAAATATTATAATTATAATATAATTATTATAACATAAAAAAATAAAAATTAGTTTTTACAAACCATTGGAATCAATCCAAACCCATTAATTCATCCACGTGAGATTATGGAGGGATATGGTGAGTGGAGTGTGAGGTAAGGGCGACGTTGATCAAATGAGACGAAACAAATGTCAATGAGAAGGTTAAAAATAATCAATTCTAACAAAACAATCAAAACAAGAATCCAAAGAAAATGAAAAATTAACAAAAGCATCGGATAATCAACTAAATAAAATTGCTAAAAAATGTTTAGTCAAAATTTTATAGAAAGGGTCCCCATTATTTGAAGTGAACACATTAATAATGGGGGGGTTGTGTTTTTACCACAACAACTTCATAAGTCTTTCAAGCTATGTGGAACTTCATGATCCAAGACTTAGTGAAGGTAGTAGAAGAATTGAGATGCACCAAAAGAATACATCCAGCCCTAAACGCCACATTTCTAGCCCTGATACCAAAAGACAGAGCACTTGGAAGAACCACAAGGATTTTGACCTATAGCGCTCTACAATGTTATATATAAAATATTAGCTATAATAATGGTGAACCAACTGAAACCAAAACTATCTAGGTTGATATCCCAAGAGCAGATAGGGTCTGTCAAAGGTAGACAAATAACAGAGGGAATAGTGGTGGCACAAGAAGCAATACATTCATTGAAAAATTAAAAAACCAAAGGGATGTTGATAAATTTAGACTTAGCCAAAGCGTATGATAGACTAAATTGGAGATGCCTCCAAAAAATCCTGAAGGCATTTAGCTTCGATGAAAGATGGACAAGTTGGGTAATGTCAATGATAACCACTCCAGTTCTGTCAATACTGCTAAACGGATCACTTACAGAAGCTTCCAATGTGACTAGAGGGCTCAGGCTAGGCAACCCATTATCTTCGTTCCTATTTATCCTCATAGCTGAAGCACTAGGAAGACTCATAAAAGCTAAAGTATATAACGAGCAATATAAAGGCCTAAGACTCTAGGGCAATGATCTCCCTCTAACCCACCAGCAATTTTTTGATGATGTCATGCTATATGGATAGGAAATGCTCAAAGAAGCAAAAAAATAATGGAAACTCTCACAGACTTCACAAATGCTTCTTGGATAAAGATAAGTAAAGAGAAATCAGATATATATTTCTTCAATACCCTTGTACCCTCCTAAGCCTTCCTAGCAAGAACCGTGGGATTTAGAATTGGAAATTTCCCCACAAAGTATTTAGGTATCCAATTAAATAACCAGCAAAATAGAGTGGCCAAATAGAGTACCCTGATGGGAACTCTATTAAAAGGAAATGCCAACAAGGAAAATAGTGATAAAATAAGGGTCAGCAACTCTAAGCTAACGCCATAGAATCAAAGGCATGTTGATGATAGGAGAAGGCTACCAAATAAAAGCAGGACAAAACAGACATTTAGAAACAAAAAGATGGGAAAGCATATGGAAAACAAATACATGGTCAAAGGTAGCCTTCTTTACCTGGATCCTGAGCCATGGGAGAGCATTAACATCATACCAACTGAGAAAAAATGGAATGCAAGACCCAACGAGATGTGCCCTCTACAGAGAACAGGAAGAGACTATAAAGCACCTAACCAACACCCGTAAAGTTAGTGTAAACCTATGGAAAAACATCAACAAATATTTGAAATTAGTGACAGAAATATAAATAGCATGTAAACAACGACAGAGCACTGGAGGAGAAAATCTTACCAGAACACGATCCTGAACAAGGCAAAGAGACTCTCGCTAGCCTTTGTTTTGTGGAATATATGGAAAGAATGAAATAGACTGATATTCATGGAGGAAGGTAGAGTAAGAACAGAAATATGGAACTAAATCATCCAAAATATCAGAGAGACCATTCTAATGAAGAGTTGGTTCGAGGAGGATTGGAAAACTAACCCAATAGAAATAAAGATAATGACATGCTTGGACATAAAGCCATGTAGGATGCACAATCTAGCCAGGAAACACCAAAGCAATGAGGCAGAGGAGGTCAACCACTTCAGAAGACCCTAGAAGGGGTTCATCAAGTTAAAATTTGACGGGGCTGTGAAAGGGAACCGCAGAGAGGTAGGGACTAGTGGAGTATTCAGAGATGATAGGCGGAGGACCCTCAAAATCTATGCGATGGAATGTGGTAATACTACAAACAATGAAGCAGACTTTCATGCACTCAGAAAAGGGCTGGAAATAGAAAAAAGAGAGAAATACCGAAAGCTACAAGTTGAAGGAGTCTCAAAAATCGTAATTGATATAGTCAAATAGCTACAACAAGGAACACAATCGTAGAAGATAAGTTGCAACTGGAGAACCGATTTGCTGGTGCAGGAGATTGGCAAACTCACCAGACATATAGACTACATCCTTCCCACCCATGTGAGAAGGAAAGGCAATGCACTAGTAGACAACCTGGCAAAATGGGGGAGCAGTCATGGAGGAAGAACCTTGGACACAAACGAGGAAGAGCTATCCCATATGGAGGAGATGGAAAACTTAGTAAAAATACTAGAACACAACAAAGGAGGAGAGGGGAACACTAGATCAGAGGACAACACATGAAATCTAGAGGGAACAGAGAGATGTGACTAGGAAGGGAGGGAAGAGGACAAATGGGGGAACGGACAGATGGGGGAAATGAAGTGAGCAGAGAGGAAATATGGAAGTGGCAGAGCAGGGTAGAGAAGGCACAAGTCCCGAGAGAAAGAGGGTGGTGATGGATGAGTATGACAACGAAGAGTGTAGGATAGTGAACCTGGGGCCAGTAAAAGGATGTCAACAAGTGGAAACATAAGGACATCATGCACACGCCAAGAGTAGCCAGGAGAAAGTGAAGATTCATGAGAGGAGATGGAAACCACGATAGGGGGGAAGCATTCCAAGATGACGGCATAGGGATCAGCGTAGGAAATAATGCGAGACAGGTGGCAGTAAGATAAGGGATAGGAGGTAGAGGGGCATAAAACCTAAAGGAAATCAAGGCATACTTAGATGTATATAGATGCCAAAGATGAGAGCTTGAGAGAGGAAAGGTGGCCGAAGAGTGAAGATCTAGCCTGCGGACAAAAGCGGCATTAGACTTGCAAGTTGGTATGCAGTTCCTCTATTCCCCAACCTCATTAGGCTCAGGATTAATTTCAGTAGGAATATAGGAAATCTAATATGGAACAAGAATGAGTATGTCAAGGAGGAAACCAATCCCCCCTACAACATTGGTGTAGACCAAAGAGGGGAGGGTCTCGAACCCAGGAAGGGAGAGGACTATACAATGGTAAAACCTTGAATTGAACCCAGACAAAGCATGATTATAGTAACCACTATAGGAAGCGATGGGAGGGATACAGAAGGTAATAATGAAGCAGCTCGGGGAACAAAAAAATGAAGGAAAATTGAGCACCAAGGAAACAAGAATCCTCTAGGGGAGGTATTTAGTGCCAGGACCCTGAGGGGGGACGTAGACAAACCAAGGAGACCCTGGGAAGGAAGGAACAAAAAATCGACCTTATTTGGTGAAGAACCCAGGAGGATGGCCAAAGCAGATAGGCTATGTTCTAACTGTTTCCGTGGAGGGAAAATGGTAAGAGATCCAAGAAAGGAATGAACCCATAAGAAGGAGAGGACTGGTGACATCTCAACAAAAGTCCCAAAGGAAACAAACCCTGGAAACAAAAGGGATAATAGAAAGGAAATGGGTAAATGGGAAATAGTTTTGTTTTACTATTGTAATTCTAATAAATGTAATGCCTCTGTGATAAGTCTCACCTCATATCAGGGACAACATAGCGAGGAAGGTAGAGAACAATGAGAAGAAGATAGTTACAGGCAGGCAGGGAGTAACATGGCACCCAAGAGAGGCAAGAGAGATAACCAGAAGGAAGAAGGAACAAGCGGGTCGAATAGGAAAAGAGGGAGGAATTCAAGCAGTGAACACATGAAAAATCTTATTGACGCATATATGGCATGGAACCTGTTGGATATCAGAGCCCAAATTGTTGGTTGGGAGAGAGAACTGAATGACAACATCAAGAACCAGGACATCCCCATGGAGGAGTGGGAAAGCATGGTTCCCAATCCAGGGAATTCTCGACGTCGTCACTCCCTATTCAGGAAAACCATACAACAATATTGGGTAATGAACAATGTGGTGGCACAGGCCATGACCTTGAATTGATAACAAGCAGCGGGTGATGGAACGGAGGCACATGAGAAAAGCAAGGAAAAGGATCTAGTCAGGGCTGAACTACTCAGGGAAATAGCAATAGTTTAGATACAGACCTATAGAAATAACTTGGCCTTTGGAAGAGAGACACTAAAAGATATGAAGTGGAGATTTGAGCAGACATTACAAGATATGAAGAGGAGTGATATGCCTGGCTCTAGTGCCAAAGTTCCAGCCATAGTAATATCACCGGATGAGGATTGATGCAGCAGTCTAGTTGGAATCTGATAAAATTTTGATGAAATGCATCCACTTGTTTAATTTGTTTTATCTGAGCAGTAGTATAGATAGTGAAAACAATGTCACTAGATTGATAGCAAAAAACCTTTTTAAAATTTGGACAGGTTTTAATGCAGATAGGTGGCTACCTAGTTTGCTTTGGGAAGGTAAGCCACCTGGAACAAATGGAAGTCTATGATTTTGGAAAATTAATATAAGTAGAGGAAGCACTACCAAGTTCACAAAAAAAATATTATAACAATATGGAAAGATTCTTAACCATATATTTTGACCCCCACTTTCACCAATGATTCTTGTGAATAGACTTTGTTACAATACCATAAGCCACTACCATGGGTTGTCAATACCACATTTGCAAAACTCATAAATTATTTCATAATCAAAATATTTTATATCAATATGATAAGATTCTTAACTATGGACATTAAAACTTGTAAATAGGTTTTGCTACAGTACCATGGGCCAATACCATGAATTTTCAATACCTCATGACAAAAAAACATAACTTATTTCATAGTAAAAATATTTTATTTTAATTTAGTTTTATAACATTTTTTTTAATTGAACCTAAAAGGAAAAAGTTATAATTAATGTTGAGACATATCTAAACCTTGTATGTATTGAAGAAAGTGTAACTAGGTTCGATATTTACAAATATAATTTTTATCTTTGTGCTTGTCAAGAAAAAGAAATATTATTTTTGTAAATTATAAGAAAGTCAATGGTGCCTAACAACCCTCCAGTAATGAAAAGCACAATCCTCATCAAGTTGGCTAGGAAATGAATTAAATAGAAGTCATGTTGGCATGAAAAAGGAGACAAAATAGTTCACTTTGTCAAGTCAGCTTAATATGTAGACATAACCACTATATATACCTAGCTAGGGTCACTGAGAAAGAGAATAACAGAAACTCACATTTTCTATAAGAGAATTTGGTTTTGTACAGGTCTGCAATCCACATTACAGAAGGGAACAAATTTCAGATTTTTATCTCAATTTCGGATGGATGGAGGATGTATATGAATCTCAGGTAAAGGCAGTATAACAGTGTCATGAATCGTTGAAACTTGGGGTAAGTTTAGGACCTCAGATCCTCCCTGATGTGTACATGAATCTCAACTTCGCATTGTAGGAATCTCAACCTCGTGTGATGATGATATCAATGAAGCATGCATCCATGATATAGGTGAAGGAATAGCAATGATGCAAGAGTGACGCAACAAACAATGACCTGAGCGGTGCAACAACGATGATGATCTTAGGTGTGACAAAGAAGAGGATTGGTGTATTCATCTTGGAGTGGGTTCATAAGTCAAGGGTCATGGTCTTGGTATTCATCAATTGGAATCTCTATAAGAAGAATTTTGTGTGGGTTTTCTTCTCAAAGAGGGAGATATTTTGGCCTTGACAGAAAGCCAACATCGTGTGTTCTTGTCTCTTTGTTTTGGTAGATATTTGATGAACTAATGGAGATACACTCTAATAATAACAAGTGAAGACTATGGTAAGAAGAAAAGTTAAAACATCTCACAAATAGTTATCAAGCTCAGAAGAATCACATTAATCATACTTGTCCTAGATTCTTCGACGTGGTATTAGAGGTAAGGCATTGACGTCAAAGGAAGGCTAGCAAAAGAGACATACAAGGATCAGGGAAAAATTTAATGATGGAAGTGTATCTTAAAGTTTACAAACCTTGTTGAATCTTACTAGTCTCTTATCGACAAATTGTAAAATGTTTCATATGTTTGTAAAAATATCTAATTTAGGATTATATTGTATTAGTCTACACAAGATTTTGGTGATTTTTAAGGTGAAATAATTGTCTACTACAAAACTTCGGTGAATCATTTTTAGAAAAAATGGACTTTGGTGAACCTTTTATTTGGAAAAAGCATGTATAATTAGCCCACTTTTGAATAGTAGCCCTTAAAAGTTGCTCTGACAAGGATCAGTCTTCAATAAAGGCATCTAAACAAGTCTAAGGCTTTTAGTATGAAATCTACATCAAGCAGTCTACAACAAGAAGGTAACTCCATATCCAGAACTTGTGTCTCAACATCACCATCATCAAAATACCACCAAGACTCTCATCATGGTATCTACAAAGCTATGAAACTCAAAGTACCTCAAACTACATATCTCATCATCTTGGAAAAGATTGAAGCAATCTTTACCTACTATACAAAAGAGGGAAGAACATATTGAATGCAAGAAGGAATTGTCATATTCAAGCAAGGATCATTTCCTTATTGGAGAAGAAGATCATCCAAGGAAGCAAAAAATCATTCTTATCAAAAGGAGAAACCTTTTCTATTAAGAAAAGGTTTTCTCATTCGAACAAAAATCATCCAAGAAGAAGCCCTCATATACCTTATTCACCTATCATCAAATCAATGAAGGTGAGAATTTCATCTTTACATGACAAGTAAGTATCTTTTCAAATTATAAATTTGGTTAAATGACTTCATGAATTACAAGGACATCTATAAGTTGTTGTTGGGACATCAGGATTCATTGCATGGACATGAAGGATAGTCATAGTCTTGTAACTAGTTGAAGTCACGAAACATATAAAAAGGTCCCCTCTGAATTTATGAAAATGGATACTTATGAAAATATCCCATCATATAGAAACATTGGAGACATAAAAGAGATATATATGATAAAATCATTATGTGAAGGTGCAATGAAGAATATCACATGAAATCTTATCTACATAATAGTAAAGGGGATCAATGGATGTAGGATATTTTCATAAGGTCTTATCTACAAAATATACTAAGGAAGATAACCATCATTCACTTATAATGCACTAAAAAATAATCAAGGTAACAAATATGCATGGTCTAACAAGGCTACCTCATTCGATAACTAATGGTATCTATGCTAAATAAAGAAAGACAAGTTGATGGAAAAGGTAAAGGACTAAATCATGTGCAAAAAGAAAAGGGAGTTTTGGTCCTCAAACAAGGCAAAATAGGTATCGCTAAAATTATGGAAGTTCATGTCAATGGATACAAGGAGGAAGCTGAAGAAAAGGTCTAAGGAAAGAGGGAGTTATAGATCTCTACTATGATTGGGATAGTATACCTCACAACACGGTCCTATCATAAGCTCCTATTATAAGATATGACAATGATAATAACATGCATCGTGGGATCATGGAAGCATGAAAAACAAGATCTCATGACATCACCATGGGAATCATGAAGGAAAAAAACTATGGCAATCAAACATGAACAACATAGACCTTGGGAACCTCATTGGACATTGCAGGAAAGGAAGAAGTCATAGAGGAGAAGGCCCATCATACATCAATTCAAAAAGGAAACATTTGTGAGATAGGGCTATGCAAGATCCTCAAGATTCTCTTAAGGAATTATCATCGAATGCTTCACTAACCTAGAGAGGAAGGAAGTGTTTCATCAAGAGATCCAACTTATGGGATTCATGGGATGATGGTGTGATGACATGAGAAATGAAGCAGATTAGGGGATTGAAGATCTTTTCAATCAAGGAAGCTGCTGGAAGAAGCCTAGATGACTTAAAGGTAACATGAGGTATATATGCATGTGTTTAATATTATAATTTCATCTTGTACTCTTGTAGGTAATGTGGATCATTACCTCTACCTTAAGAAGCATGATCAAGAGAAAAATGATCTCCTCCTCTGAAGGGATGCAATAATCCATAAAGTCACACTAGATGAAATCAACATAGGTTGACTACAATCAAGAAACTCTGATTCAAAGCTACTGGGAATGGAATGTGCGAGGAAGGAACAGATCATGACATATACAACTGTGATGAAGGAAACCAACATCAAAAAGACCAAGAATATTTGACTAGGAAATCTTGTGGAAAGATATGAAGAATCTGATGGAAGTTTGAAAAACATGAAGACACTTGACAATGGATATCTTTCTCAGATGTGTCAACATGTATGCATGATGTTGATACCTACAGGAAGATGCCATGATGAAGAGCCATCTCTGAAGGTATTATTTGATTTAATGCTACGTTTTGAATTCTTGAATAATATCTAGGTGACGTTCATGGAGGGCTACTAGAACAAGATTTGTAGGTACAAGTACAACCAATATTCATGCGATGGATGGAAACTCCTGATAGAAGCATGAAGAGAAAGAAGTAGCCATACGAAGAAGGCTCCAAATATATACTAAGAATACCACTTTCCATGAAGAAAGGAATGACATTACAAAACAAGGAAGAAAGTGATCAATGGTCATTTCCCTATAAGGAAGAAGCTTAACTAAATTTCATGACATCAAGGATAGAAGTTGATCAAGTAAATGAAGGACCCATGAAAAAGAATTTGTTGATGAAAGGAGAATCCTTAATTAAGAGGGAGGCTAGATTGAGTCATCCCTAATTAAAAATGAGTGATATATGTGTTTTTCCATTCCATGTGTCATGCACTAGACCAAGAATGACAATCGTAAGTCTTAGTAATGTCCATGAATGGATATGTAGACACATGAGAGACACACTATTTTTATCTTCAGCTGGGAAGAAAGAATTATAGATTGGTTAATCATCTAAGATGTGTAGGGCATCGGAGAAAACTGTAGCCAACAGAACTAATATTATTTGAGGTATGGGAACCAAGGATAAGAATAGTCCTAGAAGGTCATACTTAGTGAAAACCCTGGTGGCTATGTGCCTTTAGAGACAATGATGAAGGTGTTTGTAGTAATTGGTCTCACTAACATTGTGCTCTGATCTAATGAGAGATAAAGGTATCAGTCAAGGCCTTGTTGTGGAAACATGTTGGTTACTATGATGCTATATTGATTATTCATATGAGAAATTATTCATAATGAGAATAACCAACTACCATTATAAATACCTCCCTAGTTGAGAGGGAGTATTCAAGAAAGAATAACTAGGTTTGGTATTTACAAATGTAATTTTTATCTTTTTACTTGTTAAGAAAAAGAAATATTATTTTTGTAAATTATAAGAACGAGTTTCTTGCTCATTCCATAGGTCTAGCAAAGTCGAAGAGTCAAAGACATGTCTGAAGAACTCTTCTTAAGTGTATATGTAATGCATACATGTCTATAAAATGATGTCTAATAACCCTCTAGTATTGACAAGCATAATCCTCTTCAGGTCAACCTGCAAATGAATTAAATCGAAATCATGTCAGCTTACAAAAGAAGACACAATGGTTCAATTGGTTAAGTCGGGTTAATATGGACACATAACCACTATATATACCTAGGTAGCATCATCAAAAAAGAGAAAAATGGAAACTCTCATTCTCTCTGATATAATCCCGTTGGGTAGATGTCTTCAATCTACATTACAAGAGGGCACAAATTTCAGATTCTTCTCAAAACTTCAAATGGGTGGAGGAGGTACTAGAATCTTGGGTCAAGGAAGTAGAATAATGTCTTGAATCTCTAAAACATTGGGTAAGTATAGGACCTTAGATCATCTCCAATGGGTACAGGAATTTGAACTTTTCATTACAGAAGGAAACATCTCTGATACCCTGGAAATTTCATGTACAAATTTAGTAAGAAGATTACAATCTTCTCCTCTGTGGTGACAGTCTAGGATGCAGGGAAGGAACCCTATCATAATCTCATTATAGACGTGATGATGAAGGCCTCAGTGCTAATCATTGTCTCAACATGTTTGTTATGAAGAAGGTGAAGAGTGTCTCAACATAATCTTGATCCTATAATAATGCTCTCTCAACATACTACACATGACCTCGACATAGTGATCTTGATGAAGACAAGGTCATGATGGAAATCTTAGTGCATCAATGAAAGCATGATGAGGGTATCAGTGAAGAGTGCATTGACGATATAGGTGAAGGAATAGCAATGATACAACAGTGATGCAATAAATGATCACCTCAATGCTGCAACAATGATGATGATCTCAGCATTTACAAAGAAAAGGATTGATGTCTTGATCTTGTAGTGGATTTATAGGTCAAGGGTCATGGTCTTGGTATTTGTCAATTGGAATCTCTATAATAATAATTTTGTTCAAGTTTTCCTCTCAAAGAGGGAGAGGTTTTGTCCCTAGGAGAGAGCCAACATCATGTGTTCTTGTTTGTTTGTTTTGGTAGCCATTTTATGAACTAATGAAGATACACTTTAATAATAACAAGTGAGGATTTTGATAAGGAGAGAAGTTAAAACACCTCACAAATAGTTATGAAGCTAAGAAGAATCACATTAATCATACTTGCCCTAGATTTTAAAACATGGTATCATAGGTAAGGTGTTGACATGAAAAGAAGGGAAGTAAAAGAGAGATACAAGGATCAATCTTCAAGAAAGGCTTCAAAACAAGTCTAATGGATTTAGGATCAAATCTACAAAAAATAGTCTACAACAAGAAGGTAACTCGACATCAATAATTTGTGTCTCGAAATCACCATCATTAAAATACGACCAAGACTCCCATCAAAAAATCTACAGATATATGAAACTCAAAGGACATGAAAATAAGGATCTCATCATCTTGGAAAAGATTGATGCAATCCTAACCTAGCTTAAAAAAGAAGGCATAACATATTGAAGGCAAGCAAGCATTGTTATAATCAAGTCGAGTTACGTCATAGTCAAATTTAGTGTGTGGTTGCATGTCAAGTTATTTTAGGTGTGTCACTCATCGAAAAATTTTAAATACCTTTCATAGGGTTCATTGTAATTAATCAAGTTCTGTGTTATCAATAGAAGAGTAGAAACTCATTTGTTTTGTGTGAATTTTTTTTTTTCACTCTTTTGCCTTTGCAACAAATACCTTCAACTCTGAGGGTTGTTTGCCAGATTGTGGCTTCTATTGAATATTTTGACACAATAACTCATTGGTCAGGTGATGGTCCAATTACAAAATGGTCTTTCCCAACCATTTGGATAAAAGATATTTCTATAGTCAAGCACCAATTGTTTTATCAGAATGTCTAGGGTATATTGTCCAAAACATACATCGCCATCCGTGATGTAATAATAGGTATTACATGTAGGTAATCAGGTAGGCACAATCAAGTACGACAATGCAAGATAATGGTAAATAGAAAAGAAGCATTCATAGGTTTTCATCACTCGAGACATTACCTATGAAATCCTCAAATGACAAAAATAACTCGAGCCTTAGTTCATGTTGCTAAAGTTATTCAAGTTCTTTTTGAACTCATCCTCAGCTCTAAGTTATCTAGGTTTAAAATGCACAATGCGGTGGTTAACAAATAACTCAAAGAGTTATCCAGTTCAAAACACACATGGGGTGGTTAACAAATGACTCAAACAACCTCCGAGTATAGGTATTTATTTCGTTTCAGTGTTTCATGGGTAATGTGTGGGGTGATGAAAATCTGAGCATGATGCTTTTTTTTTATTGTGCCTACACCATTACCTACAAGTATTACTGCACGTAATACCTGTTATTCCATCACAGATGATGACGCATGTTTCGAACAACTTACGTAGGTCATTCCCATAAAACAGTTGGTGCTTGACTATAGCAATATCTTTTATCAAAATGGTTTGCAAGGCCGGGTATAGGATTGGTCCATCATCTGAAGAATGAGTTCTCGCCTCAATCACTTCGATAGAAGGCACAAACGGGAAACCAACTGTCATATTTGAAGGTATTCTCATTAGTTTTTCAAAAATACCTTCTATTCTTCAAAAATTTTACGACTTTCCAACCAATTTTATGTGGCTCATCATCATCGTCAACACTAAGACAAAGAAATCTCTCTTAAGAGTCTTGTTTCTTCTTTTTCATTTCAAGGAGAGAGTTAATGCAACATGTTTCAGTATTACTTACCCTAAAGATAGCTCATCCATAAGCATTTTGTTGAAGATAATGGAAAATATCGTAGAATAGTTAGAGTTGGTTCATGTAGCCTCAAGATAGGAATTAGTTTCTATTTCTTAGGATGTTGTTCTAACTTCCCTAAAACCATGTATTTTATTTAATGTTTAATGTTGATGAAGAATGTGGAGAGTTCTATAGAGCCAGACACTCCTGGTTCAGACTCTCTTTCATAGAGCTGACCAGTGGGTTTTATTTTTCATTAATACAAACATTTCCATTTTTATCATGGTATCAGAGCGTGAGGGCTGAGGAACCTGTACGCTGGCTGGTGGGTGGTTCTTTGAACTGAAATCATCACAGGTTTTGAGTGGATAATTGCGACGATCACTATTAAATCTTCGCAGGTTTTGAGAGGATAGCCACGACGATTGCGGAAAATTAATGAAAAACTACGACGGTCACGAAAAATTGATCAAAGACTACAACCGTCACAGATATTGGGTGTATATCTGCAACTATTCTTGTAAAATTGGTGTATTTCTGCGAATAGTCTTGGAAATTGGGTGTATATCTGCGACAATCATGTAAATCAGATAAATTGCAAAGGGAGCTAGGAACAAGGCTGTAGCTGTCAGAGAAGCTGAGTGCGGAAGCCAATAACAAGGATGTAGCTCACAACAGGAGGTTATCTGGAGGTTGAGAAGAAAGCCACAGAGATCTACGCATGTGTTGCAAGATCAAACGACAATGATCTGTCTATATCATAGATCTGGGGTAAATTTAGCATTTTTTACCTGTCGAAATTTTTTCTCTAAATTGCCAAGATGAATAACAACGTATTTGAAGCATGCATGAATGAGCATAACAAGCTCGATGGTTCCAATTATGCAAATTGGAAGTTTAATATGCAAACTCTGCTAGAAGCATAGAGTGCTTGGACTATTGTGTATGGGAATGAGCTGAAACCCATGGCTGGATCTGCAACAGTCCCAGATTGTAAGGAACAAGAAAGCAGAGCAAGGAAAATGTTAAAGATGTCAGTCAAAGACTGCATTACACTGCACATTAGAGAAGGTAAGTCAGCTAACAAAATTTGGGAAATTCTGAAGGAATTGTACGAGATCAGAAATTCAAATCGTCTTTTGTTCCTCAAGAGTAATATTTTGTCCATGAAGATGGAGGAGAATGAAACGATTACTTCATTCGTAGCAAGGATCAAGGATCTGAAAACCAAATTAGCATATATTGGTCATGCAATAGACGATATAGATCGTGTGAACATTACAGTGAATGTTGTCACTGATGATTATCAGATGTTCATTGCTGGGATTAATGCCAAAGAAAGGATCCCGCATTTTGAAGAGTTGATTGGTATACTGATGCAGGAAGAATAGAGGAGATCGACTTTGAAGCCCCAAAGTGCCAATATTGTGTGTGTGATGAGGAAGAACTTCTACAAAGGGAAAGGAAGTCCACAACACCAAAACGGAGCAAGTTCACAAAAACGGCCAAATTTGACCCAAGGTATGCATCCGAATAAAATCTACTCTGAAACTAAATGTTTTTATTGCGGAAAATTGGGTCATATTGCCAGGGAATGTAGGAAAAAGAAGTATCATGAAGAACAACAGATGCCAAAGAGACATGTAGGTCATCTCGCGAACAGTGATCAGGTGCAGAATTTAAGATTGTTCATGGCAGAACGTGATGAAAATGTTGATGCAGACATTTGGTATGTAGATTCAGGAGCATCAACACACATGACAGGTAACAAGCACTGGCTGGAGGATTTTAAAGAGATCAATGAAGGCACACATATTTACCTAGGTGATGATAGAAGTCATCAAATCAAAGGATGTGGGAAAGTTTCTGTTATTCTACCTGATGGTAATATCAAACAAATTTATAATGTAATGTATTTGCCTGGCATAACTAAGAACTTGATTTCTATATCTATGATTATAGATCAAGATTTGAAAGTTGAATTTTTAAAATATAAATGCTACATTAAAGATCTACGAGATAAAATGTAGACAATTGCTACAGGAATCTGAACAGGAGGCTTGTACAAGTTGGATGTGAGACCTGCACCAGTTCGAGCATTGACAACAGCGAGCCTGACTATAGAAGAGCCTTGGCACCAGAGATTCATCCACATTAATTACAATGATTTGTTCTTATTACAGAGGAAAGAAATGGTAAGATATCGTCCTATGCTAAAGCAAGTACATAATGATTGCGATGCTTGTACTTTAGGAAAAATGCATAGAGAAGAATTCCTTGTTAGAGTAGAAAAGAAATAGAGGGATATACTAGAGTTAGTGCACATGGACCTTTTTGGTCCCATGCAGAAAAAATCATTAGCAGGTGAAGTGTATTTCCTACTGTTTATTGATGACTGTACGAAGTTTTCATGGGTGTATTTATTAAGTAAGAAGAGTCATACATTCGAATACTTAAAGTAGTTTAAAAATATGATTGAAAGACAAACAGGGAAATAAATAAAAATTCTCTGTTTTGATCAAGGGGGAGAATATAGGAAAGATGATTTGATCAGATATTGCAAATATCATGGAATTTTGCAGCAATTTATAGTACCCCATACTCCACAGTAGAATGGAGTAACAGAAAGCAAGAACAAAATTCAGGTGGAATGTGCAAGAAGTATGCTGAAAGAGATTTTAAATTCCATGAGAAGGATAGCGAAGGAACTGATGAGCACTATGATGGATGTGACATTCCGTACATTGAAGAAGAGGAAGCAGAGAACAATCAGGGTCAGTAGCAAACAAAGGCAAAGGATGAACAACAACAGCAACAACAACTACAACAACAACAATAGCAACAACAACAATAGTAACAACAACAACAATAGAAGCAACAACAACAGCGACAACAACTACAACAATAGAAAGAGCAACAACAACAGGAAGAAATAAGGTTTGAAACCACCACCCTACCACTCAGGAGATCAGGTAGGAGAGCTCAAATGCCTAAAAGATATAGGGAAAATGCATTTATAACTAGTATGATGAATGTTATTGAACCATCTAGTTATAAAGAAGCAAATGAAAGTAATGAATGTAAAATAGCCATGGAATAGGAATATGATTCAATAATCAGAAATAACACTGGGCAATTGGTAGAACTCCCTAGAGGAAAACAGGTCATAGGTTGCAAATGGTTATATAAACTGAAAATTGATGTAGATGGAACTATAGAAAAACTGAAAGCTAGGTTGGTTACAAAGGGGTATACACAAAAAGAAGGGATAGATTATGAAGAAGCCTTTGCCCCTGTAGCTAAATTGAACACCATCAGAATGTTAATTACTTTAGCTACTAAGAAACATTGGATGATGCACCAACTAGATGTAAAGTCTACATTTCTAAATGGAGAACTGAAAGAAGAGCTTTATTTAGAGAAACCAGAAGGGTTTGTCCAGAAAGGAAAAGAAAATTTAGTTTGTAGGTTGAGGAAAGCACTCTATGGTCTCAAACAAGCTCCTAGGTCATGGTATGAGAAAATTGACTCATTTTTTCTACAAGCTAGCTATAATAGAAGTAAGAATGACCCTAATATTTACACCATGAAAGATGAAAAAGGGTGCATAGTGCTGATTTCATTATATGTAGATGATTTGATAATTACAGGTGATGCTATATATCTAACTGATGAAATCAAGTAGCAGATGTCACAGATGTTTAAGATGAAGCATATTAGTGAACTCAGATACTGTTTAGGTCTCGAAATTTGGAGAGATTCAGGTCAAACATTTTTGTCTCGATCAAAATATTTCAAAGACCTATTAGAAAAGTTTAGAATGGATCAGTGTAAGCCAACGCGAGTACCATTGCAGCAGAAGATCAAACTGCAGTGTGAGGATGGTTCAAAAGCGGCAGATGCAACACTTTACAGATAGCTAGTTGGGAGTCTGATCTACCTAACCACCACTAGACCTGATTTGGCTTATGCAGTCAGCGTGTTAAGCCAATTTATGTCTAAGCCACTTGAAAGCCATTGGAATGCACCGAAAAATGTTTTGAGGTATCGACAAGGTACTGTAGGTTATGGAATTATTTACATTGACTCTTCTGATGTTAGATTGGCAAGATTTGCAGATTCAGATTGGGTAGGAAATGTAGATGATTGCAGATCTATAATAGGTTATGCATTCAGTCTTGTATTTACGATGATCACTTGGAGCAACAAGAAGCAGAACATAGTCTCCTTGTCCTCAGCAGAAGCAGAGTATCAAGCGATGTGTGCAGTAACGTGCGAGGCGGTTTGGTTGCAAAGACTTCTCCAGGATGTCGAGAAAGAATAGACAGTCACAGCAACAATAAGATGCGACAATAAAAGTTCAATCAAGCTAGCCAACAATCTGGTGTTTCACAAAAACATGAAACGTATTGATACTCAGTTCCATTTTGTAAGGGAGAAAGTGCAATCTAAAGAAATTCATTTGGAATATTGTAATACATGTGATAATGTTGCAGACATTTTCACTAAGACCCTTGGAAAAGTAAAATTTCAATTTTTTAGGGAGATGTTTGGCATATATGTTAATCCATTATCCATTGAGGGGGAGTGTTGAAGATAATGGAGAATATCCTAGAATAGCTAGAGTTGGTTCACGTAGCCTCAAGATAGGAATTAGTTTCTATTTCTTAGGATGTTGTTCTAACTTCCATAAAACCATGTCTTCTATTTAATGTGTAATGTTGACGAACAATGTAGAGTTTTCTGGAGATCCAGACTCTCCTAGTTCAGACTCTCTTTTGTAGAGTTGACTAGTGGGTTTTATTTTTCATTAATACAAGCATTACCATTTCTATCACATTTTGATTTACGTTGAAGTGATACGTTAAATACGTTAGGTGATCTTGAATGATGTTCTTTTTTGACATTTTTGAAATTAGTGAAGAACTTTGTAAGAAAATTTAGTTCACGTGAATTAGATACTTCTGCACCTATGCCAATCAACTGAATTTCTCAATTTCTCAAGAAACTCAATTTATAGAGAAGTTTCACGTCAAGGGAGATAGAAATATGAGAAGGGTGGAGAAAAAGAAAATTAGAACAAATACACTAATAATGTCCATGATGTTTTTTGTATTATATTGTCTATCTTTATGGGCCTCGCTGCTCTATTCTCTATAAAATTTCTCTTCACTTTTCTTATGCCTATATAATTTCCTTCTTGTTCTAATTTCTTATTCTTCTAATGCATCTTGGTTCCTAATTCCAATCGTATTGGGTGGAAGACGATGAATTCACTATTTCTTATTGATAGTCTTATATACTGTCGATTTTCTGGACCCTTGTCGAAGTTGCATGTGATCTTCCATCTTTGATAAGAATCCCAACGAAAGTAGTTCTAGATCTCAACTAGTATTTATTAAAGTAATTGAGAGTACTAATCAATTTCTTGTAGATTATTTTTATGGTTGTTAGATATAAAAACTATCCATATTAAGGGTTTTATCAATTATGACTTTCCTATGTTAGTATTCCCAGTACATTCATGTTATCATTTTGCGATCTTTATCCCTCAATTACTGTAATCATGTTAAATTGCACCTATTTAATTTCTTAATATTATACTCGTATTTATTTTAATTTATGTTTCCTTGTATACCCTCACCCATCATGCACAAACCTTGTATAAATACGAGGTGAAGACCATACAAGGTCAAATATCTGTAGGTGTTGCATACTACTCTACTCACACTCGTTTACATTCCTAATGGATTATCTAAGAATAACTATTTCCATCATTTAAATTACCCAAACTGAGTCAATTAAAGAGAAAACCTATCCTTCTCCGTAATTAATAATTTGTACCACTAAGGTTAGCTGACATAAATCAAACACTAACGTTCATGCATGACTATGGAATTGTAAATTCAGAATCCAAATAGTATCACCATTCCCATGAGAGAATACTTACATTTCTTTAGCAAACTCAAAACTCAATGAAATAGTAAACAAATTCATATCTCTTTAAAATAATGGTATATATTTATGTTTGTTCAACATAAGTAAATATTACAAAGTGAAATAAAATAAATAGAACAAATTAACATTACCGAAATAATCAAATTAGAATTGTCGATAGAATTTCCCTGGTGTATTTTACAAGTTTCACCAACCAACCTTGAACTGTAATTTTCTAGTTCACCTTGTGCTAACATGCTCTTTGCACGGTATCAACACCATTGTTGATCCCCTTCTACCTGTATTTCATTGCCTTTCTTTAATGATAAAGATTCTATTAGTGGAGTGTCATTGTTCTGGACTTTTTATCACTTTACTTAGCTTTTATCATAAAAGCTCGCATTACACTCCCGACGGGCTTTTATGATATTCAAGCTTAGAATCTTTCTCCAACCAAGAAACCTAATATATCTTTCTGACTCATCCATTAATACTATATGGATTTTTTTTCTCCAAAAACATATTTTGTAGGTGTATCATTCCCAGATACATTCATGCAATTTACTTGTGTATTAATAAATATTTACATAATTTTTCAAATATTCTTCATGGATTTCTAGCCATTCTCTATAACTTAACCCATTCTAACTAACATTGTATTTCAACAACAGAGGGACATTACATTTCCCAGCCATTTGGATAAAAGATATTCCTATAGTCAAGCACTAATTAAGTTTTTCAAAGTATGCGTCATCATCAGCGATGTAAAAGCAAGTATTACATCTACCATAATAACCGTGAGTAATGGTGCAGCTACAATCCAGCACCACAGTGCAAAGCCGTAGCTAATGAAAAATAAGCATGTTGAGGTTTTCATCACCCTAGACATTACCCATGAAATATTCAAATGAAAGAAATACCTGGAGTCTTAGTTCATTTGGGCAAAGGTTGTTTGGGCCAATTGATAACAACCCCATGTTCTTTTTGAACACGTCATCAACTCTAAGTTATCCAAGTTCAAAAATATCATGGAGTGGTTAACAAATGGTTCAAAGATCCATGATTGACACTGACAGTGTTGCCGGAAGCGACCATTAAACAGCGATCGTAAATCCTCTTCAGAAAACCACCAGTGCTCATCGCACTGCTTTTCACTGTGCGGTGGTATTCCCTAAAATGCCCTCGATGCAATCAAAACCTGATACGCATCCCAAGTACTTTTTGCAAAACAGCTTGTGATCGAGACGTATCGCTCGTTCAGTTTGGGCAAGCGATATCGTCTGATTGGGAGGATGATTGTCCACCGTCGATTGAAACCAGTGCTATGTACAGGCCTGCAGCATATGACATTGCGTGAAGTGAAAGTATTCCTATTGACCGCTGTTTGCGTCAGTAAAACATTTAATAAAATTTACTATGGTTCGTAAATGGTTGGTGAAGCTTTAATTTTAATGTTTTGTATTTGGTCATGGGAGTATGGCTCAAAAATATGAAATGTCATATGTTTTTTATTATGTAGTGTGACCCACGTAATAGCGTGAAGAAAGGTCTTCCATTGAGTGAAAATGAAAGAAATTCGCACCAACAAATGTAATGTGTTTCTTTTCATTGTATATGTAAAGCATTAGACATAGCAGACATCAAGATTTTGTTGAGATGGGAAATACGTGCAGCAGCGCGTGAGATGAAACAACATTGCAATATACAGCAGTGTGAATATAGAGGAACAGGCCAACGTGGGAATTTTTTTTGAAAGAAAACAGAGCAGCCCCTGTATATATTTTTGAGAATATGAAATTGCCATACGCAGCAGCGGAGAGGTAAGTTTTGTTGTTACTCGTTGAGATAAAACGAGAAGGAATTTGCAGCAGAGCATGAATGTAATATTTTGTTGAAAGAGAAATGTGTGGGATGCAGTAGCATATGTAATTTTTTTTTATTGCAATGTAAATGTGAAACTCACCGTAGTGAGAATGAAGAAATGTGTTTTTACACAGCATTGAAAAGGGCAATCGTGAATGAAGCAAGAAGTTTTTTTTCTTTACAGCAGTAAATGTAAGACTTTTTTTATAGTAGTAAATGTAAAATATTTTTACACACAGCAGTGTAAAATCTCAGGTGGAGGCAGAGTAATTTTGTTTTTGGTGGAAGCTCTTGGTGAATCCCTCTGTCAAGAGGAAGACTCTTTTGTTGTTTGTGGAACTGCATCTGAAGCAGTGTTGGTGAATCCCTCTGTTAAGAGGAAGACTCTTTTGTAACAACATTTTTGTAATCCCTCTGTTAAGAGGAAGATTCTTTTTTTTTGTAACAGGCAGGTTTGATTAAGGAATACAAGTTTATTTTGGTGTGTGTGAAATTCTTTTCTTCATCTCCAACAAACAATTTTTAGTTTCCGTTGTGTTAAGATCCTGTGAAAAAACAGAGCGTTGTCTCTGTGTGCAGTTAATTTGTTTTTGGAATTTTCCCAAAAAAATTCCCAACAGTGGTATCAAAGCTTGTCTAGGCTCTTTGAAGGTGTCAAAGAAGCTGAAGCAAGGTTCATTTTGTTGCAGCAACTTCCCCAGCAGAGTGAAGACTCAGTCAAGGATCCAGGTATTTCTCAAAGTTTTTTTTGTGTAGATGTTGAAGACAGTCAGTGTTTTTTTAAATACACAGTCAAATATTTGAAGCATAGTTAAGAATGGCAAGGTCAAGGAAGAAAGTCTCCAATCCTCCTAAGGTTGTGTCTCCCTCTACTACTAAAATAGAAGATAATCAATTTGAAAGCATTCTATTTGAAGCTCCAAGGTTCAATGGGAACTTTAATATATGGGAAATAAAAATGAGGACTTTCTTATAGTCTGAAGGGATTGAAATTTGGGAATCAGTGATTGATGATAGCAAGATGGATAGAGAATCTAAGGAGTACAATGCAAAAGCAGCAAAGACAATCTTGGATGGACTGCCTGATTCTGTAGAGAAGAATCTAGGAAAATATTCATCAGCAAAGGATATATGGGACAGACTTCATGACCTTCAGGCAAAGGGAGCACTGACCATGATCATCAGTTAAGAAGGAAATTCTGAACCCATCATAGAAGCTGAAAATGAGAAAGTTGACCTCATCAAGCTTCAGGTACAAGAAAGGGATGAAGAGCTCGCCAAGCTTAAGAAGGAACTTGATCAAAGCAAAAGGAAGCATCATAAAGAAGTCATATCCATGACAAATCAATTGAATAAAGCAAAGAAGTAGGAAGATACCTTGTCAAGTCAACTTGAACAAAGGCACAAGAGAGTGAACAAACTTGTAGAAGAGATTGGACAGTACAAGGTAGAGGTCTCCTCCCTTAAGTCTCAATTACAAGAAGCCAAGAAACAGGCACAAGAAGCTGAGAAGAAAATGGAAAGCAGTCAAGCAAATAATGAAGAAATCTCCAAAATGAAGTCAGATATCATCTCCCTTAAAATAGTAGCAGCTGAAGCTACTCGTAGCAAGGAAGAAACTGAGGAACAACTTACAAAGAAGAATAATGAGTGTGAAATATTGGAAGAAGAGATTGTCCTCCTCAGAAAAAAGGTTGAAGGGATGAACAAAATCATGAAGAGCTCTCAAGCCTTGGATGACATGCTCAGCTATCACAGATCTCCATTTGATAAATCAGGACTCGGGTATGTAGGTGAACCCTCAAACAAGAATGAAAATGCTTTAAGCAAAGGAGATGTGAAGAAGGCAGAAAGAAATTATGATGCTCCTAGTTCCAGCAAAGGCAAGGAGAAAAATCAAGGCTACAATAGAAGAAATCCTACTCCAAGTAGAAAACCAGCTCAAAGAAGAAATGTTGATGATGTCAAAGAGGAAAGAGGCAATGATTATCATCAAAGGATCTCAAGGCAGAAAATCTTCAGAAGTACATCAAGGAAACCTCCATCTCCAAGGTACCAAAGTTCATTTTTTGGTTATTGTTATTCTTGTTCAAACTTTGGTCATATGGCAAAAGACTGTAGAGCATTTCATAGAGATAGATGTTATGGTCTTCGAAAACCTCCAAGAAACAATTTTACAAGAAGAAATCATGAAATCTTATTCATGAAAAATGTAGAATGCTTCAAGTGTCATAACATTGGTCATGGCACGTAATTGTAACTTGACATGGGCTCTTACACAAGCTAGACCCATGCAAAAGAAGAAAGTTAAACAAGTATGGAGAAGGAAGGAAATACAGTCCGAAAGTCTTTCGAGCTCTCCAGCCAATCTAAGTTTCTTTTGAGAAGACTCTGCCAAAAGGAGACAATGCATATAGTTAGGGTGAGCCTGTAATTCTTGATCATTATTGCTGAACTATATTATCAGTCACTCTTTGATGAAGATCTTATTATAGGGGAGAGATATGGAATTAAATCTGCCATAAGAGCAGAGAGGAAAAAGTTGCAGGATAGCTTGGGGATGCAAAGATTAGAAATCTTGCCTGAGGCAGAGAGAAAGAGGATATTACATGATTGGAGTGCCTGAGCACAACAATGAAAGCAATGAAAGGAAAGCTGATATGAATAGGCAGAAAAGTTATGAGTTTTTGAGGAAGTGTTTGGGTATGACTGATAACCCAGTAGTTGAAAGTAAAGGGGAGTGTTGGAATATACTTTCAACTACAGTGTTGCTGGAAGCGACCATTAAACGACAACCGTAAATCCTCTTCAGAAAACTGCCAGTGCTCATCGCACCTCTTTTCACTGTGCGGTGGTATTCCCTCAAATGCCCCCGATGCAATCAAAACCTGACACACATCCCAAGTACTTTTTGCAAAACAACTTGTTATAGGGACGTATCACTTGTTCAGTTTGGGCAAGCGATATTCGTGTGATTGGGAGGATGACTGTCCGTCGTCGATTGAAACCAGTGTTGCGTATAGGCCTGTAGCATATGACATTGCGTGAAGTGAAAGTCTTCCTGTTAACCGCCGTTTGCGTCAGTAAAACATTTAATAAAATTTACTGTGGTTCGTAAATGGTTGGTGAAGTTTTAATTTTAATGTTTTTTATTTGCTCATGGGAGTATGGCTCAAAATATGTAATGTCATATGTTTTTTATTATGCATTGTGACCCATGCAGCAGCGTGAAGAAAGGTTTTCCATTGAGTGAAAATGAAAGGAATTCGCAGCAACAAATGTAATGTGTTGCTGTTCATTGTATATGTAATGCATTAGACACAGCAGACAGCAAGATTTTGTTGAGATGGGAAATACGTGCAGCAGCACGTGAGATGAAATAGCATTGCAATATACAGCAGTGTGAATATAGAGGAACAGGGTAACGTGTCAATTTTTTTTTGAAAGGAAACAGAGCAGCCCCTGTATGTATTTTTTTTGAGAATATGAAATTGCCATATGTAGCAGCGGAGAGGTAATTTTTGTTGTTACTTGTTGAGATAAAATGAGAAGGAATTTGCAGCAGATCATGAATGTAATATTTTATTGAAAGAGAAATGTGTGGGATGCAGCAGCATATGTAATTTTATTTTATTGCAATGTAAGTGTGAAACTCACTGAAGTGAGAATGAAGAAATGTTTTTTTTTACAAAGCATTGAAAAGGGAAATCGTGAATCAAGCAAGAAGTTTTTTTTTCTTTACAGCAGTAAATGTAAGACTTTTTTTTACATTAGTAAATGTAAAAGATTTTTACACACAGTATTGTAAAATCTCAGGTGGAGGCAGAGTAATTTTGTTTTTGGTGGAAGCTCTTGGTGAATCCCTCTGTCAAGAGGAAGATGCTTTTCAGCATAGACGATGGTGAATCCCTCTGTTAAGAGGAAGACTCTTTTGTTGTTTGTGGAAGTGCATCTGAAGCAATGTTGGTGAATCCCTCTGTTAAGAGGAAGACTCTTTTGTAACAGCGGTTGTGTAATCCTTCTGTTAAGAGGAAGATTCTTTTTTTTTGTAATAGGCAGGTTTGATTAAGGAGTACAAGTTTATTTTGGTGTGTGTGAAATTCTTTTCTTCATCTCCAGCAAACAATTTTTAGTTTCCCCTATGTTAAGATCCTGTGCAAAAATAGAGTATTATTCTCTGGGCTAGAAACAGAGCATTGTCTCTGTGTGCAGTTAATTTGTTTTTGGAATTTTCCTAGAAAAATTCCCAACAGACAGGAGCCAAGGCTCCAGGTATATCTCTCGTTTCAGGATTTTGTGGGTAATATATGAGGTGATGAAAATTTTAGCATGTTGCTTTTTTATTGGCCACGACGTTGGACAATGGTGTTGGATTGTGGTTGCACCATTACTTGCAGGTATTACTACACATGTAATACATGCTATTACATCACGCATGATGGCGCATGTTTCGAACAACTTACCCAGGCCATTCCCATAAAAGAATTGGTGCTTTACTATAACAATATCTTTTATCCAAATTTTTGGGAAAACCCAGCATGGGATTGGGCCGTCATCTGAAGAATGAGTTCTCGGCTCAGAAGATTCAATAGAATGCACAAATCAGCAACCAACTGTCAGAGTTGAAGGTATTCTCATTTGTTTCTCCAAAATATTTTATATTCTTTCGTGAATCTTCCAAAATTTCTCGCGATCCATTTTTCGTATCTTTTTCAACATATTTTTCCCTCTGTATAGAGGTTGCTAAGAATATTGATTTCTTTTGGCAGCCATGATCCACATAGTGACATGGCTCATTATCAGAGTCATCTCCTAGTAATTTCTCGTGGTTCATTATCATTCTCAATTCTAAGCCATTTTTTGTGACTCATTATCATCGTCAATTCCAATCTATTTTGAGTGGCTGTATATTTGAGTGGCTGATTATACAGGAATCTTGATCTCCATTGCTCATTCGTCGAATAGTTGGAAATCAGAAAGACATCAGAGAGGTCAATTATTTGAATTCACCCATGTCCATTGGATTTCCAAATATTCAGCTAATAAGTAATCGGAATAAGTAATTTAAATAAGCTTAGGGTGATTTTCGTCCTCAACTCTAAGTTATCGAAGTCAGCACAAAGAAATCACCCTTAAGGGTCTCCTCCTTGTTTTTCTTCTTTGTTTCAAAGAGAGAGTCAGTTATCGAAGTCAGCACAAAGAAATCCCCCTTAAGGGTCTCCTTGTTTTTCTTCTTCGTTTCAAAGAGAGAGTTAGTGCAATATGTTTCGGTATTAGTTCATCCATAAGCCTTTTGATGTTTGTTGAAGTGATAAGTTTAATACCTTCTGTGATTTTGAATGATAGGCATTTACATTTCTGACATTTACAATTGACTTTGTAAAGAAATTTAGTTGATGTGAATTTATGATGAGATTTAGTTTGAGGTGACTGGAGATAGATATATGAGAAAGATGGAGAACAAAAAATAGCAATATGAGAATGACTGAGAACAAAAAAATATGCAGCAGGTAATTTAAGCGCACAATTTTTTTTGGATTATATTGTTTATCATTATGGGCATGGTGGCTCTATTCTCTATAAAATTTATCTTCACTTTCATTATCACTATCTCATAAAAAAAAACATTTGACTCTCTAGATGACCTCTACCCAAACGATCACTCGGCTAAAATTACAAGGCCTACTATGGGCTATGACTAGCTTCCCAATACATTTTCTACTACAGTATTGAGTATTACTTTGTTTTGGATTTAATTTTTATGAGAAATATTTATAACCATTGTCACTTTTGAGATCCTCATCATTAATACACCAGTGATGTCATCATTTACTACATCATTTTTGCATCATTGTGATTCCTTCACCTATATCATTGATGCACTCTTCACTCATATAATCATAATGGTTCCATCAATGCACTGATATTTCCATCATGATCTTGCCTTCATCAAGATGATTATGTCGAGGTCATGTTGTTGGCTTGTGGGTGCCTGGCCCAGGTTCAACGTTATTTAGACAAACAAATCCCTACACTATTGGCCCTTTCGTCATCAGCCCACGAAGCGCGGACTGAAGTCTCACCCGAAGTAATATGGGGGGATGCTAGAACCAAGTTTCCGTACCCTTGAGATGGATGTGATGTTGGTTTATTCCAATTATACCTGCCTTCACGCAAGTTGCTTATCCCTCTATTCTACCCTTCAGTACCTTCGTGAAATGTTGTAATCGGCTTCTGTGCAGCCCTAACCAGGGGATGATATGCTTTCGTGCTACTAGGGAAATGAACTGTGATATTTCCCAAACTACACTAAGTACCTTACTTATCTTATTAACAAATCTTAGTTAGCTTCACGTAAATGGATGTTCTTACTTGCATTGACTTAACCAACACAGTTATACACATTTACACACCATATAAGCATTATAAGTGAAATTCATACAAAATATAACAGATGCATAAATAGGAAAGAAACATGCAAAAATTATAAAATACTTTTCTTTATTCATACTTCCATATGGTTACATACTCGACTCGGCCTGCGCACTCAGCTGCAGGGGTTTGTGCACTCAGTTGCGGGCTGCAAGGCCTTTGCGCACTCATTTGCAGAGCCTCTACCTATGCTACAACCCAAACTTAGACTTCTACTCAAAGCTATCTCTCATACATCATATCATTAGTCATGTTGTCTCTCAATTATCCCTTAGCTACTTAGAGCCTTGCTCTATTTATATAATCCCATGGTCTGCAGACTATTGGTAGATCTTTTACAACTGACACTATATTATCAAAATAAGGGTGAACAATCCTATGAATCTATAACATCTACTTGCTCCGCAGCCACAGAATACAGAGTCATTACATTAGGATTACAAAATTGGACCAAAATCTGGATTTTAAGCTCGAAAACTGCCCTTGGGGGATTCGGCACCCAACAAGCCCCCAACACAAGCATCGTGACTCACACTCAAGTCACTCTACAAGTGTGGAGATCTTAGAACGAAGACATACCATATCGGTTTGGATCACTGCAACATCAGTACTGCACTGAGCGGTCACCTACTGGACTTCTTCCACACATTGTTCGGTGATTGTTGTTGAACTGCTGCTCTAAATATTCTGTTGAGCTACCTACACTTTCATGACCTTTCCTTCAATGGAAGTTTTGACCGCATAAGCCTCATCAATCCATCGTTATAGGCACGCTTTCAAGACTGCTTCCTTATTCCGAGTGGCATCCACCTGTTCCTTGAGCGCCTTCGCCTCCTGCATCCTTGCAAGTCTTTGTGTAAGGGAAACTATCTATGTGGTCCCTTTTACATGGTCAAACATATGTTGTAGCTCGTGCACCTCAGTCTCTAAGCGCTCTACATTCGGGTCCTCCTACAGGGTGGTGAGGACCTCGAATGACCATTCTAAGAGCTACATGCAGTCGGCCACTGCACTATCAATCGTCGGCATTGTTGTTGTAATAGCAGTGATGCGTTGTTCCCTAATCTATGACAGAGTTGAAGGCTCATCCTTCAACTACAGTTTTGTGATCTGTATGTTCAGCTCAAGCTAAACCCTAGCCATCTCTGCTCTTGCATGACGCACCCTTGTGGCTAACTTATGGACACGCGTCTCCACTGATTCTTCTGCTTGAATGTCCAACCCCGAGGAAATCTAGCAGGCTTCCTTTATGACCTACATTATCTGTTTGTTTTGCTCCACTAGCTCGTGGTGCTACAGGCCTAGCTACTAAATGTTGATGTGCTACTCGCTCGTTACTTGTAGAGCGCGACTCTCCCTGGCCTGCAGTTATGTGGTGAATCCATCTTCTAAGAGGTAGAGAGTCTCCTTAGGGAGCACGACTATGTTCAACCCTGCCCCTTTTGAACTACTAACCATTGGCCTGTCAGTCTCATTTTTTGTTGTGAGTGCCCCATCAGGTAGTAGTACTGCATTGGTCACCCTTGTCTACAACATCTCCTCGGCAGCTGAAGTATCGACCGCAAGGCTGGTGGACCCTGTGCCAGCCTATTGAGTGTGAACCTGCAACTCCTACAACTCTGTCCTGAGAGCCCACAATGCCAACTGTTGTTGTTCTTCAAATTTTTGGAGAGCCTCCGCAGTGACATCCCTCACAATTTCTCTAATGTCATGCAAATTCCCCTCAGTGAGGGTGATTGAGTTGAAACATGTCTTTGATGCCTTGGTTTTCTTTCGCGACATTGTCTGCTCTCGCAGTCACATATGCTTGAGTTGCATGGATGTTGTATGTGGGTCCGTGCCACCTTGTCCTGTCTATGTTTCTGCCTCAGTGCTAGGCGAAGGTGAATTTTGTCCTTCACGCTCTTCTTCCCCTATCTTTTGTTGTTGTTTGGCCAATTTCATAGCATCATGTGCTTTCTGGGCCTTAGCCTCTACTTCCTCTTTTCTGTGCTTCTCTGCCAGCTGTGCCATCCGAAGATTTGTCTCTTATTTCTTGCATTGCGTAGTGGACTTGTACATTTCCACCATGGAGCCAGCTGGAACACACAACTCCGGCGGCCAAGACTCAAGGACTGTGATGATAACATCATCTGTTGACAGGTATGATAGGTTACGTCATGTCTCCATAGGGTCCTTCCTCGCCCTAATAAAAACATGGTGAAAATCTTCTTTGAACTCTGTAAAGCTCTCTAAACTGGCATAGACTGTGGTTGACAACTGCAGCTTGCGATTGATCCCCATCTTGGTATTCAATTCCATTACTATCCAAAATATCTTTCTCTCCTTTATCTCTGCGTGTCCTTGGTTGCCCTTAGCGAAGCGTACTTCACTACCTGTGCAAGGTCTGGCGTGACCGAAGGGAAATGGCTACCTTCGGGCAACTGCTATGCCACAAGTACAATCGACAATAGGAACCACATGTAATGAAACATTTTACCCTGCTCCTGTGCCTCGTGATAGTTTGCAAGGAACTTTCCGCATAGATAGTTCACCCAGTTGAACTGGACACCTTCCACACATTAGCCCAGTAGTGCAACCACAGGCGCACGCAACTCATCCATGCGACACTTCCACATCACCTTCCCTACTAGGATTTGTCTCGCGACCTTGACGATAGGGTTGTTAATGCTGGAGATGGCATATCCTCACTTCTTCGTCTCTAACATGAACTTTTTCTACATTGCTTCCACGAGGGCCAACTCGCCACCTTTTCGTTCAGAAATATTAGCTGGATCCTCTCGTCAGAAACACAAGCGTGTAATTTGGTGAATCAGATGGTCTATGATGGAAATAGGCTCCTCTAGCCATAAGCACCCATCATGCACTAGGTAGAGAAACTGCCTAATGACAAATATGGTCACTAGGGCGCAATGGAAATGTAGCACCCAGAGCAGGTTAAGCAACTTGACTTTCTCTACACCTCTGAGCCAAGTGCGTGACTCCAAAGCAATTGTTCCAATTGTCACATCCATCCTCTGGCGAATTAGCTTCGCAATCACTACATGCAGGAACTTCTCATGGTCTGTGAGGTCCCGATATTCAAACTCCAACATAGCAACCTATCCCAAGTTTGTTCCCTCAAACACAATATCGTCTGGGAGAAGCGGAGTGATTTAGGGACCTCAACGATTATTCTAACACTCTATGGGGCTTCCACCTTCACAATTTCATGCGCGGATTCTTCGGGTGTCAACATCATTCTAGCCAAGAGGTCTTGCATCTCCTTTGGCAATGCTTCAAACACTAAAGTTGCTCTCAAAGCCTCAAAGTTAAAAAGGTCCATACACACGTGATAGTGCAATAGCTCAGTTCTTAAAATGAAAAGTGTTTTCCATTGGACAACCACTTGTAATTTATAGGGCCTTTTGAATTTGAATTCGACAGTTCCCGCCTCATTCGGTCCATTAATTCTATATTGGCGGAAAATTTTCAAGAAACTAGCCAACAATGTTTGACTTAAATGCCTGCCGCCCACTCCATTTGGCCTCAACCCAACCATCAAATTGTGAATAGTGACAATAGTTAGTTTTTGGTAGACCTATGAATGAGTGCAGCTATCTTCGCACTGTCGTGGACCTTGTGACACTTCACACAGTCCTGAAATTGCGCAGCTCACTGGTAGTGTAGTTTATAGTCTCGCGCCTCCTTTCAGCTACCTGTAGCACTAAAACTGTGCTTTTGTCAGCTAGTCAGATGGTCGAGGCACCTGTGTATGGCTTCAAATGACTCCCATTCACTTTTCCTAGGAATGAATGTCCATTTAACTTAACCAGCTAGATCGCGCCACCATTGGTAATCTCCTTAATAACATAAGGCCCAGCCAATGGATTCTGAGCTTCCTTGGAAATTTATCAAACTTAATGTCATACAACAACAACAAGTCATTCACCTTAAAGGGGAAAAGCTTAATATGTCGATCGTGCCACTCCTTTTCACGTTGATTTTGGACTTGCTAGTGAAATCCAACCAAAAATCATTCTTCTTCGTGCTCATCGAGCTGCACGAGCCTCTCTTCCAAGGCTCGATGATTTTTCATTCCTATAAGCGCTGCTATGCGCATACTAGGCATGATGTATTCCATAGGCATCACAGCTTCAACCCCATATAATAGCCTAAAGGGTTTTTGTCCCGTTAACTTGTTGCACATTGTCTGATAAGCCCACAATATTGTAGTTATGCAGAGGTCCCAATCACTTTGCTAGGAATTGCTTACCTTGGTCAACGCATTTTCAAGAACTTTGTGGAACGTATTTTCAAATTCATATTGCTAGGATAATATTAGCCATCTGCAGATGCACCCCGCCAACACAGGTTTATTGACCAGGTACTTTAGTGCGGAGTGATCCATATACATCTTAAAGTTACCCCCTAGCAAGTAGTGCTGATACTTCTAGAGTGCATACACCATAGCCAGTCCCTCGCGTTAAGTGGTCGAATAGTTCTTCTCTACTTTCGATAATCTGTGGCTTGCGAACGCAATTGGGTGGTCCAAACCTTCTCCACCATCCTGTGTTAGGACTACTCCCAACACTACACATGATACATCAACATGTACATGAAATTATTTCTTCCAGGACGGGAAGACTAGAATCGGCGTGGTAACCATCTTTTCTTTCAATATATCCAGGATTTTCTTAGATTCATCATTTCAGCAGAACGAGACATCCTTCTTCAATAGATTTTCCATCAGTGTGGTGATCTAGGCATAGCCTTTGATAAACTTTTTGTAATATCCTGTATGCCCCAGAGTAGCGCTTAACTATTTCACACTTCTCGGTGCTTCCAAGTTTACAATCAATGCGATCTTTGCGAGGTCTAACATCAGCCCTTGTCTACAAACAACATGCCCCAATAGGTTCCGAAAAGCAACACAAAATAGACACTTCTTAAGGTTGAACACGATCTAGTATCTTCGATAGGTATCCAGCATCAAGTGCAATCTCGCTACATGGCGCTGAACCAATCCAAATATAGTCCAGTCATCAAAATAGACCTCGAGGAGCTTATGAATAAATTCCTTGAATGTCGCAACAACCACACACAAAAACATAGCAGCCACATTCTTCAACCCAAATGGAATTACAGTATATTGAAAGCAACCCCACTCAGTCGTGAAGGTTTTCTTGCTCCTATCCTCTGGCATGATTTCGATTTGGTGGTACCCATAGAACCCATCAAAGAAGGAGTATGCATCCCGGCCACATAGATTTTCCAACACTTCATCTATGAATGGAGTTGGGAAAGGATCGTTCACACAGGTGTCACTCATCTTCCTAAGATCCATGCATATTCTTCTCTTCCACCACCATGGGGCTTACCCAATTGGACTCTTCCACAGGCTCAATGATGCCAGATGCTAGCATTTTTTCTAGCTCTAAGTGGACCTTTTCCTTGTATTTCAGATTTAGGCGGTAAGGCCTCTGCTTAACTGGCTTCGCGGCAGGATTTAGAGAGATCTTCATCACTCCCAGGTCTCCAATTATTCCTTTCAAATTCGTAAACTTGGTAGGGAATAAGTCTTGATATTCTTGGAGTAATTCAGTGACCTTATCCACTGTCATTTCATCCCAACAGTCTTCGATCTTCGTGAACTTGGGTTCCTCCTCGATAGCAATGTTCACCTTCCTAGTTCTCAGTGGTGCGGTTATATCAGGGTTCTCAATCTATCATCCCTGAACCTCGCGGTGGCCTTCTATCTATGGAATTTTAATCTTCCACACATCCTCGTCCTCTTCTTCAGTTACAATATAACATTCCAATGTGTGGCTCAGTTGAGTAGCCCATTCATGCGGCGTTAGGTACAAAGGATCCTATTGTATCCTAAAGATAGATACTTTTACCTCTTGTAGCACTTCCTCAATACCATCAAACCTATCCTCAAAACTAAATGTTATCATAAGTCCTTCTTGTAGGATATCCCATTGACCTGTCCCATGGTGAAGCTCTATTTCTACATACAAATTCATTGGGATAGCATTCAGGGTATGATAGAATAGGTCAACCCACTCAAGTTGTGGCTTTTATCCATAAGCATGTGTCCACTAGGTCATATGCATGCACGGATCATTAGGCCCACTGTACTTGTTTGTCAATCACATCTTAGGCTTCCCAAATTGTGTTTGCATCATTTTCCTACATTTGCGCCAATTATCAAAACTCCCCTTATGTGTACCCCACCATCTTGTGGGCATAGCGGACAGTGCCCAGTCCAAGGCTTCAAAGCGTTGTTTTTATGGCACCTCCGTCTCAAATGCATCCAAAAAGGTATCTATATCATTCAGGCCATCATAAATAGGCATATTTCTTACCTATAACGATACGCACCGCAACGACCTAGTCATCATATTGGAATTCAGAGTAGTTACTTCATGTAACTGATTCTACCAACATTCTATTTCTTCACCAGAGTCCAAAGTGCAGGAGATCTCGAACTCCCATGAATCTGTCCATCCATGGTGGGATTCACCTAGTCTTGGTCTCACACTGTTATCTTATAGATGTAATCCAGATCATCATCACTCTCATAATCACGGACTCGCTCCATATGGCGTGATCGTTCAGCAGGGTCTAGAGGTATTATTACACGTAGTGAATTATTCTCAAAGATCATCTTTCACTTCTTTAGATTGATTACCCCATTCATATCAGTAGCCTAGTCAATTCCCCAGAGCACAGGGTAGGGATTGTTGTCATCAACAATCTCTATTACTTCAAAATCTATTGGCACGCTCGCTCCCTCAATATCCATGGTTATTCACTACAACAGCCCCATGGGTATGATTTTCTACTAGTTCCCCATTCTCAACTAAATCAGGGACCATTGTAGCGCAAGTCTCCCAATCGCTCCCATGTCTGCTTCGGTAGAACATTCGCATCTGATCCCAAGTCTAAAATGACTTGATCCATTTCATATTCTCTGATCTACGAGGTGAGTCTCATTTCACGTCCCGTCCTTGTCTTATGCTTTCCAATCTTTTGGACCATGCACGGTTCTCCTGGCACTGTCCAAACACATCTATTAATAAGTTACTGCAACCCTTTCATAGACTTATTATTGCCCAGTAACTTTATACAGGTTTCGAGGAAAGTTTTCAGCATAGACGACTCCATCTCCAGCTCCGGTTTATCTTTGCTTCCTAAAGTGGAGGCTTCATCGAAGCTCTTCTTAGCTTTCATGAAGATTTCCTAACCACGCTCTAAATCGAACTTAGACTCTTTCATCGGGGCTCTACGAACCCATGTACTGTCTTCTGGTTGTTTCCACTTGTCATCTCCTAATGCGATTCCACATTGGAGCACTATATTTATGTTCAGATCTTCCTTGCACGGCTCAGACCTCATCATTTGTAGGTTCTGAGTCGAGTGAGGCAGTAGCGCTCCCTTGTCCCGTATCCTAGCTATCAGAATAGGACAATCTTTTGTCTCATTACCAAACAACGTGAAATAATTACACAACATGTGCGTTGGATTAGTGCAGTCGTCGACATAATGTCTTTGCCCTCTATAATTATAGTAAATCAACTGTCCGTGACCTCTACTAGTCCTCCTTCACCTCGACCTCATCCATGCCTTTAAAATCTTGTCCACGCCATCCCTGCATTTAGGTCAAGGGGTTGCATTTTGGCCTAAACCATGTAGGCAAGAGTTCTATCCGTCATTAATTCATAGCTCTTGCAAGTATGCTCATCATGTCCCACTGACCTACAAAAGTTGTAGAACAATTGTTGTAGAGTTTGCATATACTTCTGTAACAAGTGGCAGTTATCTGTGGCTTCTTTTTCAGCTATTTGACAGATAGTGCACCACAAAGCAGGCATTGCACTAGGTCTTGCTTGAGCTTCCAGCCTCAAAGGAATCGGTCCTCCTCCTACAAGGTAATTTGTAAAGACCGGGCAGTGGTCTTTGTCATGACCCTGAATCTTGCATTTTATGCACCATACTTCTTTGCATACCTCTAGCTAAACCGTCCTATCCTACTTCAAGCTTTGCATCTCAAGGCACAGATTCTTCAGCTACACGTGGATCTTTTGAACTCCTAGATTAGGATTCTGCATCGAAGTCTCATGGAAATCTTCAAGGCCTCTGCCTAAGTTGTTATGCTCTATTGTGATAATGCACTCCTTAAATGTTGTAGTAGCAAAGCTACAAACCATTCGCGATGTTGTCCATCTGTCAAATTCATGTTGGCTTTGCTGATCATGCATTTCAACCTTTGATATAGTTCCCAATGTGTCTTGCTTGGTAGCATCATGATCTCTTTGAATTCAACAATTTTATTGTGCTTCAGATTTAGGCCTGCTAAATTCCCTATTTAGTGTAGTTTGGATGTTCGCTACTCTAGCGTTCGGGTTATTGCAGGAGTACTTAATATACTAGGTTAGCACGCGATATTATAGAGCACTAACCTCTGTTTCCTTCTCTATGTTATCATCTGTGACACCTTGAGCTTCCCATACAACCCTCACAGTCAAACATAATTGGTCTGGTCCTCATTTCCCAAGCCTTTGAACAAAGGCAACTTCACTGTGTTTGCCATATTGAATCGTGGTGGTGGTACGGATGAAGTTGGAGGTGATGGTGGTCAAAATTGAGGTGGTGTGGGCAAAGGTGGTATTCGCTGAAATCCCTGTCTTTTCAATTGAATAGCACTTCATGGAGAGACCTTCTCTATCCCTTCTTCATCCCTTCACGGTGGTGAAATCAAGGGGCTATACTTCAGACCCTTATTTCCTTCATTTCTGTAACTTTTTCCGCTTTGTGTGGTCCCAAACATCAAGGCAACTTCATAACCCATTTTTCACACAACAACATTTTAATCCAAGTATTGAGAGATTTTACGTACTTACCTCACAATCATTTGGAAAAGCATCTCTCTGCCTCGCTATAGCCGACTGAGGTGTCAACCACAAACTCAGTAACAAATCCTCCTATAATGCAATCGAGCCAATGATTAATGGCACGTGTGATATTATCGTTCGATGCTTCCAACCTTCACACGAGCTTTGGGGTCAACACAATAGGACCATCAAGTTTCCACCTTCCTTAGCTATCTCCTAGCTTTGTGACCCACTCATATAGCTCAGTAGGGAAGGATGTGAAAAATATTTCGTGGATCTCCATATACAGGTATTTGTCAAACCATTACTCTTTTGACAGTCGCGGATTTTTGTTCTCCTATGCCACGAACTCATGAATCCTTTTATCCAACTAGCATTCCATTTCTTTCTTAGTTGGATTCCAGTGATACAACATCGCACATCTCTCATCCAGATTCTGGTCTTGACAATGGAACTATTTGTTGGCTTGTTGGGCCTGACCCAGGCTCAGCGTTAGTTAGCTAAACAAATCGCTACACTACTAAACCTTTTGGCATTTGCCCACTTAGCGTGGACTAAAGTGTCACCCGAAGCAGTATGAGATGGATGTGAGGCCAGTTTATTCCAACTATACCTGCCTTTGTGAAGGTTTCTTAACCCTCTATTCTACCCTTCAATACTTTCACGAAATGTTACAATCAGCTTCTGCACAGCCCTAACCAGGGGCTGATATGCCTTCACACTACTAGGGTAGCGGCTGTGATATTTTCCAAACTACGCTAAGTATCTTGCTTATCTTATTAACAGATCTTAGTTAGCTTCAAGTAAGCAAATGTCCTTACTTGTGTTCCCTTAACCAACACAATTATACACATTCACACATCATATAAGCATCAGAAGTGAAATTCATACCCAATATAATAGATTCATAAACAAGAAATAAAGATGCAGAAATTATAGAATAGTTCTCTTTATTGATACCTCTAGATGATTACAGGCTCGACTCACCTTGCGCGCTCAGCTACAGGGGTCCACACACTCAGCTGCGGACTTCTATGCCTCTGCAGACTTAGTTGTAGAGCCTCTACCTATGCTATGGCCCAAACATATCATACATCATATCCTTATTCCTGTTCTCTCTCAATTATCTCTTAACTACTTAGATCTTCGCTCTATTTATACAATCCCATGGTTCGTGGACCATGGATAGATATTTTACAACCGGCATTTCATTATCAAAATAAGGGAGAACAACCCTATGACTCTTTAACATCTACGTGCTCTGCGACCACAAAATGTAGATTCTTTACATTAGGATTACAAAATTGGACCAAGATCTCGGCTTTAAGCCCCAAAAATGCCCTTGGGGGATTCCGCACCCAACACATGTGTAGTATGTTGAGAGAGGATTATGGCATGATCAAAATTATGTTGAGACAACAATTAGTGTATCTTCTTCACCTTATTTGTAACAAACATGTCGAGACACTGATTTTCACTAAGGTCTTCATCATCAAATCTATAATGGGATTGTGACAGTGTTCTTTCCTTGCATCCTGGACTGTCACCATAGAGGAGAAGACTGTAATCTGCTTACTAAACTTGTACATGAAATTTCAGGGGTATTAGAGATGTTTCCTTTTGTAATGCAAAGTTCATATTCATGTACCCATCCAAGAAGATCTAAGGTCCTTTACTTACCTAATGTTTTAGATATTCGAGACACTGTTCTACTGCCTTGGCCCGAGATTCTTGTACCTCTTGCACCCATCTGAGGTTCAGAGAAGAATCCAAAATTTGTTCCCTCTTGTAATGTGGATTACAGACCTCTGCCCAACATAATTATCTCAGGAAAAATGCGATTTTTTGTTCTTCTCTTTTCCGGTGACCCTAGTTGGGTATATATAGTGGTTATATCTCCATATTAACCCGACATGACCAAGTGAACCATTGTGTCTAATTTTTCAAGTTGACATGATCTGTATTTAACACATTTGTTCATCGTCGTGAACAGGATTGTGCTTGTCATTACTAGAGGGTTGTTACACACATTTTTATTGGCTTCTATACATTAAATATACACTCACGAAGAGCTCTTTAGACATGTCTTTAACTCTTTGACATTCGTAGACCTATGGAATGAGCAGAAACTCGTTCTTTTAATTTACAAAAATAATATTTCTTTTTCTTTAGAAGTACAAAGATAAAAATTACATTTGTAAATATCAAACCTAGTTGTGCTTTCATCAACACTGACTCTTAACTAGGGAACTGTTTATAATGGTACTTGTTCATTCTCAACCTAAATAATTTCTCATAAGAAGAATCAGTTGGTAACTCATCTTTATAGCATCATAGTAACCAAAATTGTTTCGAAATAAGGGCCTTGGCTGATAGATCTATCTCTCATTATATTAGAGCACAATATTGGCGAGACCAATTACTATAGACACCTTCATCACTGTCTCTCAAGGTACATAACCATTGTGTTGTTCACTGAGTATAACCTTCTAAGACTATTCTTATCTTGGGTTCCCATACCTCAAATAATATCGACTCTCATGCCTACTCTTGTCTTGGATGCCCTACACATACTCAAAGAGCATCAGAAGCCAGATGATTACCCAATCCACAGTTCTTTCTTCTGGGGTAATGATAAGAATGTCATGTCTCTCATGTGCCTACATTTACATTCATGGACTTTACTGAAACTTACAACTGTTAGTCTTGGTCTAGTGCATGACACGTGAAATGGAAAAACACACATATCACTCATTTTTTATTAGGGCTTACTCAATCTAGTCTCCCTCTTAATTATGGATTCTCCTTTCATCAGAAAATCCTTTTTCGTGGGTCCTTCAATTACTTAATCAACTTCTTTCCTTATGACATGAAATTCAATTAAGCTTCTTCCTCATAGGGAAATGACCTTTGATCAATTTCTTTCTTGTTCTATAATGTCATTCCTTTCTTTGTGGAAAGTGGTATTCTTGGCACATATTTGGAAACTTCTTCATATGGACACCTCTTTCTCTTCATGCTTCTTTCAGGAGTTTCCATCAAATGAATGTTGGTTGTACTTTTACCTACAAATCTTGTTCTAGCAGCCCTATATGAATTTCACCAAGATATTATTCAAGAAATAAAAACATAGAATTAAATCAAATAGTACGTTACGAGATGGCTCTTCATCATGGCATCTTCCTGTAGGTATCAACATCATGCATACATGTTGACACATCTCTGAAAGATATCCATTTTCAAGCATCTTCATCTTTTTTAGACATCCATTAGAGTCTTCATATCTTTCTAGGAGATTTCGTAGTCAAATCTTCTTGGTATTTTGGATGTTGATTTCCTTCATCAGGGTTGCATATCAAATCATCTCTTCCTTCCTCACACATTCCATTCCCAATAGCTTTCAATTAGAGTTTCTTGATTGTATTCAACCTCCTCATACTTCATATGAGGACATATTATGTTGATTTCATCTAGTGTGACTTGATGCCATCTTGCATCGTTTCAGAGGAGGAGATACTTCTTCTCTTGATCATGCTTCTTAAGGTAGAATTAATGATCCACATTATCTGCAACCATATGACATGAAATTATAATATTAAACAAAATAATACATAGCTCATGTTACCTTTAGGTCTTCTAGGCTTCTTCCAGCAGCTTCCTTGATTGAAAAGATCTTCAATCCCTTGATCTTCTTTGTTTCTCATGCCATCACACCATCATCCCGTGAATTACATAAGTTGGATTTCTTGATGAAACACCTCCTTTGTCTTTAGATTACTGAACCCTTGAATGGGAATTCCTTAGAGAATCTTGAGGATATGACATAGCCCTATGTGGCAAATGGTTCTTGTTTGAATTGATGTATGATGAGCCTTCTCCTGTATGACTTCTTCCTTTATTGAAATGTCCTATGAGGTTCCCAGGATCTATATCATTAATGTTTTATTGCCACATATTTTTTCCTTCATGATTGCCATGGTGATGTCACGTGCTCTTGTTTTTCATGCTTCCATGATGCCACGATGCATCTTATTATCATTTTCATATCTTATAGCATGAGCTTATGATAGGACCATTTTGTGAGGCATACTATCCAAATCATGGTAGAGATCTGTTGCTCCCTCTCTCCTTGGCCCTTTTCTTGAGCTTCCTCCATCTATTCGTTTATATGAGATTCCATAATTTTACCTATACCCATTTTACCTTGTTTGAGGACAAAACTTCCCTTTCCTTTCTGCACATGCTTTAGTCCTTTAATTTTTCCATAAACTTGTCTTTCTCTATTTTGTATAGAAACCATAAGTTGTTGAATGAGGTAGCCTTCTTATCCGATGGATATTTGTTACCTTGATTATCTATTAGTTCATTATAGATCAATTATGGTTATATCCCTTCCTAGATCTTCTAGGTAAGACCTTACGAAGATATCATATGTCCATTGATACCCTTTACCATTATGTAGATCATATTTGATGTAATCTTCTTCATTGCACCTTCACAGAATGATTTTATCATATACATCTCTTTTATGTCTCCAATGTTGCTATATGAGGGGATCTTTTCGTAAGTATCCATTTTCATAAATTCATAGGAGACCATTTCATACTTTTAGTGACATCAACTACTTAGAGGACTATCACTATCCTTATTATCCATGCAAGGAATCTTTATGACCCAACAACCTATCCATGTGCTTGTAGTTCATCAAATCATTTAACCAAATTTATAAATTGAAATATACTTAGTTTGTCATGTGAAGATGAAATTTTCATCTTTATTGATTTGATGATACTTGAAGAAGATATATGAGGGATTTTTCTAGAATGATCTCTGTTTGAATGAGAAAACCTTTTCTTAATAGAAAAGGTTTCTCCTTTTGATAGGGATGGTTTTCTGCTTCCTTGGATGATCTTCCTCTCTGATAAGGAAATGATCCTTCCTCGAATATCACAATGCCTTCTGGCCTTCAATATGTTCTTCCTTCTTTTGTAGAGTAGGTCAATATTGCTTCAATCTTTACCAAGATGATGATATCTTTATTTTGAGTTCCTTTGAGTTTCATAGCTTTGTAGATACCTTGATGAGAGTCTTGGTGGTGTTTTAATGATGGTGATGTGGAGACACAAGTTCTTGATGTGGAGTTACTTTTTTGTTGTAGATTTGATCTCAAAATCCTTAGACTTCTTTTTATGCCTTTCTTTAAGACTAATACTTGTTAGGGAAAATTTTAAGGAATAATATTCATGAGTGGGCTAATTTTCTATACTTTTTCTAAATAAAAGGTTCACCAATTTCCATTTTTTCAAAAAATGATTCACCCAAGTTTTATAGTAGACAAGTATTTCACCTTAAAAATCACCAAGATCTTATATAGACTAATATAATATAATCCCAATTTATATATTTTTACAAAGATATCATCAAACATTTTACAATTTGTCGATAAGAGACTAATAAGATTCACCAAGTTTTCTAAACTATAAGATAAATTTCCATCGCTAAACTTTTCCCTGATCCTTGTATGTCTCTTTTGCTATCCCTCCTTTTACTTCAACACATTACCTCTGATACCATGTTGAAGAGTCTAGGGCATGTAGGATTAATCTGATTATTCTGAGCTTCATAAATATTTGCGAGATATTTTAACTTTTCTTTTTATCATAGTCGTCACTTGTTATTATTAGAATGTATCTTCACTAGTTCATCAAATAGCTACCAAAACATAGAGCCAAGAACACTCGATGTTGGCTTTCAGCCAGGGCCAAAACCTCTCCCTCTTGGAGAAGAAAACTTGCACAAAATTATTTTTATATAGATTCCAATTGACAAATACCAAGACCATCACCCTTGACCTATGAAGTCATTCCAAGATCAAGACACCAATCCTCTTCCTTGTCACTCCTAAGGTCATCACCATTGAGATCACCATTTGTTGCATCACTCTTGCATAATTGATATTCATTCACCTATATCATTGATGGAATTTTCACTGATATCATCATCATGTTTTCATCAATGCATTGAGATTTCCATCATGACCTTGTCTTCATAAATATCATTATGTTGAGGTCATGTGTAGTATGTTCAGAGAGAATTATTGTAGGATCACAATTATGTTGAGACAATGATCAGCGTATCATCTTCACCTTCTTCATAAAAAACGTGCCAAGACAGTGATTAGCATTGAGGTCTTCATCATCACATCTATAATGTGATTGTGATAGTGTTCCTTCCTTGCATCCTATACTATCACCACAAAGGAGAAGACTGTAATCTTTTTACTCAATTTGTACATGAAATTGTAGGGGTATCCAAGACGTGTCCTTCTGTAATGCGAAGTTGAGATTCATGTACCCATCTGAGAGGATCCGAGGCCCTATACTTACCCAAAGTTTCAAAGATTCAAGAAATTGTTCTACTGCCTTTACCCGACTTTCTTTTACATCCTGCACCCATCTAAAGTTCATAGAAGAACCTAAAATTTGTGCCCTCCTGTAATGCAGATTGTAGACCTATACATAATGAAATTATCATAGAGAAAATATGAGTTTTTGTTCTTATCTTTTTCGGTGACCCTAGCTAGGTATATATTGTGGTTATGTCTCCATATTAAGATGACATGACAAAGTGAGGTGTTGTGTGCTTTTGCAACCTAACATGACTTCTATCAAATTCATTTTATGGCTGACATGAAGAGGATTGTGCTTTTCATTAGTGGAGGGTTGCTAGACACCATTTTATATACTTTTGTACATTACATGTATGCTCAAGAAGCGCTCTTTACACATGTCTTTGACTATTTGACTTTCCTAGATCATTGGAATCAAGAAAGTCATTCTTATAATTCAAAAAAATAATTTTTCTTTTTCTTGACAACTACAAAGATAAAAATTACATTTGTAAATAATGAACATAGTTACACTTTCTTCAACACATACAGGGTTTAGATATGTCTCAAAATTAGTTATAAGTTTTTCCTTTAAGATTCCATTAAAAAAAAGTTATAAGATTAAATTAAAATAAAATATTTTTACCATCAAATAAGTTATGGATTTTTGGCATGGGGTATTGAAAACTCATGGTATTGTAACACAACCTATTTATAACGTTATAATATCCATGATTAAGAATCTTATCATATTATTATAAAATATTTTGATTATGAAATAGGTTATGAGTTTTGGGCATGTGGTATTGATAACCCATGGTATTGTAACAAAGTCTATTCACAAGTATCAATGGAAAAAGCGCGCATCAGTGTCTATTCTTAAGAATTTTTCCGTCTTGTTATAAAATATTTTGATTGCAAAACAAGTTATGATTTTTGGGAAT
Source organism: Pinus tabuliformis (assembly GCA_031772625.1). Taxonomy (NCBI): domain Eukaryota; kingdom Viridiplantae; phylum Streptophyta; class Pinopsida; order Pinales; family Pinaceae; genus Pinus; species Pinus tabuliformis. The sequence goes on from CM062806.1 coordinate 370,369,473, forward strand.
GTGGTATTGATAAACCATAATATTGTGACAAATCCTATTTACACGTTAATAATATGCATGGTAAAGTATGGGTGCATAACCATGGTTAAGAATATTTTCATATTGTTATAAAATATTTTGATTATGAAATAAGTTGTGTTTTTGGGCACTCGGTACTGATAAGCCATGGTATTGGCCCATGGTATTGCAACAAAGCATATTTTGAAGATAACAATATCCATGGTAAAGTGAAAGTGAATATCCATGGTTAAAAATATTTTCATACTGATATAAAAATATTTTGATTGTGAAACAAATTGTGTTTTTGACATGTGGTATTGATAGACCATGGTATTGGTCCATGGTATTGTAACAAAGCCTATTTTTTACAGTTTCCTTTAGTGTGACTTTCTAGACTTTCTGGTGCCAACTAAAAAAATAGAGGTGAAATCTTGATATATCTTATTTAAACTAGTTTGTTTTACTGTATATATGGATTCCCAAATTGAATAAGGCACTTTGATTATGCACGGGTTACCCATCAAGCTTGTGATTTAAATAAATTCCTACCAAAATTTTAAAAAAATTAGACCAAAAAACCATTCAAAAAGTCTCACTAAAACAACTAGTGACTTGTCTTTAGTGTGACTTTTTAGACTTTATGGAGTATTAATCACGTGGAAATATTTGAGGTGAAATCTTGATTTGCGTTATTTAAGTTGGTAATGTATATACGAATGTTACACTTTGAAAAACCTTGTGATTTAAATAAATTCCTACCAAAATTTTTAAAAAATTAGACTAGAAACCTTTCAAAAAGTCTCACTAAAAACTAGTGACCTGTCTTTAGTGTGACTTTTTAGACTCTCTCATGATTTGTCTTTAGTGCGACCTTTTAGACTTTATGGAGCCGTAATCACGCAGAAATACTTGAGGTGAAATCTTGATTCGTGTTATTTAAGTTCGTACTGTATATATGAATGCAACACTCTGAAAAACCTAGGGCACTTTGATTGTGCATAGGTTACACATCATGCTTGTGATTTCAATAAATTCCTCATGGATTTTAAAGAAATTGTACCCGAAAATCTTCCCAAAAATCTCACTATAGACAACTTAGTTGTAATGTACTGTTTAAATTAAACAAATTCATTTTTTTTTAATTATTTAAATAAAAAATTAATGTAATGTAAAACTTTTTACTTAATAAAAATAAAAATGAAAATAAATAAAAATAACACTATAAAAAAGTTAATAATAAAAATAAAAATGGCCCATTGTATTGACCCATGGTATTTATGTGGAATTCCCCCTATTTAAATGGGGGAAATTAAATCAACCATGATCTGTCTTAACTTTGGATCTACAAAGAAGAGACGGATCAAATCTTTTGATATGAAAACCCATTTTAGAGTGAAAGAGATTTGATCTCTCTAAATGCTTGATAGATCTATATTTAAACTAAACCTAGACTAATATAATTCACTTGATTTCCTTTTCAAATCTTATTTGTCTACCTTTAACCTAAAAATTTTACATCATCTTCCTAACTTCACTTCAAAATATAAATAAATATAATATTTTATTTATGTTATGAAACATTCAAATTCTTACGTTGGTCATCCACAAAAGAATCAGGATTGGGAAGTTTTTGGGATTGACATCCTATATTTTATTCATTGTTGAGCTTGTCCAATCCCATATTCTACGCCCAATACGAACTTGTGCAATCCCATGTTCTACGCCGAATCCTTCCATTTTCTGCCCAATGCGGGGTATAATGATCGAAAGTATTACTTGCAATTTAATTTTATCCAGATTTAAGAAATAACTAGACTATGTAATTTTCATTTAATTTGTTTCTAAATGGCATCTTGCTTTTTATATATATTACTCATTTGATGTAATGAATAAGAATCTATATACTAATTCCAATTAGTGAATCCATGTCTTGTTCTTTTTATCTATGCTTCCAATTGCTTTATTTCCTTATTACTGTTGTAGAAGATAGAAATTTTGAATATTCAAAATTTCGTAGCTACTAACCATGTGGTTGCAAATAAATTTTAACTACTTTTATTAAGTCAATAATGCTTATATATAATTTATAAGGAAGACATAATTATGACAAGATTCATAAACTTATAAAATGGGTTCATGATTAAATAGGAATTTGATTGATTTATATAATTTTAAGGAGAACAAGCTTTAGAGCCACAAGCGAGTTTGCCTTTTTTTTTGGTTTTGTTTTATTATTTTAGGTTTGAGTTAAATTGAAAATTTGAAAATTTTATTTTTTTTTAGTTATGATGGCCAAAGAAAAAATCAAACTAATAGCAAAAACAATATTTATTATCATTTTTTCAATAATATAAAAATAGTCCAACGTAGTAAATCTTTTTCTCAATTCTATCGATCTTCTTTGAAACTTCGTCCGTTAAGTTTGATTCGTCGGTTCGTAAAATCCATAAAATCGTCCAATACATTCGTAACTATTAATATAGAATTTTCTATAGATTTTGTAATCACATTTGTTGTATGGAATTTGTTGTGTGAGGGATGAAGAAAATAATCAAAGGGATTTGCTATTCACATGTAAATTGATTATTTGATTTGGACTTTGCAACTGGATGATTATTTGATTTGGATTTTGCAATGGGTTAAGGTTTTATTTGTGATAAGTGTGAGGTGATATTTGTTTTTGCAGTCTAAAATTAGATTTATTTTGTCACTATGAAGAGGATATAGATTTAATTTTTCTATTTATTTCTGCATTGTAGTTTCGCTTTATTTCTATGAGTGTGATTCCTTCATTTCCTATAAGAATGACAATATTTTTATTTTGAGTAATTCTTACGTAAAACATGTTCATGAAAACATTTTAATTCAATTTTAAAATTACTCACCCAATAAAGAATTGTCGTACAAATGGTGTATATACACTTCATCAGCTTACCATCCCTATTCCATAATTTATCAAGTAATTTAAGATCAATAAATTACCAAATAGTTATTTTATTCATTCTTTGGTATCAATATTTCTTCAAGGTATTCACTATCACTATCATATATGCCTTCCCTCCTAAGTGGGGAGATATACCTTTTTTTCTAGCCATCATCCCTTTTAAATTAAGGAGATCAACAACTTCTTTCTTTTATAATATTAGAGAAACTTCACCCTTTTAAGGCTTCATTTCATGTCATGAAGGTCAACTTTTAATATCATCATTCTTATATCTTTTTTCATCATGTTCATCATTATGAACAGTTTCAACATCTTGAATATTATGTACCTACAAAAATTTAATATCATGTACAACTAAAATGAAGCCAGCCATATCAAAATCATGTCATTATAATGAAAGCATCAAAATATTCAAGCTTTAGGCATCAAATACCTAAACCTAGTTAGGTTCATAATTAGCAAAGGTCACATCATTTTACATACTGGACTTCAACTTCTTTTTGGTATTCTTTCATAAACTGTAGACTCTACATTCGAGACACAAAGCCTTAGTTCAATCAAATAAAAATCTAATCGTAGTAATATGTTTTTCAAATTACATGTCATACTCTACTACAGTTAGTTGCAAACCCTATGTTTTATAATTAAAGCCAAATCATATGAATAATCGAAATAAATATCATCATGTCTTAGAATATCAATCTCTGCTAGGATTTTGTTACAAACCCGAGATTTCACTAACTAAAAAATGAGTACCAAAAATTAAGTTAGCATACTTGCATACACATATGCAGGATGCATTATCATTTCACATCAATATCTACAAGGGTTTTTCTTATAAACATTGATTCACCAAACCCCAAAAATTTAGTGTTCCATTATATAAATTAGACATTAATAACAAACCCTAAAGGACTATGCTTTTTACCATAACATTATCAAATCCCTATGATTGAAAAGAATAGGATTTCTTGACTTTATCAACAACCCCTAAGTAGACAAGAGGTTAAGGTTTTATAGTGAACCCTAAGGGTTAGGATTCACAAGAATGACCAAATGACGAGAGACAATATAATGACTAATCATCGTAAAAATTAATATTTATGACTTAAAACCCTAGACATAACAACGTTAGTAATGTAAGTAAAATCTCAAAAGAGAGTGATCATACATTTTGTATGGAAAAAACCTCCTAACAAATTTGTAATTGATGAAATACCTTGAGTTCTTATTTAACAAACCTTGTAGAATATCACTCTAAAGTGATTTCTTTCCAGTAGAGCTTCTTTCATGACTCAAATATTTCCTTTTAAGCTGACTCCATATCCTCAGTGTATTTTGCAAGATTTCCTACAAAGGAAAATATAAAGAAAATGTTATTAGTATACAGTACAAGCAAATCTCAATGTGAGGAGGAAACTAAACCTAAAACATAAAAAAGAGAAAAACATACTTACCTCTTAATTCAATCTGTCTAAGGGGTACCTACAACTTATCAAAAGAAATTCAAGAATTTCTAACAAGACATATCGGATCTATGAATCCTACAAATAAAAGCATAAGACATTACAAAACTTAGAATAGTATATTTAGAAGGATATGTGAGAGAATACCTAATAGTATAAGTCTTTCACTTCAAATTCTTCAGTTTTTTTCTTCTTTGGTGGAGCTTCATTAGAAACATTTGCATGTTCTCTTTATCTCTTCTTGCTTCTTGCTTTTTAAGGACATTGGATTATGTAGTGCCCCATATTAAGACAATTGTAGCGTTGAATATTTGATAGGTCAACCTTATTCTTTGGCATTTTGAACTTACTCTACTCTTCCTTCTTCTTATGATGAGCAGAGTAGGAATTTTAAGCGTTGTCTTCTTCATCGTCCTTCTTGTTTCTTACTAATGAGATGTGGGCTTCTTCTTAACTGAATGCATTCCACATTTATTCAAAGGTTGCGTGTCTTTCCAACTTCTAATTCCTCATACAAATGAGCTCCAAGATTTTGGTAGACATGGTACTACAAAAATCACAAGTTTTTTCTCTAGTACAACTTCATCTAGAGCTTGGAGTCCATTTCTTATTATACAAATTCTTATAAAATATAATGAAACAATATCATATTTTTCATCTCTATTGTTCATAGTTCATTCTTGAGACTATCTATTCTACCTATATTGTTTATGGTAAATAACTTGACGAGTTATTCATACATTTCTTAGGCAACATCTATATTGGATATCTATGGGATTATATTTTCATTCACTCCATATACTATTAGATTCATGGAGAAGATGTTTATTTTCCTAAATTACTTGTTTCCTACATCATCTGTAGTTTTTTTAACTTTTCCTTGAACAAGATAGAAAACATTATGCCTAGCGAGAATAAGAAATATCCTCTTCTTCCATGCCCTGTAGTTGGAGGCTCCTTCTACCTTGTTTTCAAACTTCATTGTCATATATTCATTTCTTGAAATAAATATTATACCTTCCTCTTATATGATCATTTCCTTTCACCCTTTCAGTAGATCTTCATGCTCCCACATTCTTCCTTTTTCACCTTAGCTCTCATACCATGTTAGAAAATAAGAAAGGCATAAACATTCTTTTATATTGATAGTTACATTTGATATTTTTGTATTCTTATAACATCCTCTTTATTTTCCTCCTTTATCTTTGTTTTGTCAAGAAATCATGAAATCAAAACATGAAGATCAATGACACAAAATGTAGGAACTCAACCATGGCTAAAACCCCTACCTAGGGGAAAAGCCAGCCAAACTCTTCCATGATTCAAATTGAGACAGACCAATAGCTTATAATTGAAAAAAAATCTTCGCACTCCACTAATTCAACCCTCAAACTGTCCTTTCATACTCCAAAGATCACATGCTGCAATACTACATCAATATTTCATCAATGACAAAATTTCGACCCAACTACTTAAGAATTTCGGCCCATCTACATAATAATTTCAATCCAACTATTAAAGAATTGCGACCCATGTATACTACTTCAATTTTAGCACATCTAACAACCTATAAACTTTGCACGTCTGAGACAAAGAGAGAGAAAATCTAATTTATTTTTCTTGGCAAAGAATTCCCCACTATTCTTTCCTCTTTCTTCCTTGAATTTCACAACAATTTTCTTCTAGAGCAAATTCAGATCAAAATTATTGAGAATGTTCTCCGAATGAGTTCGAGTTGTTGCCTTTATATAGTGAATCTGTCAGCTCGAATTCCCTTGATGAGGTCGACTTGTATTTCTTGAGGCCGACTTGGTGGAGGAGACCTAAAAGGTATATTTTACGTTAAAATAAATTTATTTCTTGATAGGTGAAGCAAAAAAAAGGTCTCTTACATGATGACAAGGATTGAGACTCTTGACATAAACCATAAAAACATACAATGGATTCTTTTACCTCAAAACCATTGACCCAAGCATGAAACCCATGCTTTAATAAGTCAATTTGTTTTATAATAAAATTTATTTTTCTTTCTTTTGACAAATAAGTTTCAAATACAATTATCAATGTCGACGCTAGCCTACATTTTTCAACGTCGAGGGCCACATCCTTATAACATTGACGATAGGCCTATGTCATGAGCACCAAGTTGTAGGTTACGACAACTAATTGAGGAAAAGGGGTAAAATGGCCAAGTGAATACTTTATACAATAACATGAATATAATAGCATGGTGAAACAAGTATACTCAAGTTACCTTGTGAGCTAAGGAAGAAGACCCATAACATTTTACACCCTTATAAACTACTTCTAAAATTTGGTCAAACAAAGATATATAATACCATGACTATATGATGATTTTCAAAATGTAGGTTTTTTTAATTTATAAACTACTGAGGACTACTTTGATGAACCCTTATGTAGAAGTAAATAAGTTCTTTCATAAAGTAATAGATTGATCTATGTAGCATGAGGAGAAGTTTGTTAAGGCATACCTTCATCACAGTGTCTAAACAAATGTGTTGATAATGAAATACGTAATTTTATATATATTATATTATACTAGTGTGTAAACTAAAGATTCGATAAAAAAATTGTGTAAACTAAAGATTCGATAAAAAAATTGTTAACCAATATTGTATATAAAAGTTGAATCCAATAATTTTAAAATTATAGTCATGTCTACATCATCTTAATAAAATTGTGATTCCTTAAATTTCATTCTAGCTTGTACGATACAACATAATAAATATTCAATTTGGCATACATGATTTCACAAATATTCACCTTTATTCTATTATAAACATGGAAATGTAGAAAGGGGATCTTTTTAGTTCAGGGTGCAAAAAATTGGCTTATTTTCAAACAAATGTATTAACTCGGTCACTCGTGGAATTTTTTTTTATAGTTAACGCATCATTTGCAAGCAATGAAATCGATTTCTTTTTTCAAATTAATTCCCAACAAAGTGGCCTTATGCTTCCTTTAGCAAGAACAACCCACTATTTATTTTGTGCAATAAAATTCTAAATGCCATGCATCGCTCTTTGTTTCTAAACACAATCATTGATTAAGTGTTGTTTCACCATTTCCTTCATTGAGAACTCTATATCACAATCATGTAATAATAACTATATGTGTATTCATTGAAACTAGTATGTTACGAGACTCAATATATTGAGTAGTTCCTTCAAAAGAATAAAATATATGGAATCATTACTATATTATCATTATTTAATTATTAAATTCAATATTTATATTATTTTAATAAATTAGAATGATTTCATTTCATCTTTGCGGCTTTCCCTAAAATAGGGAAAAATTGGAACTCACGGCGTGATCTCACTGTACTATATTCACCATGGATGATCAACTATGGGTCTCGTGTATTGTTAATCACATTCGAGTGGATTCCCATGTAGAAGTGGGTGAGTTGTACAATGAGGTGGTGATTATCCTATGAGATTTCATATGGAAGGAATCTGTCAGCTGACCAAGGAGGTGGTGATTATCATATTTTAGTTTTTCACTAAAGTGAGCGAGGTCCATCCCTGAAACCAACAATCATTGAATGCATATATGCCTTCTTTTACATATAAGGAAAGAATGAATAAACCTCAAAAGAAGGAATTTAATTGGAATTATTACATTGGAGTTGGAGATTATGTGTTATTCACAATATCAATTTACTCGGGTCGATCAATATAAATTCTATTTTTGGTTACCTGTAATTTGATTGATAGAAGTTATTGATTTCTAGGAGGGGAGTCTTGTTGTGCACCATTTTTTAGTCCAATAGCCTTTGTTCCAATAGCACATAAAATTGTCAAGGAAAAGAGTTTTGAATGAAAGTTTTTGTAGAAATTCCTTGTACATTAAAAATTTCTTAAGTAATTTACAAAAACAAAAGAGTTCAATCTACTCTACTAATCAGTGAAAATCAATTAATCAATAAAGAAATCACAACATAAACATGAGACGAGATTCAACACACAACTCATAAATTTTTCTAGGGGGAAGAAACTAATTGAAACCACTTCATATCTAAATTGCATTAATAAAAAAAATAGAGAAGAAATTCAATGCTTTCTCAAGCCTAAGAAGCCTCTACACTAGTATAATATACCTCACTGCCTCACAGGCTAACTATGGCCAACACTTAGCCAATTTCATACATGCCCAAGCTACTATTTCCTTGAGTTGTTCAATAAGGAATTAGACCAATATATATTAGGGAAATTTATCATTAAGAATCGAGCAATTCTTCCAGGCCCTTCTCTGACTCAGTGCAACACCTGTACAACTTAGAAAACATTACAATTGATAGTACACTACCCTTGAACTTGAATCTCAACAGGTAACTCAAGTTATCTACCTACATCAATTATTTTGGGATAATTTATGATTAACTAAATGATCAGTGAAGTACACACCCCACTACTAGACCCTCCACTAGTTCTCAATCAGTTAGAACTAGTTTAACTCATGATAACTCAATTTAACTAAAATATATTTCTAGAAATTAACAATAAATCATACTAATCATAACTCAAGTGTCTCCAACTCATCTTAAGTAAGTTCACTAAGTGACAAGAATGTCACCCTTGTTAAGTATCTCCAAGTATTTTATTTTATTGAAATTTGAAATTTAATCTTGTTTGACAAGGGAAAAGTAAAACGAAGATTTTCTTGTTGCATTTTCAACACTAGCTCTAAAAAACAAAGGGATTGTTTGATACCCTGATCCAACCTCTATGGAACTTGAATTTCCCTCTTGACAAAGCCTTTGCCAAAATATCTGAATCTTGCTCCATTTTAGGAATGTATTCCAGCAACATGATTCACCTCTGCACACAATCTTGTAGATGGTGATACGAGATGTATATATGATTCAATCCATCATAAAATAATGGATTCCCAGAGAGTTTGATACAAATCAGATTATCACAATAAATCAGTGTAGGATCCATCATTTGACAAAATAACCGAACAATAATTGTTCTCACATATAGTCTCACACGTTGCTTGGCATACAACCATGTACTCTGCTTCTACTGAGCTGATCAATTTCTTCATGCTATACCAAGAAACCATTATTGACCCAACACTGAAAATTCCTCCTTATGTGCTCTTCCTGTTTGATGGCATTTTTTATAGCCCATTTTGTCACATCCGATCAGTGAGCCTCCTAATGGGATCAATGGAAATCCTATTCCCCTTGTAACCATCTTGCATAAAACCTTAAGAATGTAACTTGAATGCCTCAGTGTATCATCCCTAAAATGCTTCATTTGAGCTAGTTTTAGGACCAGCAGTCTCTGTAATCCTACTAGGGTGCAATCACCTACAGGTTTCTCCACTGTCCTCTGCGTTGCTCAACAACAAGTTGCTCCCCTGTGCACCCGCGTTGGTTCTAGAAATCTGGGAGAATGATTTGGATTCCAGAATCTTTTCCTTCCAAGAGTTTCAAAAAATTCTTTTAACTACTTACCTTTGATAAAACATCAGATCCTATCCTTCCCTGGTTTGACGTCTTCACTACTTATCCTTTTATCATATCCCTCCATCAAAGGTGTATCTCAAAACTTAGATTGGTAATTTGATAATAATTCATGAACTACATCTCCTTCATATGTATTTACCTAATTGTAACACCCTCCTCCCACATCTACCTAAGTAATAGGCCAACTGGGGTGATAATGCGATGAGAGGATAATATGGTTGGATTCGACCTCTTATGTGATCTTAAGGAAAGGGAATTGACTTAACATAACACACAAACCTTCCACATTAGCTACATGACCATTGAGACCGTGCCAAAACTTCTAGTAGATTGTAACAATCCTAGTGAAAATTCCATGTAATACAAGCTAAAAACAATAATCACAGTCGATCAAACACTTATCCAAGTTGAATGTTGGGTGAGACATCCTAGGGGATGTACATTTGGTTGTTTATGGCTAAGGAAAATTGAAAAGGAAATGACTCAGGCTTTGGGAAGACAAAATAACATTTTGGCACAATTATTGATGAAAATAATGGAAATTAAGAGAAAAAGGAGGTGAAAGGTCACAGGTTTCATGTGAGGAGGAAAATGAAGGAAAATAATAAAAAATGAAGAAAATAGAGGCCTCATTCATAAAAAGGCTTCTAAGGATTAGTTGGTAACCTTTTGTTAGATTATATTTGGACCTCTCTCATTATTCTCTCTCTCTCTCTCTCTCTCACTCTTGGACACTTAGAGTTTTCTTAGAGCACTTTTGCATTGGAGCAAGAAAGGAAAGGTAGGCAAGAGGAAGTAAATACCAACAAGAGAAAGGGAGGACCAAGTAGATACAACAACCTTCATTGTAGGTATTGACTTGCATGTGTATTTTCCTTTCTACATTTGGCATGCATGGGATTTCATGTGGTTCTCTTCTATCATGACATGGGTTTTACCAGGTGTGACAGTATTTTCAACCTAGCACTGCCATTTCCTGATAAATTTCATGAGATGGGTTTGCATGTTTGGTTAACATGTGATATCTGAATTGAAAAACACATGGTCTGGTGGTCCCTGAACCAAATTGTGGATCATAAAATCCTATAGGCTAGTAACCCATGAACCAAACTGTGGGTCGCAGTAAATCTAGATTGTATGCCTCGATGTGCCTAGGAATCCTCGTGACTAAACGATAGGATATACAGTAAAGCGAAGAGGTGGATATTTTCTTCGTTGGGTCTAGTAGTATCAGGATGGGATGCATGGAAAGTATATATCGGTGTAGGGCCCAGTGATCCCTAGATCGTACTATGGATTGCAGTAAAGCTTGAGGGACTAGGAAGAACTCAAATTCCTCACAGTGAAGGTGGAGAAATATGGTGGCAACCATGCTTGTTGGTGTTTTCATTTTTTATGAGTCCCACATTCATGCTTCGAATATGGGACGAGGTTGATTAGCTAAAGAGAGACTTGGATCAACCAATCTATGGTTGGGTGGAATTTGGTAGTCCCATCTCCAGTTGGTTTATTTCATTCATTAATGAGAAATTAATTCCCTTCATTTTCACGTGTAAATGTACTGATGTATATGTGGATTTTTATGGATGATATGTTTATGGTATTTATGTTACGATTATGCTAGTTATATGCATATTTTATGACAACAACTATGTATGGCTCTCGGCATATTTTTACTTGTACATGAATGGATAATGTTTCTGTGACCTAATAGATGATATTGAAACAAATAGCATGAGGGAAAAATGGTTCATAATGATTATCAGATAAGTATGAGATCCCTACACTTACTTCTATTTTTTATAGCTGTAAGTTACATGTTGATGATGTGTTTGACGAAATTCCTGTCATGGCTAGTAGGGGCCTGGTTATGGTCTTGTTCAACTTATTACTTTTACATCATTGGTTCCTTGTACTTTTATTGATTTTAAGCTATCACTCAATTCTAGGAAGTGACCTGGGCATTAGTTCTAAAAAAGTGGCTTAGACCTAAGGGACGCTGGCACAACAGTGGAAATTTTAGTCTTTGGTCCCTGACAAGCAAGCTTGTGAGAGCGACTTTGGGTTTCTAGTTGCTCCCTTTCCTATAGAGTGAGAGCGACTAAAGGATAAAAGATCCAGAACATCAGTCGGACCCAGAGACAGGTTGTCTAAGTGGCCAACATGTCTCTTTAGGATTCTGAAGCTGATGTTGGATGACTGTGTGTGATGTTTACATTGTTTCCACTTCCTTAAGGTCATATAAGAGGTGTTGTCCAATTGTATTAGACTCTCGTCTCATGTTTACCCCTGTTGGCTAGTTACTTCATTAGATGTGGAAGGACGGTGTTATATAGTGGTATCATAGCATGGTTAAACCCTCGGACTAGATGGACAGTGTGAATTGGTCATGCATGCATTTCAATTGCATGTGTGCCTCTTACACTTACATTTGATGTGCTTGTTGCATTTTCTTGATGCTCAATTAAGGTTGTAGTATGGTTTCCACGAAGAATTTGATTTTGATTTTGTGGAATTCATTTTTCATGAGTATGTGACTAGTTGCATATGGATTATTTGTAGCTTACATGTTGATTTTAGGTCACCTACATACAACATTTATTAGGTTACATTTTTTAATATTTTGATTACATTTATTAATCTTGTAGGTTGATTACAAGAAGCGATCAATTATGCTCGACTACATGTGTTTATGTGTATGTGTAGTTGGGTAGGCATTTCTTATGCATATTGTTGGTTGGATGTGACAATGTGTACAATGGAGTAATGGTTATTTCCATGCATAAGTTCATAGCATGCGTTGTTGGTATGTCATTGCATTGATTACTTGGCCCTAACTAGAATGATGTTTATATGTTTATCTAGTTACTCGTGTATCTCTATATGTTGTTTTGATTATGTTATACATGTATCACACTGATATGTTGATCTTGAAGACAAGGTATTATCCCCGATGTATAATAAGGTAAATCAGTTTATTCTGATTTGGTTTATTTGGCATATTATGCATTGCACGAAGAAATATAAAATGGTTAGCAAGATGGTTGACTACAATGACTATCCTTATGATTCTGAAGAGCAGTATGGTGTTGGGAACCCTTTTGATTTGTTATTTACACTAATAAGCTTAAAGAGAGGTATAAAGAGTTGTAAGGCAAATAATGACTGGATCATACAGACAGAAGAGAAACAAGTAGAGGTTAATGTTATATATCTTAAGATTTTTTCAGAATTGCAGAGACAAGGGCCACCTCAGATCAGCCATGGACATGGGGATTTTATCAATCGGGGTATATGGTGGTAGCTATGCTAGTAGACATAGGCTAGACATATCTAATAGAGTGAGAGATGATAGGTTGTTAGATAGTCCAAATAGGAGGGGTTATGAGTACAGGTACTATTTAGTTTTGGTTCTAATAGACGTCATGATCATCAACACTACCATCCTTATAGGAGGAATGATAGGGGATACCTGTTGGATGAATTGATGAAATATAAGCCACCTACTTTTGATGGAGATGTGAAGAAGCTGAAAGATGCATAGGTTTGATACTTGGGATTAACAAATTCTTTAACTTGCATGAGTACATAGATAACATGAAGGCCAAAATAGCTATCTACAACTTGAAAAGTAAAAACTACATCTAGTGGGAAGAGGTGAAGTGGGTCAAAGACATCAAGAGAGATGACTTGAGTTGGCGGGAGTTCAAGAGACTTTCAAGAAGACATACTTGTGAGAAAGGTACTACAACAGTAATGCTAAAGAATTCTATGAGCTAAAGATGAGATCAATGAAATATTAAGCATACACGTCCAAGTTTGTCGATCTATTGAGGTATGTACAATATATTACTAGCGAGAAGGCTAAAGTTAAGAGATTTGTTAATGGTTTTCCATTAGAATTTAGAGATTTACCTTAGTATAACTTGGTTTATAGAGCTATTGCATATGGATTATATGTCTCTTAGATGTTGATTGCAGATCACCTACATGCATCCTTACATATTAGGTTACATTTTTTAATATTTTGATTACATCTATCAGTATTGTAGGTTGATTACAAGAAGGGATCACTTATGCTCGACTACATGCGTTTATGCGTATGGTAGTTGGGTACAAATTTCTTATGCATATTGTTGGTTGGATGTGGCAATGTGTACAATGGAGTAATTGTGGTTTTCATGCATAAGGTCATATCATGCATTGTTGGTATGTCCTTGCATTGATGAATGGGCCCTCACTAGAATGATGTTTATATGTTTATCCAGTTGCTCGCATATATCTATTTTTTGTTCTGATTATGTTATACATGTATCGCAATGATTTGTTGATCTTGTAGATAAGTTATTATCCCTGATGTATACTAAGGTGAATCAATTTATTCAAATTTGATTTATTTGACATAATATGCACATGAAGAAATATAAAATAGTTAGCAAAGACTCTCCCTTTGATTTTCAAGAGCAGTATGGTGTTGGGAACCCTTTTGATTTGTTAGTTATGCTAAGAAGCTTAAAGGAAGATATAACGAGTTGTAAGGCATATAATGACTGGATCATACGTATACAAGAAAAACAAGCAGAGGTTAATGTTATACTTCTTAAGATTTTATGAGAATTGCAGTGACAAGGGCCACCTCGAATCAGCCATGGACATGGGGATGTTACCAATCCAGGTATATGGCAGTAGCTATCATAGTAGACATAGGTTAGATATATCTAATAGAGTGAGAGATGGCAGGTTATTAGATAGTCCAAATAGGATGGGTTATGAATACAAGTACTATTCTAGTTTTGATTTTGATAGACATCGTGATCGTCAACACTACCATCCTTACAGGGGGAATGATAGGGGATAATTGCCAGATGAATTGAAGAAAGAAAAGGCACCTACTTTTGAAGGAAATTTTAATAAGCTCAAAGATGCATAGGTTGGATACTTGGGATTAAAAAATTCTTTAACTTGCATGAGTACAAAGATAACATCAAGGCCATAATAGCTATCTACAACTTGAAAGGTAAAAAATACATCGATTGGGAAGAGGTGAAGTGCATTAGAGACATCAAGAGAGATGAATTGAGTTGGTAGGAGTTCAAGAGACTTTTCAAGAAGATGTGCTTATCAGAAAGGTACTATGACAGTAAGGCTAAATAAGTCTATGAGCTAAAGTTGATATCAATGAAATATGAAGCATACACGTCCAAGTTTTTTGAGCTATTGAGGTATGTACCATATATTACTAATGAGAAGGCTAAAGTTAAGAGATTTGTTAGTGATTCTCCATTAGAATTTAGAGATTGGATTGAGTATGATAAGCCTCGGTCACTTGAGGAAATCATTAGGGATTTGTGGCATTGCTATGAATAGTCAAATAGTAAGAAAGAATATCACAATGGATGGAATGGGAAATCCAAAGGTAGAGGTAAATGACAACCTAGGATAACAAGGCCTCAACATGCAAATGGGAAAGAAAATATGACATGGAAAAATAGATTTAATCCATCCAGAGAAGTACATGGGTCACAATAGTAGTACCAACAACATATAGGTGGGGGAATAGGTTGGTTGAACTCTTGGACATGTGGAGAAGAACACCTTAAGAGAGATTGTGTGGTAGTTTATTGAATTTTGTTATCTGATTGTGCATGTTCTAATTTTAGCAATTATAGTTGGAATTGGCATTTAGAAGTTGAAGAAGGAATGAAGTACCCAAATTATTCTAGCAAGAATCACACTGTCATCTACTTACTTTATGGAAAATAATTGTGTTCCTCATCTCTATGTTGTTCTAGGTTAGCCACCAACCTAGGGGAGATAATTTTGTACACAATCGTAAATTCTATATAATAAATGGGTGACCATACTAGCAATAAAAGTATTCCCTAGGGGTTTTCATGTCCATTGTGCTTGATTACCTCCTTGATAGACCTTTGTTGTATCATCCAAAAAATAAGAGACCTAAGAAGTGATTTCATTGAGCCTTATTTTCATTTTTTTTTACCATAATTCTCTTTCCCAAGACCTACGGACCCCATTTTCCTTTGAAAAAGCATTACATCTCACCCTGTCCCACTTTGCACTAGTGCTGCAATGCACTGGTGCCTCTTTTGCACCACTGTTGGTCCGATTTTTTACACATTTTTTTCCTAGGTTCTTTAGCATCTCTTTAGTCAGCCTAGTTCCAGCTGACCTTCCCTAAGTCTTGAGTGCCTTGTGGTCCCTCTAAATTATCCATTTGGTTTTCATTTGTGTTGTTTCCCTTTGGTAAGAATTTGTATTTAATTTTATTTATTCTTATCATTAGGTCACTTGAAAACATGTTTGAGCTGATCATTGATCACCTGAATTAATTATTTTCCTAGTCCCCATTCTAAAAAGCACATTTGAATCAGTGATTAAACACTTGTATTTTATTTCTCCTCATTTCGAAAATTGAGTGTGTTTAAAAGGAAAAAAAAATCATTTTCATTTAGGATTTTCGGAATTCCCTAGTGTGGAATTTTGTGTTTCTACTTTCATTTTTGCAAAATTGCATGTGAGTGTTAATCACCTTTGAGTATCATCTCTTCTAGTTTTTGAATTTTTCACTAAATTTCAATTTGAGTCCTTTTTTCATGAAATGTTAGATTTTTCTTGTGTTTGTTTTGAATCCTCTTATGTTTTTTCTGAAGATTTCTCTCGCATATATCACATTTGAATAGTTAGAATTCTCATTTTCATAGTAGGAAAGGAAATTCTTCATCGATTACATTTGCATAGTTTTTAGAGGAATCATGCATATATTACATTGCATGGTTGGTGTTGGGATAGGGTCCCTAGGGTCAATTTTGGAATAGTTTAATCAATTTTTGAATAGAATTTTGTAAAGGATGTAAAGTTTCCTTGAAATGTAAAAGCATTGCGCACATCTAAGTAGGAGTCAAAGGGGATTTAGCCCTTTGTATGGGTAAGTGGTAGGTTGATTTTGAGACTCACCCATAGGCCGTGGACCAGGGCACTGTAATAGAAAGCCTATAAATCTTTGAGTCATCGCGAGTCTAGAGATATCATTCGTAATAATATTTTTCACAAGAACAATTGTAAGGGAAAGTGCTAAGGCAACAAATCTTTGTTTCCTCTACTTAGGTGAATGGGGAAGGCTCCTACAGCTGAGTACATGGAGACCATGTTAAGTTTTCAGTTGAGTGCATGGGGTCTTGGAGCTGGGTGCACAAGGTGGAAGAGTTTGTAATTTGAACACTGAATTTAATAAAGACTGGTTTTCGACCAAATCTATTGCATTTGTGCCTTGTTCTTAATTCTTTTTAAGTTTATGGATTGTTTCGTAATGATTTGTTTCTATGAAATAAAGTGTAATTGTTGTGCAAATATGTTGAGTCTTTAATTTATATATATGAAATAAATAATGATCTATTTTCACTCAAGTAGTAGCTAAATATGTTATGATAACTGTTCGAAGTGGGTAGATTTGTGCGAAAGGAGATCTAGTGTTATTATATATTAAATGAAAGTCGTAAGTCTGCTTCTTTTAGGTCTAGAAAGCCTGATTGTATACCTCAGAAAGGTCTGAGATTTATTTTATAGAGTTGCAGTAGTGGACCATAGGGGGATACATATCTGCGCGAAGGCAGATATGAGCTACAAGGGCTTCAGAGTACATATCACATGGTCTCGAGATGTAGAAACATCATTCTAGCATCCCCTAATAATTCTTCGAGTGAGACTTTGGCCTGCGCTATGCACATTGTTGACGAAAGGGCTAACAATTAGGGTTTTATTGGTTGGCGCAATTAACTCTGAACCTGGGTGAGTCCCCCTTAAGCTAATACTTTTTCATATTGTAATGCTTTCAATTGAATTGGAATAGTGAAATTGAAAGATCTAGTTAGGAAGCTCTTGTTTTCTATATATTTGAGTGTTGCATCATTTTTTGCACCTCTTCCCTACACTAGATAGCTTTCATGGAAAATGAAAAGAAATTTTTTTCTCATTTTAGTTGCATTATAGGTGTGCTCTTATACCATCGATTTTTGATCCTTCTAACTAAAATCTAATTCAAGATCAACTCTAAAATTCATTTCAATTAACCTAAGGAGCACTTGGAACTTAACACAAACATCTAGAGGTCTAGGCTAGGGACGTCTTCTGACATCGTTAAACATAGGGGTTTTCATTTTTTTCCATGGTTACACTTTGGGTGTGTCATCTATTTCCACATATATAAATGTATAGGATCGTACTTCATGTACCTTCAGGTATCAGAAAGTGCTCCACACATGAAAAGTATATGGGAATTCTCTCATCAAACGGTTATGCATTAGACAACACTAATACAGACTACACTACTGCGTACCATCTCATATGTTTTGGGAGTCCCTTATAGGTTGCTATCCGTACATAGGTAATTGAGTCTATCACCTTCTATACCATGATACACCATACATAGAATTTGGGGAGATTGGATTTGATACGTTAAGTCCTTGGTTATCCAAGGTGTATATTGCAATTCCGAGTTTCTTGGTAAACCTTTTTCCTCATTTACCCCATTATTTATTTTGTCTTTAATTTCTAAAATCAATTAACTAACTATGGAACAACGTCATCCCTATCGAACAACTTATTAGCGAGTCTTAGCTTGAGACTAGTAGAAATAGTTATAGAGTTTACCAATCGAGGGAACCCCCAGTGATAGGAATCTTGGTTTTTTTCCTTATTTTGAAGATATTCGTGCTCCTTATATGCCAATGTTGTCCCTTCCCAGATTTTCCATTTCCTTTCCAGTTCAGCGATTTTCGACCACTATGGTTCCAAATGTCCAAATGTCTTCTTAATCGAGCTCTCCTCCACCTGAATAACACCATCCTCATGTTGATCCTAGAGTTAATCCTTCACCCTCTTCACCTATTGTTTCTTCAACCCTTTTCTCCTCTTCTCTTGGTGAAAATATTGATTCTAGTAACGAGGAAGCCAAGAAGAAGAAGAAAAGGATTAAGTAGAAGAAGCAAACTAAGTAAGGGTGAAACCAAACATCGACTGCTATAGATGCAACTACTATGGAGAAATCTTCTGGGCAGCTAGGTAAAGTCAAATTCTTGCATTTTATGTAAGGGTGGCTACCTTATTAGAGATTATCTTGGTGTTCCCAAAGTATTAGAATTGTGGTCCAAAAGATCGCATCAGCCTTTGTTGTTAGCTTCTCGAGATCATGTTGGTGACAAACCTTAATCTAGTGATGGTAAGGTCCATGGGAAAAGGGTAAAGTCAAACTTCCCTATAATCTATGTTAAGAGAATCATCCTATTCATATTTTTGGTTATATGGATGAAGCCTCAAATGTATTGGAAAAACTTACAACTTCTCAACTGTCAGTTCCATCTAGTTAACATAAGCTTTCTCCCAATCCTCCATTAGTTGACGAAGTGTTTGATGAGAATCTATCTCCAATCAATCCCACTCTCTTTGAATTTGAATCACATGAGTTTGTTCCTAGCCAACCATTGGTTGAGAAAATGGTTGAATTGATTCCACCTTCAGTTGATTGTACCTTTTACATCAAGAGTGAAGTTCAAACCGCTCAGGTTGTTCTTGTTTCTTTAAATTCCAATGAACTAGGGGGGAATTCTCCCATTCCCACAACACAAGGGGGTAGTTCTCCCGTTTTATTGGCACACCCTCCAAGTAGCATGGTCACATGCTTTCATGGAGTGGATTGAAAGGGTATTATCTTCCTTCTTACATGCCCTTCTAGATCATGGTAAAGGATTATAATGTAGTTGTACCTAGCACAGTTATAGGTGAAGGCACGTTTGTTAGTATTTTGTCCTCAACTACTTGGCAAGCTTTAGGTTCTCTACAGCTTGTGCCTATTACACAAAATTTGTTGGCTTTTAATAGAAAATGTAGTCAACCATTAACCTATTACTTTGGCAGGAAATATTATCTATATCGATGTGATGGTAGTCCAAGGCCCTTTGGATTTAAATTTACTCCTTGGGTGTGACTATATTTATGTTATGGGAGATGTTGTCTCTTAACTCTTTCATATGATGAATTTCCTGGATGAAGGAAGAATCATGACCATTGACCATCTTTCATTTGTTGGTCCTAATTTTACTCCCAATCAATCAGCTTCCCTAAACGGTCCTTATATGCAAGTGATATCTTCCTCACCATAGGTTAATTATGTGGAAAATTGTTCCATGCCCACGTCTACTGATGATATGGTAGGTGATATAGTGAATTATGTGTTTGGGGCATTGGAGCCCAATATTTCCATTATATGCCTTGATATGTATCTCTTTTAGATCAATTTTCTCTCATCTGACAAGAACCTTTTGGAAGCCATGGCCTCTTGGCAGTCATGATCAAGGTGTTGGAAACGAGTTCATTTTGTTGTGTCAAGCTCCTTAAAAATTGTAACAAGGTGTCAGAGTAGAGTTCCTTTTCTTATGTGAAGCTCAGTAAAAAATGAAGTAAGGTCAGGATCAAAGTTTCTTTTCTTGTGTGAATCCCCTTAATAAATGAAGCAAGGTGTCATAGTAGACTTCCTTTTCTTGTGTCAAGCTCCTTAAAGAATTGAACAAGGTGTTGTTGAAGAGTTCCTTTTCTTTTGTCAATCTCGTTAAAAAAATGAAACAATATTTTATGAGGATAGTTATTTGACTATGTAAACCTCATTAAAAAATGAAGTAGGTTCCTATGAGAATAGTTTTTTTCCTATGTGAAGCTCGTTAAAAAAGGAAACAAATCTTCATTCAATTAGAGTCTTTGATTAGATCTCATAACTTTCAAGTGAAGTCTTTCACTCGATCTCATAAATGAACCTTCTTTCCATGCACCTATTAGTACCCAATATTCCACTTAGGTGCATGAAATAAAGCTTCGGAGCCATGTACCTCAAATTGAGTCATTATGTTGGTGGCATCCAAACTTATTCCAAGAATAGATTTTCTTTGTTTCAAGCCGTGTAAAATTGAAACCAATTTCAAGAATAGTTTCCCATGTTTGAAGATTTTGTAAAAATGAAATGCTTCCCATTTTATCATTCATGATTGCCATTTTTATCAGCCATTTTTTTCCAGTTGAGCCTTAGCATTTTCATTCCGTCATCACCATTTGCTTGGTTGAGGAACCGCTGCGATGAGTGGGCTTATTAATTAGTCTCTTGAACTTTGCATGTTTTCAGTAGCTCCATCATGACCAGAATCAATTAATATCCTTTTCTACTACTCATTCCTCTAGGATAAGTCTTCTTTCAACTCTTTTCAAACTCCAAAAACATCAAAATATTTTCGAACACTTGTCTTATCAAACTTGTGAGAGTAAATGAAAAGACGTCTACTCAGTATAAATTCAACCCTTTTCTGGACTGAGATAGACAAGATATGATAAAAGAATACCTTATTCTAACATATCTAAGAGGTTCTCTTAGATATTGATTTCTACCTTTTTGGACCTAAGGGACTTCCTACGAAAAGGGACATTTTGATTTTTCTTTTTCTCCTCTTTTTCAAACTCTCTAAACATGAAAAATATATTGATTTTTACCTTTGTTGGACTCGTAAAAACATCAAAGAATGATACACTCATCAATCATGATGGGGCGAGACCCTTAGGGTTCTTTGAATATGCTCAGAGGGATTCATCTGAAGGATTGACTTAGAGATCAAGCACATGTTATCGTCCTGAATCTTGTTAAAAAAAAGAGGTATTGAGAAGTATGGTTGGGGAAATTGAGAAAACAAGGGGTTCCATTTACCTAATGGAAATGAGTCACGCTTGAACACAACACTCTTCCACTTCATCTCCATGGTTGTTGGGTTGGGTAATTTTCTTGTATTTTGGTTATCATACCATTTTCGAAACCTCTGTTTCAGTTTTAGGTCAATGTTGCCAATTGTGTTCATGGTCGTCATTATGTTCAAGAGAGGAATTCATTTCATGTCTTCCTTTCTTGATCTAGTTCCATGTTAGCATCATTCTAATCACACTGTCTCAATCATGATACCCATTTCGTGACGTTGATGGGGGATACATCAAGGTCCTAATGCAAGGGGTCGCTTCCTGCTGACATCAACACATCATCCAGGAAGTTGACTTAGAAACACGCGTTTAGTACCTTAGTTCTTGAATACATCAATGGCAAGTTTCCTCACTCTTGGAAATAGGTTTACATGATTGGCCTTGGACTGAAACTTTCTGTGTGGTGTTTGACAACAACTCATTTATTCACACCATACTGATTGTATTGTAGTACCTTGAGAGCCATTAACATCATACGTGGTTTCTCTCACTTTTATTATCAACTTACATCATTGGATGGTAATCATAACATGTCTACCATGTTAGACTCCATCTCATTGATTCACATAGTTATACTCGTACATCGGTTGGTCATGTGAACGAGATAGAAGACCTTGAATCTAGTTTCATCGACTTGGGCTACGATTT
The DNA here is from genome assembly GCA_031772625.1 of Pinus tabuliformis. Taxonomy (NCBI): domain Eukaryota; kingdom Viridiplantae; phylum Streptophyta; class Pinopsida; order Pinales; family Pinaceae; genus Pinus; species Pinus tabuliformis. The sequence continues at coordinate 370,391,833 of CM062806.1, forward strand.
CGGCAGTTATAAAAAGATCATAATGTATGATGGTCATAATCATACATATAATCATCGAGTCATGGGTCCACTAGTTTCATATTTGGATGCATGTTTTGATCATTATACATGTTATGCTAGCTTATTAGCAAAGTATGGGTATGCATCCCTCAACAAACAAAGATATCATCCTGTAAATGCATTGTAATAGATGAAGCTAGTAGTTTGTACTTGATTTCTACTTGTCACAAGGTAAATCACTTTCGTCATCAATCATCATCTCTAACTTTATGCTTTAGGGTTCATTCTATTATAGGCCATTTTGTCACATCCAATTAGTGAGCCTCCTAATGGGATCAATCAACATCCATTTCCCCCTTTTCACCATCTTTCACATGCCCTAATCATGTACCTTTCATCCCCTAGAGTTTCAACCCCAAACTACTTCTTCTTATCCATTTTGATGACAAACTCTCCTTGTAAGTCTACTAGGCTTCAATCACATATAGGTTTCTCTAGTATGACTTGCATTGGTCACCAATAGGTTTCTCCCCTTTTCGCCTACGTTGACTCTAGAAATATAGAAGAATGATTGGAATTTTGAAAGCTTACCATCCAAGGAGTTTTGGGAAGTTGTTTTAACTGCTTACCTTTCATAAAAAAATTGGATCATATCCTTCCCTACTTTGGAGTTTTCACCACTTACCCTTTGCTCCTATCCCTCCGTCAAATATGGATCTAAAACCTTATATTTGTAGTTCAATAATAATTCACCAAATACCGCTCCTTCTTATATATTTACCTCATTGCAAAAGAACCTAGTTAGTTTTGTGTTGGCATTTGTAGAGTGATTATGCCCTTATGTTGTTGTAGTGAGTGGTTGTTATCTCATGCATTTAGGGTTATTGGAGTTGCATATTATGATAGGGAAAGGAAAAGTCAATAACTTAGAGGAACTCTTCTACAAGATCAACTGCTACTGATCCTTGTAATATCCTTCCATTTGTATCAATAAAAATAATTCATTGTTTTCCTATAAGTGACGTTGTTATTTCATGTATTTCAATACCATTTTGATCTATTGAGTGAAGTATTTAGATGATACTACATAGATATCGTAGTTTCTTGGCTTGTGTTATCTGATTGCACAGGCTCTAATTTTGGCAATCAGAGCTAGAATTGGAGCTTCCAATCTAAAGAAGGAGTGAAGTGAGAAAATTATTCTACGTTGGTCTCACTCCATCATCTACTTACCTTAAGGAAAAACATTGTGTTCCTCTTTTGTATGTTTTTCTTGGTTAGCCACCGACCTGGGAGAGATAATTTTGTTCACAATCATAAATATTGTATAACAGACTCCCTACCCAGTATGATTTTATGAGGCCTTCCAGCTTCACTCCATTTTTCTATCTATACTAATGACCAAATAGAGTAGTGCCTCTCAGGTATCTCAACACATGATTTACTTCCTTCCAAGATAGTTTAGTTTTCTTAAGGATTGGTTGACTAAGCTAGTTAACAATGTAACATGTTTTAATTTGTAGATTTATGAACCTATAAGCTTTCTATAGATGGTAGATTCCAATACTTTACCTGAGATAACATCTTCCTTCCTCCAATTCACAACTAGATAATTCTCCATGAGTTTCCCACTCTCCATGTTGAACTTCTTTATTATCTCGTTGACATAGTTCTCTTGAGAGACAAACAATTTCCCATCTCCTTGTAATACTTTCAAACCTAGGAAACAATGCATGAGCTCCATGTCATTCATCTCAAATTCTCTTGAAATGTCCCCTTTGAAACATTTAATCAACTTCTCATTGCCAGTTAAAATTTAAATCATCGACATATAATACTATAATAAAATATTTACATTCAATAAAATATGGTAAAGGTTTCCACCTACTTCAGTTTTGGTGAAGCCCAACCTGATGAGATAGTTTTTAATCCTTGTGTACCATGCAAGAGGTTATTTATTCAATCCATACAATACTTTCTTGAGTTTGTAGACATGCGCCTCTCTCTTAAAGGTCTGAAATCCTTTTGGTTGTTCAATGTACAACTCCTCCTCAATCACTCCATTGAGGAATGTTGTATTCACATCCATATGATGAATCTTGCATCTCATCTACAATATAAGTGCTAAAATTGATCTGACTAAATAATACCTTGATACTGGAGAAAAGGTCTCCTCATAGTCAATTCCCTCCACTTGAGATAACCCACAAATTTGGCTTTGTGTTTCTCGATGCTTCCATCTACTGCTTTATTCACCTTGTATATCAATACGGAACCTACCACTGACTTATCCTTTGGCATTGGGACCACTTCCAAAACAGTGTTTCTTATAACGAAATAATATTCCCCTACCATGGCATAAACCCATACTGGTTTTTGCACTTCATCCTCGAATGAGGATGACTCAATCTCTAAAATATCACTCATTAGAGCAATGTAGCCATTGTACTAGTCTGGTGACCTCCTCTTCTTGTGTCATGATGTGGGTGCTCCCACATTGTCTATAGCATCATGCAATAACTGGCCAGCTTCCCTAGCTCACTTCCTTCCCTAGATTTATCTGCTTGAGTGGATGTCTCCATTCTCTGCTCCTCTTCTTCTTGTTTCTCCACAACTTCCTAAGGTTTTTCCTTTATACCGAAAAGTTCTTGATCAGGTTTCAATTGAAGCTCCCTCTCAAGAGAACAGTTCATTTAGTTCTCCTCATCAAATTTTACATCTCCTGTGAACATTGTCATCCTGGGAGATGACAAGTACACATGATAATTTTGAGGTGTTTCTATGTACCCCAAAAATATCCCCAACTTTGTTGAAGGATCTAAAATTTTCCTTGCATCCATGGAAACATGAGAGTAACTGATGATCCAAAGTTCTTGAAGTGTGACACATCTAGTTTCCTCCCTCAAAAGGCTTCCTTTGGTGTAACAATGGCAAGAATCCCGTGAGGACTCCTATCATGCAAGTAGATTGTTGTGTTTCATCTTCAACCCACAAATGCAGTAGCTGGCCTTGGTCATGCAACATCGCCCTAGTTGCTCCAACAACACTTATGTTCTTCTCTCAGTTACCCCATTCTCATATGGATTATGGGATATTTTCAACTCCCATTGAATATCTTCTTTTGCACAAAATTTCTTAAACTCATTCAACACATATTCTCCACCATTATCACTCTTGAGAGTCTTAAATTTCTTGCTATTTTCTTTCTCAAGAAGTGATTTAAATTCAACAAACTTTGAGAATCTATAACCTTTATTTTGCATCAAAAAAATTCACCACTTCTGTGAGAAATTATCAACAAATATAGCATCATACATGTTTTCGGAAGTGGAGGTTATCAAGAAAGGTCCACACACATCTAAGTTAATCATTCTGAGGATTACTTGTGCTTTATTGTCCCAATCATTAAAGGTGGATTTCAAGTAATTTCCCAACTTACACTCTTTGATTGTATCTCCCTGCTCTAATTCACCTTTTGGAAGGCCTATAGAAATCTTTTGCATCATCTTCAAAGCATCATGTTGCAAACTACCAAGTGTCTTATGCCATCATTCACCAATATATTGGGTCTAAAATTTATCTACATTTGTGCTCAATGTTACACATTCCTCCACATCTATTTTGTATAGGTTCTTCACTTAAACTCTGATCTGGTTCATTTTTTCCATGGTGATATGTCTTAGGAAAGCCTTCCCTTTTTTGAATATAATATCATAGCCACAAACATCCAAAAACACTACAAAAACTATATTATTCTTCAGACCTAATACAAACCTCACATCCTTGAACTTGACACGGGAGCCAGAACCCCTCCAAAAAGTAACTATACCAATATCGATCATATCCCATATTCATGTACCTCTGGAGATCCTTATCCTCAAAGTCATTGAAAAATTATTTGTTCCCTATCATATGGAAGGAGGCCCCACTATCTAGATAACACACACTACCCATCACTATGCTTTCGATTCATGCAATGAGGGTGAAGTCCATCTTGAATTGTGAAGACAAAGGTTCACCTAACACTCCTCCTAAGGGCTTCCTCCCCACCCTCTATTGTGGAATCTTCGTGGCATAATATCGTAGCTCATGACATTGAAAGAACTTGATTCCCAACAAGTGTTTCTTTTCTCCCCCTTGAATAGAATCCTCTCTGTATTGTCATTTATTCCCTTTACACTCCTTTTCCTTTCCATCCAAGGCACGATTCTCATTATCATCACACTTTTATGAGATTCCATCTCTAGTGCTTCTCCTTACTTCATCTTGCATAAAATAAAACCAAAACCACAATCACTCCCAATTTGGTAGCTTCTCCCTCCCACGTATGGAATCCTCACAGTTGTGCTAGCTCTTGGGAAGGCCCATAAGTCCTAGGCTTAAGAGAACATCTTATACAATCGTAACAACAACACTCCAAAGTTCATCATGGCACTATGTGAACTTGGTTAGGTACTCTAGTATTGTGTCACCCTTCTACATATTGATATTCTGAACCTTTCCCTTGAGTGTCGACTTGTTGCTGGCACTCTTATTGTGGAATATATCAGTCAATTCCTACAACATTTCATATGGATTCCCTTTCCCATGCAGATTAGAGAGCAATCCTAGATCTTTTTCTCATAGATGTGTTAAAGAATTCCATGAATAAATTGTACCTTAACATAGAAATTTAATGTGCACATGAGAGAAGAGGAGAAGCACATAAACCATGAAAGAAGACAACAAAACTTGATAATGGAGTTTGTGTGACTTGTACTACGTCTTTGGGCCCTGATCTATCAATGGGGAGGCCTTCATTCATTAAGTGGCATGAGAAAGAAGAGTACAAGCACTAGTTACAAAAATGAATTTTATACCTCCATTATGAAAAATGGCCAAAAAATGCGCAACTTTGTTGGAGAAGCGGACAACACCATTCCATTCGTGGTGTCAAGAAATGCTGAAACCATATAAAATTTGTCAAAATCTATCGAAGTGAAAATCTGTCCCCTGGAGAAACTGCTCAGATCATGGTTCTGCCCCTCTCTATGCACTACTCATGTTTGTACAACCTCCAAATGAACCTGTCCCAAACTACGTGCACGCTCGTCAACTTCCTAGGTGCATTAATGAACTAGGTTTAAATACGCAAAGGTAGGCGGAGTTTACAAAAACTGCATTAGGTAGATTGGTTATGGATCCAATTATTACAGAGGAGGTTGGGCGATCAAATCTCGACTCCTCCATTTTTTACATCAAAAATATATATTAATTAAAAACGGTCGGGTTGGGCCAAACTTGGGTAGCCCGCCTAGCCCACTTGTTGCTAGTCTCCGTTCCCTTTTTAAGAGCTGTGGTTGGAGGTTGGGTCCACACCCAAAGGGCCAGGACACCTTTATCGTGCATCGTAGCGGCCCTGCCTTAGAAGTTCCATGGTATGGGGGAAGGGGCCGGGGCTCATGGCCCACCCCTCCATTGATAATTACGTTGAAGAATTGCCGTGGCCAAATTGGTGGCCTTCCACCCATTTTTAATAATTTTTTTGTTATTAACAAAAAAATGGACGGTTTTAAAAATCTGGATTTTTGACTGAAGGAGTCAATTTAAGGCAACAGGTTTACCCAAAATCTATCTAGAGTTGGCCAGATTCTGTCCACTAGAAAAGTTCAAAATTGTGTCTCCATTAATCCTACCCAGTTAGCAAAAATCAACCAAACTTTTGTTGCAAATACTTGTGGGGGCGAAAGCCCCGAGGGATAGCTCAAATGGTCGAGTTCCCGTTGATAGTACTCTCCCGGTTTGGGAGGTCACGGGGTCAAATCTCCTCGACGCCCTCGGGGTTAGGCCTGATTTGGCCGAACGGCAGTGCACTTCGGGTGGAGCTGCCCCGATTCTTTCCGTGGACGTAGCGGCCCACCTCTGGTGCCCCGTGAACCACACAAAAAAAAAAAAAAAAAAAAAAAAAAAAAAAAAAAAAAAAAAAAAAAAAAAAATACTTGTGGGGGCGGGTGAATCAATATTCCTTTTGAATTGTTACTTACACCAGTTAAACCAATTATATTTAGAGCATAAAATAAGCAATAGGAATAAATGCTTTTATTAATATAACCTTTATAATGAATCAAGTAAAATATGTAGGTCTTCAACCTTTTGATGAAGACGCCTATCTTCAATTCCCAGGCTCCAACCTGTTGCCAAGCACCAAATTGGTCTTTTGTGAGGCTCCAACCTCTAGGGCTCCAACCCTATCTTTTCAAGGCACCAACCTTAGATTTAGGAGCATCAACTCCAAGGAAACCAATCCTTCCAATTCTGAGGCACCAACCCCAAGGGCTCCAACCTTATATTGTCAAGGCACCAGGCTTGGAATTAGGAGCACCAACTCCAAGGACACCAATCCTTCCAATTATGAGGCACCAACCCCAAGGGCTCTGACCCTCTACTATATATTGTCTAGATATGTTCGGTACTAATTCTCTACTCCTAAAATCTTCTTCACTGAATTCTTTCTATCTACAGCTTCACTACTACATCAATGACAACTTTTCTTCATATGAAGGTATCTTCAAAACTCTTCATAGTGCCTAAACAAAGTTTGCAAAGTTACCTCATGATGATTTCAAATAGGCATCATGATCTCCAATAATGTTTCCAATATTTTTTGAAGCTTTCCAACAAGATATCTCTGCTAAGCCTTAATGTATGCACAAAATCAATTCTCTGCTTTCAAGGCTTTGTTCTTATTTTCATACTAACTGCTTTAGGAGTGATTTCCATGACATCTTACTCTCAACAAACTCCCACATACTTCAACGTTAGTGTTGTCTACTTCTCCCTTTAACTGATGACTAATGAAACCTTACTTCGCTAGTTCGTGGTCAAACAGATCTTCACAAAGAAATAGTTCTTTAGGTTGAGGTTTGTACTTCTTCTAATTCATCACATGTCTGAGCCTTTCAAAGATTAACCCAATCAATAGAATTACTTGACCTTCAGCTTCCTTCTTTCTTGCTGGATCTTTGACTTCCTTCCTTCCCACTCAACCTTCGGCTTTCTCTATTTCTTGAAGTTCATGAGTTGTGAAGTGTTACTTCTTCTCTATGTTAGATGCACGATATCCCTTTTCTAAAGTGAAGTGCTTAAACTTGTATATATATGAGTTTTGTCGATAACCAAAAGACAGGTTCATTGGGAGGAGAGACCGACTTATGAGTTTTCACATTAAAGGGTTTTATCGGAGAGGCCCTTTTTTTAATATTCATCCAAGGTTATACCCACATGAAGGTACCACACTAATTGTAACCGCAACATTATCAGATTAATCACAATCGCAACATTCATGAAAATCAGAGATTCCTTTAATCCCGCAATCACAATTTTCGGAGGTTTACACATAACATAGTAATTCCCCTAATGTTGATCGAGTAGATGTGATATGATCTTAAGCAGTTCTTAATAAATCCATCCGGTCCACAACCTTATCGCAATTGGCGGTTTGACATCCCTTAGAAACTAGGATACTGCAGATGCGATATTGTATAAAGTCATGTTATAGTGGTGCAATGGATACCTTATATTGTATCACAATCCTAGGTTTTACTATGACCTTTATGACCTATAATATGAAATCTTATACGACAAATGTGATATAGTATTAACATGTATTATAATGGAACCATTGGGTTCACAGTACATATTGCAATTGGCGTTTTAACGTGACATCTCGTTAAGACTTGTGATATGAAAGTTTCTATGAGGCAGACGTGATATAACATAACAATGTATTCTAATGGAACGGTCGGTTCTGCATATCAAATCACAATTGGGGGTTTTGTGCAGTGACATATAATATAACCCATCAATATGATATGTTAACTCCTCTGGTTTATGTGCTATAAACTTTTAAAAGCTTTCCATGGTCTATTCTTCCTCTGATATTGCTCTTACTCTTGACATATGTGATAGATCTTATTTGTCTTGGCTTGTCGCTCCTATGGCTTCTCTTCACTCCTATGACTTTAGACACATAGATCCGATAGCTCTTCTTCTAATAGCTCTTCTTTGATGGTTTTTGATACCTTTCCTCCTCGGTTCCACTGTTTCTATTCAATCCTTGGATCCTCCATGAGCAGTATCATGATTAATGAGCATTAATGGGCAACCTTACATGTCACAATAATTTTCCATCACAAACACTGCCCTATTGACATCAATGACAACCTAGATTATCAATATCCCCCTTTGTCATTGATGTCAATATTCTTTTCATTCCAACATTCTCTCCCCCTTTGACATCAATGGAAAATTGGGTGCTCAAGGACTCCCCCTATCAAACTACTTCTATTCTTTATGAATAGTATATCTTCATGTGTATGTTACTCCCCTTGTCATGATTCTCCTCCTTTTACTCAAGATAGAAGGATTGTTGCCTCATCATCATCTAGCACATTATCCCTTCTTTATGTCTCAAAAGCTACCATATCATGGCTTAAACAATTCCTAAGTATGCTCCATTTCAATGCTTCCAAATAGACTCCAAATATCCATACACCAAATATTCAAGTCCAGGTTTTTATCCTTTTGCAATCCAAATTTTGTTGTCTTCACAGTCAGAATTAAGGAGTCTTTATAGTTTGAATAAAGAGAATATGCCACTTAAAATTGCTATCTTTCTTCATATAAAAGTTCCTTTGTATCTTTGTGCTTCTCCTTAAGTTACTGAGGTATATTCAACTGCACAACATTCTCCTTTCTATAGTACTTTTGATGAGCCATCTTTTCTTTGTGTTCTTGTAAAAGTCTCTACAAGTTATTTGCACTAGCAGATTTTGATATCTAATCTGTGACTGTCTTTTAAATTCTTTTTACTGATTGGCATATTTTTGCAATGCTTCAGTTTCGTTAGCTATTTCCAATTGCTCTTTCTTCAAGCTCCATTCCTATATGTATCTGTTTGTTTGAAGGTTGCCTCTATTTGTGTCCATAATTTACCTATTCTCACATCAAATCATTGTGTTGAGACATTTAACATCTGTAATAATAGCAACATAGTTATTTTCCTTATTAGCATTAAATGGCCTTCTCTGCTTCTCCAATTTCTACTTAGTGATCAAGTGGAAAACATCTTCAACAATAGTCCATTTCATAGGTAGGAGATCATGTTCTTTTTAGTGGAGTATTCTCGAGAAATGATCTTATCAAATAATGATTATCAATATAGCTCATCAAGTATTTCATAAGGATTCATTCATGAATAGCTTATGCAATTGAGCCTAATGAACATAAGCCCCCCTAATTATATGATTCTGGCATAGACCTATCATCAAACACTCAGAATATCAAGGATACTTTCATCAAGTCAACAAGATGTGTTGTTGGATGGAGAGTTCAGGAGATTTTTGGATTGTATTTTCTTTCTTCTCCATACCTGTGTAACCTTCTTCTCTGGCATGGTCCTAGCTTGTGTAGGTGCCCAAGTCAAGTTACACCCATGTGCCATATGTCCAATGTTATGACACTTGAAGCACTCTATGTTGTTCAAGAGTAAGAATTCATGGCTTCTTCTTGCAAAATTGCTTCTTGAAGATTGTCAGGGACCATAATATTTATCTTTGTTATATGCCAGGCTACAATTTTTTCCCATGTGTCCAATGTTTGTACAAGCATAACAATAACCAAGAAATAAACTTCGGTACCTAGGAGATGGAGATTTCCTTGGGGTACTTCTGAAGTCTTTCTGCCTTGAGATCCTTTGATGATAATTATTGCTTCTCGCATCCTTGACAACATTTTCATTTCTTCTTGGAACAAAACTTCCTTCAATATCGTCTTGCTTCTTATGTTTAGCTTTGTTGAAACTGGGAGCATCAATATTTCTCTCTAACTTCCTCATATCTGTTGGCATTATGATACAAGTGTTGTCCTTGATGGCAACTCACACAGATGATAGATCATAGTGCAGCAGATTAGTAGCAAAGATTTGATGATTAGACTACAAAGAATGAAGAAAGAAGAGTATATATGCAGGTTCAGAGTATATACGCAGGTTCACTATATACCAAGTAGGGTATACACACAGGTTATACACAGATTCACTATGTACCAAGTCGCGTAAATACGCAGGTTCACTATATACCAAGTAGGGTATACACGCAGGTTATACACGCAGCTTCATATATACAAAGGAGCGTATACACGAGGGATTTCTGATCAAAAGTCACGTATGCGTATGCATGCACTTTCATGCACGGAAAAGCGCGTACATGTGGGAAAGCTTATTTTTGGGTCCATGGTATTTAGACTTATGGTTTTGGTCCTTGGTATTGTGTCCGAAGTGTTGAACCCAAGTATTGTGTCCCTAGTATTGGTTCTCAATGGTTTTGGACCATGGTATTGAGTAAGGCCTAAGACTATAAAAGGAGAGGAAGATCATTAGGCAATGGCATTCAGAAAGTCTTGAATATCTGATGAAGCATGAGATCCAATATGCAGGTTATGGGTTGATGATGCATTGCTTGATCTGAGCTAGGGAGGAATCTCATCGGTTGATGGAGAACAAGATCTAAGGATAGATCGGGATCAAATGGTTTGAAATAAACTATCTCTATATGGTTGATTATGTTATTCTAGATCTACATACTGACACATGTGATGTTCTGAACTAAGTATAATTTAAGTTTGAAATAGCTGCAAGTCATGATTGAATATTTATAGATCTGTATGCGGGTTGGCTTTGGTGAAAGCGCATATGTACATGGCTTTGATTCATCGTAGTAGCATATACATTATGAAGTATGATATTTGAAGTTGTAGTTGGGTATGATTGTTATTGCAGAGTTTTGTTGTCTACTCTGTGTTCTGGTGATTGTGTTGTTGATAGGGTTTCAATGTTTTAGTGATTCAAAAATTGATGATGCTAGTTTTGTGCTTCAATGATATTGATGGGTCTAGTATGAAAATTGGATGAAACATGGCCTTTAGATTATAGTGTTGTGCTTCAAGAGTATCTAGTCTAAAAATGTATGAAATGTGGTCCCTGGAGGACGAAAGGAGATTGTAGGCCGGCACCTACATATTAGTACATCAGCTAGTACAAGAGCAAAGGGGGTGGTAGATCCCTTCCAGTAGTAGCTAGAGAACGAGTGAAGATTGGAGCATTCAGTAGGTAGGCACCTACGTACTAGTAAATGGATCAGCTAGTACAAGAGCTAAGGGGGTTGTAGCTCCCATCCAGGAGAGTCTGGAAAACGAGAGAAGGTTGTAGCCCTCTGCAGGTAGAAACCTGTGTACTGCTTTAAGACTGCACTAGTATAGAACTATTGTAAAATGAAGTTTCTTATTAAAAGAAGATAGAGACGGCTTGTAGCAGGTGGTTTTCACCCACATTGGGTTTCCACCTTATATCATGGTGTTCATGTGTGCTTCTTGTGTGTGATGATCTGTTCTGTTTTACTGCACCTGCTTACTGCACATATGGTTAATAAAGTTTTGATGCACTAACTAAAGATCAATATTTAATGGATTAACTGAATCATAAGTATTCTGGATATACGCTAGTTGCATTAGACACAATTGCGTATACACGCGGGTTCCCTTAATTGAAGTACCGTATATGTATCTAAGTATGGAGATGAAAAGGTTTTATTGATTTGATAATACTGATTCACCCCCCCCCCCCCCCTCTCAGTATTATTTCCAACAATATGCTTGTTGTTTGAAGTATTACCATTCTTGCTTGAGGATTCACCTGCATCCCGAGACCTAATTTATCAAATGGGGATCTTTGATGGCTGAGCATGTCATCCAAGGCTTGAGAGCTCTTAAAAAATTTGTCCATCCCTTCAACCTTTTTCTTGAGGGAGACAATTTCTTCTTCCAATCTTTTGCAGTCTTTATTCTTCTTAGCAAGCTGTTTCTCAATCTCTTCCTTGATACAAATTGCTTCATTTGCTACTATTTTAAGAGAGATGATATCTAATTTCATTATGAACATTTCTTCATTTTCCTTAGCTAGACTTCTCTCCATTTCCTCCATGATCCTTGCAGTTTTACATGTTTCAGCCCTGAGAAGGCTGAGGTCGAATTTTAGTTTGAATATCTCTTCATCCTTTTCTTTTAGTTGTTATATCATGGTGTTTCTCTCCTTTTATACTTCATCATAGGACTGCCCTTCTATGATTACCAATGCTTCCATTGTCTTCTCAGTTACTTGTTCTTATTTCCTTGCTTCTTCTTGTTGAGATCTAAGGGAGGAGACCTCTTCCTTGTATTTACAAATCTTTGCTTCAAGTTTGTTCAAGCTCTTGTGCCTTTGTTCAAGGTGGCTTGACAAGTTATCTTCCCATTTCTTTGCCTTATCCTTGATTTGTCATGGATATGACTTCTTTATAAGGCTTTCTTTTCTTTTGATGAAATTCCCCCTTAATTTTGGCAAGCTCTTCATCCCTTTCTTGTACTTGAAGCTTGACAACGTCAACTTCCTTCCTTGTTTGGTCTTGGTCACTAGCTAGCCCTTTCTTCTTAAGTTCCTCCTTTTCCTTTTTCAAACTGTTAATCTCTTCCATGGAAGCCATAAATTTAGTGATGCGATCTTCTTCAAAAAATATTCATTCTCTTCATCTTTTAGGCCTTCTTTAGCCTTGATGTCATCATTCTTATTTTCAACTTCCATGATGGGTTCTGGATTTATTTCTTGCTTTCCATCATCTTCTTGACTAGTGGTCATCGTCAATGCTCCTTTTGCATGAAGGTCATTAAGTTTCTCCCATTTATATTTTGCTAATGAACAATTCTCAAAATTGGCCTTTATAGAATTTGGTAGCCCATTCAAGATTGCCTTCATCGCTTTTGCATCGTACTCCTTGGATTATACATTCATCATGTTATCAGTAATTACTGATTCCCACACTTCAACGCCTTGAGTCTTTAAGAAATTCCTCATTCTTGACTCCCATATATCAAATTTTCCATTGAACAATGGAGCCGTCACAAATTGATTGACTTCAATTTCGGTGGTTGAGGGAGTCACATCTTTAGGAGGATTGAAGAATTTCCTCCTTGGCTTCACCATTTTTGGTCTAATGATCAACCTTCAAGCTTTAGGCTTTGAGTGAAGGTATTGGCTCTGATAGCAATTGTTGCAAATACTAAGAGTGGGGGTGAACCAATATTCCTTTTGAATTGTTACTTACACCAGTTAAAACAATTATATTTAGAACACAAAATAAGCAATAGGAATAAATGCTTTTATTAATATAATCTTTATAATGAATCAAGTACAATATATAGGGCTCCAACCCTTTAATGAAGACACCTATCTTCAATTCCCTAGGTTCCAACCTGTTTCCAAGCACCAACTTGGTCTTTTATGAGGCTCCAACCTATAGGGCTCCGACCCTATGCTGTCAGGGCACCAACACTGGATTTAGGAGCATCAATTCCAAGGATGTAAATCCTTACAATTCTGAGGCACCAAACCCAAGGGCTCTGACCTTATCTTCTCAAGGCACCAAGCATGGAATTAGGAGCACCAACTCCAAGGACACCAATCCTTCCAATTCTGAGGCACCAACCACAAGGGCTCTGACCGTCTGCTATATATTTTCTAGATATGTTTGGTAGTAATTCTTTGCTCCCAAAATATTCTTCACTAAATTATGTCTATCTACAGCTTCACTGCTACATCAATGACAGCCTTCCTTCATATGAAGGAGCCTTCATACCTCTTCATATTGCCTAAATAAAGCCTGCAAAGTTACCTCATGATGATTTCAACTAGGCATCATGATCACCAATAATGTTTCTAAGATTTTTTGAATCTTTCCAACAAGATATCTACGCTAAGACTCAATGTCTACACAAAAGTATTTCTCTTATTTCAAGCCTCTGTTCTTATTTTCGCAGTAAATCCTTTAGGAGTTATTGCCACGGTATATTACTGATAAGGAAAAAACTAAAAAATACTTCAACTTTAGTGTTGTCTACTGCTCCCTTCAACTGATGACTGATGAAATATTACTTCGTTGGTTCATGGTCAAACAAATCTTCAAAAAAAAAAAATATTCTTCAGGTTGAGGTATGTACTTCTAATAATTCATCACATGTCCGAGCCTTTCAAAGATTAACCCAATCAACAAAATTTATCGACCTTCGACTTCCTTCCTTCCCGCTCAACCTTCGGCTTTCTCTGTTTCTTAAAGTTGACAAGTTGTGAACTATTAATTCTTCTCCGTGTTAGATGCACGAAATCCATTTTTTGAAATGAAGTGTTTCAACTTTATATATATATATATATATATATATATATATATATATATATATATATATATATATATATATCTATATATATATATATATATATATATATATATATATATATATATATATATATGAGTTTTTTCGATAACCAAAAGACACGTTCATTGGGAGGAGAGGTCGACTTATGAGTTTTCACATTAAAAGATTTTATCGGAGAGGCCCTTTTTTTAATATTCATCCAAGGCTATACCCACATGGAGGTCCCACATTAATATCAACCACAACATTATCACATTAATCACAATTGCAACATTCATGAAAATCAGAGTTATTCCTTTAATCCCGCAATCACAATTTTTGGAGGTTTTCACATAACATAGCTATTCTCCTAGTGTCAATGGAGCGGATGAGATATGATCTTAAGCAGTTGTTAATAAATCCGTCTAGTCCAAAACCTTATTACAATCGATGGTTTGACATCCCTTAGGAACTAGCATACTGCAGATGCGATATTGTATAAATTCATGTTATATTTTTGCAGCATATCCACAATATTATATTACAATCGGAGGTTTTACTGTGACCTTTATGACCTACAATATGAAAGCTCATACGATAGATGCGATATAGTATTAAGGTGTATTATAGTGGAACCATCAACTTCGCAGTACATATCGCAATCAGTGTTTTACCGTGACATCCAGTTAAGACTTGTGATATGAAAGTTTCAATGAGGTGGACGCGATATAACATAACAGTTTATTCTAATGGAGTAGTCGGTTTCACATATCAAACCCCAATAAGGGGTTTTGTGTGGTGGCATATAATAGAACCTACCGATATGATATGTTAACTCCTCTGGTTTATGTTCTGTGAACTTTTAAAAGGTTTCCATGGTTTATTCCTTCCTCTGATATTGCTCTTATTCTTAGCATATGCAATAGATCTTCTTTGTATTGGATTGTCTTTCCTACGACTTCTCTTAACTCCTATGACTTCCGATACACTGCTCTGATAGCTCTTCTATGATGGCTTTCGATATCTGTCCTCCTCGGTTCCATTGTTTCTATTATGTCTTTACTCAATCCTTGGATCCTCCATGAGCAGTATCATGATCAATGAGCATCAATGGGCAACCTCACATGTCACAAGAATTTTCCATCAAAAATATTGCCATATTGACACTAATGAACACCCAGATTAACAACTTTTACTGCCTATATCTTCCTCATCTAGACTCAGATTGGAGTGTTGTTTGCACCATTGGAATTAGGGTGATGAGAACTTCGATCTGATGTCAAGTTAATTTTATTTATACCACTTTAAATTTTGAGCCTTTTCCATGCCACTGGTGTCTAGAGATCCACCTCAATCAATCCTCCCCATTGAGGATCTTTTGGACTGCCTAAAGCTTTATCAGTCAATTGGCAAGTGAGGGGATTATTCCCTCACTCTTTCTTTTTCCAGCAATTTTTCCTTGCTATGGTGCATCCACTTGAAACCAACTCGAAGGTATTCCACATCTCCCTGTCATGAATTCCTGGTTCTTCTATCAAGGATGATGTCTTCAGGTAACTCATCAAGATACTCTGGTACAAAGTCATCAACTATAAGAACTGCACCCACCTCTTCGGTGTCCATAATCAATGGTGGCTCATATAGCTTTAGGTTTTCCACATTCACTATGGATTACATTTGCATATGTCTGTAAATCGAGATGGAAGGCATTGTTTCCAATATTTTCCAATATTGTTAGTGGACCATACCGGATTGGTCACAAATTATTCCCTTCTCCCTTAACCCTTTCCTTGCTGATATGGAATGACACTTTGTCTCCCACTTGAAATTGATGGTCGACTCGGTGTTTTTCATGTCGAGCCTTGTACCAGGCTTGACTTTTCTCCAACTACTCCTTTACTACTTGGTGAATCAACTGGATCCATTGAATAAACCACTGTGCTTTGTCCTTGTCGTCACGTCCACTGGAGTCATCTTCCCTTCCAAAGACCATATCAAAAGTATCTTTTGGCATGTAGTCAAAACATGTCCCAAATGGTGAATGATGCGTAGATGAGTGCACTGCTCGATTGTAGGAATGTTTCACATATGGAAGATGCTCATCCCTTAACTTAGGATGTTTCCCACAATAGCCTCGCAATAAGTGTACCAAGGTATGATTAACAACCTCTGTCTATCCATCAGTCTGTGGATGAAATGTCGTGCTTGTTTTCAACTAGGTGTCCATCATCTTCCACAAGCTGGTCCAAAACTCTTCGAGAAAGTGAGAGTCCCAATCTGACACAATCGATGTGGGAAACCCAAAATGGACCCAAACATGCTGAAAGAAATGATAAGCAATCTACTTTTTAGTGATATGCTTTTTAGAAGGCATTAAAATACACATCTTACTAAAACGTTCAACGACGACATACAAATGGTCATGGCTTTTTCCAGACAAAGGCAAACCTCCTACAAAATCCATATACACACTTTCCCATGGATGACTTAGAATAGGGAGTGGTGTGTAGAGCCCCAGTTTTCTATTAGAGGGCTTTGAAACAGAACACATCACATGTCCCTTTACATAGTGAGTTACAATTTTCTTCATATGAGGCTAAAAACAAAATCTTTGTACATGACACAGTTTTTTCAACACCAAAATGTGGGGCTCCCAGATTACATGTGCCCTTTCTCCTGTGGGTATGCACAATTTACTAAAATGATACAACAGTTTCTGCTGTAAGTGATAGTTGTCCACCTGTGAAACATGCGTTAGTTTTGCATAAATCTCCTTAAATTCATCATCATTACCATATTGTTCAGCATAACTTTTAGAAGATAACGAAGCATTATGAAAAATAATAGAAGCAAAAATAGGAGGGTGAGATAGCATATCGGCCACTTTGTTGCTATTGCCCCTCTTATACTTTATTATCAGATGACATTGTTGAACAAAACCCATCCACCTGCAATGACAAGATTGCTGCAACTTGGTTTGTGACTGAAGATACTGCAAGGGATGATGATCCGTATGGATGATGGTCTCTTGTCTATTGTTAGTGTCAGTATCTTCATCCCTCCATCAGTGATCAAAATACTCTTGTTGCATTGCATGTTAGGTGTCTCCTCTGATCATCTACATTCCATTAGGCTCATGCATCATCTGATGGTAGTGCCATGTTATAAATTTTCCCTCGTGATCTTTACCTACTGGCCCATTTTCATACATTCAGGTCATTTAGAGTCATTTTCTACTATTACATCTGCAAAAGTCATTTTTAGAGTTTTAGGTCTCATTAGGTCTAGGGTTTTGTCAATAAAGTCTTGTAAAAGCTCAATAATGGACAACATGCACATGAGGAATTCAAATAAAGTCTTAGGAACAAAAGTTTCAATAATCACATGCTGAGTGGCTGATTTTTCCTCAAAACTCTGTTTTGAGGAAAAACAGAGTTTTTTATGTTTTATGTACAAGATTTCATGTAATTTCATTTTTCCTATATGTAATAATTCCGAGATGTATCCCTGGTCACCTTGCCAAGCTCCTACACTCCAGCTCCTACAAAAGAATCAAAATTTCAAAGCATTTAGTCCATCAAAGGCAAAAAGCAAGTCAAACTGCCAAAACAGAGTATTTAAAAAAGCAAGTGAAAGACAAACATTACAAAGTGGGTTTTCATAAGTGAAAAATTAAATTGGTGGGTATATAAATTATTTTTTCATATTGAAGAAGTTCATTTGTGTCCAAAGAGTGAATGAGAATGAGAGCCAAGTCATTTCGAGCCTAAGGAGAAAATTAGCAACCAAACTATGAAAATTTTGAGGCGCGGCGCACCTGGCTAGCGTGGCGCATGCAACACAGGTTTTACATTGCAATTCTAACTAGCTCGACACACTAGAGAGGCACGGAGCACCTATTAGTGGGTGCGGTGCACTAGTCTTCTGAGCTAGAAATTCATCCAAATCACCTCATATGTCTTTAGAACTTGCAAATTCCCCTTTCCAAGTAAGTCAAACATCTCCATATTACCATTGCAAGGGTTTTCATCAGTGTTTATGGTGTTTCAATAGGCAAAAAATAAAACCCTAGTTCCTTGCATTGTCAATTGAGAACGCTGCCTAGGGTTTGCAAAATTACAATTTTTGTTGTCTAATTCCCATCCTACCATTTTCACATCCCCTCATTACAATTTCATTCACCTCTTTTCTCCTTCCCTCTTTCACTTACACTTACCTATCCCCCCTATCCTAAAAAATGAAAACCCTAGTCCTTAATCCCACTACTCCCAAACCCTAATTAACATCCCTAATCCCTAATCCTTGTTCCCCAAACCCTGCCATTCCCAAAACCCTACAAGCAGCATCCCAAACCCTCATTCACTGTCCCGCACTATCAATCCCTATCATTTAACAACAAATACCTATTGTTCCTATAAAATATCTTCATACTCATCTAAGAAACATAAAAAAATGGCAAACTTGGAGTTAGATTCATCTTATGACAGAAATGAGGAAACAGTAAGTGACTCCTCCAAAGAAATTCATGCACCAAGGAGACCTCGCAAGAGTGGAAAACATATCTGGGAGGAGCCCACTACACTTACTAAGTTGTTGGCTTGTCGTCTTGCTATAGCATTCTTCAAACATCAATCTTGCTTCCAATTTTGTGAGATGGTGGAAAGAGTCAAATACCACCATCAGCTTGCTAGACTTTTTGTGCTCCATATTCACCATGGCCAGGTCAATTTGGTAGGTGTGACATTCACTTTGACACCTGAGACTATAGCTGAAGCAAAAAACATTCCAAATGTGGGTGAGTAGTGGAACAAAGGACAACTGGTGGACATAGATCATTTTGAGCCTTATATCAAGGTTGGTTTTCAGAGGTATATCAGTAGGGTCTTCCCCTTCAGGTACCTACCGGACACGTATGCTCCCCTTATGAAACTCATAATCAAATATTTCAGCTATGAAGGCAGATTTTTTCGCCTATACACCTATCATATCAGATTGTTGATGCATTTTACTAAGGTGAGGATGATGAACATCCCCTATTTCATATGCTGGAATATTGAGAAAATGACCACATTGGTGCGAAGGAAACCTCCTCATCAGCAATATAACATCATCTATCACTTTGCATTGATCAAGATTGTGGTTTTGCATCAGCTTAGTTTACTTAATGTTTCATGGGATGATTCCATTTCACATATGGTCTTCACAAGCCCTCAAGTGGCACCATCAGTTTTTCATGAGGTGGGAGAGCCTTCACATCAGCAAGAGATGCATGAGACTCAAACCACCAATGTGCTAGTGTTTGTCACTTACTAAAAGTGCACAAGAAGATTGTTTGCAACAGCAAAACGAGTACTATCTCCACCCAAGGTGGAAGCGGTCTCATTTCCTTCAATAACAAAGTAGGTACATGACAAGGGTAAGCAGCCATTGCATGATGAGGGACCTTCAGAAGGTCAAGAGAGACATTTCATTCTCATTCAGGATGATGACTCTGATTTGGGCTCCCAAAGCTCAAAGCTCAAGGAGATCATTCAAGAACAACAAGCTGAAATTCATAGCTTTTCTCTCAACCTGGAAAGAGCCAAGTGGATAATCAATTATCTTGAGCAAAGGACCAAACAGTTAAAGGACCAACAAACCATCATGGAGCTCCAAAACATAGGAGAAAATTGGCAAGTTGCCAAGAGGAACAAAGTCAAGTTGACACCACTTGAACAAGAAATTGAAGTTGATCATGAATCTTGGCTTGAGAGGGAAAACATGCATTTGGAAAAGTTGTTGGAGAAGACCAACAAAGAGAAAAAGATGTTGAGGCACATGGCCTATCATTATTTGGCAAGAAACAAAAGTTGTAAAGCAAGAATTAGGACTTTGAAGGCCAAGTTGAGGAAAACTTTGAAGAAGAGGAAAGAGAAATTCAAGCTCAAGATTTTGGTTGAGGCTTGCTTAGCCCAACATAGCACATGATGCAGGAAAATCAGCCCAAATTTCAAGAAATTCACAATGCTTTTTGTCAATTTTGAATTTTTGGAGAAAAACACAGATTTTTCTGCTCGGTGTGCCACGCCACCTGGTGCTCACTTTTTCTAGGGACATACTTTGGAGGAAAACTCAGCATTCTTAGATTCCTCATGCAAAAATATGAATGCCCACAAATTTCCAAGAAATTTTGTCAAGTTTTGAGCTTCCAAAAGGGTCAAAAACACCTCAAAAATGCCCTTTCTACCCCTTTTTGGCCACACAGGAAGCAGTGTTAGGAGAACTCACTTTTGGAGGGCCCAATGGACACTACATTTATAAATTCCACCTATTTTAGAAATTAGAGAGACAGAACTTTCCAAGAAGCCCACTTGGAGCAAATTTGGTGCATGGGAAGGCCTCCAAAATCAGCTGCAAAAAGGCGCGACGCACAAGGATAGAGGCGCACGCACAGAATGGGAAACAGAGTTTTTTTTGCCAAAAAAAACTCTGTTTTTTCGCCTAGTTTTTCTTAGTTTGACTTTTCTCTCTCTCATAATCAAACTCATGATGTAATTTGATGTAACTTGATGTAATTCAATGTAAATATGCTAAAATTTCACTCATGGAGGTAGATACATCATGAAATGGTAGTTTGAAACTGAATGAATCAGTTTCCTAGGTTTTAGAGGCAAGTTGTTCCACTGCCTACTTTTCAGTTGTTAGTTTAGATCTTGTTGAAACAGCTCCTAAACTCATGAATACAACCCCTAAAGCCTAGCATGAGTTGTTTGTTGCCTATATCTAGTAGTTTTCAGTCATTGGTAAAGTTTGGACTCTTGTGAATTCTTTCAGCATTATTGTACATTCATCTCTACAGTTTGGCAAAGGAATAGACAAGGGTTTGCAGCGTTTTGTGGGATTATTGTCGCAAATTGATTTGGTGTTGTTTATCCTTTTGTAATGCAATTTTAGATGTGTTTATGCGTCCCATCATCTCTTTCTGTTCAACTTAACTAAATGAATCAAAGATAAAGGTAGAATTCATTTATGTTGTTGTGCTCTACCTAGGGTTTGTTTAGTTATTTATGTTTTCAACGGTTCGAAGAGGATCCCTCAGACTTTTATGCCCTCTCCAACTCCTCACCAATCTTAAGACTCTCCGTCTCACTCAATTTCAAAGTACGAAACCATTTACCTACCTCACCCCACAAAAACCTCTACAAGATTGTGTCCATTCCCCAGACCAAAATCTGCCTTTCACATTTGATCCAGCAATCAACCATAAAACTCAATCAAACTCCTCTAAGCAAATACCTAGCCTAAAATCAGTCTTCACATCAGTCATCTCAAGCCTTATTGACCATATTCCTCTGAGATTGGAAAGGAGAGAACCCTCTCCCGACCTGGTAGGGCTAGCTACCAGGTTAAGCATGGTTTGATGTTACCCTAGATCCTGCCTTTCTCAGCCTGAGGTAGATTTAGGCCCTAACATATTGGCGACTCCACTGGGGAATAGGTGACAGGTCTTCTCTGGGAAAGATCATTCAAGTTGAAGATCTAATCGTTGATGGTGGATAGCAGTCAAACACATATGAAGGCTGAAACATTCACCTGGCGACTCGAACTCAATCCAGAGATTCCAGCACTCACTAATCCGTTTATGCACTAAAATAAAATGGTAAGGTAGGTTGCAAACCTTGTGTTTTGTGAAGCTTTAAAAGAAGTTAGAGATCAGTTAGTGCATATTGAAACTGATGAAGTATTTTTCATTACCGTGCTTCAATGTTTGAAATCTCCGAATTTTCCTCCTAAAGCTAAAATTGGTTTCTTTGAGTTATTTGTTGAAAAATTTGAGAAGGAGATTCAATATTTAAATGATCAGATCCAATCATATGAATTTTGAGATCCCAAAATGTTCTCGGAAACTCTCCCTCCTTCAAAACAAGAAACAATAGAGCTACCCGTGGATGTCTGCATTGACAGTTTGCAGTTGGAGGTCTATGTTGAGGAGTTAAGGCAACAAATAGTGTCTGGTTTCTTTGATCCTATTCTTGCATATATGGAGTATTTTTTCAGTTTGAATGATAAGTCAAATTATCTTTCACATAGCCAAATTTAGTTTGTGCATGGATGGTTGTCAGCATTTACATTTGTGTCCTGGTTGAAGCACTTTCAAGAAGCATCTTCGTCACAATTACTTGAATGGTTGATATGGCATTACAACATCACTTGATCAATTGATTTTGTAGCAAAGTAAGGTAGGTTTGTTTAAATAAATAAGCTGCCAAAGGCAACATTTTAGTTTGGATTGGTGTGAGTTGTTTTGAGTTTTCAGTTGTTTGAATGTATTTCCCAATGGATGAGGCACTTGGTCTATGGTGTTCTTGACACCTCCAAGGTACTGCTATCCCCAATGGAGCAGATGTTAGTTCCAGTCTTCACAGGCTGTCACCAACGATCAACATGAGCTCTTACTATGTTTGGATTGGTTAGATGTTTTTCACATGATATTTAGCACAAAACATGTCACAAATGTGTCCATCAGAAGAATCTCAGAAAAATATTTCCAACAGTATATCACACTCCTGTAACCGGTTTCTGGATCAGAAGATATGATTGAAATGAATGAGTGATTCTTGGTTATGTATGTTTTGAGGTCAGTTGCTACACACAATGACAATTTTAGTACAAGATCACTTTCTGAAATAATGGTAAGGAATTTTTCAAAAGTGAAGGAGGTTTTTATCCATCAAGTACCAAGTAACAAAAACCTCCTTCATTTTATGCACAAGTGCTAGTATGTGGGAGATATGCAGTGATATTTGGAGCCTACATTAAAACAAAGAAAAATTTTCATATTTTTTTATTGTCTTAGTCATTTTTAGTGCAGTGCCATTTTACAACAGATGAAAAGTAATTTCAAAAATCACAAGGAGCCATATAACAAAAAACTCTTTCAGTTTATTCACAGGTGTTTTGAATTTGGACATGTGACTAGATCTTTACAGCTCATTTTCACATATTTAAAGTTTTAATGATTTTCATTTTCAGAGATGATTTTGTGGCACAAATTCTAAGCAACTGGAAATGAGTTTCCAAAATTTGAGAGAATTTTTTCTCCAAAATGACCTTATCTACAAAAACCTCTTTTAGTTTTGTAACAGGTGCTATGGTTTAGGAGATACGAGTTCATCTTCAACACCTATTTTCAGAAATTTGGTCCAAGTTTAATGTAACTGATTCTATTTTGAAGAAGATGGTTGAGCTCAATTCCCTTAATACAGGGATGAGCTAAATGTATAAATTTTATGAATTTCATAGTGTAGAGTTTATATTTTGGCAACAGAGAGTTTGTCTTGGCTTTGTAAAGTTTTATTGAATATCATAATAAAGCGGTTTTTGCCCTTTATGCCTAGGATTCATCACGGTGCTTAAATGTTCAGTATGTTTTTTCTCCTATAATTCATTTACACATTATGTTTTTCTCCTTTGTTTCAGCATTATCTAAGTGATATGTTAGGAATTCATCCATAATGATGCTCCTTTCATGATGATTTTGCTATTAGTTGTAATGGTTGTCTTAGCAGAATTCATCCTTTGCTAGATACTCTGTTGAGCAATCTCGTTATTCTCTTTCATCTAAAGTTGTTTTTGTAGATCCATCCTTTGTTTGATGCCTATAGGGCAGCAGGCTTTCTCCCTCATACTTCTCACATTTACAATCTTCACTTGGTTGAACATGGCACTTAATTTGCCCCAGGTTTGCCGGCAGAAATTGACATTGATTCCATAGTCCAATCACCCTTTCTCTTGTTGCTTTCGACCCGAAACAAATCAAATTAAATCCCTAGAGCTATTATACTTAGCATAAAATCCATATTTTTAGTCATCTCAATTGAGATTGATAAGGAGAGAGCCCTTTCCCGACCTGGTAGGGCTAGCTACCAGGTTAAGCATGGTTTGATGTTACACTAGACCTGCCTTCTTTCAACCTGAGGTCAATCTAGGAAATAACACCGATCAGGTTGTGTTTCCACTTTTTCAGACTTTGGACCAAGGCATATAACGCCTTGTCATAGGTGGGACAATTTATCATAGCCTAAGAGAACTTCTCTGAATGGTAACATATCAGCTTATTTCGCTGCATCAGTATAGCTCCCATGGCAGATCCACTTGCGTTTGTCTCAATCTCAAATGGATGTTGGAGATATAGTAAGGCCAAGACTGGTGCAATGTGGATCTTTTCTTTCAACATTTCGAAGGAATTCTGCTGCTTTCGTCCCCATTGAAAGACTTGCTTTACACTTGTCAATGCATGTAAAGGTGCTGAAATAACAGAGAAATTTGCAATAAATCTTCTCCAATACTGTACTGCACCCAAAAAGATGTGAACGTAGGCCAATTTACAATTTCTTCAACATTAGAAGGATCAATTTTTAGCTGACCATGATCAACAATATAACCTAGGTAAACAAAAGATGTTTTCCCAAACTCACACTTTGACAATTTGACATAGAGTTTTTATTTTTTGAATACATCAAGCACTTTCTTCACATGGCATACATGTTCATTCCAACTTTTAATAAAGACAATAATATCATTTAGATATACAAGAACAAGTTCGTCAATGAAAGGCCTAAAGAGTTCATTCATAACCCTCATGAAAGTGGCTGGAGCGTTGCAAAGTCTGAATGGCATCACATCCTGCTCTGCTATTCGGACTTGGTGATAACCACTACGCAAATCCAATTTGGTGAAATAGATAGCATTCTTTAACTGATCTAATAAATCATTAATGCGAGGAAGAGGGTAAGGATTTTTCACCGTAATTTTGTTTAATGCTCGTAATCTACAGACATCCTCCACATGCCATCTTTCTTCGACACTACGACAATTGGTGAGCCACATGGGGAAGTGCTCAATCTGATGAGCCCTTGGTTCAATAGTTCCTCCACCTTCCTTTTTATCTCCTCCATCTCAGTGGTCGTCATCCTGTACATGCCAGTATTTTGTAAAGGAGCATCATGTTGCAAATGGATCTCATGTTGGATTTCCCTCTTCAGAGGTAATCCCCTTGGTTCATGAAACATCTCATCATAGTTAGAAATTAATTCACATAATTCCTTTTTATGCACATGATCACAACACTGGAAAGAATCGGATAATTCTACATTCTTCACCCTTACAACCATAAGCATGCAACCCTTGCTGGAATTCACCAACCTATTCATTTGTCCTGCACTTACAAGGCTAGCATTGATTTTAGTTTGATGATCCCTTACGATATATTCTACTACATCTTTTGTGATTTGGTATTTGTTTTCTATCATATAGATATGGACATCCTAACAGCACGCCATAGATATCCAATGGTATCTCATCAAGTTTTACCTCATCCACTAACTTTGAAGCGATCACAAATTCAACCTTGCATTGCTTAGTTACATTCAGTTTCTCTTTATCATGTATCCATCCAAGTGGGTAAGTTTTTTGATGTGCTTTGGTTTCCAAGCCTAACTTCTTTACCAAGGACTTTGCAATTAAGTTTGCTTGGGATCTGGTATCAAATAGAGTTTCCACTTTCGTATGATTTATGATAACTCTAATATGAAATAACTCAATTCTCTTTCATTCATTATGAAGAGACTCATCTATTGAACTAGTGCCTTCATTTGATTCAAAATTAACATGAGGTGTATGAGTACCTTTTGTTCCTGCTACTGTGACCAATGCTTCATCCCTAGAATCGGATCCAAGGTCTTGTTGCATAGTTGCCACTACCTTCTGCTTGCCCTTCCATTTTGCAGTGAGCGCAATAAGAACTTTCTCCTTCATCTTTATTGGTTGATTTCGTCATCTTCTCCTTTCCTTTTTATTTGACTTTGGGTTTTCCATTTGGAGGTTTTAAAGGTGGTTTCTTGAAATGATCATTTCTTTCACTTTTTCCCCTATTCTCAAGATGAATGGCCTTTACATTGGCCGAGTCAATAGTAGCTGGTCCAAACAATAATAATGAATATCTAAGGTAACTATGTAATGATCCAATATACTTAGTTACTACTTCAGGTGAGTTAAGTGCAATGCCCAAATTATGTTCTTGCTTTCTAAATTCCTATGTAAAGCTTTGAACATCGTGACCTCTACCTTGTCTTAAGTATTGCCAATCCATTAATGATTTTTGTTTCTAACCCAAGGGATAAAATTGTTCCTTTAATGCAGAAATGAAACTAGGCCATGTGGAAAGAAGATTACCCACACTCTTACTGCTTCACAATTTTCTCTCCCACTAGACGACAGTGGTGCTACTTAACTGAAGAGAGGCCAACTAAATATTTGCCACTCCCTCTTTGGTCTGTTGAATCCTATAGTACATTTCAATCCACCTAATCTAGTTATTAAGATTTTCTACATTACTTTCAACGTTAAACGTGGGAAGATCAAATTTGACATCTAATTTAAAGAAAGGTTTCTTAGATGCATCCCTTGAATTTCTATAATGATGGTGATGAGAGGAAGAAGAACTTTCACTCGTGGAAAGAGAAGGAGGGGGTTCTTATTCACCATTTCCATGCATAGAACCTTGTTGTTCTACCTTTTTCCCTTCTACTGTCTCCAGTATTGAAAGCAACTGACTGGAATTTTCTGCCATTGTATAAAAGGTTTTGTGGAAATTGATCTCCTCTTCATAAATATCCTCTTCATCTGCCATGTTTCTCCTTCGCTGTGCACACCCAACTTTGGGATCAAAAGACTTTAGCTTGCATTCAACTCTTCAGAGCCTATTTCTTGTTAGCATACAAACATGAAATTCACATATACAAAGACCTGCTCTAATACCACTTGATCCCAGATCTTTTTCTTATAGATGTGTTGAAGAATTACATGCATAACTTGTAGTTTAACATAGAAATTTAATGTGCACATGAAAGAAGAGGAGAAACACATAAAGCATGAAAGAAGACAACAAAAATTGATAACGAAGTTCTCAATTAGTCTTGGACTACATCTCTGAGCCCTGCTCGATCAATGGGGAGGCCTTCATTCATTAAGTGGCATGAGAAAGAAGAGTACAAGCATCAGTTATAAAAAGGAGTTATATACCTCCATACTGAAAAGTGGCCGAAAAATGAAAAACTCTATTGGAGAAATGGATGACACCATTGCGTTCGTGATGTTGAGAAATGATAAGACCATATAAAATTTGTCAAAATCTGACAAATTAAAAATCTGGTCCCTTGGAGAAATTGCTCAGATCATGGTTCTACCCCTCTCTGCACTGCTCATGGTTCCACCACTTACAAATGAACATGTCTTGAACTATGTCCATGCTCCTTCACTCCCTGGGTCCACTGATGAACTAGGTTTAAATATGCAAAGGTAGGCAGAGTTTACAAAAACTCCGTTAGGCGGAGTGCTTATGGATCCATTTATTCGGGAGGAGGTTGGGAAATCAAACCCCATCTCCTCCTTTTTTTACATAAAAAATATATATCAATTAAGAAAGGGTCGAGTTGGGCCCGCCTTGAGTGGCTTACCCACCCCACGTGTTGCCGTCTCCGTTTCCTTTTTAAGAGTGGTGGTTGGAGGTTGGGCCTGCGTCCTAAGGGCTGGCCCACCTTTATCATGCATGGTAACAACCCTGCCTTACGAGTTCTGTGGTATGGGGGGAGGGGCTGGGGGTCATGGCCCACCACTCCATTAATAATTACATTGAAGGATTGGGGTGGCGGGGTTGGTGGCCCACCACCCCTTTTTTAATAATTTTTTTGTTATTAACAACAAAATGGACAATTTTAAAAATCCATATTTTTGACCGAAGAAGTCATTTTAACAAGGCGACAATTTCACCTGGAATTTGGCCAAAGTTGGCCAAATTCCGTCTTCCAGAAAAATTTGAAATTGTGTCTCCATTAATCTTGCCCAGTGAGAAAAATTCAACTAAACTTTGACTACCTCTATCTTCCTCATTCAGACTCGGATTCGAGTCTCGTTCATACCATTCAAATCAGGGCGATGAGAACTTCGATCTGATGTCAAGTTAATCATCTTTCCACCACTTTTAATTTTGAGCCTTTTCCATGCCACTGGTGTCTGGAGATCCACCTAGATCAGAGAAAATATGGCCCCGTGCTTCCTCCAATATGATCATCCTCATGTTGGAAAGATACATCTTCTAATCTGGAAAATCTTGGACATCAGCTACTGTTAGTTTCTAGATATCCTTATGAATGAATTCCTTGAATCCTTTATCTTCCTGGACTACGTCGATGTGGTCCTTCCATGCAACATAGTTCAAACTTATCTCAAGGGTATATTGAGCCTTAGTCCATAGAATGCCATCCTGCTAGCTCTAAAGAAATGATCCAGCTAATTCGATCCTCCTAAAATAACGAATTTGAATGGTCTTGTCTACTATGATTCCTGCTCTGATGCCATGTAGAAATTCCTTGTATATTCAAAATTGCTTATGTAATTTACTAAAACAAAATACTTGAATTTACTCTGCTCATTAGTGGAAAGCAATTATTTGAACAAGAAATCACAACCTAAAAATTATACAAGGTTCAACACATGTCTTCAAAATTTTATCTATGGGAAAGAAACTACTCAAAACCCCTTTCCTATTATATTGCATTCATCATAAAATAGATGAGAAAGGTAGTTCTTTCTCAAGACTCAACAACCTTTGCACTAGTCTAATCTATCTTGCTACCTAGTAGACTGACTATGGTAAACACTTAGTAAATTTCTTGCTTGCCCAAGCTCCTATTTCCTTGCATTGTTCAATAAGGAATTAGCCCTTATTAATTATGGAAATTTCTAATTGAGAATTGTGCAATTCCTATAGACCCTTCTTTGACTGCATGCACCACCTGTACAACATGAAAAATTCTACGACAAATAGTAAAATTCCCTTGAACTCCAATCTCAATTGGGTAATTTGAATTATATTTATGCAAAAAATATTTTGGTTTCATTGATGAGTTAACTGAATGATCACTAAAGTACACACTCCACTATTAGACCCTCAACTAGTTGTCAATTAGTTAGAACTAGTTTAACTCACAATAACTCAATTTAATTGAAATAGACAGCTAGAAATTAGCAATCAATCATACTAAACATAACTCAAGTGTCTGCAACTTGAATTACATAAGTTAAATGAGTGACACAATACATATCAACTTAGTTAACTACCTCCAAGTATTTTACTAAAATTCATTCTAATTTTAATCTAGTTTGAGCAATTTAAAGTCAAAACTAGATTTTCTTGCTCGATTTTCAACATTTTTTAGCTAAAAATTAATCAACTTCATAGAAATGAGTACCTAATCAAGTATGCTAATTAAAATTTTAGATTTTAATGATTTTTGAATTAGAGTTTTAAAAGTTTATTTAGAGTTACTTCCTAAATTTTGATATGTAATGATAAAATAATTTTAGAAACTTTGTGTTGTTTTTATAACAATCTATATTGTCTTTCAAAATTCCTAATGTTGTTTAATCTATTAGTTTTGCATTTAATTAAATGATTATATCCATATATTTATGGAAATGTTAAGAAGTAACTTTTATTTGTAACAACTAATTGAATTTTTAATGTGATTCCTCAGATACAATAGTTTGACTATTAAATTTATGCATTTGTATATACCATACACCCTTGTAAATTTTATCCTAAAAAAATGATTTTGAGATTGGAAAAGATAGAGTATATATATTATAGGTATTGGAAATAGGGGAAACCTAGTAAACGTAAGGTTTTTCTTTTTTTATTAAATTGCAAAAATATATTGCCTTGGCGTGAACTATTCATCAATATATATTATTACTATGCAAATATTGTAAGTATTATTTGCGAACTTTTGGACACCTAATCCTCTATGTGTTAGTGTAGAATGTGAACAACCATGAGAGTCGAAGAGACCCTTGGATGTGGAACCCAACGGTCACACAAATGTACTATAAATGTGTATCATGTCAATAATAATGCATTGAATGTTTTATCATCCACCTTTGTTCTTTACATTCCATGTGACTTTAACATGGTATTAGAGCTGCAGGCAATCTCTTGCCTTGCTCATATTTGATCCATTTGTTTTGTGGCCTCTCCGTGCATATTTGGAAGAGATTTTATGAGTGAGTGGGCATAGTCTCGAACTGCATTTTGTGATTGTTGGTTACAAATTTCTCTAGATGAATTGAATGGTGCATTCAATTCCATGAGCAATGGCTTTGACATGACTGTGCATTGTTGTTGGATGGCCGAGTGAGTTTTAGCATTGTTGTATGTGTTATGTTATGTAAATTATTAAGTTCTGTTGAAATTTCATCTGTTGCTCTCCTAATATATAATTATGGTGTATAATGTGTATGACCATATGCACGTTGGAATTTTTGAGGCCATCATTTCAGTACTCTATTGAATAGTCATCGCTCTCTGTATATATGAATTATTATGAATTATGTATAGTTTGATCACTTTTAGATTTCATATGGATGTTGGGAATCTATTGGAAATCAAATTGAAATTCCTTAAAACACTTTCAATGTATGCATATGATAAGCCACTTTGAAGATTTTAAAAATCTCTACATTGATAGGTACCACCTGTTAGCTACCTATACCAATAGGTTTCATATTTCATGATTGGCTATGGAAGGTCCAAATATGCTCTGCTTTGATGATTCAAAGATCACATATTTCCTAGAAAGTCTGATCTGTGCTTATAGCTTGGTATGGACTCAAAGTTTTGATGGATGGTCCAAAAGTCTAATCTGGATCATTCCATGGTTTAAATTTGCAGTTGTAGAATAGAGAAAGGAGTCTGTCCAAACTGTTCAATCTTGGCAGACAAGTAGTTCAAGTAGAGAAGAAAAGGCTCCTAACAGCTTAATCTGGGACCTTGGAAGAGATAAGGGTAGAAGTAGATAGAAAAGACAAAGAAAAAGCCAAAGAAAAGAAAAAGGCAAGTAAGGGTTTGCAAGTCCAAGTGCACCCTCCAAGGAGAAATAAAAAATGCTAGGTAAGTAGCTGGGTAAGTAGTTGGGGTTGCAGAAAAGGTTATCTTTACCATTGCACATATGTTAACTGTGTTTACCAGAGTAAAGTCAATTAATTGACAAGGTGTTCACCTCCATCAAGTTACAGCAAGGAGCATGACTAACCTCCCTCCTTCCCCCTTCCAGTTCATTACTAACATCCCCTCATTAGCTGAGATTCATGGAAGAAGATCATGGTTTCATGATGGTTCTTGTTCATTCAAAAGCCACATTTCTTGTCTAAAAATATTTTCATTTTGATCTACTCTCTAAACTAAGTAAGCTTCAAATAAGCTTAGTGGTTTCCCCTCCATTTACCCCTTCATCCATATTAACTCTAACACTACTATGTAAATCCCCTACAGTACCTTTTCCCCTACTAGTATCTAACACTATGGTGTATAAACCCCAAATTTTGTATAAATATCCCTCCCCTTGGTGTTATAGCCAATAAGTTCTGTGTCAGGGATCAAATGGCATCTGGCCACTTCGATGAACCTAACCCTAAACCCCTCCCCTCTTCTGAAGTCATTTAGCCCCTTGGAAAGCTTCATCTGCCAAAAGAAGCCTCATAACTAACCTTGTTTTACCTATACCCCTTCATTTGCAAAGATAACCCCTAAATACCCACTTTGTTCTTATCCAAAGTATCGGGCCTGCATTGTTGCGCATTGAAAACCTTTATAAATCCCCTTTACCCATAAACCCCTTTGCAAATTATCAAAGTCCAAAAATCCACCTTTGGAATTTATCCAAAGTATCAGCGCGCAATTTTGATTTGTTAAAATACATTGAAAACCTTATAAAAAACCCATATCCGAAGGTTTCCGCCCGAATGCATATCCCCCGAACACATCATTACCCCGTCCACCGTCGGATCAGATCCAAGAGATCCGACGGTCCGTATCAATATCGGAGCAGCCCCCGCGGCAGACGTTTAGCGCCCGAGAACATGATGTTGCGTCACGTCAGGGCGCGGCCACGCGTCGCCCATTGAGGGCTCTCGGAGCAAACTCTGACAATTGCGGGGCCGTACCCTAACCGCCCCGAGAAACCGTGGCGGCTATACTTAATCGTAACTGCTACGGCCCTAACCGCCAAGTTACTATCCCACGTCATGCCCACGTCACCTCCACCCTGCCATTGCATCAGTCCTTTGTCCGCCCCTCTGCCGACGTGGCTGCCACCGCACCATCCCCCATGGACCAACAGCATCTCGCCACGTCACCCGATGACGTCAGCTGACGTCATCCGACCTTGACCCCACCAATGACGTCATGCTGACGTCATCACAAAAAAGCGCCAAATTGCAAAAAGTCCATATTTAGCCAAAAAACGCAATTTTTTGTATTTTTCGCTCAGTTTGCTACTGTTTCCTTTGCATGCTGTTTTTACGTTCTGAACTCCGCCAACCCGCTCAATCGACCAAGGAGACCTCCAGAGTACCAATCTTGCACGCATACGCGACCTCTGTTCGCTGTTTACCAGGTATTTTTCATCTTCTATCCTTTGTACGCCTGAAGTTCTCTATAAAATTACTCAGAGGGCTTAAGGAACGACGAAACTCACAATTTCACCAGCAATTTCCCTCTGCAAGCACCCCATTTGCAATTGTGAATTCCAAAACACCAGCTGAGCCTTGTTTGCCCGCATTGTCACAAATAAGCAGTATTTTGTTCGCGCATTCGCGAAAGACTCATTTACACTGAATTCACCTGCTAAGGAAGACAAAGTGAGACCAGACAGTAGTCCTATTCCTAATTTAAACAGTATTTCAATTGCTGTTGCATCAATTCTCCCTCTGGTACCTGAAAACTCAAATTGTCATTATAAAAATCACTTCTCTGCTGTGCTGCTCCCTTCAAGCAGTTCACTTACAATTTACAAGCTTAAAGAAGACCATGGACACTCCCATTGCTCTGAACATCAAGCCTCTCAATGCCCCTCACCAGGAATTAGAATGGAAAGCCCTGGGAGATATGGATTATCAAATGCTAGACTGGTTTCCATTGGGCTCCAAATATAATATTCAGATGTTGAATGAGTTGAAAGCCCAGCACCTTAGTGGAGCAGACATCTTGGGGATTTGGGACTCAAACTTGCCCATCTACAACCTCCCCCAGGTAAATCCTATGCCAGAGTTGGTCTACAGATGCTAGGAGTGCTATGACCCAAGCCAAAGAGCTGTCATCAGCCCTACAGGCGCAGTCCTGTTCCATATCACCCTAGAGAGTATAAATGAGATGCTGCACTTCCATACTGCAAAGCTATTGACCCCCCTCCACATGCAGAACTTGATAAAGAAGGGGAGCAAGTTGTCAAATGACCAACTCATCAAAATCAACCAGCTGTTTGTAAAACCAGGCTCTGAAGCCATCAGAACTCCTCCTATTGGATATCAGTACTTGAATGAATTGGGCAGGATGTTAGTGGATTTGATCAGCTACGTCCTAGGGTTCAAGGGACTGGAGGATGTGGATGAAATCATAATGGCAATGTTGTCCCTATTCTCTCCTGGTAAGCCCCCAGCTGTACATTATGATTATGCTACATACATTGCAGATAAGATCCATGACCAGTTTATGAATTTGAAGAGGGAAAGACTGTTCAGGTATACCTCATACATATACCACCTATTCTTGTTTTATCAGCCACCCAGCTTCTCTATTCCCTTGAAACAAGTCAATGCCCAGGGAAATCCAAGGTCAGTTGTGTTTTGGACCTCTGTCTTTCATTGTGCCTCTGTATCACCTGACACATACTCCGAGTTCATTGACTTATTCATTCATCCAGCCATGACAGTATTGCATGGTGTTCCTCCTCCAAGGCTAACTGATGACATGAGGAGAATTCTCCACCTGAACAAAACCTACAGCATTGGTAATTGGTACCTCTACCAAAACCACACAGTCATCAGAATATATGGCTG
Organism: Pinus tabuliformis; assembly: GCA_031772625.1. Lineage (NCBI taxonomy): Eukaryota > Viridiplantae > Streptophyta > Pinopsida > Pinales > Pinaceae > Pinus > Pinus tabuliformis. The sequence continues at coordinate 370,426,021 of CM062806.1, forward strand.
TGAGTTGAAGCCTTTTAGATTGCCAAGGTATGTCCCCATGAGGCTTTTTGCCTTAGAATATTTCAGGAAGTTTGGGAATGCCGACTACCTCCACTTTCAAAGCAAGAACAAGAAGTCACAGTTAAAAGTAAGGAGCCAGCTAGGCCCTTTCCTATACAACAGAAAAGAGGAGGGGTGGAAAGAGGAAAACAGTATCCTAGAGGCCCTTAGACTGCAAACTAGCTTTGAATGGATACCCTATGACCCCAATCACTTTGTCTCCCTCAGGAGGATAAAATACAAATTGGGCAGCTATTCACACGTAAGGCAGCCTGAGATTGAGCATCATGCCAATGCATTAAGCTGGGAAGAAGGTACCCTAGAAGAGGAAATTACTAATGAAGAGCTGCTAGAGAGAGAGGCTAGAAATATTCAAAAGGAAGCTGACTTAGAAACTTGTGGACAGGTTCCCCTCTCATACAAAAAACAAATTGGAGCAGCTACTTCACCATCAACAACACATCAGCAAGCGGCCGGGAGTACTGCAGAGACAACCAGCAAAGGCAAAGAAAAGCAGGTGGAACAGCCACCTCTTTTGACAGAAGAGCAAGTGGAAACATTGTTGCAGCAACAATAAGAGATGGAGCAGCAGGGAGAAGGGCAGCGGCAAGAAGGAGAGCAACATGACAGACAACAGCCCCTGCAGCAAGAAAGAGTAGTTGATACTCCAAGCTCCACTGAGCAATAGGCTCAAAATATAGTGCCTCCTAGGCCAGAGACTATCTTTGATGCCTCGGTCCTCCAAACTCCTCAAAAGGAGGATACATTTGTTTTTAGGAAAAGGGATAGAGAAACTCCCCTGACATCAACTATAAACCAGGGAGAGAAAAGGCAGAGGTTGAATGACTCTTCTGAGGATGACATAGCAATAAGGCAAGCATTGGGCATGGGCCCCCCCAGCAGAGAAGTTTCAGCCAGTTCCTTCCATCAGGAACAAGACAGAGCTATAGGAGGAGAGGTCAGCTCCTCCAGCCAGCAAAAAGAAGGACAAGTAAGCATCAAACAACAATTTATAGACATCAAAAGGAGGAGTGATCCTATCAAAATACAGCTGTACAATCATCTGCTAAACTTGGCTCCCACCAATCAGCAAAGACTCATGTCTGCCTTCGATGTAAGTGAAGGCAAAATGATCATGAGTCACTTTATGCCCACAGCTCTGCATCCCCAATCTGCCTCAAATTACCTCAAGACCAACATGGAGGTCCTGGCCAAAGACATACACCCAATGGACAAAATCAAACTGCACAAATAGACTGGTGAGATGATGTATGCCTCCATGGCAGATGAAACATTGGAAAATTACAAACTAAAAAGCATCCTTGATAATACAGCCTCTCAGCTGGAATTGGAGAGAGCATCATCACAAGCTAAGGACAACCGAATCAGGTCCTTGGAAGATATAATTATAGAGATGGGACATGATCCCAAGGATGTTAAGGGTATCCAAGAAATATTGAAGTTGAGGGATGCAGACATGGCGGCCTTAAGGAAGAAAATCAAACTCCCAGCCACAATACACCCTCAGACAGATGATGTTGCCCAACAAAGACTTGAAAAAGATGCCATAGATCTAATGATATCTCTGTACAAGGAGCTGATCCGGACTCTAGACAAACTAGGAGAATCAGAAGCTGCAAAGGCAGCACTACAGACAGCATTGAAGCAAAGAGAAGAGGGTCAAACCTCCCAGCCTCCTCCTGAAATAATCAATCTTGAGGAAGCTCCTCCAACAACTGCTCCTCCTCCTCAGCAGACAGGGCCTACAGCACCAACTACATCAACAACTGCACCAACAACAGAGCAGACTCATAGTCTGGATATGCAGAAGCTCCGAAATGAAATTCAAGTCCTGGAAGCTCAAATGTTGGAGCTCAATTCAGCCAAAGAATCTTTGGCTAAAGTAAATGAGAGATATGATAAGAGCAAGCAGAGTGAAGCTGTAAAGGAACGAGAAATAAAAGCTCTAAAGAAGAGGATAACTGAGCTTGAGAAGGAGCTCACACTAGAAAAGGTAACAGCAGAGCTAAAAGCAGTCCTCTGGGGCAATATTGGCCGGTCTATCACCAATCAGTGGCAGTATATTGAGACTATGGATGAACAATCAGTACTCATTGCAAAGGCAAACAGGGAAATACACAGAGCTAGAGCAAGCCTTGGCAACATGCCTGATGCTGCCACCAGAATGATCAATATTTTAAATAACAGGACAAGCTCTCAACTGGCCACCATGGGAATTGCTCACAGGACTGAGACAATCTCAATGGTTAAAAGGGTCCTGACACTACGAAACCTGGTTGGAACGCTGGAAAGAAGAACCCAGGATATGCAGACCGAAATCAACAAGTTCATGGACAGATTTCAGGCATTACAGAACAGAGGCCTCCCCAGTATATTAAGCAGTGTAGGAAGACTGCTTACCCTTGAAAACTACATCAAAAGGGTTGATGCCCATGCTGCAGGACAAATTGCAAGACAGCCCAGCACTTCAGCAGAATCAGGGCCAGCATCAGGGCAAATTTTGTACAATAGGGTGGACAACCTATTTTTTATTATGAATGAGATCAATCATCTGTTTGATGTACCTCCAAATTTATTTAAGTATACAGAAGCAGATGAAACCATAGAGGCAATTGTGAAGCACCAATTGCCCACACAGGAAGTCTGGAAGAATTTGACACAGATAATCTTATCAAGCCAGAACCTGTAATGTTAATTTTTGTCTAGTTTATAAGTAGTCATGCACAGGCAGAATTTTGGTAGATAAGTATACAAAGGAAAGACAGAAGCTGAGCCAACTCAGCAGGGCTATTCGGTCACCACAACAGCAATCACAATCACAGGTGGCAAACCCGAGAAAATACAGTGCAGCAAGCATAAAGACGTGTTCTCCAGCGTTTAATCAAAGCATTCCAACCGACTCAGTGGCCTCCAAAGGCCAGAATATCTTTTGACAAAGCATAAAGACACCTTTACTTTGTATTCAATGTTGTAATAACTTTCTGATTTTAAATATCTTAGAAGTTGGTGAGAGTATTAAATCTGAGATAACTTAGAACTCAGATATTTTTGTAAAGACCGAGAGTATATATTTGCCCCTCGCATAAGCTTGAGGGGTTGTTGTTGATTTCTCCTAAAGAAATTCTTATGCTGTAATCCTTTCAGAAGTTTAATAAAGAAAGTGATGGAATTTCTCGGATTTCTGAAGTGTTGAATGCGTTCTGGTGTCTGTTGATAACTGCTGGATTCCTGTGTATTTCACCATACAATAAGTCTCTGTAACTCTCTCTGTCAATTAGTTGTTTGTTAAAATTCATATATGTTATCTGATTTTCAATGCTAATCAACAAGGAAAAAGAATAACTTTCAGGATTTATTCACTGAGTACCCTGAGTTCAATCTATGTTGTTTATGAATGTTTTCTTCGGCTGTAATCTAGATAAGTGTAATTCTTAATTGCTGCACTTTCAGAATACATCTTTCATGTTGGCCTTTGTCCCAGGAATTCAAGTTTTGCTCCTGTGCACCGTGCTACACTTTCACCTCACCAATTTAACAGAAAATTCTTAATTGCTTTCTGTTGGTTGACATACATCACTATTTAAGCTAATTTTGTTTGTCTAAAAATACACAATAGGCCCTGCAGTTTGAACACCACCAATCCAGCGTATCAGATCATTCCACAACTCCAGACTCCATTGCCCAATGGTATTTCACCATCTAAACACTATGTCATAAGACCTGAAAGAAATCCTTCAACCAAAATATAAACCAAAACCTGAGTATAATAACTAGCCTAAAACACCATCATAACAGAGACAAATCATAAAGAGAGAGCCCTCTCTGATCACAGCTTGGCTAGAAACTGTGATCCAAAGATTGGTTAGTGGTTACCCCGGCCGTATTCCCTTGGGAGTCATAGGGAACAACCTGGGTGTTAACATAAATGGCGACTCCACTGGGGACTTCTTAGGATTTCTCAATTACTATCTATCTTCCAAAGCTACCATCAAGCCTGAAACCAGCCAAGAGGCCTTAGAACTGTTTCTGTACCACAGTGACAGCTTTAGGGAAGAGCTAGTTAGGGAATCTTCATCTTAGCTTTGAAACATATATAGCCATTCCAAAATCTTCATCCAGTCCTTGCATATATAAAAACTTCCTATAAAAGTCCTGAAAAACAGTTAGAAACTGGCTCCTAAGAAAAATCCACGGCACACTAGGGCAAATCCTGACCCTAATCCACCCATCATTGTTAATAATCCAAATACCATCCCTAGAAACATTAGGAGGCAGCAAAGGCATGAGCAACCTGCTGATTTGACCCCAGAGTCAGATCATCCTAGTCTCATCCCCACCCCATGCAAAGTTCTTTTTCGGTCCACCCCTAGTTCCCCTAGTTCACCATCAACATCTCAAACCCCTCCTCTCACATCTTCATCCACTACACATACTCCTTTAACCAATATCCCATTAGCTACTCCTCCCATTAACCCTGTTATACCAGTGATCCCTGTTATCCTGTTTGTTCCTGTCAACCCTCTAAATCCTGTAAATATGGCTAACAGGTATGCACCTCTGCAGATACCAGCTAATGCTGCAGCTTTACCCCAAGACTACCAAACCAAAATCTCATATTTTGATTACAATGGTCCCCTGACAGCTGTTCAACATGCTAAGAGGATGCAAGACCATTTTGAGACCTATGAAATAGATGATGACAGTGTCAGGATGAGAATGTTTGTTCAAAGCCTAACTGGGGATGTTAGGACCTGGTTTAGATCCCTGAATGCAAATTCTATTGCAACCCCTGATGAGCTTTATCAAGCCTTTACTACCAGATGGGAGAAGAAGAAAGATCCCCTGCACATACTTGCTGAATATGAAACAATCAAGAGAGGTCCTCAAGAGACCGTTCTGGAGTATTGTGCCAGATTCAACAATGTGTACAATGCGATACCACAAAATCTAAGACCTCCTCCTGATTTGGCCTTGTACAAATTCCCTGATGGATTTGATCCTGACATGGCATATCAGTTGAAGGAAAGAGAACCTGAAACCCTTGAAGATGCTCAAAAGGCTGCTGTCACAGTGGAAGCAAACCTGATTGCCAAAAGAAACAGGGCAAGGTTAGAAAAGAGAAGCATATATAAAGAAGAAACCTCTGCCTTTGATCAGAAGCTGGACGCAATACTCAATAGCATGAAAAGATTAGGTGATAGAGTGGAAACAGTGGAAAGAAAATCATCATGGGAAGCACCACAAAACAACCCCCCCAGAAATCCAAATTTTAGGAGAAATCAAAACCCAAACACAGGCAAGGTAAATGCTGATCTAGACATAAGGCCCCCTTTTCAAGAGAACTATGCAGAGACCTCTGCATCAGTTGAACCCAATGAAGATCCTCACATTAATTTGATGGGATTGGATGGTGAGAGTCAAGTTTTCCTAACACAAGAAGATCATGATGATCAAGAAAATCACGAGGAGGATGAGATCAAACTGTTCCAAACCAAATCAGGTGAATCATTTGACTTTAAGCAAGGCTATGACACTGCTGTCTATGAAGTCCATAAACAGTACAAGCTAAGGAGCAGGACTGTTAACATAAATTTGCCTGAAAAGACTAAAGACAGCCAAAAGCCTAAAGGAGCCATAGTGATGGAACCTGATGATAAATTTAAATCGCCGACAGAAGAAGTAACTGTTGAAGAGGTCACTCAATCATCCCTCCTAAAGCAGCCAATGGGTACATCATCCGTTTTCCCCAATGCAAAGGTTACTCCTCAAGAGGTGAGTAAAAAGGATAAATCTCAAAGTCAAAACAAAAATCAAGAAGAAGATGTAATGAACAAGGAAAGAACTGTCACCTATAACCCCAAGACCCAATCTGAAAAACCTTATGATCTTGAAACAGAAATTGGCAAAATAAAAATAGCTATTCCTCTCTCGGAATTAGCCAAGCATGACAGCTACAAATTGCAAATCAAAAGGTCCCTTCAACTCACCAGCAACAAAGATGATGTCAATGTACTGGATGACACCCCAGAACTCCTGTTCGGTCCAGAAGTGGATGGAAAAGCAGTAGTCGTAGGGGTATCGCCTTTTTATGTCAGTTTACATATTCATGAAAAAATACTACATAACGCAATGTTTGATTCAGGTGCCTCTCACAATCTTATGCCAAAAGCAGTCATGGAGAGATTAAATTTAGACATAACAAGACCATACAAGGATCTCTTTTCCTTTGACTCTAGTCAGGTCAAGTGCCTAGGTCTCATAAAAGACTTATGTGTGTCACTAGTTCAATACCCTAACAAAACAATCCTAATGGATGTGGTGGTTGCTGATATCCCACCTAAGTATGGAATGTTGTTATCAAGATCATGGGGCACCAAACTCCAAGGTTCCTTACAATTAGACATGTCATATGCCACCATCTTTGTCTTTGGGCAACCAAAAAGACTGTACAGAGAAACACTCATGAAATACATGGTCAGCAGTGAAGAAAAACCTCAAAATTTTCCTATATATGCTGTCCATTCAGACATAGACTCATACATTCTCTTCAATGATACAACCACTCCCTCAAAAGGTGCAGTTGAAACCAAGATATTCATACAGGAGGAAGATGCAAATGAGAGTAGTATCACTCATGAAACAACAGTCAATCAAACATTTGATAGTGCTGCTGCCTTAATTGTCAAGAACACCCAATTAAATGATGAAACTGTCCTAGAAAACAAGCTAGAGAAGAAACCACAACTTCTGCTTACATTGCCATCCCATGAAAAGGTCACCAAATCTCCTTCCCAACAGAACATTCTATGGTTCCTTGAATTTGATGGCTCAGTCAACAAGTTAGGGGCAGGAGCTGGAATTTGGATACACAATGAAGAAAATGGTCATGCAGAGGGCAGAGCTTATAGATTGAATTTCAGATGTACTAACAACATGGCAGAATATGAAGCTCTTTTACTAGGCCTCAAGTTAGTAAAATTCTTACAAGCTGCCAGGGTTTCAATCATGGGTGATTCAGATTTAGTTATCCAACAAGTGAAAGGAAACTTTGTCACTAATGACAAAAGACTAAGGACTTATAGAGCTGCTGTTGCTGAGGTACTAAACTTTTTCTCTGAATTCCAAATTACTAAAATTCCCAGAACCCAAAATCTACATGCTCATAGTCTAGCCACCTTTGCAAGTACCTGCAAGCTGCCCTTTGAGCCCCACCATTGTTTCACAGCTGAAGTAAAACACAGACCCTCCATACCAAACAACATCAATGATTGGCAAGTATTTGAGAATGACAAGCAAATAAACCGATTTTTAACTCTACAGCAAGAATTTGCAGGATTAAATATTGACATTGAGACAGCAAGTCAATCACAAATACTTAATGGAGCAAGTCCATCACAAATACAGTTTCAACAGACTGCTCAGCCAATATCACCCAGAACTGCAAAAAAAATGTTGAATCCAACTATTTTTAATACAGAAAACATCCAGCAAATTCAACAAGTTGACTGGGAAGAGGGAGTGTCCAACGCTGAAACTGAAATCATTGAGCTAAAAGACAATTTTTTACCAACAGGCCTAACTCCACTAGAGGATATCTTTGATTCAAATGATATTCCTAGAAAACCAAAAATGCAGCCCTTAAATGCAGCCATTGAAGAATGTAACATAGGAACAATTGACAAACCCAAGATAATTAAATTATCTGCTTCCTTACCTCCTGACCAAAAGCCAAAGTATATTGACCTCTTCAAAGAGTTCCAGGATGTTTTTGCATGGAGCTATGAGGACCTAAAGTCCTATGACACCTCTGTAATCCAGCACACCATCCCTCTAAAACCTTATCAAAAGCCCTTTAAACAAAAACTGAGGAGAATAAATCCTATGCTCCTCCCAGCGATGGAACAAGAGGTACAAAAAATGTTCAAGGCAGGCATCATAGCACCAATCAGATTCTCTGAATGGATCTCCAACTTAGTCCCTACAAGAAAAAAGACTGGTGAAATTAGGCTGTGTGTGGACCTAAGGAATTTGAACCAAGTATCCCTTAAAGACAACTACCCCTTACCCAAGATGGATCACATTCTTCAAAGGGTGGTAGGGGCCTCAAGGATCTCATTACTGGATGGATTTTCAGGTTTTAACCAGATCTTAGTTCACCCTGATGATCAAGACAAAATAGCATTTACAACCCCATGGGGAACTTTCAAATATGTAAAGATGCCTTTTGGCTTGAAAAATGCAGGGGCAACATTTCAAAGAGCAATGGACATTGCTTTCGCAAAGGAGATTCATGACTTTTTAGTTATTTATCTAGATGACCTAACACCTTTTTCAAAATCAGACCAAGAACATATAAAACATCTAAGACAGATCTTCCTAAAATGCAGAAGGTATGGAATCTCCTTGAACCCTAAGAAATCCCTCTTTGGTTTAGAAGAAGGCAAGCTCTTAGGACACATCATCTCAAAAGATGGCATTAGAATTGACCCAGATAGGATACAAGCTATCCTGCAAATGCCTCACCCAAGGAATGTCAAAGAATTACAAGGATTCTTGGGAAAAATCAATTTCTTGAGAAGGTTTATCCCAAACCTAGCAGAGCTAACCCGATTATTAAATAACATGCTGAAAAAGGATTCAAAAGTGAAGTGGACTGTTGAAGCCAATCAAGCATTTGAAGGTATAAAATTGGCCCTTACCCAGACCCCAGTCTTGACCAATCCACAGTTCGACAGAGAATTTATCATTTTTTCTTTTGCTTCCCAACATACTATTGCTACTGTTTTATTACAAAAGGATGACCAAGGAAATGAGAAGCCAATTGCTTTCTTTAGCAAAGCTCTCAGAGATGCACCTTTGAAGTATCAAATCATGGAAAAACAAGCTTATGCTTTAGTCAAAGCAATCAAAGACTTTAGGATTTATATCCTTTATTCCCATGTCAAAGCATATGTGCCAAGTCCTATTGTCAAAGACATTCTCACCCAAGAAAATTTACAAGGCAGAAGAGGAAAATGGATTGCCAGCATTTTGGAATTTGACATTGAGATAAAACCTACAAAACTAATAAAAGGGCAAGGTCTAGCAAAATTAATGACAGAAACAAATTTTCAAGCCTTAGACATCAATCAGCTGGACAGTGAAACAGAGCTGGCGACTCCAAAGATCAATGTAGCCTTTGAAAAATCCCCCTGGTACTCTGATATCTGTTATGTGTTACAAAACCTGTGTGCTCCCTCAGGACTGTCCAAAACTAAGTGTAGGTTCCTAAAAATGAAAACATCAAGATTTTGTGTGATGGATGGAAATTTACTTTGGAAAAACCATGAAGGTATATTGCTGCACTGTTTAATGGAAAATGAAACTAACCATGTCATGCAAGAGTTTCATGCAGGAGACTGTGGTGGACATTTGTACTGGAAGTCCACTGTGGACAAGATACTGAGGGCTGGTTACTACTGGCCGACCATGTTCTCTGATGTCAAGAAATTCACAACATCATGTCATAAATGCCAAATGTTTGAAGGAAAGAGACAACTGCTGCCACTTCCTTTAAGGCCTATTACAATAGAGAGACCTTTTCAGCAATGGGGCTTGGACTTCATTGGGGAAATTCATCCCTCATCTTCGGGCCAACATAAATGGATCTTAATAGCAACAGACTATTTCACCAAGTGGATTGAAGCTATTCCATGCAGGCAAGCAAATGATTCCACTATCATTCAGTTCTTGGAGAATAATATTTTGGCTAGATTTGGATGCCCGGACAAAATAATAACAGACAATGCTGCTACATTCAAATCCAAGAAAATGGTGAACTTCTGCCACAAATTTCATATTACTTTGGGCCATTCTACTGCATACTATCCACAAGGAAATGGCCTTGCTGAATCATCAAAAAAAAGCCTTGTAAACATCATAAAGAAAGTACTTGAAGAGAACAAAAAGAACTGGCACAAGAAACTAGTCAATGCCTTATGGGCAGATAGACTAACAACCAAGAGATCAATTGGGACCAGCCCATATGAATTGGTTTATGGACTAGAGGCCAAATTCCCCTCATCACTAGGGGTACCTGTTATGAAACTTCTTCAAGAAAGCCAATCTGAACCAAATGATATGCAAAGAAGGATTAACCAAATCATATGTCTACAGCAAACCAGAGATCAAGTTTTCAGCAGAGCTCAAGTGCTACAAGAGAAATTAAAAAAGGCCTTTGATAGAAGGACTAAGGCAAAATATTTCAACATGGGAGACAAAGTCCTCAAGTGGGATGCAAGAAGAGAAGACAAAGGAAAACATGGAAAATTTGATTCTTTATGGAGAGGACCATTTGCTGTCCAAGCAGTGCAAGGTAACAACACTTACTTTCTAAAAAGCCTTAATGAAACTGACTTGGATGAAGGTCCTGTCAATGGCAAGATGCTGAAGCACTATTTTGAATATCATCCATAAGTGCAGCTTGAGGTTCCCTTGTATATATGCGGATGTACATATTATTTTCTGTTTAGATTATAAAAATGTAGTTTTTCAAGTTTATTGACTGTCAGCAAAGGTAGATAGAATCAGAGGACTACCAAGAAGAGAAGCACACAATTTGGCACTTCAAAGCAGCAAACTTCAAGAATGATATGGGCAGCCAAAGAGCAAGGCAATCTGACCTGCTGTTCTTGATCTTTCAAAAGAAAAATCATCCCCATGTGGAGCCACTATTAGCTACCTATACCAATAGGTTTCATATTTCATGATTGGCTATGGAAGGTCCAAATATGCTCTGCTTTGATGATTCAAAGATCACATATTTCCTAGAAAGTCTAATCTGTGCTTATAGCTTGGTATGGACTCAAAGTTTTGATGGATGGTCCAAAAGTCTAATCTGGATCATTCCATGGTTTAAATTTGCAGTTGTAGAATAGAGAAAGGAGTCTGTCCAAACTGTTCAATCTTGGCAGACAAGTAGTTCAGGTAGAGAAGAAAAGGCTCCCAACAGCTTAATCTGGGACCTTGGAATAGATAAGGGTAGAAGTAGATAGAAAAGACAAAGAAAAAGCCAAAGAAAAGAAAAAGGCAAGTAAGGGTTTGCAAGTCCAAGTGCACCCTCCAAGGAGAAATAAAAAATGCTAGGTAAGTAGCTGGGTAAGTAGTTGGGGTTGCAGAAAAGGTTATCTTTACCATTGCACATATGTTAACTGTGTTTACCAGAGTAAAGTCAATTAATTGACAAGGTGTTCACCTCCATCAAGTTACAGCAAGGAGCATGACTAACCTCCCTCCTTCACCCTTCCAGTTCATTACTAACATCCCCTCATCAGCTGAGATTCATGGAAGAAGATCATGGTTTCATGATGGTTCTTGTTCATTCAAAAGCCGCATTTCTTGTCTAAAAATCTTTTCATTTTGATCTACTCTCTAAACTAAGTAAGCTTCAAATAAGCTTAGTGGTTTCCCCTCCATTTACCCCTTCATCCATATTAACTCTAACACTACTATGTAAATCCCCTACAGTACCTTTTCCCCTACTAGTATCTAACACTATGGTGTATAAACCCCAAATTTTGTATAAATATCCCTCCCCTTGGTGTTATAGCCAATAAGTTCTGTGTCAGGGATCAAATGGCATCTGGCCACTTCGATGAACCTAACCCTAAACCCCTCCCCTCTTCTGAAGTCATTTAGCCCCTTGGAAAGCTTCATCTGCCAAAAGAAGCCTCATAACTAACCTTGTTTTACCTATACCCCTTCATTTGCAAAGATAACCCCTAAATACCCACTTTGTTCTTATCCAAAGTATCGGGCCTGCATTGTTGCGCATTGAAAACCTTTATAAATCCCCTTTACCCATAAACCCCTTTGCAAATTATCAAAGTCCAAAAACCCACCTTTGGCATTTATCCAAAGTATCAGCGCGCAATTTTGATTTGTTAAAATACATTGAAAACCTTATAAAAAACCCATATCCGAAGGTTTCCGCCCGTATGCATATCCCCCGAACACATCATTACCCCGTCCACCGTCGGATCAGATCCAAGAGATCCGACGGTCCGTATCAATATCGGAGCAGCCCCCGCGGCGGACGTTTAGCGCCCGAGAACATGACGTTGCGTCACGTCAGGGCGCGGCCACGCGTCGCCCATTGAGGGCTCTCGGAGCAAACTCTGACAATTGCGGGGCCGTACCCTAACCGCCCCGAGAAACCGTGGCGGCTATCCTTAACCGTAACCGCTACGGCCCTAACCGCCAAGTTACTATCCCACGTCATGCCCACGTCACCTCCACCCTGCCATCGCATCAGTCCTTTGTCCGCCCCTCTGCCAACGTGGCTGCCACCGCACCATCCCCCATGGACCAACAGCATCTCACCACGTCACCCGATGACGTCAGCTGACGTCATCCGACCTTGACCCCACCAATGACGTCATGCTGACGTCATCACAAAAAAGCGCCAAATTGCAAAAAGTCCATATTTAGCCAAAAAACGCAATTTTTTGTACTTTTCGCTCATTTTGCTACTGTTTCCTTTGCATGCTGTTTTTACGTTCTTAACTCCGCCAACCTGCTAAATCGACCAAGGAGACCTCCAGAGTACCAATCCTGCACGCATACGCGACCTCTGCTCGCTGTTTACCAGGTATTTTTCATCTTCTATCCTCCGTACGCCTGAAGTTGTCTATAAAATTACTCAGAGGGCTTAAGGAACGACGAAACTCACAATTTCACCAGCAATTTCCCTCTGCAAGCACCCCATTTGCAATTGTGAATTCCAAAACACCAGCTGAGCCTTGTTTGCCCGCATTGTCACAAATAAGCAGTATTCTGTTCGCGCATTCGCGAAAGACTCATTTACACTGAATTCACCTGCTAAGGAAGACAAAGTGAGACCAGACAGTAGTCCTATTCCTAATTTAAACAGTATTTCAATTGCTGTTGCATCAATTCTCCCTCTGGTACCTGAAAACTCAAATTGTCATTATAAAAATCACTTCTGTGTTGTGCTGCTCCCTTCAAGCAGTTCACTTATAGTTTACAAGCTTAAAGAAGACCATGGACACTCCCATTGCTCTGAACATCAAGCCTCTCAATGCCCCTCACCAGGAATTATAATGGAAAGCCCTGGGAGATATGGATTATCAAATGCTAGACTGGTTTCCATTGGGCTCCAAATATAATATTCAGATGCTGAATGAGTTGAAAGCCGGGCACCTTAGTGGAGCAGACATCTTGGGGATTTGGGACTCAAACTTGCCCATCTACAACCTCCCCCAGGTAAATCCTATGCCAGAGTTGGTCTACAGATGCCAGGAGTGCTATGACCCAAGCCAAAGAGCTGTCATCAGCCCTACAGGCTCAGTCCTGTTCCATATCACCCCAGAGAGTATAAATGAGATGCTACACTTCCATACTGCAAAGCTATTGACCCCCCTCCACATGCAGAACTTGATAAAGAAGGGGAGCAAGTTGTCAAATGACCAACTCATCAAAATCAACCAGCTGTTTGTAAAACCAGGCTCTGAAGCCATCAGAACTCCTCCTATTGGATATCAGTACTTGAATGAATTGGGCAGGATGTTAGTGGATTTGATCAGCTACGTCCTAGGGTTCAAGGGACTGGAGGATGTGGATGAAATCATAATGGCAATGCTGTCTCTATTCTCTCCTGGTAAGCCCCCAGCTGTACATTATGATTATGCTACATACATTGCAGATAAGATCCATGACTAGTTTATGAATTTGAAGAGGGAAAGACTGTTCAGGTATACCTCATACATATACCACCTATTCTTGTTTTATCAGCCAGCCAGCTTCTCTATTCCCTTGAAACAAGTCAATGCCCAGGGAAATCCAAGGTCAGTTGTGTTTTGGACCTCTGTCTTTCATTGTGCCTCTGTATCACCTTACACATACTCGGAGTTCATTGACTTATTCATTCATCCAGCCATGACAGTATTGCATGGTGTTCCTCCTCCAAGGCTAACTGATGACATGAGGAGAATTCTCCACCTGAACAAAACCTACAGCATTGGTAATTGGTACCTCTACCAAAACCACACAGTCATCAGAATATATGGCTGTGAGTTGAAGCCTTTTAGGTTGCCAAGGTATGTCCCCATGAGGCTTTTTGCCTTAGAATATTTCAGGCAGTTTGGGAATGCCGACTACCTCCACTTTCAAAGCAAGAACAAGAAGTCACAGTTAAAGGTAAGGAGCCAGCTGGGCCCTTTCCTATACAACAGAAAAGAGGAGGGGTGGAAAGAGGCAAACAGTATCCTAGAGGCCCTCAGACTGCAAACTAGCTTTGAATGGATACCCTATGACCCCAATCACTTTGTCTCCCTCAGGAGGATAAAATACAAATTGGGCAGCTATTCACACGTAAGGCAGCCTGAGATTGAGCAGCATGCCAATGCATTAAGCTGGGAAGAAGGTACCCTAGAAGAGGAAATTACTAATGAAGAGCTGCTAGAGAGAGAGGCTAGAAATATTCAAAAGGAAGCTGACTTAGAAACTTGTGGACAGGTTCCCCTCTCATACAAAAAACAACTTGGAGCAGCTACTTCACCATCAACAACACATCAGCAAGCTGCCGGGAATACTGCAGAGACAGCCAGCAAAGGCAAAGAAAAGCAGGTGGAACAGCCACCTCTTTTGACAGAAGAGCAAGTGGAAACATTGCTGCAGCAACAAGAAGAGATGGAGCAGCAGGGAGAAGGGCAGCGGCAAGAAGGAGAGCAACATGACAGACAACAGCCCCTGCAACAAGAAAGAGTAGTTGATACTCCAAGCTCCACTGAGCAACAGGCTCAAAATATAGTGCCTCCTAGGCCAGAGACTATCTTTGATGCCTCGGTCCTCCAAACTCCTCAAAAGGAGGATACATTTGTTTTTAGGAAAAGGGATAGAGAAACTCCCCTAACATCACCTATAAACCAAGGAGAGAAAAGGCAGAGGTTGAATGACTCTTTTGAGGATGACATAGCAATAAGGCAAGCATTGGGCATGGGCCCACCCAGCAGAGAAGTTTCAGCCAGTTCCTTCCAGCAGGAACAAGACAGAGCTATAGGAGGAGAGGTCAGCTCCTCCAGCCAGCAAAAAGAAGGACAAGTAAGCATCAAACAGCAATTTATAGACATCAAAAGGAGGAGTGATCCTATCAAAATACAGCTGTACAATCATCTGCTAAACTTGGCTCCCACCAATCAGCAAAGACTCATGTCTGCCTTCGATGTAAGTGAAGGAAAAATGATCATGAGTCACTTTATGCCCACAGCTCTGCATCCCCAATCTGCCTCAAATTACCTCAGGACCAACATGGAGGTCCTGGCCAAAGACATACACCCAATGGACAAAATCGAACTGCACAAACAGACTGGTGAGATGGTGTATGCCTCCTTGGTAGATGAAACATTGGAAAATTACAAACTAAAAAGCAGCCTTGATAATACAGCCTCTCAGCTGGAATTGGAGAGAGCATCATCACAAGCTAAGGACAACAAAATCAGGTCCTTGGAAGATATAATTATAGAGATGGGACATGATCCCAAGGATGTTAATGGTATCCAAGAAATATTGAAGTTGAGGGATGCAGACATGGCGGCCTTAAGGAAGAAAATCAAACTACCAGCCACAATACACCCTCAGACAGATGATGTTGCCCAACAAAGACTTGAAAAAGATGCCACAGATCTAATGATATCTCTGTACAAGGAGCTGATCCGGACTCAAGACAAACTAGGAGAATCAGAAGCTGCAAAGGCAGCACTACAGACAGCATTGAAGCAAAGAGAAGAGGGTCAAACCTCCCAGCCTCCTCCTGAAATAATCAATCTTGAGGAAGCTCCTCCAACAACTGCTCCTCCTCCTCAGCAGACAGGGCCTACAGCACCAACTACATCAACAACTGCACCAACAACAGAGCAGACTCATAGTCTGGATATGCAGAAGCTCCGAAATGAAATTCAAGTCCTGGAAGCTCAAATGTTGGAGCTCAATTCAACCAAAGAATCTTTGGCTAAAGTAAATGAGAGATATGATAAGAGCAAGCAGAGTGAAGCTATAAAGGAACGAGAAATAAAAGCTCTAAAGAAGAGGATAACTGAGCTTGAGAAGGAGCTCACACTAGAAAAGGTAACAGCAGAGGTAAAAGCAGTCCTCTGGGGCAATATTGGTCGGTCTATCACCAATCAGTGGCAGTATATTGAGACTATGGATGAACAATCAGTACTCATTGCAAAGGCAAACAGGGAAATACACAGAGCTAGAGCAAGCCTTGGCAACATGCCTGATGCTGCCACCAGAATGATCAATATTTTAAATAACAGGACAAGCTCTCAACTGGCCACCATGGGAATTGCTCACAGGACTGAGACAATTTCAATGGTTAAAAGGGTCCTGACACTACGAAACCTGGTTGGAACGCTGGAAAGGAGAACCCAGGATATGCAGACCGAAATCAACAAGTTCATGGACAGATTTCAGGCATTACAGAACAGAGGCCTCCCCAGTATATTAAGCAGTGTAGGAAGACTGCTTACCCTTGAAAACTACATCAAAAGGGTTGATGCCCATGCTGCAGGACAAATTGCAAGACAGCCCAGCACTTCAGCAGAATCAGGGCCAGCATCAGGGCAAATTTTGTACAATAGGGTGGACAACCTATTTTTTATTATGAATGAGATCAATCATCTGTTTGATGTGCCTCCAAATTTCTTTAAGTATACAGAAGCAGATGAAACCATAGAGGCAATTGTGAAGCACCAATTGCCCACACAGGAAGTCTGGAAGAATTTGACACAGATAATATTATCAAGCCAGAACCTGTAATGTTAATTTTTGTCCAGTTTATAAGTAGTCATGCACAGGCAGAATTTTGGTAGATAAGCATACAAAGGAAAGACAGAAGCTGAGCCAACTCAGCAGGGCTATTCGGTCACCACAGCAGCAATCACAATCACAGGTGGCAAACCCGAGAAAATACAGTGCGGCAAGCATAAAGACGTGTTCTCCAGCATTTAATCAAAGCATTCCAACCGACTCAGTGGCCTCCAAAGGCCAGAATATCTTCTGACAAAGCATAAAGACACCTTTACTTTGTATTCAATGTTGTAATAACTTTCTGATTTTAATATCTTAGAAGTTGGTGAGAGTATTAAATCTGAGATAACTTAGAACTCAGATATTTTTGTAAAGACCGAGAGTATATATTTGCCCCTCGCATAAGCTTGAGGGGTTGTTGTTGATTTCTCCTAAAGAAATTCTTGTGCTGTAATCCTTTCAGAAGTTTAATAAAGAAAGTGATGGAATTTCTCGGATTTCTGAAGTGTTGAATGCGTTTTGGTGTCTGTTGATAACTGCTGGATCCCTGTGTATTTCACCATACAATAAGTCTCTGTAACTCTCTCTGTCAATTAGTTGTTTGTTAAAATTCATATATGTTATCTGATTTTCAATACTAAGCAACAAGGAAAAAGAATAGCTTTTAGGATTTATTCACTGAGTACCCTGAGTTCAATCTATGTTGTTTATGAATGTTTTCTTCGGCTGTAATCTAGATAAGTGTAATTCTTAATTGCTGCACTTTCAGAATACATCTTTCATGTTGGCCTTTGTCCCAGGAATTCAAGTTTTGCTCCTGTGCACCGTGCTACACTTTCACCTCACCAATTTAACAGAAAATTCTTAATTGCTTTCTGTTGGTTGACATACATCACTATTTAAGCTAATTTTGTTTGTCTAAAATACACAATAGGCCCTGCAAGTTGAACACCACCAATCCAGCGTATCAGATCATTCCACAACTCCAGACTCCATTGCCTAATGGTATTTCACTATCCAAACACTATGTCATAAGACCTGAAAGAAATCCTTCAACCAAAATATAAACCAAAACCTGAGTATAATAACTAGCCTAAAACACCATCATAACAGAGACAAATCATAAAGAGAGAGCCCTCTCTGATCACAGCTTGGCTAGAAACTGTGATCCAAAGATTGGTTAGTGGTTACCCCGGCCATATTCCCTTGGGAGTCATAGGGAACAACCTGGGTGTTAACACCACCGAGATCCATTAACACTTCTTTGTCATGAACATAAAGATCACACTCACTCTGGAGACGAGTGCATTCTTCATGTAGCTTTCTATATCACTCTATGCCTTTCTCATTGTGACACACTTATTTTCTCACTGCTTGTGCATTCAAATTAGCCTCTTCCTTGGCATGGTCAAGTTTTTGTTTCGTCTGCTGGAGACGCTGATTCAGATACATCACTTTCGCACAAGCCTCTCTTTTTCCTTCCTCTTGTTGATCTAGTCTCTCTTCCAATGCTTACCCACACAATCAAAGACCTATTGTGTAACCCATGCACTCTTCAACGTATTCATCTAATTCCACTTTCGAAGGAAAACCCATAATTTCACTACTCCACTCTAGCCCAACCATACATTTCAAGAAAATAAAATATATTCCTTGTCCTAGCCAAATATAGACCACAATTTTCCCGCCTAAAAAGAGAAGTTGAGGATTTTATTGGAAAATTCTATTTACCAAAAGAGTTTTTGATTTTTGGAGAATTAGTTGGGAAGGTGGTGTGCCAGAGCTTCATGAACAACACACAGATTCTACTCTTGCAAGACCAATGATCCCATTGATCTTTGCACAGAAACCGTTGTGTCTAAGTCTAGTGATGCTCAAAGATGAAATTCTGAAATTGCATTGGCAAGAAGGGGCTTTCACTCTGCGAATCCTTCCGGTGGCCTGTGCTCATCGTAGAATATAAAAGACTTTGACAAATAACTCACCTCGCTTGTGCTCTGAGAACCACCCAACTTATTTAGCAGAGACTGTCCTTGCAGTTCTAGATGGGCATAAGCTCCATTGCATATTATGCGAGACTGTCACTTGGCATGAAAAAAACCTACATAGATGGTTCTCTAGCAACCTCAAACTCTCTTGCATTATCTTCTAGAAGCCAACGAATGGAGAGAAGCTAGATGTGATGCAAGTACAACCTCTGCCATCAAGGCCACACCTCAAACCCTGTTCCTGAGGCAATAGAAATGAATAATTCCAAGTGTGTGACAGGCCTCCCGATTGCCTATGTTTGCGCATATTTTCAAAAATATATGAGCATCATCTAACCATTTTGAATCGTTTACTAAAGGAACCATCATGGAAGCATGGGCAAGCACCTGAGGAAGCGTTACAGTTGCACAGAACCTTCTTCACGTAAGCATCGTGTTGATAAGATCAACAGGAGAGTTTGACAAAGAGCTAAGAGCTATTATTCTCTTGGTCGAATGTTGTGTGTACATTGGTCTAGGATCATTCAGGAAGACTATTAGTTTACTAAAAATTGGTTAGAACACTGGTTAGGGCATTATCTCTGTAGTTACAACCTTGTTTTGTAAGTTACAACTCTATTTCCATGTGTAATTTATGGTATGGGCATTGAACCGTGATGCTTCTATGTACATTGAACATTGAATTGAATTAAATCTAGTTGAAGGCCATGAGTAGTGGTTGGAGCCTTGAAGTCGGTGCATGTTATAAAGGAGATAATGGAATGCAACTGAAATTGATTTGACCTGCAGTAAATAAGTTTTGAGTAAGGTGCAGTGTTGGTATTGTACGTGTGTAACTATATTGTATTATCTATGCACAATTTATGTAAATCATTGAATTAATTGTGGAAGCCAAAAATTGTGTGTTTGGCTTATGTGCTACAATGAACCTCTATGTTGAATGAAATTGGTCATTATTGTAAGGCATTATAGCAAGCTCAAACATCCAAGGTTTTTGAATCTCCTTTTTGTTGAGTTTGAGTAGCTGATAAAATGGCTAAAATTACTATTTTATTAGACTTATTGACAACTCTCATCATGTCTACTACTGAAAGCACACTTAATGTCAACAAAGGCACTCTCACAGATATTCAAACCTCTCTGCAAAATGGAAAAGAATAGATTGATATTTTGCAGCTTGAATCTCAACTGTAACAGGAAGAATTACAGTATTGGAGTCATCATTCTGAACCCATTTATGTTCATAACATTGAGACAAACTCCCATAAGCAGCAAATTGATCAGATCACTGAGCCCCTTTCAGGAGAAATTGTACATGCAAAAGCAGAAATTCAGCCTGCAATTCCCAAGTTGGTCATTAGACCTTGGGAAGAGATTTTCCACAACAAGCACATGATAGGTATTGGATATGATAAGGAGGTGTCCTCTCATATTCCATATTACTCAAATCCCATCCAGTTTCAGGGTGCTGGATTTCTTCATGACAATTCACCTTCACTTGTTCCAGATTCTGCTCCTCTTCCACGAAAGTAACAACAACAGATTGTTAAATGCCAACATTGTGACTGAGTTGGCCATGTGAAAGATCACTATTTTGATATTCATCCATGAAAGCACTGTCATAAAACCAATCATTCTTAAAATGGATGCTTCAGAAACAAACATGCTACAAGAAAAAAGATTCATCTTGGAGGGATCGCTTCTTGGTAATGGTCTTCAACAGCCAAAAAGATATTTTGCTCATACAACAAGATTTGTTCACAAATATTGAATAGTCTTGTAGTTGAATTTTCTCCATCATCTCACCTTGTATCTAACATGGGGGGGGGGGGGAATCATGGTCATCTACAAGCTTCAAAGCCACATCAAGTGAGCTTGAACCACAACCTGCCATACCAGATTCAGAGTTGTATCCAGAGACAAATATGCCACTGAACATGACTTCAGTCGGTCATACATCTTCAAAGAATTGGGGACACTTCCTGTAGCAGAAGACTTCAGCTTCTTGCCAGTTTTGGAAGAGTTCTGGGAATTACATTAAGAATTCTAGAGTTGTTGGTCATCTTTAAACAGTCAGAGGTTCATTCCTCCCTTTCCATGTTGAGGTTAAACCTTTTATGTGAGGTGAGACCTCCCTTTCATGGTT
Source organism: Pinus tabuliformis (assembly GCA_031772625.1). Classification (NCBI taxonomy): domain Eukaryota; kingdom Viridiplantae; phylum Streptophyta; class Pinopsida; order Pinales; family Pinaceae; genus Pinus; species Pinus tabuliformis. The sequence goes on from CM062806.1 coordinate 370,447,024, forward strand.
GAAGGTTTCCCTCTTCAAAACATTAGGAGCACTTCCTCTAGTAGAAGACCTGAGCTTCATGCCAAAATTGAAAGAGTTTTGGGAATTGCACTAAGTGTTCTAGTGTTGGTGGTCATCCTTAAACCACTCCCCTTATATCAAAATTTCAGAGAGCAGATTCAGCCTAGTTTTGCCATGCATTTTTGCATATTTGTATTACAACTCTCTTCTTCAACTCATACATACCCCTTGAGATTAAGCGGGGGAATGTTGGACACCTAATCCTCTATAGGTTGGTGTAGAATGTGAACAACCATGAGAGTCCAAGAGACCTTGGGATGTGGAACCCAATGGTCACACAAATGTACTATAAATTTATATCATGTCAATAATAATGCATTCAATGTTTTATCATCCACCTTTGCTGTTTACATTCCATGTGACTTTAACATGGATATTACTTGCTAATTTTTGTAAGTTTTGGAAATCATTTGATGAAACATTATTTATTTTAGCCTTATGATATATGTGGGTTTTTAGTTTATGACATTGAATTTAGAATCATGCACATTTTCCATATACCTCGATAACTTCTAAACACTTTAAGGGCATACATGATTAACTATATATTTGAACAATTCATGAATATTTTTTCTGGGGTCATTCTGGTTATTTTCAAGTAAGCTTGAACTTTAGACCTATGGTTTATATGGCCACAAACTAGTTTAATGACATCTCTAGGAAAACATTCTTCTTATGCACCCTGAGATTCAAAAGGCCCAGAAACTGAAGCCACTAGGTCTCTTAGCTCCCACTCACTTTTACTGATTGTGGTAAACAAAAATGGCAAGTGTTGTGGAATATTCCATTTATTAGCCTAGTTATCTGATGAGACTCACTTGATTACTTGTGTTGGAAATATTATGAAGGGGATGAATCAATATTTCTCTTCAATCAATATATTTTTTAAATTCATAAAGAATTAATTATAATCATCATTACATCAAGTAGAAATTAACATCATATCATAATAATAATCAACAACACATGATAATGAATAAAATAGACATTAGATTTTAGGTGGAAAACAATGTGGAAAAGAACCATCAAACACTTCTTAATATTTTCCTTCAATAAATTCACATAAATATTTCTAGCTCCAACAAAAGGAAGCACCAACCCGAAGAATGGTCCAATGGCCTAGTTTACTAGCTCCAACTCAGAGGACACTCCAACACCCAAATTTATGGACTCCAACCTAAAGGATGCTCTGACACCCTATTTACAAGCTACAACAATAAGGATGCTCCAATGTATTGTGTAGGCTCTGACCTACCCTAGAAGCACCCTACCACCCTAATCAACTGATGGACCATGTTTCAAAAATTTTAGACTAGATCGCCCTATGCTAAATAGAAAATCATTATTTATTAATCAATTTCATTTTGTCATTTGTTCTCATCAACATAACAAACCCTAGAAATTTACTCTATTAAGTCCATAACCATAGCACCACTACTTAATATACATCAATTATCACAACAAATTATTCCATTAGTCATTTGTAAGAAACATCCTCATCTAAATAAGTTCTAGGTAGTCTGATTTTTGAAGTACAAAGCCTAGGAATCATAGATTTTCAATGTCAACTATTAATATCCTTTCTACAATGTTAAAATATGCTCATGTTCCTCTAAAAAGTCTCTATTTAGGTGAGTAATATCCCAGATGCCATTGCTTCTACTTCTTTCCCATGTACTATGTAGTACATCATTAACTAGAAACTATCTCTTTTCTCATCAAACTATCAAAACGCATCAACTATACACAACTATTAAGTAAACAATACAATTTATTTTACAAACATAATAGCTTATTAGAAACCTTTCTCAGTCAATAACTCAAATATAACTTAGAGTTTGGTACAACTTTAATGATATAATAACATGAAAATCATCAATAACCTTTGTCCTCTACAATATTCATTACAAGCTTGTCAAATATTATAAATGCAAAACTTCTTTCAACAGTATTCATGCATGTGGATGTGCCACTGGTTACACAATGAAATTAAATCATGTCACAAAATACATGTCAACAAAGTGGGTGAAAGTGTCATCTTTTCTACTTGACATGAATGCTTCAAAACTTGTATATGACTATGCATTATCAATATTTTCCATCTAGCCATAGGTATTCATAGATATGGTGCTTCAGCCTACGATATTACCTTAACTCCAAAACGGAAATGCCTCAAAACTAATATATTCAACAACATCACAACTTATCAAACATATATGTTCATGCTTGATCAATTTAAAATCCTTACTTCTGTCAAAGTCATCAATGACAGAATATTTCAAACTCTTCCGCTGTGAAATATAAAACCTATGATTCTTCAATGGTTAATGGGCTCAATCAAGGGACCTTAGGTTCACTACTCAAAGAGAAAATTCGTGACATTACAAGACCAAGAGATGTCTGGAAATTTAATTCTACAAATGATAAATAATGTCCTTTAAAAATACATCCTTTAAACAATAAACAATAATTGAGAAGAAACCTAGATCAAATTTTGTATATTTTACAAATAGTAATAACACAACAAGACTAGTCTCTAAACCAATCCAATAATATCAAATCTAAAAATGGATTACAAATTTTGTTCTCTAATGTGGATACCAAATTCATAAATTAATTCATTAATTTGAGCCATAGTGAGTAGAAGATATTAATTGTAGGTATCATCAAAGACTTACACACAGTTCTCAGACAGGTATTGAATAATGAAGCCAATATGATATGTTTTGATTGATTCCTCCAGCCTATGTATGTATACCATTACTTTACTCTCGCAGTGACTACAAACATTGCTATACTTAGGGTGGAAAATATATGTATTAATGACCTGTGATTCAATCTCACAAATGGATTCCATCACTATATAAACTTCTTCTCACTCTCTTCTAGGGTTCAATGAAAATTGTATAATAATGATGCCATTAAATATTAAAATTCAATTAGTACTCATATACCAACCTAGATAAATGGAAAATTGAATTTGGAACAAGATTATATTTAGCTTAAATTATTTAGGCTGAAAATACTCTACATGATTATCTAAACCTCGAAGAACCAACCTCAAATATTTTGAATATTATGCCCTCACAAAATAAAAAATTCTTTTTTAGAAACATGCAGAAGACTTACCTAATGATTGCGCTGAATTTTCCTTCGGGAACACGAGGTAAAAATCCAATGATTGTGCCTTAGAGAACAACAATTTTCTTTAAAAATGAAGGTTCAAACCCACAGAATGTGTTATAGATTGCAAGGGCCAAACTGTATGCCTTAGGAAACCTTTTTTGTAAACTAAAATTATCCCATCCAATAGCTACATAATAAATGTAAGCAAATAACCCAAACATACCTCAAAATTTGACCTCCTCTTGAGATAGTTTGTCACAAAAGTAATACAAAATATCATATAGAATGAGTAGAAATTGATGCTTGAATTTGATATGAGGTTGAGCCTTTTATACCAATGAAATATGATTCTAGGACATGACATGTACCAGAGGAGGGAGGCCAAATTAGGATTTTGGAGTAATACATTTAAATTCAATTTTTTAATAGAAGAGGAAAAACAATTGAGACCAGAATTCAAATTTAAATAAATGGAGCCAAAATCCATTTCTCATGGATTTGAAATTTAATTGTTAAATCCCTTTATGAACTACTTTAGTAAAACGATTATTAGGTTAAGCAAAACACTTTATTGGATAATGATGAATTTCCATATCAACTCTTAAACTACCACATTGTCCATCTAATGGGGACGTTGACTGTTATAGACATTTTTGGGCATTGCAACCCCAATCATAAATGCCCATAAAAAAAGGGCTCTTAAGTCCCTAAAAGTGTTGTTCCAACCTCTAAAAGAACAAGGTCAACTGATTACATCTTCTCCCATAAGTTCTCCATGAAAAACTGCTCAGAACTGGTCAAAACTGGACCATCTCACCTGCTCCATGGTCAAAGTGCGCTGCATCCCACCTAAATACACTAGGGAGGTCCGATGCATCTTGAAAAGCCCTTCTATGGGGTGTGATGGGCAAGAGTGGACAAATGGCAGCGTCAATCTACAAGGTGGAGGATCATGGCATCTTCCAGAAACTTCTCCTATGACACTTGCCTCTCTGAATTTGACCAGGGATGAGTAAGAGATCAGTATTCTCCAAGTGGAATCAAGAACTATCAGAGAGAGGACACTAGTCAAATCTCAGAAGCTAACTCATCCCCCTTGCAAACATCTATATATGATCCCTCATCCCAGAGATCCAAAGGCTGGAATTTTGTATCTTGTAAGGAAGTGCTGCTGGTTTCTTGGTGGAACATCATAGTGTTGGGTGATCTAAGCTTTTCATGAGGTGAATAAGGGCTTCTTGCTAAGAGGATGACGCTGGGTCAGAACAATTGGTTGTAATCTTCTTTTCTCTTTCTTGATTATCAATAAAGCTATTCAAGTTTTCCTCCACATTCTTGTATGAATGATGATATATGCTTTTATATGGTCAATGTATATTTGGTCCTATATTGTTTATGATAGTAGATCTTTGTTCTTGGATAGTATTATGCTGCTTTGATTCTACAGGTTCTCTTTGAAGCTGGGTAGACAAGGAAGTGAGTGGTGAAGATCTATCAGAAGGGAGAGGAATCAAACAAGGAACCAAGCGCAAGACAGAGGTTGGTCTCCTTCTTTCCCCTCTTATCTACTTCTCATAAAGGAAAACAAAAGTAGTTTTAGTTTGTTTGTTTATAAGGTAACTATCACCCTTAGTGGGACTAGCAGTTCTGCATAGACACTAGTTTTCCAGATAACAAAATGGCGACTCCACTGGGGAGCGAATGGATCATTTCTTTATCTACATTTGTTTGCTTTATAAACTTATAGACGGATCTTGAAGTTGAGCCAGGTAGCCTTCGAACTGCATTTCCTATGCGAATGCAAAGTAGATAAATGCTTCTTCAGTCTATCTCCAGGTTTTTGTTTATGAATTGAACAATTGATTTACAAGCTCTCTAATTGCCCTTGTGGTGGCTCTAGTAACCTCTTTAGATCTACCCTTGTGATTGATTTACTGATTACCACTTGCTCGGCCTAAATCCCTGAACTAAACTGCAAAATGTGACTCGAAACCCAATTAAAGTCTCGTCCCTGGTCCAACGCACTGTCCCTTCTGTGAATTTTGGATGCATTGCACTTCTCGAGTGTAGTAGGTGTGCTGCATCTCTTTTTCACTATGTTAGAGGTGCGCTGATCAGACAAGGCCTTTCTTGCTCCTAGATTTTGGTTTCCGTGTTCACTCTTTTCAGTTCTATTCAGGAGTTTTGCTGTTAGTAGTCAGTATACCTCTATTGAAACCCCCTTCCTTGCCATTATTCTGCCTCTACTGTGCAAAGGACTGTAATTTTTTTTATGTATTTTGAGCCATTTTCAGTTCTCTTTTACAAAGAAGTAGCGTAATTGTACTATCGTTTCTTGATTTGAAAGTGTCGCAAGTGTCGTTTTCAGTCATAGAAGAGAATCTGATTGTTCTTGATAGTCGATTACACTGTTACTCTTGTATTTGATTTGAATTAGTAGTTTTTCAACTGTCGAAAGTAAGTTTTCAATTCCAAATCCTAAAGTGTCATCATTGTCTTCATTTTGTCTTGAAAAGAAACTTGTTAGTATTGTCGATTTGAAAAATAATTTAGATTTGCGCTTCGCTTTCTTTTTATCATTCACACTTTAAGAAGGCTGAAAACAAATACATGCATGTGCATTTGCATTTATACTATTTGTTGGTTTGATTTAGGACAGTGCATATAGTGTGTGCTCTCTTCTCTTTGTTGAAAGAACGCCATCTCTCTTTCCCTAGTAGCTAGGATTTTCATTACAAAAAGAAGATTAAACGACTGTTTATCTTCTTAGATTGCATTTTTAGGAATTGTACATCTACATCACACGGTGAACTTGAAAGGCAAATTTCTTAAGCAAGATCAACTGTAAAATAAATTTAATGAATCTAAAAACGGTTTGGAACCTAACGCACAACATTTAGAAGTCTAGGCTAGAGACGTATTCTGGCGTCATAAAGCCTGGTAACTATTGTTTTCATTGATGGTTGGGTGATTCCTCCACTTTGAGATGATATGTGCAAGTACAGACTTGTGCTCCCACGTACCGTCGAGTATATATTGGGAGACCATAATAGGCTTTACCCTTTATCCATAGGAAGTTGTGTCTGTCGCCCTATTGATTGCAATGCACTAAACACAGCATTCAGGAAGATTGACTGCCGTACCATAAAAAGTATTCTCAATTTTGCGATTGGTTTAGTAATCCCTCTGCCTAGATTCCTAGAGCAGTCTCTTTCGTTCATTTTCAGACTCCTTAAAGGAAAAGGTCCATCTGAGCACTTGTCACTTCAGGCTCATTAAAAATCGAAGGCGACTAGAGTCATCTTTTGTTTTTTCTCAACTCTTAAAAATTGAAAAAACAAGTTGTGTAAAAGCGTCTAAAATTTATTTTAATTAGAATAAATATCACCTTTCCTACGTTGGTTTTAGGTTGAGAAAAATGGAGTCCACCAACCAAGGAGTTCCCCTTGCGGGAAATCCTAGTCCTTTCTCCTCTTGGGGAGATGTTGGTGCACCCCATATGGCCACGTTGTCGCTTCCAGGATTGAAAATTGGCTTGCCCGTATGGCTCTTCTCAACTTCTGTCGTTCAGAACACGATGATTCCTGAACAATCAAGTCAGCAACTAAACGATACCAGAATTACCCCCCAGCCTTCTACCTCATCCAATTCTTCCTCTCCTCCTTCCTCTTCACTTGATGAAGATGGTAAATCCAAAAATCAAGTAACTAAGAAGAAGAAGGAGAAGAAGAAGAAAGAGAAGAAGAAGAAGAATCCAAAGGTGAAAACGGGCGACTAGGCATCGTCTAGCGAAAATCCACACACTGCACCATCTAGGCCTAAATCACCATGCGTCATTTGCAAAGGAGACCACTATCATTGAGATTGTCCTTGCATCCCTCAGATCTTAAGGGACTGGTCTCCTCATTTGCACAATCCGGTGTTGTCAATCTTTGATGATCATGTTGAAAATACACCGTCGACTAGTGAAAGTGAAGCCCCTGGACAACAAGGAAAATGTAAATTTCCTTGTAAACTGTGTGAAGGCGATCACGCCGTCCACCGTTGTCCCTTCTTAGATGAGGCTAAAAGAGTTTTGGATGACCTTCTGGTTTCACCGTTACGACTTCCTCCTGGATATAAGAAACTCTTGCCATGTTCGCCACTAGTTGAAAATCCAGCTGACATGCCCTTATGGTCGGCCGAAGCGTCTATCATTGAAGATAATCCATCTAAATCCACACCAGATGAAAGTCAAAAGTTTAAGGCGGTAGTTGACCCAGTCTTTCCTTCAGAGGATCCATCTTCAGATGATACAGTCACCGAAGAGAACAAGAATGGCACCGTTCAAATTCTCTTCGTAAGCACAGACTCCGATGAACATGGGGGCAGTCTACCCATTCCTTTAACACAGGAAGGAAGTTCGTCAGAGTCATATCCGGTCGTCTATTCGGTCCCACCTCCAAGAAACCTGGTTGTTTCCTTTGATTGAAATCTACTAGGCAGACCCCATTTACCAGCTAGTGTACCATTTCGAATCATTGCTCAAATATATAGAATGGTCATGGTCGGTACCATCATAGATGAAGGGGCTTCTATGACTATCCTTTCCTTAACTGCTTAGAAAGCGCTTGGTTCGCCATTACTTTTGTCTGAGATGAGAAATCTAACAAGCTTTGACAAAGGAACCAGTCGACCGTTAGGGATCCTTCCCAATGTGCCGATAACATTGAGAAGGAAAATCATTCCCATGAACGTAATGGTAGTCCAAGTACCCCTGGATTATAATCTACTCCTTGGACGAGACTATATTTATTGCAAGGGAGCCATTGTCTCCTCACTCTTTAGAGTAATGTGTTTTCTGCACGAAGGAAGAGTGGTCAAGCTCATAGACCAGCTTTCATTCCCCGGTTCACACATAGCAAATATTCATATACCAACCCTGAGTGGTATTTTCACGCAAGGAATGTCTCATCAATCCCTAGTCCATCCTCCTGATGAGCGCGAGTCATTCAGAGGATATGACTGAAACCCACGGAGCATGCACCCTGGACTGTTTCGACAGGAAAACCTTGCGTATAGGGTAGGTTTCTGCAGAGGATATATGACTGGCTGACACACCCGTCCATTTTGGAAAATGGGATTAGACCAGAATAAGATACCTCTGCTAAGGTAGGCCTTTTCAGATAGAACAAATGTTTTGACTGAAAATTGAGGGGTAACCTGAAAAGGTAGGCCTTTCCAGATAAAACAAATGTTTTGTCTGCAAATTGAGGGGAACCTGGAAACTCTACTTTGCTATACCCGAGGGCATGCAAACCTTTTGGCGTGCAAGCAAAGAGCGACCATTTATTTTTTAAATTTATAGGTCCTCTAACCCTATAAACTTGTAGGAGTGGTCGTTTCCTAACTTCCATAAAGAAAGGATGCAGGGCAAAGCTTTGAAAAATGTCATTTTTATATGAGACATCCTTATCATACGACTGGATCGAGCAGTTTTAACGTGGAATTCAAGCTCGTTAAAAAATAAACATAACCAATGAGAAAATGTTCCCCCAAAGTTTAAGCTCATCAAAAATGAACCATTCTCCGGTAAATAACGATTGTGAATCTCTTACCATCAGCCTTTGAAGCCTTGGTCGTGTTCTCATCATCACCTCCACTCTGTATTGGCCGATCATTCACCTCCATCCCTCCTTTAGATTTTAATCCCTTTTGACTTGAGGGTTATTGCACGAAAAGATTGAGCGCTTGTTTTGTTTGGCTCGTTAAAAATACCAAAAATTCATCCCTTTTGTATTGTTTTATACTTTTTCAGACTCAAGGGATTATATGATGGAAAAGGATTATTGGAGTTTCCTTTACGTCCCTTTTTCAGACTCTCTAAAATTGAAAAGGACCGAGTTATCCTTGTCATTAAACTCGTTAAAACCAAATAGTGACAAACTTGTCCATACAGACAAGAACGAGTTTCACTATTGCTAGGCTCGTTAAAACATAGTGATGGGTTTACCCGAAGGGTGAATTATAGAACAAACATATGTTATCCTCCTCAAGCTTGACAAAAATAAAGAGGTACTGGTCAGAAATGACTGGGGAAAAATTGGGAAGACAACTTGAAGAAACTTTATTGGTAGCAAGTCGCTCTTTAACATGACACTTTCACTCCGCATCTGAGTCGAGTTGGGTTGTTCCATTCACTGGTCACATCACCATGGTTCCATCACACCATCCATACTTGGGGTTAATGCTAGCAATCCATCATGTCAGTGTCGCCGATATGTTCAAGAGGAGTCCCTCAGAGAATTCACCTGTGTCTCACCCACTGCAATACACTTACGCTCCATTCTTTCATGACCACCACCCTGAACCTTATATCACCAGATCGCTTTCACCTCCATTAAAATCATTTTCTCCATTCCGTGTCATTGATGTGGGATTCACTAAGGCCCTCCTATGATGGATCACTTCTTGTCGACATCAGCTCATTATCCAAGAAGTCGATCTAGGAAAAACCCTTTCAGTACTTTGAAGCTTGCATGCCTCAATGGCAAGTTTCTCACTTTCGGCGACAAGGAATCAAGTGGTGAAGTTCTATCAAAAGGGAGAGGAATCAAGCAAGGAACCAAGCGCAAGACAGAGGTTGGTCTCCTTCTTTCCCCTCTTAACTACTTCTCATAAAGGAAAACGAAAGTAGTTTTAGTTTGTTTGTTTCTAAGGTAGCTATCACCCTTAGTGGGACTAGCAGTTCTGCATAGACACTAGTTTTCCCGATTACATTGACCCCAACAAGAGGGCTTTGATGTTTTGAAGGGAATAACTTTCAAATTGTGCGGAGTCTTGAGTTGTGCCATATACCGTCAGAGTCAACATGACAAGGAGCATCAACTGGAGATGAGCATGAAGAAAATTTGACTGGTCTTCGTTCTCAAAATATTTAACAAATGTAGGGAAACTTAGGGTTTCTTCCCATCCTCGTAGGGCTACTTGTACATCGGATCTTCTAATAAATGAAAACTATATCACTATTAATAGAATTAAAATCCATATGATGTCATAAATGACAACATAATTCAACATCTTCCCCTTTGTGATTGATGGAAACACATATTCCCCCTTTGATCATTTTCCCTTTTACTTCATTTCTATGATATTCTTCTCTTTATTTCTCTCCCCATTTGACATCAATGGAAAAGTCTTACTCCCCCTAATGTAGTATCTTCTTATAAATTCCTACAGAAATTCTCTCTTCCTATTAACTGCTTATCTCCCTCTAACCTTCTATGCTACATGAGTTTACTGTTGGAATCAACACAACATGGAGCATCAATCGAAGATGATCATGAAGAAAAATTGATTGGTTTTCACTCTCAAAATATTCAACAATTCATCCCATCCTCCTAGGGATACTTTTACATTGGAGCTTGTAATAAATGTGAACTATATCACTACTAATAGAAGTAAAATACATATGTTGGCATCAATGACAACACAATTCAAGAATCTCCACCTTTGTGATTGATGTCAAGACATATTCCCCCTATGATCACTTTTCCCCTTGACTCCATTTGTTTGATATTCTTCTCTTTATTTCTCTCCCCATTTCACATCAATGACAAAGGATTACTCCCGCTGATGAAGTATCTTCTTATAAATTCCTATAGAAATTCTATCTCCCTATCAAATTCTTCTCTCCCCGTAACCTTCTATGCTACATGAGTTCATCTAAAAAATTTCTTAGGACCTCCTTTTCAAACCTACTACTCCATATCTATCATCTTTCAACCTTCACAAAATGATACATTTTCAAAGGTGTAGTTGCTACTACTTAGACTTCCCCTCTTCAACATACATAGGGAGTGAACCAATAGAATTCTTCAAAAAAATGTATGAAGCAACTCTTCGATTGGATCATCATGAAACTTGTCCTATTTCATTGTGGATTTTTGATCTCCTTTTGACTTTACAAAACCCGAAATTTAGAACATGATAAATAATAACCATTAAAAAATTACGATACCTGAATAATATTTCTCTTCTTGTTGATATTCTATAGACATTCGTTCTTGGAGTTGGTGCAACCCTCTGTTGATCCTTCTCCTTGAATCCTTCAATATTTCTTCTTGGAGCAACAACATTTATATTGTTATTTGTTCACTCATTCTCGTTTGAACTATGAGTAATATTTTTTTTGGCCTTCTTGTTTTCTTTGCCAAGGCTTAGAGCTTGGGTCTATCTTGGAATAAGGTTCAACAATATAACTAGTACTTGTTTTAATGCACGGATATTTATGGAAACTAAGAATATTGTCGAGGATATGTGTGCTCTACAATATGTTTCTCAACTTTTCACTTGAACCCTTAATGGTCTGATTTTTTCTTCTTGTCTCATGCAATCCTCTTACTCTTCTAAATTTGACACTTTCATTCTTCTTCAATTATTTTGGCTTCTTCAATCTTGCTCGTCGACATCTCTTCTCCTCTTCATGCTCCTTTTTCCTTCATCTCTAATGAGATATTTCTTGTTCAATTCCATGAATAACATGATCCTTCCATTCGGTGTCACTCATTTTCTCCTAAAGCCTGACATTTATCTATGTAAAATATGCAACAAGTTCCATTTGATTTTTACTAAATTATTCTTGGTACTATTGAAAATCGTCTACCTGGTTTGTTAATATTTCCTCTTTATTTTATGTTCCCTCCACTTGAACTCTTAGAAACAAAGCTTCCTCTTTGAGTGTCTAATTTTCCTTCTATGTCTTCTACAATACTTTGAAGGGACCAATTGATGCTTTATCCATGTCCACTTGTTCTTCTAATTCATTATTGTTTGATTCACCAACTTGTGAATCTACTTGATTTAAACTACAATCATGGTTGTCTAGCTATGTACTCTATCAATTCCATAACCATAAAACTAGTACCCATTCTATAAAAGTTCTCACAAGATAATAAACCATTAGTTATTTTTAAGGAGTATCCTCATCTAAATAAGTTCCAGGCAGTCTGATCTCTAAGGTACAAGTCCTATAGATCATAAACTTTCACTATCAACTCTTCGTATCTTGTCTACAATGTAATCCTCTACTCATGTTCATCCAACAAGTATATTCTTAGTTGATCAAGATCCCATAATGCATTACTTTTTCTTCTATACAATAGACTCTATAGTACATCATCAACTAAAACTTCTCTTTGCTTGTATATTCTTAGTTGATCAATATCCCATAATGTGTTACTTTTTCTTCTATACAACAGACTCTATAGTACATCATCAACTAAAACTTTCTTTGCTTGTCAAACTCTCAAAACTCATGAGGTATACAAAATGACTAAGTAAACACTACAATTTATTTTACCGACACAATACTTAATTGGAAACCTTTATTAGCCAATAGCTCATCTATAACTGGAAGTCCGATACAACTTCAATTATGTAATAACATGCAAGCCATCAAAAAAAATTGTCCTCGACAATATTCATTAAAATCTTGTCAAATATAATTAATGCAAAAATATTTTCACGAGTATTGAAAGCACATACAAACCTGTCATACAACTTATATTTGCTCACTCAGAATTGGCGCTTCAAGATAATTCAGACTTGTAGGATGTGCCATTGGTTACATAGTGCAATTCAATTCTATCAAAACCTACTTGTCAATAAAGTGGGTGCAATATATATTGTTTGTTAGATACGAATCCCCAAGATATTATATAGGTATGTCCACTATACATACTTATCATGTAGCCACATGTCTTCGCAGATAAGGTGCTATAGTGTATAGTATTATCTAAACACCGAAACATGAATGATTTAGAAATGGTATCTTTAACAATATCACAACTTATCAAACCCATATGTTCAACATGATAATTTTTAGATACTTAGTGTCTATCAAATTTGTCTTTGCAAAAATATTTCAAAACCTCCTTCTGGAAAATACCCAACTTCTGTTTCTTTAATGATAAATAAGATTAGTCAAAATACCTCAAGTTCACTGCTTGAAGAGAAGATTCATGACATCATAAGTCTTGGATATCTTTGCAAGCATGCCGCTACAAATGATAAAGTATGTATTTTACAAATATCTTCTTCAAAGATAATACTTGAGAATGAACTTAAATAAACTTTTCGATATTTTACAAACAACAACAGTGCACTAAGATTAAATTCTGAACTAGGCCAATGATATGAGATCTAAAAATGGTTTACAAAAATTCATTCTCTAAATTGGCTACTAAATGCATACCTTAATTCATTAATTTGAGCCATACGAAGCACAAAAAATTAAGTGCAAGTATCATAAAAAATATATGCATATTTCTTAGATAGGTATCACCCAATGGATCCAAATATTTGTGTTTTGATTGAGTCCTCCCTCCAATGCATGTATACTATTTGTTTATTCTGTAAGTGAATGCAAACATTGTCAAACATATGGTTATATATATATATATATATATATATATATATATATATATATATGGTTATATATATATATATATATAATATATATATATACATATATATATATATATATATATATATATATATATATATATATACATATATATATATATATATACATATATATATATATATACATATATATATATATATATATATACATATATATATATATATATATATATATATATATGGCAACTCAACTTCTTCTTCCTCTATGTTTGGCTTCAACATCTATTCTAAGGAATGATTCTAGTGAATATTAAACTTCAATAAGGGATTGTCTCCTAACCCTCAATAAAAGGAAAAAAACAAGTAGGAATAGGGACATATTTGGATTGAATGGCTGAGGCTGAACATACTCCACAAAAATATGTGAACCTTGAGGAACTAACCTCAAATATTCCCAATCCTATACCATCATGAAAACAAAAAAATGTTTCCCAAAAGCATGTAAAAGGTTCTCTTAATTAGGGAGGTTAATTATCGTTGGGAAATATGAGCTGAATATCCAATCAATGCTCCTAAGAGAATATTATTTTTTCTCCAAAAAGAATGGACGAAATCCTAATAATATGTTGCAAATATCATGAGCCATAACATATGTCTTATCAAACCCTTGTTAGAGATCGAAATGATCTTAGACAATAGGCACATCCAAAATGTAAGAAAATAAACTAAGCAATCCTCAATATATGACCTCCCCCTGATATAATTCTTAATAGTATTAGGTTCCAATATCACAAAGAATGAGTACAAATTGATGCTTGAGTCTGCGATGAGGTCGAGCCCATTTATAGCAATCAAAGAGTCTTATAGTAGCCAACATGAGGGAGAGATAGGAGGACAATTTAAGAGTTTTGGAGGGAGACATTTAAATTATAATTTTTAAAAGAAGAGCTAAAAAACATTAATCCCATATTCAAATTTAAATAATTGCAGCGAAGACCCATTTTTCCTGAATTTTAAATTTAAATTTCAAATTCCATTATGAACTACTTTAGCCAAAAAGTTATTTCATTCAATGAAACGCTTCCTTGACAGTTTCATGATTAGTTGGACAATCATAAATTTCCACATCATCTCATAAATTTCCACATTGTCAAGATTATGGGGATGTTGACCCTAACAAGAGGGCTTTGATCTTTTAAAGAGCATAGATTTCAAACCATATGGAGTCTTGAGGTGTTCCATATATATTTGGAATCAACACAATGAGGAGCATCAACTCATGATGGTCATGGAGACAAATTCACTCATAGTGATCAAAAAAATATTTAACAAGCGTGGGGAAATCTAGGGTTTACTTCCATCCTTTGAGGGCTACTTGTAGACTGAAGTGTCTAATCAGTGAAAACTATATGAAATTTAGGAGTGTTCAAATATTGGTTTTGGCATCAACGAAAACACCTTTCAATAGCTTGTCGACACTCAAAACCTTTGGTTGATATATATTCATGAAGTAATAAAATGAAATATAGATATGAACAAAAACATAGAGATACATTGAAAACATAACTTCAATAAATTAATAATAAAATAACGAAAATTGTTTACATGTGTAATGGAAATAAACTAGCTCAGGTGATGGTAAGTTATCTTTGAGAAGAGATATGGCTGATTCATGCCTTATGAAATCTTTTACAATGAGGATAGAAGGATGATTTATTATTGAAAAATAGTGGAAAAACATAAACATCCAAAAAACCAACCCTAGGAGATGAACCGTCAAAATTTTATGGGCCCCGTAAAGGTAAATTATTACATCAACTTTTGGTGGTCATAACTTTGGCATGCAATTTTCGTTTGATGTGTATGATACCTCATTAAAGATATCTATCTGAGGACTTCAACTTTCGACTTTGAACCCTTATCATAAATTCTAAGTTTTCCTGTTTCTGAATAAAATGTCGTTTAGATCTTCAAAACGGCTTCGAAAGTTCAGAACCCAAAAGAATGCCAAAAATAGTAAATTATGCTAGAATTCAGGAAATGCAATGAAAGAATGGTGAGGTTCCAAGGGGAATATGTGCACGGCCACCAATATCCACTTGGATCATTCCTCCCTATTAGCAAGAAATGGTACCCATTGAACTTGCTCCCTAGAGAGCCACTTGCCTTGGTGCAAGAGTTCACCAGCTTTGATAACCCGATACAATTAGATATTTGGTTGGCAAGTGTTCTTGATCTTCATGTCAATGATCCAATCAATTGTGGTTTGGTCCATGTATTCTTGGTTTATTTATATTGGTGTGAGCTATTATGAAATGTGTGATGTTTCCAGTAATGGTGCAAAGTATGGTTGAAGGAAGTCCACACTGAACAGTGACTAGAGGCCAAGGAATGGGGGAATGTTGAACATCAAAAGAATTTTTCCCCACAAACTTTGTGATGGTCT
Source organism: Pinus tabuliformis (assembly GCA_031772625.1). Classification (NCBI taxonomy): domain Eukaryota; kingdom Viridiplantae; phylum Streptophyta; class Pinopsida; order Pinales; family Pinaceae; genus Pinus; species Pinus tabuliformis. The sequence goes on from CM062806.1 coordinate 370,463,060, forward strand.
AAGGCCCATATCATAATGTTCTAATCTTGAGATGGGTTCCAAAAAGGCGTTCTCTCTGAAAATGTAAAAGAACTTTGTTTTCCATCTAAAACTTATGCGGCACCCGATGTTGATGATGCCCTCGCTTGTACGTGGCATTGGGCTTCTCGAAGATGTCGTGACCGTGATGTCAGATGTGATGGATTCATTTAAGAAGCTTGTGTTAGTCTAAATATTTTGGTGAAGTGTACGAAATTTTTTTCACTTAAGTCATTGGTGACAAGTGAACCTAATAGCAAAATATGATTGTCTATGTTTCATATATATAATGAAAAAATAAAAAAAACCCAATAGAAAAAGATCATATGCAACAAAAAAAAATATAGCAACAATGATAAAAATTCTAGGAACCCGATGGATCATATGAATAAAAAAAATTATTAATAGGAATGATACACATGGTGAGGAGAATTTATAAGCTTGGTTCTATAGATCCCCCTTTGTGGCATGGGTCCTTTTGAAGTCTTTTCACTTCAAAAATCTATTTCTCTCTCTCGACTTGCAATGGGAAAAAAAAAAAACCAAAAATAGCTTGAGCTCAAGTGGGAGCTCAAATTTGATGAGATGATAGTGGTGATCATGACAATGATGAAGGTGAAGAATTAATGAAAAGCCCATATTATTTATAACAAATTATTGAGATAAATTAGGAATTGGAAAATGATAAAATGTTATTAACCAAATCAAAATTTAGTCCTTAAGAATACTTTATTATATTTTTTGGAAATGGAAAAGATATTCAAAATGGTGAAATATCTTTATTTAGCAAGTTGTTGAAGTAATTAACAAATAAAAATGATTTATTAAAACTTTGTGAGGATTAATAAAGGTGTGAATTTGAAATAATTATTAAATAAGGATTTAACAATTATTCCAAAAATAAAAATAAACAATAATAAACAAATAGTGATCTATTTAATTATTGTGAGGTGATTAAGTCAAAGGTGACTAAAACTATTCGTCAAATAATGATTTAACAATTATTTCTAGAGAAAAATAAATAAATAATGAATCATTCAATTATTCTCAAGGGGTTTTTGAACTTTAATGAGAAATGATTTTGGAAAAATGGTTTACTAAATTATTTCCCATGGTGAAAATGAATTTACTATGGTAAAATTCATCTTAGATGGTGTATTTCAATCGACCTAGGAAGAAATGGGTGGCTGATCATTTTTTGGCGATAACAAATTTCCCCACAACTTAAGAGTTTCAAGAGAAAATCATATGATCGAAATATGTTGTACTTTTCACTTTAATGAGACACCAAAGGGGAGTCAAAGGGAGAGAGAGAGTGGGTTGAAGCGAGACAAAGAAGGATTGATAATGGAGGGAGAGAGAAGTACTAATATGATATCAGTATCCTTTTATTTTGTTGTAGATGATCTCAAATTAGGTGAGTGAGGCATACCCATGCTCACTCAGATAATTGAGTACAAACAATAATGGTGCAACTAACAATGTGGATATGAAAAATAAAGTGCATGATAAATGATATAATGAGTCGCACATACAAAATGTGCTTCGAGAAACATAGGCTAGGACTAAATACAATAACATCTATTGAGATGAATAGATGATACATAAGGCTCCTCAAATTCACATGGTGAGGGGATCACAACCAAAGAAGCCGTGTTGAACAAGAAATGGATCAGAAGATCTAAATGTATCATCTGAAGTAGAGAGATCATGATCAAAGCATTGTGGTCGATGCAAATCACGTCAATCAAATATACAAAAATGCACTAGATATTGGAACATGAGTTGGTGACATCCTGATGCGTGGTATGGCACCTAAAGGGCCACCTGATCATGAGGTCTAAAACATCTCACACACTCGGGAAGGGATGGTACAATCTACTGGATCACTGGACCATAAAGTGTGAAATTATTGATTGTGCGATAATGAGATGGAATCAAGCACATAGGAACCAACCAAGTTAAAGGGAAATAAGGATTCAATTTACTTGATACAAGGCACTGAACAATCATGAAGGATGGAACCAAGGTAGACTACCCTCTAGACCTCACAAGTGGAATAAATGTGTTGAGGTCGATAGAAGAGGGCTTGCCATAGTGGAGGCAATGAGGAGTTTTCAACAAAGGCACGAGGATCATAGGAATGTGACTGATGGAATGATACTAGGGATATCGATGGATGAATCATATGATTGGTAGACTTATGAAATCAATTTTTAGACCATAATATGCAAGTTTGATTTGGAAGCAGCTGAATTGATTCCAAAGGGGATGGTGAATTACTCTGACGAACAATTTTCATAGATAGGTCAGAAACGTTGGAGGTCAAATATGAGTGAAACAGGGTGAATGTGGTAGAAAGATGAATTATTTATTGTAATATGACTCAATGGGACTCCAAATAAACTTCGTTGTTGCAAGGGTCAGTAAACTTTCATTCTATGAACAAGGGTTACTCGATGATGCTACCACATCAGGGAGTCACAAGGGGACCATAAAAATATGAGTAAATAATGTTTACTCATCAAAAAAATTGACACGTGAGTCAACAAGCGGAAAGGTAAAGTGGTAGGCTTAGATGAATAAATTTGGTTTGGAGAGGCGGTAAAGTTAGACTAAATGGAAACAATGGCTTCCTCATGAAGTTTCATATTTACAAAAATAGAGAGAGCTCCATAATAGAGCTCTATGAGAAATTTCCAAAAGTGATAATCGTTTGTCAAACTATGCTATAGTTTGTCAAACTAAGCTATAGTTTGTTCAGAATGGGTGATGGAAAAACTATGGCTTTTGTTATAAAATGACTTGATGACCCAAAATCTAATTCATTTTCACATTGAGCTATTGAAAAATTTAGAGAGGAGGAGAAGGCCCTAAATCTTTGTGAGCTTAGTGTGGACAAACCAAATGTGAGAATTCAAATCTGTCAATTTTAGGTAGGTGGCCCTACCTTACTTATCAGTTTCACTAGATGGAAATGTTAGATTAGGGCCTCACATGACTCGAAGAAACCCTAAAATATTCATCACAATCAGAACACACATTTTGGGTTGTTTTATGCACCCTCGAACACAGAGAAGGGGTTGAAAAGTTCGCATAGTGCATTTTTGTGGGAAAAAGTATGCTTCGAACCTGGCATAGAATTCTTGTTGGTGGGTTTCAGTGGGATTGCAGTTGAGTTTCGATTAAGCATGTTATGACTTTGAACTAACAAAATATAGTGGTATTTTTTACTATGATAGAGTTAAGGTTGGTATGGTGAGAATGATATCTTGATGATCTTTGTTATGATATCCAGGGGAATGAGGTGGTTTGACATGCTCTAGCATGGTTTGGTTTTCTTAAGTTCTTTCAAAACTCATTGATGAGGGTGGGTGAGCCATTGTTATCCTAGATTTTAAACTAATAGGATCCATATCATGAGGCCTTTGTGATAGAGGCGAATACGATTGAGATTATGAATTAGGACATATACATTTTGAGAGGTTTTCCACCCTTGGGGGTGGTAGGGGGGATTCATCTAGTATTTCCACTTGGTAGACATATGAGAGAGCTTGTGGATAGTCATTGTGTACCTGGGGCTCAGGTGAAGGACACAAATATTTAGATACTAGACTTGGAGAGACTGGAGACATGAGAGACAACCACAACAATGGTGAAAATTTGTGGTGTTCATGCCTTCCACCACATTTGTCGAGGGAATATTATGGTAGTGGAGAGTGTATTGTGAGGGACCTACTATGGGTGTGCCAATATGTTGCTGGTGTTAGCGAAACATCAGTCACATTTTTGTAGCTATCGTGCCAACTCTTCATTTCAGATATTTTTATGCTCATTATTATTTGAGAAGATCCCGCCCATCCATCCAAATATACATATCTGTGATGCATTGCGATGTGAGCTTAGCATGTGCATCTTGTGGCAACTACTATGACAAGGTGGAGGAGGGGCAGTGGGAAGGGTGTACAAACCTGACTTCTTAATGCATTGGAATTAGATATCATTGTACATATATGACTATCCATACAATGGAATGACCTTCCATAGGGATTCTTGGTCTACCACTACCAGAAGGACAACCATGGGGTCTAAATGGTACATGATACTTGCTATATTTTGGTTGCATATATAGTTTAGAAAATGTATGTATGTGTTACTTATTTTCAAACTTGTGGTATGCACATATAGCATTGGTGAGGCCAACATGATATGCAGGATGAGCCATAACACCTACAATTGTAGATCAAAATGGTTCAACATCACAACAAAGATTAGATAGTGATGTGTTATTGGAGGATCTTCAACATAGGTTTGGCTTGCTACTAACCAGGGTGGAAGATAAAAAATGGCATGAGTTAGAAGACGAGTATATATATGTGTGCACTACAATTCTCTCTAAGTGGCGAGGTATCACGAGGTGCATAGCGATGGTCAGTTAGGAAGTTCGAGACTTATGGGTGGGTGGAATGGAACCATTTGCACAGGTTCCACTAGATGATACTGATTAGTCATAGGGGAGTGTATGTAGCCATTTTTGTATGTAACATGCATTGGAAATTTATGATTTATTTAGCATATTGGACCCCAAACATTATATGTTATATTTTAGGATACATCATATGGTTATGCATATTTTGTGGCAATTATGGTAGGCCATTTGTTTGAAATATGTCTTGTTGTGTATGCATGTGATAAATGTCAATCTAGAATCTTATTTACAATAGCATCTATTTAGTTATTTTTGGCTCTACGAACATGATTGAATGAAATGGATTCAAATTCATGTGCCAAAAGCTTCAGTCTTAGATATTTTCTAAATAGGATACAATTACCCAGATGATAAATGCCATTCAATTCCATGAAAAGTAGCAAGGAATCAAGACAAGCATGAAGGTGAAATATGTGATGATCAAGGGCACTAGCTAACAAAACTAAGACTACATCATATTCATCCTCGTTATTGGTTGTAGATCCATTGCAGATTACATTGGAGTGGACTAATGAATGCGAAGGGGTGAATATGGCCCAAGTTGGCAAGGCTAGATTCTTGGAAAAACGAACCACGCCATCAACATAACTGATGTGTGGTGTGGATGATGGATCCATATGAAAGGTGCAAGAAGATAATGAATGAGATGATGAGAGATGCAGGCTACCTAAATGAAGAAAAGAAAAAATAACATGCATTCCAGTGGGAAATGCTATGGGTAGAAATTCTTTATGTAGACTGGATTACGGGGGTTAGCAAGAATTTAACCTTCTAGACCCTATAAAAGGTATTCCCCCTTGCCTGAACACTAAAAGATGATCTAAATCCCTACCCATAATGGTTCAAACTTCCCTTGACCCAGGACATAATGAGCTTTTTGATAGACAAGAACAAGATCACCTTCATAAAAGTTATGAGGGTGGACTTTATGGTCATACTAATCTTTGGTTCGCCTTTTGGACCCTTCAATGGTTTGCAAAGAAACAAAAAATTCTTCATCGGTTCACTCAAACATTATGAATATTTATTCTTATAGTTGTGTTTCTAGGAGGTGTTTGACAACAAGGTGGATGTAGGGGACTGATAAGACCACCTCCTATCCATACACAAGGTCGAATGGAGTGAAATTAGTGGTAGTTTTAACAAAAGTTCTATATGCCCATAATCCAGGAAAGAGCATAATATGTCAGTTGGTCTTGTGTTTGGTCGCCATTTGCTGAAGCATATTTTAAAGGATTTTATTGAAAAAGTCAACTTGGCCATTGCCTTGGGGTAGTAAGACAACGAATATTGGTGTTCAAAACCAAAAAGTGAAGATATATCATGCCATATCTCATCTTCAAAGTGTTGGCCATGAGCAAAAACTAAATATTTCAAGACCTTGAATCGAGCGATAGAATGATTAAAGAAAAATAGGGTTGCAATAGCTACAGTGTTATTGAACGTGGGCATGGCTTCAACCCATTTGGTGAAATAGTTGATATCCACGATAATATACTTATAGTTATTACAAGATGTAGGTCAAAACTATATAAATTGGATGGCCCATTTGTAGAAAGGACTGATTCTGATGACCTGATTAATGGGAGTCCCAAACCCACTTGCCATTTGGATCCCAAGACTGGTATTTCTTTCCCTCTTCTACCAGTTCCACCATTTGCTCCATGCTGGCTTGATTCACCTATTGCAATGTTCCTATAGGAGGTGATGTCTCCCCCCTGTCATTCCAATCATTATTCCCTCAACAAAGCTCCTGAGGTTAGTTTTTATGCCCTTCGTTTGGTGATACTGGTGCAAGGGTGTCAAGGTGAATCTGTGGAGGCCCTTTGAAACCCTACCTACTCACTCAACCTCCAAACCCTCATATCCAAAGGGAAGACAGCCATATGAGAAGGGTGGAGAACAAAAAATTTACATAAGATACACAGATAAAGTCCATGATTTTTTTTGGATTATATTCTCTATCTTTATAGGCTTGCTTGCTCTATTCTTTATAATGTGTGTAGCAATACTAGCAAGTATTACGTGTGTAGTAATAGCTACAGGTAATGGTGTAGGTACAATCCAACACCATAGTTCAAGGTCATGGCAATTAAAAAAGTAGCATGTTAAGGTTTTCATCACCTCATGCATTACCCACAAAATCCTGAAACGAAAGGTATACCTGGAGCCTTAGCTCCTGTGAGCAAAGGATATTTGAGCATGGTTATTTTTTATTGGTTACGACTTTGTACTGTGGTATTGGATTCTGCCTGCACCATTTCTTTCAGTTGTTACGACACGTAATACTTGATTTTACATCTCGGACGATGACGCATACTTTGAACAACTTAATGAGGTTATTCCCATGAAATAGTTAGTGATTGAATATAGCAATTTATTTTATACAAATGGTTGGGAAATGTAATATCCTCCATGGCTAAAGTACAATGTTGTTTAGAATGGGCTAGGTTATAGATAATGGCGAGAAAGCCATGAAGAATATTTGAATAATTATGTAAATATTTATTAATACATAAGTAAACTAGATGGATGTATTTGGGAATGATACACTTAAAGCAAATATTTTTGGAGAATAAAATCTAGATGGTATTAGTGGTTGGGTGAGAAAAATTCATTAAGTTTCTTCGTTGGAGAAATATTCTAAGCTTGAATAGTCATAAAATTCCCCTCGGAGTGTAATGCGAGCTTTTATGAAAAAACCTACGCAAGTTGATAAAAATTCCACAAAAATGGGTCTCCACTAAATGAAGCTCTATCATGAAAGAACGGTATGAAAATACAAGTGGAAGGGGATCAAAAATGCTTTTGATACAGTTGAAACAGTATGTTAGCATGGGATGAACTATGGAATTACAGTTCAAGGTTGGGTGGTGAAACTTGTGAAATGAACAAGGGAAATTCTAGCGATAATTCTAGCTAGATTATTTCAGTAATGTTAATTTGTTCCATTTATTTTATTTCACTTTGTAATATTTTCTTATGTTGAACAATCATAAATATATACTGTCATTTTCAAGAAATATGAAGTTGTTTACTAGTTGATCGTGTTTTGAATTTACAAAATAAATGCAAGTACTCTCTCATTGGAATGGTGATACTCTTTGGAGTGTGAATTTACAACTTCGAAGTCAAGCATGAACATTAGTGTTTCCTCATTAGAAAATATATATATCAATCGCTTGTGTCAACCAGAGTATTTTTCAATGATGTATGCTACCTAACCTTAGTGGTACAAATTGTTAATTATGGAAAGAGGATAGATTTTCCCTTTAATTGACTTGGTTCAGGTAATTTAAAGGATGGAAGGAGTTAAACGTAGATAATTCATTAGGAATATAAACGAGTGTAGGTAGAGAAGTATGCAACACCTAGAGAGATTTGACCTCGTATGATCTTCACTGAGTATGCATAAGAGGTTTGTGCATGATGGCTGAGGGTATAGAAGGAAATAGAAAGGAAAATAAATACAAGTATAATAGAAAGATATAAGTTAGGTGCAATTTAACATGATTAACATAATTTTGGATAAATATCCAAAAATTATAACATGAATGTACTGGCAGTACAAACATAGGAGAGTCATAATTGACAAAACCCTTAATATGGATAGTTTTGTCTATGTAATAGCCAGAAAAATAATGTAGAGGCAATTGATCAGTACTCTTAATTAAATTAATAAATACTAGTTGAGATCTAGAACTACTTTGCTCAGGATTCTTATTGTCTTCCACCCAATCCAATTGGAAATAGGAACCAATATGGGTTAGACAAAAAGGAAATTGAAACAAGAAGGAAATTGATGACATAGGCATAAGAAAAGTGAAAAGAAATTTTATGGAGAATAGAGAAGCCAGGTGAAAAAAGATAGAGAATATAATCCAAAAAAAATTATGGAATTTATTTGTGTATCTGCTATAAAAAAAATTTCTCCACCCTTAACATATTGCTATCTCTCGTCATGGTAAGCTTCTTTGTAAATTGAGTTTCCTGAGAAATTGAGAAATTTAGTTTACAAAATTCCTGTGAACTAATTTTCTAATTCCCGTGAACTAAATTTTTTTACCAAATCTCTCGTAAATGTAAAAAATGTCAAAAATGACCATCATTCAAAATCACCTAACATATTTAACATATCACTTCAACGTAGGTCCAATGCTTATGGATGAGCTATCACCAGGGTAACTAATACTGAAACATATTGCATTAAATCTCTCCTTGAAACGAAGAAGAAAAAATGACTCCTGAGTGGGATTTCTTTGTGCTAACTTGATAACTTAGTGTTGACAACGATGATGAGCCATGCAAAATACATTGGAATTGACGATGATGATGAGTCACGCAAAATAGCCTAGAATTGGCAATGATAATGGGCCATGAGAAATAATTTGGAGGTAACTGTGATGATGAGCCACACCACTCTATGGATTGGGGCTGGAAAAATAAATCCACATTCTTATTGTTAGCTATATAGAGGAAAAAGAAGTTGAAAAATTTTAAAAATGGATCGTGAGAAAGTCCTAAAATTTTTGGAATATTCAAAGAAGAATAGAAAATATTTTCAACAAACTAATGAGAATACTTCCAAATCTGATTGTTGGTTGCCCATTTGTGCCTTCTATTGAAATGATTGATGTGAGAACACATTCTTTGGATGACGACGCAATCCCATGCCGGGCAAGTTTGCCAACCATGTGGATAAATGATATAGCTATATAGTCTAGCACCACCATTGTAGGGAAACAACCATTGATAACTTTCTTTCTTGTTTTGTAATGTCATTATTTTCTTCCTGGAAAGTGTTCTTCTTGGTACATATTTGGAACCTTCTTCATATGGCTACTTCTTTCTCTTCATCCTTATTTCAGGATTTTTCATCGACCCCATGAATGTTGGTTGTACTTGTACCTACAAATATTGTTCTAGTAGTTGTGCATGAACTTCACCCAAATATTATTCAAGAAATCAAATCGGAGAATTAAATCAAATAGTACCTTATGATATGGATATTCATCATGGAATCTTACTGTAGTTATCAACACATGCATACATGTTAACACATCTCCGGAAGATATCCATTGTCAAGCGTCTTCATCTTAATGGATTGGAGATTTATGTGGTGTGATTTTTGGTTATGAGAGCTTGGATAATCCACAGTCGGCATTTTTATTTTCTATTTTTCGAGTCTAGAACAAGACTCATCATCAGGACTTGATCATCTTCATATTTTTCTGACTTCCATCACAATATTCATATCTTCCTGGGAGATTTCCTAGTCAAATATTCTTGCTCTTTGGGATTTTGATTTCCTTCATCAGGGTTCGATATCTCATGATAACTTCCTTCCTCACACATTCCATTCCCAGTTTCTTGATTGTATTCAGCCTCCTCATAATTCATATGAGGACATATTATGTTGATTTAATGTAGTGTGACTTTATGCCTTCTTGCATCCTTTCAGAGGAGGAGATCCTTTTTCTCTTGATAATGCTTCTTAAGGTAGAATTAATGATCCACATTATCTTCAACCACAAAACATGAAATTATAATATTAAACACAATCATACATACCTAATTTTACCTTTAGGTCATCTAGGCTTCTTCCAACAACTTCCTTGATTGAAAAGATGTTGAATCGCTTGACCTATTTTATTTCTCATGTCATCACTCTATCATCCCATGAATTCCATAAGTTCGATATCTTGATGAAACACTACCTTCCTCTCTAGATTAGTGAACTCTTCGATGAGAATTCCTTTATAGAATATTGAGGATCTTGCATAGCCCTATCTGGAAAATGTTTCCTTTTTGAATTGATGTATGATGAGCCTTCTACTGTATAACTTCTTCCTTTCCTACAATGTCCAATGGGGTTCCCAAAATCTATATCATTCATGTTTGATTGCTAGAGATTTTTTCCTTCATGATTCCCATGGTGATATCATGAACTCTCGTTTTTCATGCTTCAATGATGCCACGATGCAATTTATTATCATTGTCATATCTTATAACAAGAGCTCACTATCTTACTATCTTTCAATCTACATAAAAATGGTTATGAATGACCTATCACTAGGGTAGCTAATACTGAAACATATTGCATTAACTCTCTCCTTGAAACAAAGAAGAAAAAAAACAAGACTCTTAAGAGGGATTTCTTTGTGCTAACTTGATAACTTAGTGTCACGACGATAATGAGCCATGCAAAATAGGATGGAATTGACAACGATGATGAGTCACGTAAAATAGCCTGGAATTGGCGATGTTAATGAGCCATGAGAAATGACTTGGAGATGACTATGATAATGAGCCACACCACTGTATGGATCGGGGCTGACAAAATAAATCCACATTCTTACTGTCATCTATATAGAGGAAAAAAATGTTGAAAAATATAAAAAAAAAAATGGATCAAGACAAAGTCCCCAAATTTTCGAAAGATTAATGGAAGAATAGAATTTTTTTAAAAAACAAATGAGAGTACCTTTAAATATGATGGTTTATTTCCTGTTTTTGCCTTCTATTGAAGTTGTTGAGGTGAGAACTCATTCTTCAGATGATAGCGCAATCCCATGCCAGACTTTGCCATCCATTTGTATAAAAGATATTGCTATAGTCAAGGCCCAATTGTTTTATGGGAATGACCTGTGTAAGTTGTTCAAATCATGTGTCATCATCTGTGACACAATAACATGTATTACGTGTAGTAATACTTGTATTTAATGGTGTAGGCATAATCCAACACCATAGTGCAAGGATGTGGCCAATAATAAATGAAACATGTTGATATTTTCACCACCCCATACATTATGCATGAAATACCGAAATGAAAGAAATACCTATACCTCGAGCCTTATCTCATCTCAGCAATGGCTCTTTGGGTCATTTGTTAACGACTCGATGTGCTTTTTGAACTTGGATAACATAGAGCTGACGACGGGTTCCAAAAGAACATTGGGTGGTTAGAAAATGGCTCAAAGAGCCTTTGCAACCTGAACTGATGCTCCAAGTAATGTCTCGGGTGATGAAAACCTCAACATGCTTATTTTTTATATTCCATGGCCTTGCACCATGGTGCATGATTGTGCCTACAACATTACCTACAGGTAATACCTATTATTAGATCACAAAAATGACACATGTTTTGAACAAAATACCTTAGACATTCTGATAAAATAATTGGTGCTTGACTATAGAAATATCTTCCATCCAAATGGTGGGGAAACACCATCATGGGACTGGGTCATCATCCAAAGAATGAGTTATGACATCAAAATATTCAATAGAAGGCACAAACTAGCAACCAATCGTCAGATTTGAAGGTATTTGTTGCAAACGTAAAGGAGTGGAAAGACAAATTTCGCACACAAAACAGAAGAGCTACAACTCTTCTATTCATCACACAATACTTGATTAATTACAATGAACCCCGTGAAGGGTATTTAAACATTTTCAATGAGCGACTCACCTAAAATAACTTGACATGAAACCACACACTAAATTTGACTATGACTTAACTCGACTTGATTATAACAATGCTTTCTTACTTGCAATATCTTTTCCTTCTTTTGTAGAGTAGGTCATGATTGCTTCAATCTTTTCCAAGATGATGAGATCTTTATTTTCAGGCCCTTTGAGTTTCATATCTTTTGATGCAAGAGCATTTGGCTTGAAAAATCATTGTATGATTGAGTGACTTAGGGGTTTAATTTCTTAAAAGTAAATTTTGTATATTTTTAATAATTTGAATGAGGAATATGTATGTGATAATTTAATTATAAATATTCCCAATTATGAGAAAATACGAGGGATATTAGCTTAGGGACTAAAGAGTCCTAGAATAAAGAATTTAGTTGAGTTGTTGAGATCCTCAAGGGACCATTGGGAGATTTTAGAATTAGTTGAGTGGTCTATGGAGAATATCATGGATTTAGAATGATCCATAACTATATATAAATGTTTCTATATATTTGGAAGCCTTGCAGGAATTAGTAGGCCAATTGAAAATAAAGAAAACTAGGTTAGAGAAGGGAAGATTACTGAGTGTAATCAAGGTCATGAAGGTACAAAATATCTTAGGTAAATTTATCTAATTTTTGTGTGCATGTGATTAATACATGAAAAGGAACATTCTGTTTTGAATGACATATGAATAGACTATGTAAAATTCTCATCCTGCTTGCAAATTGTAATTTGCATCAAGACTCATTTATATGATAATTTGCGAATTTGTTGGGTCCCTATAATACTAGTGATTACCCAATTATTATTGTAGTTATACCCCTTATTTATATTGTTGTGCCCCTATTACCCCCATATTGTTATTTCTGTGCCCCATAGAATCCCTCTATTGTTATTTTTGTGGCTTTATATTATTATTGTTAGGTCGGCTGGATTATATTGTGACTCCCTAGACTCCTATATATAGAAAGGAGGTTTTGTCATTTGTATCATCTAAGAATTGTTCATTTATGTAATGTAAAGGAGGTTTCCCCCTCGAAGAGGCTAAATTCTAAGGCGTTGATCTATCTTTTCTATCTTTTCTTGAGCTGGTTTCATAACATTTGGTATCAGAGCTTTGGATTCTAGGGTTTGGCTGCTCCAAACAGGTCATTGTGGAATTTTCGCTATAACTTTGTTTCTGTGACGTTTCAGAAGTCGAAAAAAAAACCCATTTGAGAAGAAATCGCGTTGAACCTTGGGTCCAAATTTCAGATCTTTTCGCTTGATATTTGCAGAGATATGATCTGAGGAAGTTGGTCTTTTTGCAGACTCCTGAATTACATTCAAAACAGGTGACCTGGGGAAAATCGTCATAAATTTCTCTCTGGGGATCGGATTGAAATTTCGTAAGAAGGTATAGAAAGAGGAGGGATTTTAGTTTCCTGAGTGTGTGTTTCAAATTCAAAGGTTGAAATAGTGACTCGTGGCACGTCGTACAAGTTAGCTCTACTGACCCAGTCTAAAAACAAGTCATTGTGGGAGATTTCACATAACGCTTCCTTGGAGAATCCAATTTGGCTCAGACTTGTGGCATTGGAAAGAGGAAGTAGAAGGCTACTACAGGTAGAAATTTCAGAATTGGATGATCCGAAATTACAGAGATACATCAGATTCAATATCAGGCTTCTATAAAGTGAAAAAAGGTGTGTAGTTTTTTTTAAATTTTTGTGTAAGCTTGGTTTAACTGAATTCAAAGGGCATAGTAAAGCATTATTATCGGTAACTGATGCCCCGAGGAAAGAAAATGCAAACACCTAGTAAGGAACCTGAAAGCTCTAGCATGACTCATGAAGAAGAGGAAGAAATGCTACATGATATATCAAAATTACAAGAACAAGTGCAACAAATGTCACGCTCACAAAAGCTAACAGAAGCTAAGATAAGTGGCGTGGAATCTAAGATAAATGGCGTGGAATCTAAGATAAAGGGCATGGAAGCTAAGATGGATGATTCGAAGACAGATTTGAAGAGAGACATGGAAGATTTGAAGATAGATATGAAGACAGACATGGAAGAATTGAAGAAGTTGCTACAAGAAAGGGTCACTAATGGTGAAAAGGTAGTAAAGGAAACTCATGATGAGAAAAAAAGAAATGTTAATCATGATTCCATAGACGCTAATGTTGGATCGAAGAATCACCATATTCCAAAAATCGATATGAGGAAGTTTGATGGCAAGGATCCCGCCACATGGATATTACAGATGGAGCAATTCTTCGATCTCAATAATGTGCAAAACACACAAAAGGTACGTATGGCAACTGTATATTTGGAACCAAATCAGTTTGTATGGTATCAATGGCTTTGCTCTCGTAAACAATTTATCACTTGGGCAATTTTTACGGAAGAATTGATAGCACATTATGAGGATACAAAAAGCAACACTTTTTTTAGCCAATTGATAAGTCTCAAACAAAAGGGTTCAATAATGGAGCACATTGAGGAGTTCCAAAAATTGAACATAAGGGTAAAAGATATTCCAGAGGAGCATAGGATTGATGTGTTCATAGGGTCTTTAAAGGATAATATCCAACATGATGTTCGCCTTTGGGAACCTGATTCATTAGAGAAGGCATTCAGGTTAGCAAGAAAAATGGAAAGCAAAATTATGGCAACCAGGAAGCATACCACTCACAACTATAAAGACGGAAGTGTTGTTGCCCCTAGTCTTCCACAACCTATAAGGTTGACACCACAACAATTGGAAGAAAAAAGAGCAAAAGGGCTTTGTTACAGTTGTGATAGCAAATACACTAAAGGTCATAAGTGTGCTGAGAAGAAATTATTCTACATAGATTGTGAAGAGGAAGAAGAAAAGGAGCAAGAAAGGTCAAAAGAAGAAGATATACTTCAGGAACAAAGCCTAGATGAAGAACAAATAAATCCGACCATATCTTGTAATGCATTGGCGGGAATTACCACTCCTCAAACCATCAAGATAGAAGGACAAATCAAGAAGAAAAAGGTAATAGTGTTGATTGATTCAGGAAGCACCCACAATTTTATTCATTGTAGGGTAGCAAAAGAATTGAATTGCTTCCTATATCCAGCACCAGAGTGTCAAGTGATGATTGCAAATGGAGGAACAATAAATTGCTCTGGAAAGTGCCATAATATCAAGCTATCCATGGGAGAATATGTATTGACTAGCCCAATGCTTTCCATTCCAATGGGAGGTGCTGATGTTGTACTAGGAGTCCAATGGCTACAATCCTTGGGTACAATAGCTTTTAATTTTCAAGAACTTTTCATCAAATTTTCTACGGAAGGAAAGGAAGTTGAATTAAGGGGTATTGCAGGGAAACCAGGAAAGATAATCAGCTCTAATGGTATGACAAAGCTTCTAAAAAAGGAGCAAAGAGGTGTAATTGCACAATTATGTTCGCTAGATGTTTCCACATTGGAATCATCTATTTCTCCAGATCTCCAAAAAGTCCTGGACAATCATTCCAAGGTATTTGAGACTCCCAAAGGTCTCCCACCTATGCGTGATCATGATCATGCTATTCATCTGATTCCAGGAAGTGTTCCTCCAAACATCAGGCCGTACAGATATCCCTATGTCCAAAAAAGTGAAATTGAACGTATGGTTGCAGAAATGCTAGAGGCTGGTATAATTCAACCGAGTCAAAGTTCTTTCTCAGCTCCAGTAGTATTGGTGCACAAGAAGGATGGATCATGGCGCATGTGTCCAGATTATAGGGAGCTCAACAAGCTCACTATTAAAGATAAGTTCCCCATTCCTGTTATTGATGAATTACTGGATGAATTGCATGGATCAATTTACTTCACCAAGTTGGATCTTCGTTCGGGATATCATCAAATCAGAATGAAGATTGAAGACATTCCGAAAACGGCATTTAGAACTCATGAGGGTCATTATGAATTTTTGGTCATGCCTTTTGGCCTTACCAATGCACCTTCAACATTTCAAGGTTTGATGAATTCAATTTTCAAACCATTCCTTAGAAAATTTGTGTTAGTATTTTTTGATGATATACTAATCTACAGCAAGTCTTGGAAGGATCATGTTGAACATGTTGACAGGGTGCTACAACTATTGGAGGAGAAACAATTATATGCAAAAAGATCCAAATGTTTCTTTGGAGTCCAGGAGGTGGAATATTTGGGTCATATTGTATCTCATGAAGGAGTTAAGGTAGACCCTAGCAAAATTAAAGCCATTAAGGAATGGAAAATCCCCACATCCATAAAGCATCTGCGAGGATTTCTTGGGTTGACAGGGTATTATCGCAAGTTTGTTAAGAATTATGGGAGAATAGCAGCACCTCTAACAACATTATTGAAGAAAGATTCATTTTCATGGACTCCGGAAGCAACAAAGGCCTTTGAACATCTTAAAGAGGCAATGTGCCAAGCACCGGTCTTAGCTACACCGGACTTCACAAAAACCTTTATTGTGGAATGTGATGCTTCAGGAAATGGAATTGGTGCTGTTCTAATGCAAGATGAAAGACCCATTGCTTTTGAAAGTCGTCCAATCAAGGGAAAGTTTTTAAGCAAAGCTATTTATGAGAAGGAAATGTTGGCAATACTCCATGCACTTAAGAAATGGCGACCCTACCTAATGGGAAGACACTTCAAGGTAAAAACGGATCATGATAGCCTTAAATACTTTTTAGAACAAAGATTATCCTCTGAAGAGCAACAAAAGTGGGTCACAAAGATGTTGGGTTATGACTTTGAAATCATCTACAAAAAAGGGAAGCAAAATGTGGTGGCAGATGCACTCTCAAGAAAGGATGAGGATGTGGAAGCATTGTTGTGTGCCATTTCTATTATCCAACCAGATTGGATAAACGAAGCAAGGGAGGAATGGAAGAATGACGAAGAAGTGTGGGCACTTATTCGAAAGCTACAACAAGATTCCAGTACTTCTGATACATTTAGCTGGAAAAATGATTCGTTATGGTACAAAGATCGCTTATACCTCTGTAAGAATTCCCAGCTAAAACAAAAGATTCTTATGGAATTGCACACTTCTCCCTTAGGAGGGCACTCAGGATTTTTAAAAACTTACCACAGGGTTAAGAAGGAATTTTTTTGGGATGGCCTTAAATCAGATATTCAAAAGTTTGTGGCGGAATGTTTGGTTTGCCAGCAAAATAAAGTTGAAACAATTAAGACACCGGGTCTATTACAACCTTTATCCATTCCAAGCCAACGTTGGGAGGAGGTTTCAATGGATTTTATCACAGGTTTACCCAAGTCTGAGGGAAAGAGTGTCATCATGGTGGTAGTTGACAGACTTACCAAGTATGCACACTTTTGTGCATTATCACATCCATTTAAAGCCAGTACAGTTTCTACTGCATTTATGGAAACAGTTCAAAAGCTACATGGAAACCCAAAGATTATTGTAAGTGACAGAGATCCCATTTTCACTGGAAATTTTTGGACAGAATTATTTTCTTGTCTTGGTACTCAGTTAGCTCATAGCTCATCTTATCATCCTCAATCTGATGGGCAAACTGAGATAGTAAACAAATGTTTGGAAGGATATCTTCGTTGCTTTGTATCTGATAAACAGACACAATGGGTCAAATGGTTGCCTCTGGCTGAATGGTGGTATAACACTTCCTTCCATACAGCAACAAAAATGACCCCATTTATGGCACTTTATGGGTATCAACCACCATCCATCACATCATATTTAAGAGAAAATTCTAAGGTTCAGGCAGTGGAACATCACATCGAACATCAACAACAAGTCCTCCAACTCTTAAAGGATAACCTCGTGTTGGCACAAAATAGAATGAAACAACAGGCAGATCAACATCGCAGTGAAAGAAGTTTTGATGTAGGTGATTGGGTATTCCTACGGCTACAACCATATAAGCAAATGTCCCTAAAGCAAGCTAAGAAGGATAATAAATTATCACCAAAGTATTATGGTCCGTACAAGGTGTTGCAAAAGATTGGTACTATGGCATACAAATTGGAGCTTCCTGCAGCTTCTCGATTGCACCCAGTTTTCCATGTTTCATGTTTAAAGAAGGTTATAGGTGACAAGCTCCCAATTCAAACAATATTGCCAGAACTTGACGAGGAAGGAAAAATTATATTGGAACCGGAAGCAGTCACAGAAACAAGAACTCGACAGCTACGAAATCGATCAATTTCAGAGTATCTTATCAAGTGGAAGAACTTATCCGCTGAAGATTCCACATGGGAGGATGAGAATTTTATGCAGAAGTATCCAGAACTACTCAAGCGTTGAGGACAACACTTTTTTGAAGGAGAGGGGCATGTTGGGTCCCTATAATACTAGTGATTACCCCATTACTATTGTAGTTATACCCCTTATTTATATTGTTGTGCCCCTATTACCCCCATATTGTTATTTCTGTGCCCCATAGAATCCCTCTATTGTTATTTTTGTGGCTTTATATTATTATTGTTAGGTCGGCTGGATTATATTGTGACTCCCTAGACTCCTATATATAGAAAGGAGGTTTTGTCATTTGTATCATCTAAGAATTGTTCATTTATGTAATGTAAAGGAGGTTGCCCCCTCGAAGAGGCTGAATTCTTGAATTCTAAGGCGTTGATCTATCTTTTTTTTTTTTTTTTGAGCTGGTTTCATAACAGAATTTATGTGTAAATGCGTTGTAAATAGAAAAACTCTCGACTGTCTGAGACACTTGCGGCACAAGTTATGAATATTGTGAAAACTTCTTGAAGATCTATATGTGTGATTCTAGCAACTCTGTGGAAGTAATGCAAGTTCTGTATTTTTTCGGAAGATCAAGTTTATGAACCTGAGGACAACGACACCAACATAGGGAGAGAATCTGACCATTCAAATGCTAAATAAGGGAGAGATGAGATCATGAAAAGGTCTTGTAGGTATATTTTTGTGATAACTCTAGTTTTAGAGAAATGTTTGCAGGTTACAGGTTGCAGACAAAGAAGGAATATCATAGAAAAAGAACAACAAGAAGAGCATTAAGAAGAATGACCAGTTGCTTTCCTAAAGGCAGAGTAATTGGATACTCTAAAGGAGAGTGGAAAAGAACCTAAATTTTCTAGCTAAAGGTTGGACAGAGAGGAAAATAGTGTTCTTAAAGGAAGACAAAGTTGCAGAAGCAAAGAGGAGCAAGAGAGTTTCTCAAAGAATGGTTCCAGAGGTAGAGAACCATAGATCAATCTTTAGGAACAATGCTTGATGAGATACCGAAACTAGGTATAGAGGCTTGCTAAAAACGGAGACCTAAGTACTGTCCACAAGTGAATAGATGAA
Source organism: Pinus tabuliformis (assembly GCA_031772625.1). Classification (NCBI taxonomy): domain Eukaryota; kingdom Viridiplantae; phylum Streptophyta; class Pinopsida; order Pinales; family Pinaceae; genus Pinus; species Pinus tabuliformis. Next base: position 370,482,334 of record CM062806.1, read on the forward strand.
GTTCACAAAGGAGGAAAAGATGATTGTTGATAGTCATTACAGAGGTTCAGAGTGAAGCCACAATACACGATAAGAGAAGAAATATGCCAAGGAAAATGGCATGAGAGTGAGCCAAGAAGAGATTGACAGAGAGAAAGTTGATATAAAACTCCATCTTGAGTTATTGATGCATATGTTGTAGAGGAGTAAGAAATACCAGAGGTATGGTTGGCTTATGAGAAGGAAATTCAAATTCCATAGATTGCAAGTGAAGTGGAATCATAGATTGAATGCTCAACTGAAGGAAGAGTTACTTAAAATACATGAGTATGGAGAAGAAGTTTTGGTATGTGAACTAGAACATGGCCCATTTCTTTTTGAAAGTAATGAAGAGATAGACGAAAGATCTATAGATGATCTTCTGAACCATATGAGGGATTCAGAGTAGCAAGAAGCCCTGATGGTTGAAGAATCAAATGAGACCGCAAGGTCTTATGTTCTTAAAACTGATAATTTGAGTATAATTATAGGTATTGCAAGAGATATGCAACCTTTTGAAGATGTCTTCAATATGGATGAAGATCTTGAAGTGAAATATAATGAAGAAAACCTTTCAGACGAGGAAAGATTTGAATGGTTAAGGAGCTCGTTGACAAGTTAGTTAATGGGAGAAGACAATCATCGGAAGTTGTCATAAGGATGGAAGATCAGAATCTTATTCTGATGAAGGATGAGAGAATGTTGTCGCAAAAAGGTAAGCCAATGAATTTAACTAATGTTGTTGATGAATAAAAATTATAGGAAAACGTTAATGCAAAATATGGTGTAAGGATAGTTCTTGAAGAGGGTTTACATAAAGACAACAAGGCAAAGTGTATTGAAGAAAGAGTTGAGGCAAATTTGTATGAGGACAAAGAGAAGAAAATCACAGAAATGAAGGAAGAATAAGGACATCTACTAAAACATGTTAAGAAAGAAGAATCTATTGAAAACTATAAGCAATATCATGATGAAGTACTAGTAAGGTGTCAAAGAAAAATTGAGTTGTTGGAGTATTTGTTGAAAGAACCAGAGTGTGAGAGTGTTATTGAAATCAAGAAAGAAGCAATGTCTCAACCTCTGATTGGGATAGAGGTGTGTGTTAGTTGGAAAGCTTCTAATGTGTTGGATAATAGAGAAGAAAAGGTGGATGAATATGCAGCCAGGAAGATGACAAACAATTTACTTCTTGAAAGTAAATTTGAAGATCAGAAGTAGAAAATAGAAATTGCAGAAGAAGACGTTAATGAAAGCAAACAATGAACAATAGAAATAGATTATGTGATTAAAGAATTGTGGAACATAATGATAAACTAGTTCAAATGGAGAAAGATGACAACAGAAGGAAGGATCAATCAGAATTTGGAGCTGATGAAGATAGAAGACATACAACAACAACAAAGGTGTGAAGCATTTGGACAATTACAAAACAAAATTTGGGACCCTGGAGGTTTTCATCAGCATATGGATACATGATCAAGAGATCATGAATGTTTTCAACTTTGGGAGTCTCATGCAAGAGAATTTGGCTCGAAAAATCAGTGTATGATTGAGTGACTTAGGGGTCTGATATTTTTAATTTCTTAATAGGAAATTTTGTATATTTTTAATAACTTGAATGAGGAATATGCATGTTAGACTTTCATTGTAAATATGCCCAATTATGAGAAAATATGAGAGATATTAGCTTAGGGATTAAAGAGTCCTGGAATAAAGAATTTAGCTGAGTTGTTGAGATCCTAAAGGGATCATTGAAAGATTTTAGCACTATTTGAGTGATCTATGGAGAAGACATGGATTTAGAATGATACATAACTATGTAATTGTTTCTATATATTTGTAAGCCTTGAAGGCATTAAGAGGCTAATTTAAAATAGAGAAAACGAGGTCAGAGAAGGGAATATTACTGAGTGTAATCAATGTCATGAAGGTACATAGCATCTTATTTAAATTTATGTAATTTTTGTGTGCATTTGTTTAATACATGAAAAGGATCATTCTATTTCAAATGTCATATGAATAGATTGTGTAAATTTCTATTGATTATGAAATAACATATATCTCTTCATATTGGGTCAATTTTATGAGTACAAGAACATGATGAAGTTAGAATGGTGAAATCAATGTTAAGAAAAATATTTTTCCTCAGACTGAGAATTTGTTTGAGAGATGACTGCCATGTATTGAATAATTTTGATGAAATTGTTGTTTGTAGGTTTACTTAGAAGGTGAAGAAAACCGATGTGTTTAAAAATATGAAGGTATCCTGTTACATTTAACGGATTATTTAAAGTCTGATTTCAATTTATTACTGGGACAAACAAGAAAGGATGAAAATCGATTTAATAGTTAATTGAAGTTTGGGTGAAGGTGGATCGAAATCTCTTTAAGTTTCTATTATATAGAACTGCGGAATTGTTAATGCAAAATAATTGAAACATTGATTGTAGAGGACACAGAATCAAATTAAAATTTAGAAGATGCGTGGAGTGAACAAAATGTGGTGTAGAGGTAGGTCAAAAGCTTTTATTTAATTGCCATAAATTAAAAATTCTTTGAAGAAGTCTGTGTGTTAACACGTTGTGTGTATTCACTTCTGAAATATGCATGCTACGAAAACACCCATGCTATGTATTCACTATGAACACTACATAAACACTACATTTACCCCTGTATGCTAAGTCCCACCTCAGCAATTAGTGAATTGATCGATTCAAGCTAAAGTGGGTCTGAGAATGGTAAGGAGTAAGGTTTTGAAGGGTTTTTGGGAGATTTGAATCTGATTCCTATTTTGCCTAATTGTCTGTGCAAGAAAGTGCAGGTATTTAGAAACATAATAACTTTCGATTTGAGTTGTTTTCTAGATTTTTGTTATGTTTGTTGAAGCATAGGTGGAATGTGAACAATAGGAGGTTCACTATATATAGATTTTATTTTTTTATCATAGGAGAAGCCAATAGTGATCCGAGACTGATTTACCCTACATCGATCAGAGCGTGCAAAAGGAAGGATTGGTTGTTGAAAATTCTACATTTTTAATTATCTTTTTGCGAAGTGGAGCCAGGAATTAGTGGGTAGCACAAAGAGAGGGTGATTTGGGTGTTGGTAGCCATTGTAGTTGCATCACCTTTATAGATATATTGATGAGAGTCTTCGTGGCCTTTTGATGATGGTGTTGTGGAGACACCAGTGCTTGATGTGGAGTTACCTCGCTATTGTAGACTACTTGTTGTAGATTTGATCCTAAATCCCTTAGATTTGTTTTGATGCCTTTCTTGAAGACTGATCCTTGTATGTCTCTTTTGAGGCCCATCCTTTGACTCCAACACCTTACCTATGATACCATATTGTAAAATCTAGGGCAAGAAGGATTAATGTGATTCTTATTATCTTGATAACTACTTGTGAGGTGTTTTTATTTTTCTTCTTAGCATAGTCCTCACTTCTTATTATTAGAGTGTATCTTCATTAGTTCAACAAATAGCTACCAAAACAAACAGACAAAAACACATGATTTTAGCTCTCTCCCAAGGATAAAACCTCTCCCTCTTGGAGAGGAAAACTCGGACAAACTTTTTCTTATAGAGATTCAAATTGACGAATACCAAGACCATGACCCATGACCTATGAAGGCACTCCAAGATCAAGACACCAATCCTTTTCTTTGACACTACTGAGATCATTATCATTGCTACACCATTGAGGTCATTATTTACTCGATCAATATTGCATCATGTCTATTCCTTCACTTATATCGTTGATGCACTCTTCATTGATATCCTCATCGATGCACTGAGATTTCCATCATGACCTTGTCTTCATAAATATCATTATGTCGTGGTCGTGTGTAGTATGTTGAGAGTGCATTCTTGTAGGATCAAAATTAGGTTGAGACAATGATCAGTGTATCATAATCACCTTCTTCATAACAAACATGTTGAGGTAGTGATTATCACTGAGGTCTTCATCATCACAGTGATAACAAGATTGTGACAGTGTTCTTTCCTTGCATCCTAGACTATCACCATATAGGAGAAGACTGTAATCTTCTTACTGAACTTGTACATGAAATTTCAGGGGTATCAGAGTTGTTTCCTTCTCTATTGCGAACACCAAATTTATGTACCCATCTGAGAGGATCTGAAGTCCTATACTTGCCTGAAGTTTTAGAGATTCGACACACTGTTCTACTACCTTGACTTGAGATTCCTGTAGCTCCTCCACCCATCTGATGTTCAGAGAATAATCTGAAATTTGTGCCCTCTTGTAATGTGGATTGCAGACCTCTACCCAATGGAATTATCTCAAAGAAAATGTGAGTTTATGTTCTGCTCTTTTTGGGTGACCCTAGTTGGGTATATATAGTGGTTATGTCTCCATATTAATATGAATTGACCAAGTGAACCATTGTGTCTCATTTTGCAAGCCAACATCATTTCTATTTAATTCATTTGTTGGCCGACGTGAAGAGGATTGTTCTTGTCATTACTGAAGGGGTGTTAGACATCATTTTATAGACTTGTATACATTACATATAAACATAAGAGGATCTCTTTATACATGTCTTTGACTCTTTGAATTTCCTTGACCTATGGAATGAGCAAGAAACTCGTTCTTATAACTTATAAAAATCATATTTCCTTTTCTTGACAAGTATAAAGATCAAAATTGCATTCGGAAATATTGAACATAGTTACCCTTTCTTCAACACTCCCTCTTAACTAGGGAGGTATTTATAATGGTACTTGGTCATTCTCAATCTGAATAATTTCTCATAAGCGAATCAATTGGTAAGTCATCTAGATAGCTCCCTCAGAATATATACGTTATATTTTGGGCTAGGGTTTTTAGCAGGGTTATCTTCTACAAGGTTTTCCTTTAGATCTAACTGATATTGCTCTCATGGCTATGAGCGGGCAGAGATAAGGGTTTCTGAGCTAGATCCACCATGCTCCTGTGATGATCTAGGCTCCGATCATGTTTGTGGCACTATAGAACCCTCGCAAAATTCCGGGGAGGGCATAAAGTCTGCCTTCATGTTCTGGTGATTGATCCTCCAATAAGTCCCGGTTATCATTCTCCATCCCCATCCAGGAGTTTGATACCAGAGTTCTAGGCTATCAAAAATTCCTTTATCAGATCCGCAAGTAGCGAGATCGGGTCCTAGTGACGACACGAGTGATGGATCTGTAGTCTGAAATAGAATGATCAAATAAGGAAAGCAGATATACCTCACCATTGCTCTGTGCTCCCAGCTTAGGTCTTTTTTTTTTTACCCCAAGTGAATATTCCATAGGGTTATCTTCCGCATGGTTATCTTCTAGGTTCACATTCTTCCACAGGGCCTTTTCATTCTATAGCAAGGCATACATAAGCTTGGGAATCATCGATCAGCCTTGATCCAGATGGCTCCCAGTTTCGCGAAGTAGCTACTAGGTCAGTTCCATCCACCTCTAGGGGGCAAGCTCCTTCTGATATTGCCAGTGAAGCCCCACCTCCGACTGTCCAGGTGGTCCAGACCTCACTTGATGAGGCTTTGAAGTTTTTTGAAAGTGCCCTAATTTGCCGGTTCAATGGTTTTTGGCCATAGTTGACAACTCTCCAGAGTTGGATCTCGAAGGTATGGAAGTCAGTCATTTCTAATGAATTTAATATCTACCCCTATGCTAGGGTTTTCTTTATAGTAGATTTTAAAAACGCTAAAAGCAGAAAATGTATTCTAGATTTTGGCCCTTGGTTTTGGGATAAGACATGCCTATTCATGAAACCATAGAACCCATCATTCGATCCGTCAACAATAATCATAACCTCAGCACCAGTTTGGGTGAGATTGCCAAACCTACCCTTGCATCTATGGAATTTCGTCTCGCTAAAATGCATTGGAAATGCAATTGGGAAATTTTATTGCAGGTGCCCAAAAACGAAGGAATATGCTAGAACCACCTATGCACACATCTGTGTGGAAATGGATTTCAGCATTGAATTCCCATATGAAATAAACCTAACAAGTAAAGACTGTGTATGGAACCAGAAACATGATTATGAAAGTGTCCTATTCAGATGATGATCCTGCTTTGAGACAGACCATCTAACCAAAAATTGCCAAAAAGCCTACTAGAAAAATTATGCTAGAAAGAGTCACCACAGATCTACATGGTGGGAAGGAGCACAAAAATAACATTACACTATCATCAAGGAAGAATAATCTCTAGAAAATTGTGAATTGCAAGAAATCAGGCAAGGAAGAAACAACTCTCAAGACAAGCAGGGGGAAAACCCCGCCCAACAACAAAAAAGTCAACTCGACAACCCCTTAAGCATCAACAGTTATGAGGATTTGAATACCGCATAAAATAAATCTTCATTTAATAGCAAAGCAAATCTCCCAAACCAAACTTCTTCTCTAAGTATCTTTAAAAGGATGAATTAAACAGATCGTGAAGCTAATACACCAATTTCCCAATGCAAGATAAAGGATGTTGGAAGAACGTGGAGGAAAAAATGGAAGCTACAACACTAATCTCGCCAAGAAAGATGATAAGTCAGACCATTAAGAAATAAGAAAATTATAGGTTCGTTAGACCAATTTGGTTTCAGTGCATGTTAACCACAACCACCACCATCATCATCAACATCATAGTAACCAACATTGTTTCCACAATAAGGCCTTGCCTAATATATCTATCTCTAATTAGATTAGAGCATAATTTTGGCAAGATCAATTACTATAGACGTTTTCATCATTATCTCAAAAGGTACATAACCACCCAGGTGTTCACTATGTATGGCCTTATAGGACTATTCTTATATTGGGTTTTGATACCTTAAATAATATCGATTCTCTTGCCTACTCTTGTTGATGCCCTGCACATCCCCAAAGAGCATTAGATGCCATATCATTACCTAATCCTCCACTCTTTCTCCCTGGGTGAAGGTAAGAATGACGTGTCCCTCATATGTCTACATTTCCATTCATGGACTTCACTAAGACTTACGACTGTTAGTCTTGGTCTAGTGCAAGACACATGAAATGGAAAAACACATATATCACTCATTTTTAAATAGGGGTGACTCAATGCAAGATCCCTCTTAATTAGTGATTCTCCTTCAGTTACTTGATAAACTTCTTTCCTTCATGTCATGAAATTCAGTTAAGATTCTTCCTTGTATGGAAATGACAGTCGATCACATTCTTTCTTGTTTTGTAATGTCATTCCTTTCTTCATGGAATGTTGTCTTCTTGGTACATATTTGGAACCTTATTCATATGGATACTTCTTTCTCTTCATGCTTCTTTCAAGAGTTTCCATCCATCGCATGAATGTTGGTTGTACTTGTACCTACAAATCTTGTTCTAGTAGCCCTCATGAACTTCACCCAAATATTATTCAAGAAATCAAAACATAGCATTAAATAAAATAGTACCTTACAAGATTGATCTTCATCATGGCATCTTCTTGTAGGTATCAACATCATGGATACATGTTGACACATCTCTGAAAGATATCAATTTTCAAATGTCTTCATTGTTTTCAAACTTCCGTGAGAGTCTTCATATCTCTCTAGGAGATTTCCTAGTCAAATTTTCTTGGTCTTTTGGATTTTGATTTCCTTCATCAGGGTTTCATATCTCATGATCTCTTCCTTCCTCACACATTCCATTTCCAATATCTTTCAGTAAGAGTCTCTTGATTGTACTCAACCTCCTCGTGCTTCATATGAGGACATATTATGTTGATTTCATCTAGTGTGACTTTATGGATTCTTGCATCCCTTCAGAGGAGGAGATCATTTATCTCTTGATCATGCTTCTTAAGGTAGATCTAATGATCCATGTTACCTGCAAATGTACAAGATGAAATTATAATATTAAATAGATGCATACATGCCTCATGTTACATTTAGGTCATCTAGGCTTCTTCCAACAACTTCCTTGATTAAAAAGATCTTAAATCCCTTGATATGCTTAATTTCTCATGTCATCACACCATCATCCCATGAATTCCATAAGTTGGATCTCTTGATTAAAGACTTCCTTGCTCTCTAGATTAGTGAACCCTTTGATGATAATTCCTTTAGAGAATCTTGAGGATCTTGTGTAGCCTTGTCTGGCAAATGTTTCCTTTTTGAATTGATGTATGATGAGCCTTATCCTGTATGAATTCTTCCTTTCCCAGAATGTCGAGTGAGGTTCCCAATATCTATATCATTCATGTTTGAATTCCATAGATTTTGTCTTTCATGATTCCCATGGCAATGTCACAAGGTCCTGTTTTTCATGCATCCATGATGCCACAATGCATCTTATTATCGTTGTCATATCTTATAGCATGAGATTATGATATGATCATTTTGTGAGGCATACTATCCCAATCGTAAAAGAGATTTTTTAGTCCTCTTTCCATGGCCCTTTTCTTCAACTTCCACCATGTATCCATTGATATGAGCTTCCACAATTTTAGTGATACCTATTATTTCTTGTTTGAGGACCAAACTTCCCTTTCCTTTCCACACATGATTTAGTCCTTTACTTTTTCCATCAACTTGTATTTCGTTATTTAGTATACAGACCATAAGTTTTCGAATGAGGCAGCCTTATTATCCCATGGATGTTTGTTACCTTGATTATCTTTTGATGCATTTTCGATCAATGATTGTTATCTTCCTTCCTAGAATTGGTAGATAATACCTTGTGAAGATATCATAGATCCATTGATACCCTTTATTGTTATGTGGATAATATTTCATGTGATCTTCTTCATTGCACCTCCAGAGAATGATTTTATCATATATATCTCTTTGATGTCTCCAATGTTGCCATATGAGGGGATCTTTTTGCAAGTATCCCTTTCCATAAATTCAGGGGAGACCTTTCTATATGTTTAATGACTTCAACTACTTATAGGAAACTGCATATCCTTCTTCTCCATGCAAGGAATCTTGATGACCCAACAACCTTTAGATGCCATTATCAATTCATGAATTCATTTAACCAAATTTATAAATTGAAAAGATACTTGTTAGCTCCTATGCATTTGTGTGTTTGGAGGACCAAATGACTGCCATGGCCGTGTGTCTTTTCAAGGAGGGAGCTCATAGAATTTTACTTCATCCTTTCACCTTTATTTTTTGTATACCCTCATAACCCCTTCATCTCTATTTTTTCCAAAACCTTGTGTAAACACTATTTTACTTAAACCTCCACTGCATGTGTTTCCTCTGTTTTCTTCTAAGCTTCTCCATAAACCCTATACAAACCCTTTTCCCTTGGGCCCCTATGCAAAGTTAACGCATCAGTCTGTGGTCATATAACGCCCAACGCTAAGGTCTTATCCCTTTATAACGTCGTGTGCACATAAAAAATACTATCGGCGGGGCCCTCACATGTCACATCACCCAAAGCACATGCGCGATTATCCACCACCGTCCGATCCTCGGCTTTGTGATCCAACGTCATACGCCGCTCCCGCTCCAGCAACCTATGCATCCGTTAGTTAGTGGGGAAAGTGGTTTCCCACCAGACCCTCTAGCCACATGCCTCATTCTTATTGCATCGCGCCCCACGGTACGAAAACCACCACAGCTCCATAAGGGGTGCGGGGAAACCGCTTACCGCCCTCTCTCGTACATCCTCCTGCTTGTTAACCATCATGCAGCTCTTGCTTCCGATAGCCATCTGATCATTCCTGCCTGAGATCCAACATCCTATATTCTTCCCGTGCATATACCTTGTGATAGCCCACGTAACCCGATCTCCGCCGTCCAATCTGTCAGATCCGACAGCTTATAAGTAATTGTGCCTCTGTGTCTTCCCATCGCCTCCCACTGTGAGATCTCAGTCGTTCATCCACTTCATCCAATGGTCAGCATTCGTTTTGAGGCCCTCGTTCATTTGCCATGTGGTTTATGTGTTTTTGGCCGGTCTTGTGTGCTCGAAGGAGGAAGGAAGCCATGATCCAGTACTTTGTGCATTGAATTCTCAACAACCACATTTGAAGAGCAGCTTGGCAAAGAAAGAAATGACGATCCTCGAGCAGTTCAATGCCTACAGTAGTTATTGTAATTCATTCAAACAATACTTCACCTATTCAAGACGGACAACAAAGTACCAGTAAATGTCAAATTGATTTACTAAAACACACAGTTTGCAACAGAGACCCATACCTGATTGTAAATGTGGTTGGTGGTCCATTATGACCCCTCCATGCAAAGCATAGCACAGTGTTTTGGTGATCAACCTCTATATATATCCAAAAGATAGAAGGTTGATGGTTGATGAATGCTATCTTGATGTAAAGTTCAAATTCTGGAGACTATAACTACTTTGATACCTACAGCGTCTGGTGTTCATTTTCAGCTAATGCAAGCTTCTTTTGTTGTTAATTTTTCACTTTCCACTTCTTCTTTGTTCCAGGCTGTACCTGTTATGCATTTTTCATGTGCTCTTGGTGTTTAACATTAGAGGGGTTGTCATCCCACCTTTGTGTTAGAATCTAGCTTGTATCATTGAATTTGTATGCAAGTTTCTCTTATTTTAATGCCAGAGAGCTGTCATCCTATCTGTCCATTAGGAAATAGATTTTCAGACCTTTTAACTAGTTGTAACTAGCCATCACAGGGTCTTGTGCATCTGCTGGTGTGATCAGTATTCTCCATCATCACATTTTCCTTAAATTGTGAGTAACTGGTGGTCTAAAGCCTTGTAGTCTGCGGGTGTTCACCCATGTCTGGGGTTAAGCATAGTAGAAGTGGTTATCTCGCTTGAATATGAAACATTTCTTTCATTCATCCACCATTTTCCAACATTTTTGTTGAGTTTGTAATGTTTTCGAGCATCTATGATATACAACCTAGGAGAGTTTCTTGGGGTAATAACATTAATTGGCGCCATTGCCGGGGAGAGGAGAATTGAAGCTCAGCTTCCCTGGGAGAACGACACAGTTCCAGGCTTTAATGATAGACAAGGTTTGGGCACATTTTCTGGTTGTAATCATCTATCTGGTGACTCCATTGGATGAAGACCAACATTTGGCGACTCCACATTGAAGTTCTGGCTCCGTTTGTGAGACATACTCGATGAAATCCTCCGAAATCACCATCTTAATCAGTGCCTGACCCTGAGAGGACTGCCAAATCGAAGAAAGCATCACAGAAAGGGGCATTAGGATCAGGTAAGCCTCAGAAATCTCATGCATTTCTAAAAGATAAAGTTATAGCTGAAGATATATAGTTTGAAGATTTACAGCTCAGCACTATTAATAAGCAAATTCCTTCGGAGATTAATATAGCCACTTGTGCAGTTAGTTCCCCTTTGAATCTCAGTCCAAAGAAAGTTTCCCATTCAATCCAAAAAATCCATTTATCTCTGCCATCCATCACATTACTTCCAGCCATTCAATCTTCTAGTATTCTTCCACATATTCCAACCATGGCAGGACAGTAAGCACCCACAAAGATAGAGAGAAGTGTTGCTTCTAGATATGGACCTTTAGTCTTGCCTGTTGCTTTAAATCCTATGCCTATGGGAGAATATCAGAAATATATGCCTAAGTTCACTGGTACAGCAGGAGTAACAACAGAAGAGCACCTAGAAGCTTTCTATAGTTATGCTAATAATTTAGATGTGAGTGAAAATGATGTGTGGATGAGAGTTTTTGTCCAAAGCCTTGATGGAGAGGCCAGGAAATGGTTCAGAAAGTTACCCCAGAGATCTATAATAGATATTGAAGCATTATATGATGCATTTTTGAAGCACTGGGGAGATAAAAAGGACTTGTTGTAATACCATACAGAGTTTGGTAACCTGAAGAGTGAAAATGGTGAATCATTGCCTGAGTTTAATAAAAGATTCAATCATATTTATAGTAATATAACAGTTGAGGTAAAGCCTACTCCCACCTCAGCCAAACTCACTTATGCCAACGATTTTGACTCTAATTTCTGCCTGTTATTGAGAGAAAGGAGATGTGCCACTCGAGCTGATATGCAAGATGTAGCACTGGAGGTGGAATCCAATATTATGGCTGCAAAAAAGCTCAAAAGTCAAGTTGATGGGAGGAGGAAGAGAGGTCAGGCTGCTACTTCCTCTGCATCATCTTCAGAGCCTAAATTAGACAAAATGACTAAGATGATAGATTCATTGGCTGCTGAAATTTCTAAGCTAAAGGTTGAGAAAAATTCAGGTAAAACAAGGCAACAAAACACATTTGCTCCAAGAAATCCCAATCCATTCAGAAGAGAAAATGAACAGTCACAAATTATGCACAAGGGTGAAGAATTAAAAGAAGAACAGAAAGATAAAGCTCCTTTTCAAAATGTAGTCATGCAAGAGGAACAATTTTAAGATGAGAATGAAATTCACTACATGGAAGATAAAGGCAACGCTGCATTCTTGACTTTGGCTGCTTATGAAGAATCACTATTGTAATAACAAGATAGTCAAGAATGGGATAGAGGAGCTTTCCTACAAACTGGCGAGCAACAGAGATATAAATTGAGGTCGAATGCAAAAAATGTCAAGGAGAATGCTGCCCAAAGAACTGCTATCCAAACAGAGCCATAGAATACCAAACAAAGAAGACCAGCAGCTGATCCGGTCATCCTCAAAGCTCCAGTTCAAGAGGTAAGTGGTTCCAATAAGTTACCTTCTTCTTTCAGCTTTGAGTTAGAAGTTTAGAAATTGAAAATATTTGTGCCTCTGGTAGAGTTGGTGAAGACTGAAGTATTTAGAAAGCCTATCCTTGAAGCCCTTGAGCTAGAAACCACACGAACCTCCACTGACTCTCTCAATTTGTGAGATGATAAACCTGGCATTGTGCTCAGCCCCATGATTGAACCTGCTGATAATAATTATCCATCCTTTTATGTCTCCTTGACCATTCATGAGAAAGTCCTCCACAACTGCCTACTAGATACAGGGGCCAACGATAATTTAATACCTAAAGCAATCATGGAAGAGTTAGGCCTTGATATCGCCAGACTTTATCGTGATATGTTTTCTTTTGATTCAAGAAAGGTGAACTATCTGGGATTGATTAAATATCTAGCCATTACCTTAACTCAGCTGCCTATGAAGAGTATGCTGATGGATATTTTGGTAGCAGATGTTCCTCCTAAGTTTGGCATGTTTTTGTCCAGAGGATGGATTAAGAGATTATGTGGGACATTGCAAAATGATCTATCTTATGCCATTGTCCCAGTTTTTGGAGGAGAAAGCGGGAGATTGTACAGAGAAGAACAACTGGGATACATAATCAGTGATGAGAAGAATCCTACTAATCATCCCATATATGCAGTGGACACTGATTTTGGAGCATGTATTATCCAAATAGAAGAATCTCAAAAGGCCTCAATGCGGATCAGGAAACCAATAGTTTAGGCCAAGGAAGAGCAAGGAAGTCGAGTTTGGGAGATGTTCTTTGATGGAGCATATTACAAGGAGACTGTAGGAGTAGGGGTGGTGCTGATATCTCCAGAGAAAGAAAGCACACAGTTGTCTTTTAAGCTATTTTTTCAGGTCACAAACAATATAGTAGAATATGAGGCTCTGTTGTTGGGCTTTAATCCAGCAAAAGATAGAGGAATCAAGCATTTGAAGGTGTTTGGAGATGCTAATCTGATTATTCAGCAAGTAAATAAAACATTTCAGGCAAAGCACCCAAGCCTAAAAGCATACAGAGATGAGGTATGGAGAATCAGAGATTCTTTTGATTATTTTTGTATTTCATATATTCCTAGAACCCAAAATCAGCTTGCTGATTCCCTTGCTACTTCTTCTAGTCTATTTATTCTTCCCATGCCTCCTAGACTAGCTTATGAAGTCCAAATGAAGTACAGACCATCCTTGCCTGATAACATCCGGCATTGGAAGGTTTTTGAAGATGATGATGAGATAAATAGGTTCCTTCAAGTCATTGATGAGTTTTCTAAAATGCAAATTGATCAAGAAAATGAAGCCTTGTTAGAAAACCCCAAGTCCTAGCTTAGAAATAAAATTGGCAAAGAAACCATTGTCCAGCTTTCTAGTAATCATATTCCAAAGGGTCTAATTCCTCTTGAGAGACTGTTTGACCAAAATGATGTGCCTTACAAGGCTACCCAAAAGGAAGTACAATCTACAGTTTGTAAGCATGATATAGGAAGTCTAGGTTAGCCTAGATATATAAATTTGTCCACTCATCTGTCTGCTACCCAGAGTGTTGAATATTACAATTTAATGAAGAAATTTGTTGATGTGTTTGCCTGGGAGTATAGTGACTTGAAAACTTATGATAAAAAGATAATCCAGCATAAAATCCCTCTACAGAAAGACACTATTCCTTTCAAGCAGAAGTTAAGACCAATAAACCCTATGCTTCTTCCTCTAATTGAAAAAGAAATTAAAAAATTGTTCGCTGCCAAGATCATAGTCCCTCTTAGATATTCCAAATGGGTAGCCAATATAGTACTAGTGAGGAAGAAAAGTGGAGAAATCAGACTGTGTGTTGATTTCAGAAATTTAAACAAATGCTCCAAGAAAGACAACTATCCTCTACCAAAGATGGAGCATTTGCTGCAAAAAGTCTCAGAAGCCAAAGTGATGTATTTCTTGGATGGATTTTCAGGCTTTAATCAAATTTTTGTGCACCCAGATGACCAAGAGAAGACTACATTTACCACTTCTTGGGGCACTTTTATGTATGCCAAGATGCCTTTTGGGTTGATGAATGTTGGAGCTACTTTTCAGAGAGCTATGGATATAGCATTTGTGTGAGAGAAGGATAAATTTGTCCTTATCTACCTTGATGACATAACAACATACTCTAGTAGCCATCAAGATCATTTGCAGCATTTGAAAAGAGTATTTCTGAAGTGCAAGAGGTTTGGAATTCCAGTCAATCCCAAAAAATCACAATTTTATTTAGAAGAAGGCAAGCTATTGGGACATGTTGTGTCTACTCCATGTGTCCGACTTGATCCAGAAAGAGTAAAAGCAATGAAGACTTTGTCTGCCCCTAGATCAAAGAAAGATATCCAGTCCTTTCTGGGTAAAATAAATTTTGTGAGGAGGTTTATTCCAAATTTTGCAGAATTGGTAAAGCATATTAGCTCCATGTTGAAGAAAGGGTCAGAGGTAAGATGGATTGGTGCAAAAAGAAAATCATTTGAGTCTATTAAAAAAGCTATTATGGAGGCTCCCACATTAATAAGTCCATATTACAACAAGGAGTTCCATATATTTTCATTTGCCTTTGAAGACACCATTGCAGCAGTTTTATTGCAGGCATATCAAGAAGGTTCAAAATATCCGGTGGCATTTTTCAGCAAGAATTTGAGGGATGTTGAACTGAGGTATGATATTATTGAAAAACATGTATATGCCCTTGTAAAATCCTTGAAAGCTTTCAAAGTTTATATGTTGCATTCAAAGATAATTGCATATGTACCCTCTGCTGCAATAAAAGATGTCTTAACACAACCTGATGTTGATGGAAGAATGGCAAAATGGATTGCAAAGATGATAGAATTTAATATATAATTAAAGCCCACCAAACTTGTTAGACGTCAGGGTCTTGCCAGGTTGTTAACTGAAGAGAGTTGCAGATCTTTAGATATTGATTCCCTGTGCACAATTGCAAAAAATGGTTAGGAAGAAGAGGAATAAATAGTTGAACCAGACAGAAAGTAGTCAGTGGCTGATAATCTAGTTTCATGTGATTGGTATTCTTCAATAATTAATTTCTTGCTGAAGCTAGAAATCCCTTCAGAACTTACTCAAAGTCAAGGCAGATCTATTAAGCTTAGAGCAGCTAAATATTGCATTATTGAAAATCTTCTCTATTGGAGGGATCCATCTAGAGTGCTTTTGATGTATCTGGACAAAGAACAGTCAATAGAAGTCATGCGGCAATTTCATTCCAGCATGTGTGGAGGGCACTATTATTGGAAAACCACAGCCCATAAAATTCTCAGAGCTGGGTACTATTGGCCCACTTTATTTTCTGATGTATTTTTATTTGTTAAGTCTTGTGACAGGTGCCAAATATTTGAAGGAAAGCAGCAGTTGAAGTCCCTGCCCCTAAAACCAATACATGCCAAAGGACCTTTTCAGTAGTGGGGCTTGGATTTCATTAGAGAAATCAATCCACATTCCAGTGGTTAGCACAGATGGATATTAGTAGCCACTGATTATTTCACTAAGTGGATTGAAGCAATTCCTACCAGAAAGGCTGATCATAATGTGGTCATGAAGTTTTTGACAGAGAATATCTTCAGCAGATTTGGTTGTCCACATAAATTAATCATATATAATGCAGCAGCCTTCAGGGAAGAAGAATTGGTGGATATGTGTGATTCAATGGGTATTAAACTAGTTCATTCCACTTCACACTATCCTCAAGGTAATGGTCTATCATAATCCTCTAATAAAATCCTGATAAGAATAATTAAGAAGCTGTTAGAGGACAATAAAAAGAATTGGGATTCCAAGTTCAAGTATGCACTGTGGGCTGACAGAATGACCATTAATAAATCCAAAGGGAATTCTCCTTTCAAGTTGGTATATGGCACAGATGCTGTATTCCCAATTCAGTTAACTCTTCCTGTCACAAAATTCCTTCAAGAAGAGAAGGATGAAGAAGAAGACATGGCAAAGAGGATCACTGGTTTAGAAAAAGTACATCCGATTAGAGAACAGCTAGTTGAAAGTGTTGCAGCACATCAGAAAAAGATCAAGGAAGCCTTTGACAAGAGGGAAAAAATAGATAATTTGCAGGTTGGTGACTTGGTCTTGAAATGGGATGCATTGAAAGAAGAGAAAGGCAATCATGGGAAATTTGATGCTTTCTAGACAGGGCCTTTCATGATTTCACAAATTCAAGGGAGCAACACCTTCATACTGAAAAGTATGGGAGGAGAAGCAGTTTTTAATGGCCCAGTTAATGGGCATTTTCCAAAAAAATATGTTGTTTAAGATCTTTGGCCTTAAAGGTTGTAAATATTTTTTTTTTATCAGTTTTAGTATAGGTGCAGTAGACTCCATGCCCAATGGAACACTAGGAATTTTTTCTAATTTGTTTTCATCAGGAAGGCATTGATCTGCAGGTTCTTGAGACCTCATAGGGAGGATCTCATCCCCAGAGGGACCCAGTGTTAGCTCTTCTATGCATTTGTGTGTTTGGAGGACCAAATGACTATCGTGGCCGTGTGTATTCTCAAGGAGGGAGCTCACAACATTTTACTTCATCCTTTCACCTTTGTTTGTTGTATACCCTCGTAACCCCTTTATCTCTATTTTTTCCAAAACCTTGTGTAAGCCCTATTTTACTTAAACCTCCACTGTGTGTGTTTCCTCTGTTTTCTTCTAAGCTTCTCCATAAACCCTATACAAACCCTTTTCCCTTGGGCCCCTATGCAAAGTTAACGCATCAGTCTGTGGTCATATAACCCCCGGTGCTAAGGTCTTAACCCTTTATAACGTCGTGTGCACATAAAAAATACTATCGGCAGGGCCCTCACATGTCACATCACCCGAAGCACATGCGCGATTATCCACCACCGTCCAATCCTCCGCTTTTTGATCCAACGTCATACGCTGCTCCCGCTCCAGCAACCTGTGCATCCGTTAGTCAGCGAGGAAAGCAGTTTCCCACCGGACCCTCTAGCCACATGTTATCGGGAAAACTAGTGTCTATATAGAACTGTTAGTCCCACTAAGGGTGATAGCTACCTTAGAAACACACACACTAAAACCACTTTCGTTTTCCTTTATGGTAAATAGATGAGAGAAGAATAAAGGATACCAACCTCAATCCTGCGCTTGGTTCCTTGCTTGATTCTTCTCCCTTCTGATAGTCGTTTGCTACTTGCTTCCTTGTATACCGAGCTTCAAAGAGTACCCGTAGAATCAAAGCAGCATAACACTATATGAGAACATAGATCTATTATCATAAGCAATATAGGATCAGATGTATATTAACCACACAAATGCATAAAACATTAATCACACAAGCATGTGGAGGAAAACTTGAATAGCTTTATTAATAATCAAGAAAGAGAAAAGAGGATTACAACCAATTGTTCTGACCCAGCATCATCCTCTCAGCAAGAAGCCCTTCTTCACCTCATGAAAAGCTTAGACCACCCAACACTATGATATTGCACCAAGAAACCAACAGCACTTCCTTACAAGATACAAAATTCCAGCCTCCGATCTCTGGGATGAGGGATCCATATATAGATGTTTGCAAAGGGGGGTGAGTCAGATTTTGAGATTTGATTAGTGTCTTCTCTCTGATAGTTCTTGATTCCACTTTGAGATTGATGGTCTCTTACTCATCCCTGATCGAATTCAGAGAGGCAAGTGTCACAGGAGAAGTTTCTGGAAGATTCCATGCTCCTCCACCTTGCGGATTGACCCTGCCATTTGTCCCTTCTCCCCCATCGCACCCCATAGAAGGGTATTTTTACATGCATCGCACCTACTGTGTGTGTTCAGGTGGGATGCAATGCACTTTTCCTATGGAGCAAGTGAAATGGTCCAGTTTTGACCAGTTCTGAGTAGATTTTCATGGAGAACTTCTGGGAGAAGATGTAATCAGTTGACCTTGTTCTTTTAGTGGTCAGAACAACACTTTTAGGGACTTAAGAGCCTGGACATTTATGATTGGGGTTGCAGTGCCCAAAAATGTCTATAACAGTTGCCCCCTAGAGCATGAGGTCATTAATTTGTTGATGTCGGGTGAAATGCTTTATCATGAGGATTTGAAGTTCTTTCAAGCTAGAAGGAGACCTGTAATAAGATACAATACAATACATTATCTTCATAATATTTTCATGATTTAGCCGAGGTGGGCATTCCCATGCTCAGCTTTATAAATTCATTTTCATGTACATGAGACAGAAAATCGTCTGAGTGTAGACTGATGATTCTGGTAGAGCCATCATCCCTTAGATTGGATGATTATCTGTGCAGCAATGATGTACATTTGATGTCTTTATTTTCCTGAATATATATCGCAGCCCGAATGGATGAAACTAGATCCAGGGTCTTCAAACTCGTTCGATCTTCACTCAAAGTACAAGTCGATCCGTGTGAGAGATGTTCTGTAGTCGAACATGGAAAGACATCGCCTGATTACCAGCCAATGATGTAAGTTGTTAACAGGCGGGAGAGGAATCACTGATAATGATGATGACCCTCAAGGTACTACAGTACAATTCACGTGGTGTGAATAAAGGACTTGGTGTCGAACACCACACAAAATCTTTTGGTCGAAGGCCATTGATGTAAACCTGTCGTCGGAAGTGAGAAACTTGCCATTGGGGCATGCAAGCTTCAAAGTACTGAAAGGGTTGTTCCTAGATCGACTCCTTGGATAATGAGCTGATGTCGACAAGAAGTGATCCATCATAGGACGGCCTTAGGGAATCCTACATCAATGACACAGAATAGAGCAAATGATTTTAATGGAGGTGAAAACAATCTGGTGATATACGGTTCAGGGTGGCGGTCATGAAAGAATGGAGCGTAAATGTATTGTAGTGGGTGAGACACAGGTGAATTCTCTGAGCGACTTCTCTTGAACATATCGGCGATACTGACATGATGGATTGGTAGCATTACCCCAAATGTGGATGGTGTGACGGAACCATGGTGATGTGACCAATGAATGGAACAACCCAACCCGACTCGGATGCAGAGCGAAAGTGTCATGTTCAAGAGCGACTTGCTACCAACAAAGTTTCTTCAAGTTTTCTTCCCAATTTTTCCCCAGTCATTGCTGACCAGTACCTCTTTATTTTTGTCAAGCTTGAGGAGGATAACATATGCTTGTTCTATAATTTTCCCTTCGGGCAAACCCATCGCTATGTTTTAACGAGCCTAGCGATAGTGAAACTCGTTCTTGTCTGTTATGGACAAGTTTGTCACTATTAGGTTTTAACGAGTTTAACGACAAAGATAACTTAGTCCTTTTCAATTTTAGAGAGTCTGAAAAGGGCGTAAAGGGAACTCCAAAAATCCTTTTTCCTCATCTAATCCCTTAAGTCCGAAAAAGTATACAATAATACAGAAGGGATGAATTTTCGGTACTTTTAACGAGCCGAACAAAACAAGCGCTTGATCTTTTTGTGTAATGATCCCTCAGGTCCAAAAAAGATTAAAATCTAAAGGAGGGATTGCACTTCCGGTCACTTTAACGAGCTAGAGAGGCCAATGGCTCGGCAATCTTTTCATATTTTACGAGTCAGTTGAAAAGAGCTTAAAGGAGACTCGTTTTTGAGGAACGAGTGATAAATTCGGGTAGCAGTTGATTCCAGGTAAGGTTTGGAATTTTCCAAACATGGCAGCATTACAAGGATGGCTAACAGGATCACTCTTCGCAGCTATTCCTCAAAAGGGGTAAACAATCAAATGGAGGTGAATGATCGGCCAATACAGAGTGGAGGTGATGATGAGAACACGACCAAGGCTTTAAAGGTTGAAGTGCTACATTCACGATGGTTATTTACCTGTTCATTTTTTAATGAGCTTAAATGTGGGGAGAAACACTTGCTCATGAATTATGTTTATTTTTTAACGAGCTTGAACTATGCGCTAAAACTGCTCAATATAACAGTCATTTCTTAACTTTACCATAAACAGCTTTGTTCCTTCAAAGATTGTACTGCATGCTCAATTGCTTCACCAAACTAGTTAGAAATGAACAATATATGTTTGAAAAATGAGTTAAGACACTAATATTTTACTTGAATTACATAAAAAATAATTAAAAAGTGCTTTTACCTCTCATTTTACCATTTCATTTGAACTTTGGTTTGTTGGAGCTTTGGAGGTGCTTTCCCCCTTTGATTTTCACCAGCTGATTCCGGGAGATTCTGTGGACGATTTTTGGCGCCGTCTGGACTAGGTAGGAGCTAAACCTGAGCTCTTTCATTTCATCCTTTCCATTTTGCACTCTGAGCCTGATTTCTAGTTTTTCTGAGCCCCAGGGGTTTGAAAAACTCACCCCGGCTCCATCGCACTCTTCCTACATCGAAAGGTGCAATGCATGTTGACCTGTCTACTGGGCAGATAACATGCAACGCACCCAGAACACTGTTGGGGTGCGATGGGCGCAAGGAGGGAAATCTGTGCACAGTTTTCAATGGAAAATTTTGCCTGTTTTTCACCAAATCAGGATCTAACTCTTCTCTCGTTTGTTTTCAGAGATTCATTAGAGAAAAATGCCTGTTACATGGCGAGAACGTGAGCATGAAGAAGAGGACATGCTTGCTTTACATGATCCAGTTACGGTAACTACATTGCAGAACTGTGGCTTGCTCAAGTTTTTCCGCATTTCTAGCATGAGGCAACAAATCAACTTGTTGCAATATTTGCTCAATGCATGGGATCCTACCAGCCAGGTGTTCCAGATTAGGGGCAAATCCATCCCCTTGACTGTCGTGGACATCTATTTTTTGACCGGCTTATCGAGGCGGGGTGCCCCTATCTCCTTATCAAGTTCAGCCCGTGGGGCTAAATCTGTGAGAGATTACATTCGCAAGTATTGTGGAGAGGGATCTCTGCTGAGCAAAGATGGCAAGATCAACATCCGAGATGTCATTGGTAGGTCCTTGAGGACCATTCCGTACACTTTTGGTAGGATGGCTGGTAGTGTAGCTCTTCATGTGGCCAACCGGTCTTATATGCAGTACGCCTTAGAATGCCTTGAACCGAAGGTGTTCAACTGGTGTGATGCAGTACTCCTTGTGATGAAAGAACAATTGACCAAGGTGAAAAATGGAAGATTGAAGAATTTTGGGTATGGTTCTATTTTGACCACTTTTGCCTTGGAAAAGATCCCGCTGATGCAGCCACAGTATATTTCACTTGGTTTACCTCCACCGACTGAGCCACGGATGCAAAAACGGGTTAACCATATGTCCAGACATGCTGGTCAATCTCAGATTTACTTTTCTGATACCTTCTTCGGGTGGCTAGATCATCAAGAGATGGTTTATTCCAAGTATCCATATGCTGGTATGGATTTCCGGGGTGACCCAGATTTGGTACTGCTGGCTGGTGAGTAGTGGGGTGCCATTGGTAAGTTCTCTGACCATATTCCTGTTTATCGTTTTTCTTCATAATGTCATTGTCCTTTATTCTATCAAGACTAATCAAAACTCATGTGCTCATGTAGATGTTGGACCAGTTCGGCCAGTAGTATGCCTGAGAGTGCCAGCTGCCGCTCCAGCAGGAGAGGCTGTGGGAAGGGCTATCCTTCGCGGCCTTGATGTGGCCGAGACTCTTTCAGCATTACAGGATCAGTTTGAAGGCCTCACTCTTGGTATTCCAGATGTGAGGACTGATGAGTTGCCTCTGAGGTTGCAATGGCATACTACTGGCGTGCCAAGTCGATGGACTAGGCTTTTACGCATGATTGCACATGCAGTGACTTGTTATCACCAGCATCATTAGACTAGGGTTCCCCCTAGCATTTTGAGTTTTGGGTCATTTGACCAATTTTTGTCTTGGTTACAGAACATTACATGTAAACCATAAACATTTATCTTTGATTTTCGGAGTTTTATTTTGGTTAAGTTACATGATCCTGATGCAAGTATTGATGAAATGCTTCTTTTTATAAATGTTGCAAATGTCTATCTAACACATAATTTGCCAATGAGTCAGTTAATGTGTTTAAGCTTCTTGAAATGTGCTGATATTGAATAAAATCAAATTGCCTTTCCAAAATCTTGACCCTTAGGAACATGCGATATATAGCTGGATTTAGGACGGAGTAGATACCAGTGAGCTGTAGTATGACGAGTTGTGAGTCTAGCCTGACGACCAGTCGGCGTATGCCATGTGTGATAGCATTAGAGAGAAGTTCTATCAACGCGCTATATTCAACGATGTTATTCGTTGATCGACCAATACATACCCCTCTGAAACTTACTAACTCACCACTTGGATCAAAAAAGGCCCAGGCCGCAAAGATATGTTCTGCGAACTGCAACTTGCTCCATTGGCATATCCAACAAAATATTCCAATGGGTTTGACATCTGCGACAAATGAAAAAAGAAGATTACTTGACCAAAACGATTACCCTTAGCGAAAACAAAAATGTAACAAAAGCATATGGGTTACCACACTGAATCATGCGTAGTAACGCTTAAGGTACAACCCATTACGAGGTTGCGCCAGTGGAATCCCGTCATAATCCATTAACTCATAGGCTCCTTTTGCTAATACTCGCTTAACAATATAGGGGCCCATCCACAAAGTCTTGAATTTTCCTGCTTCCAATTTATCAGATTCTTGGTCGTAAAGTAAGACCAAATCACCTTCTTAGAAGACACAAGGTTTGACATTTTTGTCGAACTACGCCTTGACTCATTTCTTATGGGCTTCGTTAGCCAAAGCGGTGTCACTATGGGTTTCATCCAATTGGATTAGTTCCAAGAAACGAGCCTCCTCTTCTAAAGTTCCGGGGAGAAGGTCGATTGCGAGTTTGAGGGACGAGATTTCACACTGAACTGGTAAGATTGCTTCTAGGCCATACACTAGTTGGAAGGGTGTAAACCCGGTTGCATTCCTTACCAATGTTCGGTATTCCCACAAAGTCAAGTACAGAATTAGGTGCCAACTCCTTCTGTGGACTCCAATCATCCTTTGCAGCATGCGCTTCAGGACTTTGTTGATTGCTTCAACTTGTCCATTGGCCTGCGAGTAATATGGAGTAGAGCTGTCGTGAGACAGCCCTAATTTGGCAGCTAATTCAGCCATCATGTGATTACGAAAATGTGATCCATGATCTGTGACTATAGCCTGTGGAACGCTGAATCTGGCGACTACATGATTAAAAAAGAAAAGGGCAGCTGTTTCACCAGTGTTATCTAATGTAGGCATCGCCTCAGCCCATTTAGTAAAATAGTCCACTGTGACTATGATATACCCATGCCCCCCGGTCGAGGTGGGGTTACATGTCATGAAATCAATGCCCCATTTGGCGAATGGCCCAATAGCAACTATTGGATGTAGAGGTGTGGGTGGTCTTCTGGTTTTGTTATCGAAAATTTGACAGGCATGGCAACTTCTGACTGCAGTTATGCAATCTTTGAACATTGTTGGCCAGAAGTATCCTGCTCGTAAATTTTTTTACGCCGTAGC
Source organism: Pinus tabuliformis (assembly GCA_031772625.1). Taxonomy (NCBI): domain Eukaryota; kingdom Viridiplantae; phylum Streptophyta; class Pinopsida; order Pinales; family Pinaceae; genus Pinus; species Pinus tabuliformis. The sequence goes on from CM062806.1 coordinate 370,506,486, forward strand.
GTAACCAGATTGATGCCCCCCACACGCGCCTGAATGGCAATCACTAAGGACTTTTTTGGCTTCCTCATGGGTGAGGCACCTCCTCAGAACTGTATCGACACCACGACAGTAAAGCGTATCACCGACGATCATGTAGTCTTTTGATTGGTATCAAATACGTTTTTGTTCGGAGTGGGAGGTATTAGGGCTATATTTTTGGGTTTGGAGATAGATGATTATGTCTCCATACCACGGATTGCTTGAAGATATCAGAAACAAAGTTTCGTCCACGATTGTTTCTTCGGATGTTTCATCGTTGGATGACGCTGGGAGATCACATAATAATTCTGCGAAAACCAGGGCTTTCTTTGACTTGGATTTTACAAATTCCATATTAAACTCTTGTAGAATTGCTATCCATTTTGAATATTTGCCCCCCAACAACTGTCGCGACAATATATAAGTCATGGCGTTGCAATCTGATAGAATGGTAGTTTTCGAAAGAGGACATAGTGTCGAAATTTTTGTATCGCTTGAACAGCTGTGAGCGATAGCTTTTCAACATAAGAATATCTACTTTTTGTATAATTTAAGTTTTTACTTAAATAATATATAGGATTTTCTATTCCATTGTCTTCTTGAACTAAAACCATTGCGATGGTTGTATCTTCTGCAGCCAGATACAGGTTAAAGTCTTTTTGATAATCAGGAGCATACATTAATGATGCTTTCATTAGGGATTCCTTTAAAGCATCAAAGGAAGCTTGCGCAACCTAATCCCAAACGAAGGGCACTTCCTTTTTCAAAAGACATGTATAACCTTTAGCAAGTTCAGCATAATTTGGAATGAACCTCCTCAGAAAGCTTGCTTTCCCTTGGAGTTTCTGAATCTGAAGAAAATTTGAAGGTGGAGACAAGTTTATGGTTGCCTGAACCTTACATGGGTCGAGACGAATCCCATCCTTTGAGACTACAAAGCCAAGTAAACGACCAGAACTGACACAGAACACACATTTGTGCGGATTGAGTCGTATCTTGTAGTGTTGGCAACGTAGAAATATCACTCTTAAATGCTGCGGATGATCAGTCCGCTTTCGCGAATGAGCAGGAAGGTCATCAAGATATGGTTGAACGATGTTTTTGATGTCATGGAAGGCATAATTAATTGCCCTCTGAAATGTTTCCCCTGCGTTCTTTAAACCAAAGGGTAATTTGCGATATGCGAATGTGCCCCACGGACAAATAAATGCAGTCTTTGACTAGTCTTGTGGGCGAATATTTATTTGATTATACCCGGAGAATCCATCCATGAATGAAAAGTTTTCGCATCCAGTGCATTCATCAATTATCTGGTCAATAAAGGGTGTAGGGTAGTTGTCTTTTGGACAAGCTTGATTTACATCCCTATAATCGACACACACTCTAATCATTCCTTGTTTTTCATCATAGGAACAATGTTCGATACCCAATCGGTTAGAGGAATCGGGTAAATGAAACCAGCATGGAGAAGCTTTTCAACTTCTGCCTTGATGGCGGCGGCTTTCTTTGGGTGCACCCGCCATAGCTGTTATCGTACTGGTTTGACATCTAGATACATCTTAATTTCATGTCCAACTATACTGGAGTCAATGCCTGGCATTTCATCATATGACCAAGCAAAGACAGCTCTGAATTCGTGAAAAAGAGCGTTATATATTTCCAGTTCTGAAGGGGAACAACATTTTCCAACATAAATATTCTCTACAACACCTGTTTTGGTCGATATATTTATGGCGATAGTCTTTTCAATGTTGGACAAGTTTCGCTCTGAATCCACCATGTTTACAGTAGTTGATAGGAAATCAAAAACTGATGGATGATGAAGTTCATCAGGAGTATCTTCTTTGTAAGTCGGAAGATGGGAATGATGGTGGTAATCTTCCCATGGCACCCCTTCAATTACCATTGATTGAACAATTCCTTCGTCGGTGTAATGCACTTTCGACCAAGGATCTGAAGGGGTGCCATATTCCTTAGACCTATCTATCCAAACACTTGATAAGCATTGATTTGGGTTCACCTCCCATGCTAAAAACATTGATTGCTACAATATTTCCATTGGGCTTGGAGGCAACACCAGTGTATGATCCATGTTTATATCGTTTTCTGAGATCTTTTGAATCGAAGATATCATATTGCAGGTTCCTACCAACGCTACTTCCGCCAGATTGATTGGAGGCGAAAGGGCAAAAGTACCCATTAATATAGGGTCTTTTAGTAGGCCTACTCCGGTATTTTGAAGCGAATGGGGGCTTCCATGGATCATCGGAATGCTTCCCGTCACTTGGGAACCATTGGGGAGGAAAGTTTGTTGATCGACGATTGTAATCTTTCCCTCCTTGATAAGGAAATGCAATCTTCCTAAAATAGGTCGAAACAATAGCAGCCATAGCATATATCCATGGTCTTCCCAGTAGGATGTTGTAATCGAGGTTTCCGTCGATTACTTCGACATCTATTTCTACTGTTTTTCCCCCTAGTTCAACTCGCAAGTTACTTAGAATACCGTACGAGGTATACGTTCGCCCGTCAAATGCTTTTAATGTTGTCGAAGATCGCGACAAGGTTGGAGATCCTAAATTTTTCCAGCAACTCATTGACATAATACATGTGGATGCCCCCTCATCAATAATTGTTCGATGAACAGTTTTGTTGAGGGCTTTCACTTGAATGAGGAAAGCTAGTTGAGCTGGTAACTGAGGATCGTATCCCTTATGATTAAAGGACACAAGATTAGAATCCTTTGGGTCTATCCCACTGATGGCTGATAATAAAGCCCGCTTTTGGGATGGGCAATTTTGCAGTACCTCAAGTGTCGACATAGCGGATGCCGATTGGGCCAAATCTTACACTATATTATAATGTTGTGCTGCTCTGGCACGAGGATTAAATGTCGACTTATGTACTACTCCCTTTGGCAGTTTTATTGTTAGCTCCAGAATGATGGGCGGTGCAACTTCTGTCGAAGTCGTTGTCGAACTACTAGGTTGATCTTTATCCTTGTTGTTTGACAGCTAAGGATTCCCGTAATCTTTGTTCCTTGTCAATATCAAAGCATCATTTTGCTATTTGGAAACCAACAACATTAGCACTTGGGACGGGAAAGCATTTTCACTGGCAACCAGATTTGTTCCTGGATTTGGAAATGGATCAGTTAATACCGCTGAGGTTTTTGAATTCTTAAAGAATTTTTTAAGCTCAGCTTTATATGGACATTCTCTTGTCCAATGATCCTCATCGTGTATTACGCATGGATATTTTGGTTTCCTATCTCCAGGATGGTTTGAAGAAGATATTTTAGGTGATGATTCTTCCTGTTTCTTCTTCTTCCCTTTGTTTTACTTCTTGCCTCCTGGTTGCTTGGTTTCTTTGCCTTTGTCTGTCGAGACGGCATTTACTTCTGAGGCGAGAAGTTCTTCTTTTGCATGTTGACTAGAAATCTTACGGGCCTTTTTAGATGTAGCCTTTGTTGATTTCGTGTGTGTCGCGCCAATCACGCCATCGCCGACATGAGAGTCACTGTTGATTTAGGTGGGGGGGGGGGGGGGGAGACCGAAAATTCTAGTCTGCGAGCGTCAGGTATTTTATCGTAGAGCATGCCAGACTGAGTATAAATCAAGTCTAAATATTGCACACGAGCAATAACTTGCTCTTCGGTGATGACTCCCCCTTTTGCCACATCTTTCGTAATGGAAGGCAATAATGACTTAATAAACCATTCAGCTAAAAGCTAATCAGGAACGTACGTTTTTACCATTCTACGACGACGTCGCCACTCATGAATATGATCGGATATGTGAGTGGCCGTTGTTTGTTTGAAATTGGTAAGAAGTTCTGTTCATGTTTCGTACCTTATCGTTGATTGAAAATGGGTTAAAAAGGTTGTGGCTACGGTACTAAAGTTGTCAAACGAAGCTCTTGGTAATTCGATATGCCATTTTGCTGCCGGACCTGTTAACGTCCTCTGAAAAAGGCGAAGCCTAATCGAATCATCATTTAGGGTGTTTGATGAACACCACAGATGAAAGGTCATCACATGATTCGACGGATCTTCACCCGGATTTCCATTAAATTTAGGAATATCTGATGGAAGTTTATGCGGAATCGCTGGCCACCAAGGGGCATAAGAAATTGGATCGTTTGTCAACCGATTTAGATCTGGTAACTCTAAAGTCGCCAGGAAGGGTAACTGTTGATTCAGGTTAGGCGAATCATACCCAGGATAAGGTGGAATCGCCTGAGCTGTTGGCCTTTGCATACCAGCATAATGCATCTGGTGTTGGTAACTTTGGTAAGGTTGATGGGCATAACCATTGTAGAATGGTTGATTTTGACCATTTTTAATATACAGTTGCCCACTATTTGCAAATATTTGTTGCTCAGACCCTTGGTATACTTGTTGGAATTGCGATTGTTGGTACTGCACCAGCCATGGTTGTGAAGCCATGTGTTGTTGTCCAATACTAACTGTTTGACCAAGATGAGGGGTAATTATACCCATTTGGGCCTGTGTCATCCCGCTAGTTGGCGATTGTGGTTGAGTTGCAGGGACAAGAGGCTGTTGCATTACAACCTAAGAAAACTGAGGTTGGCATACAACAGGCAGCGCTTGTACTTGTAACACTGTCACAATAGCCCGCGTAGTCGGTATATTTGACATAGGCGAACATTGTTGCATCGAATATACAACTCTTGGTTGTTGAGGCAGTATCGGTACCCAACCACTAGATGTAATTCCAGCATAACCAAAATTTTGTTGTGAACTCCTGTATGGTTGTTCTCCCGGAGGAGACAATGAGAGGGTATATTGCCCCCCATATGGCGGTAATCCGGTACTTAAAGGAATTGTTTGCCCTTGAAGATCGGATTGCCTAAATTGACTCCCTAAAGGATCAATTTGCTGAGATTCAACATAAGAGTTTCCGGATACTATTCTAGACAAACAAACAAGAACGGACCACACTGTCAAAATAGCCCCTGAGTGGGCCCCTTCTAGCGATTGAGAGCTACTTGGGACAGATGGTATACCGACGAACATTGTTGGAGTGACAGCAGGAAGTTCTGTCGTCACTGTGTCGGACGACACAGTCCTAGATGTCGACGGTTGTTCAGACATTTCTAGTCTATCCAAAAGATTTCCTAGCGATTCTATAGGAGCTTCCGATGATGTTAGACTAATTTCTGATGAAGAAGGATACAGAGTGATCCCAACTCCAAATTGTGACAGAGTACTTGATGCAGGATCCTCCACAATCTCTTCTATAGCAATCAGACCAGGTGGAAGAGGTAGACCCTCAAGTCCGTAAATTATTTCTGGTGACGAAGAAGGTATAGAATCTACAGTGACAGATGATTGGGGAATAACACCTTCCGAATCAGCTGTAGATGGAACTGGTTCAATAATACAAGTGTTTACCCTCACACTAGGATCAGTGCTACTATCCTTCGGTGGCAACTGAACTCCTTTTGTAAAGGCAGGGATACCATAAATGTTTGGAGTAACTGGAGTCCCTCATGGTGTTGGAACAATTGTTCTAACTTTACCAGGGGATTTGGAACCGGTTAAACGAGTTCGCTTTTTCCGTAACAGTTTCGATTCTGGAGACTAAGACGGTTGACTCGTAAGCCTCCGCGAACAACGGGGTTTCAATTGACTTTCTTCCACGATTGTGGATTACTCGATCAACTAAAAATCAAGGGGAAGTATGTTTCCGAATTATATGAATTTTAGACGCTTTGACACAACTTGTTTTTTCAATTTTTAAGAGTCGAGAAAAAAAAAAGATGACTCTAGTCGCCTTCGATTTTTAATGACCCTGAAGTGACAAGTGCTCAGATGGACCTTTTCCGTTAAGGAGTCTGAAAAGGAACGAAAGGGACTGCTCTGGAAATCTAGACAGAGGGATTACCTAACCAATCGCAAAACTGCAGAATACTTTTTACGATACAGCAGTCAATCTTCCTGAATGTTGTGTTCAGTGCATTGCGATTGATAGGGCGGCAAACACGACTTCCTAGGGATAAAGGATAAAGCCTATTGTGGTCTCCCAATATATACTCGACGGTATGTGGGAGCACAAGTCCGTATTGGCACTTGTCATCTCAAAGTGGAGGAATCACCCAACCAACAATGAAAACAACAGTTACCACATTTTACGACGCCGGAACACGTCTCTAGCCTAGACTTCTAAATGTTGTGCATTAGGTTCCAAAGCATTTTTAGATTCATTAAATTTATTTTATAGTTGATCTTGCTTAAGAAATTTTCCTTTCAGGTTCACCGCGTGATGTAGATGTACAATTCCTAAAATGCAATCTAAGATGATGAACAGTCGTTTAGTCTTCTTTTTGCAAATGAAAATCCTAGCTACTAAGGAAAGAGAGATGACATTCTTTCGACAAAGAGCAAAGAGCACACACTATATGCACTGTCCTAAATCAAACCAATCAAACAGTATAATTGCAAATGCACATGCATGTATTTGTTTTCAGCCTTCTTAATATGTAAATGATAAAAAGAAAGCTAATGCCCAAATCTAAATTATTTTTCAAAGCGACAATTACTAACAAGTTTCTTTTCAAGACAAAATGAGGACAATAACAACACTTTGCGATTTGGACTTGAAAACTTGCTTTCAACACTAGAAAAACTACTAATTCAGATCGAATACAAGAGTAACAGTGTAATCGACTATCAAGAACAATCAGATTCTCTTCTATGACTGAAAACGACACTTGCGACACTTTCAAATCAAGAAACGACAGTATAATTACGCTACTTCTTTGTAAGGGAGAATTGAAAATGACTCAAAATACATAAAAACATTTACAGTTCTTTGCACAATGGAGGCAGAATAACAGCAAGGAAAGGGGTTTCAAACAGAGGTGTACTGACTACAGGTAGCAAAACTCTTGAATAGAACTGAAAAGAGTGAACACAGAAACCAAAATTTAGGAACAAGGCCTAGTCTGTTCAGTGCACCTATAACACAGTGAAACTAAAATGCAGCGCACCTACTACACTCGGGAAGTGTGATGCATTTGAGGTTCACAGAACAGAGAGTGTGATGGACCAGAGACGAGACTTTGAATGGGTTCCGGGTCACAGTTTGCAGTTCAGTTCAAGGATTTAGGCCGAGCAAGTGGTAATCAGTAAATCAATCACAGGGGTAGATCCAAAGAGGTTACTAGAGCTACCACAAGGGCAATTAGAGAGCTTGTAGATGAATTGTTCAACTCATAAATGAACCTGGAGATTGACTGAAGCAGCATTGATCTACTTTGCATTTGTAAAACAAATGCAGTTCGAAGGCTAGCTGGCTTGGCTTCAGGCTCCATCTGTAAGTTTATAAAGTAAACAAATGTAGATAAACAAACAATCTATTCGCTCCCCAGCGGAGTGGCCATTTTGTTATCGGGAAAACTAGTGTCTATACAAAACTGCTAGTCCCACTAAGGGTGATAGATACCTTAGAAACAAACACACTAAAACTACTTTCGTTTTCCTTTATGGTAAATAGATGAGAGAAGAATAAAGGAGACCAACCTCAATCCTGCGCTTGGTTCCTTGCTTGATTCTTCTCCCTTCTGATAGTCCTTTGCTACTTGCTTCCTTGTATACCTAGCTTCAAAGAATACCTGTAGAATTAAAGTAGCATAACACTATACGAGAACATAGATATATTATCATAAGAAATATAGGATCAGATGTATATTAACCACATAAATGCATAAAACATCAATCATGCAAGCATGTGGAGGAAAACTTGAATAGCTTTATTAATAATCAAGAAAGAGCAAAGAGGATTACAACCAATTGTTCTGACCCAACATCATCCTCTCAGCAAGAAGCCCTTCTTCACCTCATGAAAAGCTAAGACCACCCAACACTATGATATTTCACCAAGAAACCAACAACGCTTCCTTACAAGATACAAAATTCCAGCGTCCGGATCTCTGGGATGAGGGATCCATATATAGATGTTTGCAAAGGGGGGTGAATCAGCTTTTGAGATTTGATTAGTTTCTTCTCTCTGATAGTTCTTGATTCCACTCGGAGATTGATGGTCTCCTACTCATCCCTGGTCGAATTCAGAGAGGCAAGTGTCACAGGAGAAGTTTCTAGAAGATTCCATGCTCCTCCACCTTGCGGATTGACCCTGCCATTTGTCGCTTCTCGCCCATCGCACCCCATAGAAGGGATTTTTGACATGCATCACACCTACTGTGTGTGTTTAGGTGGGATGCAACACAGTTTGCCTATGGAGCAGGTGAAATGGTCCAGTTTTGACCAGTTCTGAGTAGATTTTCATGGAGAACCTCTAGGAGAAGATGTAATCAGTTGACCTTGTTCTTTTAGGGGTCGGAACAACACTTTTAGGGACTTAAGAGCCCGGACATTTATGATTGGGGTTGCAGTGCCCAAAAATGTCTATAACACCACGTGCCTCATTCTTATTGCATCGCGCCCCATGATACGAAAACCACCACAGCTCCATAAGCGGTGCGGGGAAACTGCTTACTGTCCTCTCTCATACATCCTCCTTCTTGTTAACCATCGTGCAGCTCCCGCTTCTGATAGCCATCCGATCATTCCCGCCTGATATCCAACATCCTATATTCTTCCCGCGCATATACCTTCCAATAGCCCATGTAACCAGATCTCCGCCATCCAATCTGTCAGATCCGATAGCTTATAAGCAATTGCGCCTCTGTGTCTTCCCATCGCCTCCCACCATGAGATCTCAGTCATTCATCCACTTCATCCAACGGCTAGCATTCGTTTTGAGGCCCTCGTTCATTTTCCATGTGGTTTACGTGTTTTTGGCCGGTCTTGTGCGCTCGAAGGAGGAAGGAAGCCATGATCGGGTACTTTGTGCATTGAATCCTTAGCAACCACATTTAAAGAGCAGCTTGGCAGAGAAAGAAAGGATGATCCTTGAGTAGTTCAATGCCTACAGCAGTTATTGTAATTCATTCAAACAATACTTCACCTATTCAAGAAGGACAACAAAGTACCAGTAAATGTTAAATTGATTTACTAAAACACACAGTTTGCAACAGAGACCCATACCTGATTGTAAATGTGGTTGGTGGTCCATTATGACCCCTCCACGCATAGCATAGCAGAGTGTTTTGGTGATCAACCTCTATATATATCCAAAAGACAGAAGGTTGATGGTTGATGAATGTTATCTTGATGTAAAGTTCAACTTCTGGAGACTGTAACTACTGTGATACCTGCAGTGTCTGGTCTTCATTTTTAGCTAATGCAAGCTACTTTTGTTGTTAATTGATCGCTTTCCACTTCTTATTTATTCTAGGCTATACTTGTTATGCATTTTTCATGTGCTCTTGGTGTTTAGCATTAGAGGGGCTATCATCCCACCTCTGTGTTAGAATCTAGCTTGTATCATTGAATTTGTATGCAGGTTTTTATTACCTTAATGCCAGAGAGCTGTCATCCTATCTATGCATTAGGAAATAGATTTGCAAACCTTTTAATTGGTTTCAGCTCGCCATCACAGGGTCCTGTACATCTGCTGGTGCGATCAATATTCTCCATGATCACATTTTCCTTAAACTGTGAGTAATTGGTTGTCTACATCCTTGTAGTCTGAGGGTGTTCCCCCATGTTTGGGGTTAAGCATAGTAGAGGTGGTTATCTGGCTTGAATATGCAGCATTTCTTTCATTCATCCACCATTTCCCAACATTTTTGTTGAGTTTGTAATGTTCTTTAGCATCTCGAATATACAACCTAGGAGAGTTTCTTGGGGTGACAACAATACTTACTTGTCATGTGAAGACGAAATTTTCACCTTGATTGATTTGATGATAGTTGAAGAAGATATATGAGGGCTTCTTCTTGAATCATATTCATTCGAATGGTAAATCCTTTTCCTAATATAAAAGGTTGCTCTTTTTGATAGGGATGATTTGTTGCTTTCTTGGATGATCTTCTTCTCTGATAAGGAAATGGTCATTGCTTGAATGTGAGAATGGCTTTTTGCCTTCAATATGGTCTTCCTTATTTTGTAGAGTAGGTTAAGATTGCGTCAATATTTACCAAGATGATGAGATATTTATTTTGAGGTCCTTCGAGTTTCATAGCTTTGTAGATACGTTGATGAATGACTTGGTGGTCTTTTGATGAGGGTGATGTGGAGACACAACATCTTGATGTGGAGACACCTTTCTGTGGTAGATTGCTTGGTGTATATTTGAGACTAAAACCCTTAGAATTGTTTGGATGCCTTTCTTGAAGACTGATCCTTGTCAAGGAAAATTTTAGGCGATAATATCTGCAAGTGGGCTAATTTTCTATAATTTTTCCAAATAAAATATTCGCCAATTTCGATTTTTTCTAAAATGATTCACCTAAGTTTTATAGTAGACAATTATTTCACCTTAAAAATTGCCAATATATTATATAGAGAAATAATATATAATCCTGAATTAAATATTTTTACAAAAATATCATCAAACATTTTACAATTTGTCGATAAAAGACTAGTAAGATTCACGAAGGTTTCTAAACTTTAAGATATAATTCCATCCTTAATTTTTTTCCCTGGTCTTTGTATGTCTCTTTAGTTGCCCTTCCTTTGACTTCAAGACCTTACCTCTGATACCATGTTGAAGAATCTAGGGAAAGTAGGATTAATGTGATTCTTATGAGCTTGATAACTATTTGTGAGATGTTTCAACTTTTCTTCTTATCATAGCCTTAATTTGTTATTATTAGAGTGTATCTTCAATAGTTCATCAAATAGCTACCAAAACAAATAGACAAGAACACATGACGTTGGCTTTCTACTAGGGCGAAAACCTCTCCCTCTTGAAGAAGAAAACCAACACAAAATTATTCTTATATAGATTCCAATTGATGAATACCAAGACCGTGACCCTTACACAAGAGAGCTCATTGTTGGAGATAAGTAAACGTGACTACTCTTGTGAGAAATATTTATTAACATTTCTCTAAGGAGTTAAATATGAAAATTGTTACCTTCAATTTTTTTAATTTTTAAAAAATAAGTGTCTATATCATTGTGATGTAGGAATGTTCCCTTTGCGGATAGAGGCAACCCCTCTAGCCTTAGATTGTGTCTAGTCAGAACAGGGAAAAACAATAATTAATTTCCTTAAACAGACATCTTTGTAAGAGCCTACGTCAAACCGGTCTTCGATGAAGCTTTCGTTGCGCCACTGCAGCTATAGTTTCCTTCTCCTTGATGAGTAGTTCACCTGAAACAATGCAAAAGAACAACAGAACACATAATAACATAGAAAAATAATCTATTTACTTACAAAGTCAAGGAATCATAAGCTATCATGTTTATTACACACAAGATATAGGAAATCATCATTGATTGTATTAAAATGAACAAGAGAAAAGCTTACAACGAAGCCTTGACACTGCAAACTTTCTCGAAGGGTCCAGCCAGTATGTTTCTTCAAGAATTCACTCTCAAGATGCATCTCCAAAAGGGATGATGACTCTCTGTCTTACAAGCACTAATGCAAGGCTAAGTCAATCCACAACCAATTGCTCAACTATCAGCAATTCACACTGCAAACTATCAAACTGACACAAAAGCTAGCTAATTTTCTCAATCCAAAAAACTAGTTGATCATAGCAATAGGGAGTGCTTTTTATAAGTGGAGGAGCCTCCATGAATGAGGGAGAGGGAGCTTATCCTTGAGGGAAGTTTCTCAAAAGGTGGAACAAACATCCCAAGGGAGGAAAGGCGAACTCCCTTGACCCAACAACCAGCTCTAGAAACACCCAGAAGCATTGTGTTTGAACTAATTCACCATATCTGGTCCGTCGCAAGTCATACACGAAGACTCGGCGATGACATCGCAAGGAAGTAGTGAATTTAGGGTCGTTATCACAAGAGCGATTTTCAAGACTTGCGTCGAGCCCTAAAATTCGACTGTCATAGGAAATAGATGTACCCCTGCCACAACATTGCAAAGCTATAGTTCATCATAAAGAATTGTCACAGGCAGAATGAGGTTTACCTGTGATGATGCAAAAACATGGGTAAAAGGGTCAATATTCAGGATTAGAGAACATTTGTTTAATCTTCTTGAATGAGTAGGAATATGTGGACATATTTATTTGATGTATGACACAGTGGAGATGTCACTCAAGGGATATGAGGCCAGTGACAAATGACTGTGTAATAGATGCCCCCTAAAGCATGAAGGCTGAGAGAATTGGAGGGGTGAAATTCTTTAAAAAATCATAACCGGACTGAAACACCATCGCGGAGAGCCTACAAGTGCAAGTACAATTGATATCTCTAACAATGTCATACATATAGTCTAGGCATGGGAACAACCATCCAAAAGACATATGAATCTTGGTTTATGGTATGGTCGCAGCCACCCAGTCAATTAAGACCATATATAAAAATAGAGGTATGGATGTAGCCATCTAGAAAGACTTAGGTATGGTCGTAGCCATTCAATCAAAGAGTAATGTATGAAATCACGAACCAATCCATGCAACCTGAACTTAATGTAATCTTAGCCTGGGGTCTTGAATCCCAACCGATCATAATACAATTTTCAATATGCAAATAAATGTGGTGAAATCAAGCATATGGGAAAATTAATTGATTATCGGCCAATGATGTTAACCATTAACAAGTGCGTGAGAAACCACTAGAGTAATGTCAATGGTCCTTAAGATACTGCTAGTACAATCCACAAAGTGTCAAGAATGATCTAGAGTCGAACACTCATGGAATCACCCGATCAAAGATCAATAATGCAAGCCCGTCATCGAGTGTGAATAACTTACCATTAAGGCATGCAAGCTCCAATGTACCGAAAGGAATCTCTAGATCAACTTCCTAGATAATGAGTTGGTGTCAATAGGAAGCAATCCATCGTAGGAGTGCCATAATGTTTTCCCCATCAACGACACGAGACAGGGAACAAGATGAAGATGGATGATGCAGGGAATCAGAAGAGGAGGTAAGGGTGCAAACTGCAGAAGGGTTATACTCTTCAACATATCGGCAACACGACTCTGCAGAGTGGCAACATTTTGGTACCAAGGTATCAATGGTCTGATGGAGACAACAGGGATAAAAAGGAATGCGGCAAAATGACAAACTGAAACCTCAGAAGGCTAATGATGATGTGAGGATATCCCAAACCTGGTGAGAAGCAAAAGTGTCGATGTTCAAGAGTGATGAGCTACTATAGGTAACCAATAGATGATTTCCAAATTTTCCCCCCACCATTGCTGGCGAGTACCCCAATTATTTTTGAAAAACAAGCTTGAAGGGGATAGCATATGCTTGCAATATAAGTTTGTCCTTTGGACAAATCCAACCTAGCGAATGTTTAACGAGCCCTAGGAAGGAGAAGTTTGGGTCTTATCATTGCGATGAGTCTAATGTCATCAGGGTTTAAGGAGTCTAACACAGGTAAAACCGAGAGTGTTTTTCATGTTTAGAGAGTTTGAAAAACACATGGAAAAGGAAACTCTAGGGGGATCCCTTCTAGTAAATTTGTGTCTCCGAAGCCTGAAAAGGTAGAAAATAATACTCGAGAGAACCACTTAACTATTACGGTCAAGGAATACGTTTTGTAAATAGTGTCTCTAGCCTGAAAAAGTAGAAAATTTACTAGAAACACGACGTTTCATAACCAAAAACCAACTCGAAATGACAAAGGCTCAACCATATTTTCGTTTTTAAATGGTCAAAAAACAGCTGAAAGCAGACTCCATTTGATTATCTTTTAATGAGTCAAAACGGGAAAAACTCGGCAATCTTTTCATGTTTTACGAGTCAGAAAAGAGCTTAAAGAGGACTCGTGGGAAATTTTCGCGATATTTACCAAGCAGTTATTAAACATAAATTATATCCAATGCTCCTGTTTCTGCACAGAAAATCAAACATAAAATCCATTCGACAAAGATATATATGTAATATTAGAAAAAAACTAGGTTAAAAACCCTAAAACCATAAAAAATTATGGTAAAACCCCAACCCTAGAGTTAAGAAACCCTAAAATTTCAAGAAAATCTATAAATAGAGCTCGTGGTAAAAACATTTGTACATTTCTTTTGATTTTTAACCTTGCTAATTTTTAAACACTATGTATCTGTGCAAACTTTGAAGGTCGATTTCTTCGTCTGTGGCCAACAATTTCGCCTCGTTCTTTTGCCAAGTATCTAACCTTTGCCATTTCATTTTGATTGCATTTAGTTCAAATTTCATGCGTTTTAGGTGGTTTTGGAAGGATTTTTCATTCCAAAATTGCTCCGCAGTTGTTGTAGAAATCCCGCATGGGTTTACGACGATCGGGGATTTTATATGCACTAGAATCGGCATCGTCACAGGAAACATGTGTATCCCTATGACAATCCGGAAAATAGTGAACAGTGAAAGAAAATCGTTGCAGTTGTTTTAGAAACAGTTGCAACGGTGTCGTAAACATAAAACTTTAATGTTTTACACCTTTTTAAGAAATGAAATCAGCTCAAATTGGTTTAATCAATTGGCATTTGCATATGCAACATACAAAATGGTGTTTGCATTGCAAGAACACACACATGATGCTGTTGACGAAAGAGGGGCAAGTGACCCACACTACAAACTAGCTCTCCGAAACTATGAATTATTGAAATTCTTCCTTACACCCCTTTTACGAGCGCAATTGGACTTGCTGGAGTTCTTGTTCACTCATGTAACCTCACCGAGGGTAAGTTCATAATCCGGTGCAGGAGATCGGGTTTGACGTGTCAAACATATACTTTCTCACTGTATTATCTCGCTGAGTGGAAAGACCCTACATGGGCGGTGTCTGGGTCGCTGGAGAGTCTATAGATATGATGATTACACGAGTGCGCCTAGGGGCACGCAAATCTCCCACTAGTGGGAAACTGCAGATCCCACTAGTGGAGGACTTGACACTGCGTGTTCTACTATTCATGATCACGAGAGCAGCAGGCTCTCAGGCCCAGCACGAGGCAACTAAAACCCAATTGCGGTTGGCTTTAGATTGCCTCAACCCCACCATGTTCGACTGCGTAGAGGTAATGTCTCTGAATTTGAAGAGACAGCTAACCAAATGTCAACGAGGACAGACAAAGCAGTTTGGATATGAGTCCATCCTGGTAGCATTCATGTTGGAGTGCGTACTCTCACTCCAGTTGCAAGACATGCGCGTAGATCAGCCTAGACTATAGGAGACCAATATCACCATATGGACTCCTGTGATGCCATGAAGCAGTGGCGGTCCAGCAGTGTCATGGGGTACCGACTTCATGGAGTGGCTACATCCGTGTCTAGTCAATTGAGCATCTTAAATTGCTCTACATAAATTATCAATCCGGGTATTGTAAACTGATGAAGTGTGGTGCACCATATGTGCTTAGTTAACCTTTTTCTTACTTCGTTGTTTTATAGTTTATGTTGTTTTTGGGGTTCTGTTCTTGTTGGTTTCCTAAAGTGTCTAATGCAAATGGAAATCATATTCTAAGGTCTTAAGAATACTTTTAAAGGACAAGTATGGATAGAGATTTCAAGACAAGGCCTATGTCCCTAATGGTAACTTCCAAAACTTAGCACTTCAAAAGATCTTAAAACATGTTATTGATGGAATTAGTTCTTAAACAAAAGTGTAAATATGCAGCTACTTCAATC
Organism: Pinus tabuliformis; assembly: GCA_031772625.1. Lineage (NCBI taxonomy): Eukaryota > Viridiplantae > Streptophyta > Pinopsida > Pinales > Pinaceae > Pinus > Pinus tabuliformis. The sequence continues at coordinate 370,522,180 of CM062806.1, forward strand.
AAAATAGAATGCAACAACCAAACAATGAGCTAGTGACTATGAAACCCAGTATCCTTACTGCTATATAAAAATAAAACTGAACTTAAAGCAATTCAAAAACTGTAAGCAAAGTAAACTAAATCATATTACATCAACTCATATTCTGACCCGTCACCTTTCGACTCACTCTGGCTATAGGAGTCAATCATAAACAAATTGAGTAATCTGATATCTAAATTGCATAAAATGAAACTAAGATCAAACGACGCATTCATACTTCAATTCCTCACCATTCGACTCGCTCTGGCTTATCGGAGGTAACCGAAAATGACATGAGTAATCTAATCACTAACTTGCAGAAAAGTAAACTAAATCATATTACATCAAATAATATTCTGATTCCTCACTATTTGAGTCACTTGGCTATAGGAAGGTAATCATAAACAAATGGAGTAATATGATATCTAAATTGCATGAAAGTAAATGAGCAAAACAAAACTTGAAGGAAATGACAATGTTGGAATTAAAACTCAGAATCATAAATCAGCAGAAGGACAAGATGATTTCATCATGTCATTAGTCATTAAAAAGCTATGTGCATTACTAATCTACAATCAACCAATTCAACACACTTGCATGAATTAAAATTGCATGAATGAAAAATCTAATCTATCAAACTTGAAAGCAATCAAATGACATAATGAAATCAAAGCAAAATTTACAAAATGAAATCTACTCTACTTTACATTCTGATATGCTCCATGACATCTACTTCACATCTCCTTCCATGTTGAGAACATCAAAGCTTTATTCAAATTCTTCAAAATTACAAAGTACAACAAAGTTCTCCAAAGCTTTCAAAAGCCATCAAGGAAGAACTGCAAACTCCAAGCTAAAGAACTCACAAGCTAAAAGACTTAAGAACTAACAAGCTCTAAGCTAACAAATGAAGGAGAGAGATCTCCTATTTATACAAAACGATGAGAAGCCATCTCATTAATGAGAGTCCATGAATCTCTCCCTCTACCTCTAGAGTCCTAATCAAAATAGGAACTAATAAGACATATGTCTTCTTAGAGTTACAATACAATTAGGAGATGTGACACATATCCTCATGATCCCATGATTCTTTCCACTCAAATTCGAATTTGGCCTTAGAGTGCTACATAAGGGTCTTCTAGAAGCCTCCTTTCACCCTACACATGTCAACAATCTCAACCCATTTGTTAGGTATAAGCATATGCACATTATTTTCTAATTTTTAACCAAAAATTCACTTAAAAGACTTAGAATTAATAAAGATTGGAAAAACATAAATGTGGCCCAACAATAATGGAAGTGGGATGAATGTGGTGACATAATAGTGAAATAGAGGTGATATAATGGACATACTAGTGCAAGTGTAATGGAAATGAATGAAATTTTCAAGACTCAACATACCCCCCAACTGAAGCTATTGCATGTCCTCATCCAATATATATTACATTAACTCTTTTGATCCTTGAGCTTTGGCTTAACTTTGCATGATATCATTTGATAACTTCATATTTCTGCAAAGTGTTTTACTTGAATTGCAACATTGTTGGTTCTTGTGTTACAACCAATTTTTTTTTTTTTTGTTGCCTTCTATTTTGATCTTTGAACTTTGCATAATGATATTTTGATTATTGTTGCGAAGTATATCTTTATTGGATTGCATTATGGTTGGTTCTTGTGTGACAACCATGATTTTGTTTGTATCCAATTTATCCTTTAAGCACCTTTTCAAAAGCCATTGTATGCTCATAATAGCAATGTAATAATCAATATATGTTGGAAGTATGTGGGCTCCTGAATATGATATGGATGTGGAAAGATATGAATATGAATGTATTCCCCCCCTCCAACTGATGGTATTGACAATTTTATGAAATGAGGAAGAGAAATGTTTTTCCAATAATTATCATTCTAGCTTTTTATGGAATTCTATGGTCAAAAGTTAGAAAATGATGTACCTTTACTTATCCTTTGGAATGGATGAGTTGTATGTGTAGTGGCTGAAAATTTCTGATCATATTCTTCTTCAAGTGGCTGAACAAGAGGAATCATGGATAGAGAGACAAGATGACTTTTTATTGCTTCTGCTAAAACTGACTGAATCTGCTCCAAAATGCTGAAAATAATAGTCTTCATGTCTTCAAAACTCACTGGCACAATTCCTACTATGTGAAAAAAGATGTTCTGATGTCAAACATAGTAGGAAATTGTTGTCTTAGTGGCCATTAATGGATGCCACTAGTCAACACGAGAACTCTCACCATTGATGACAATGAGAGTCAAGATGCCCAAACACATCTTGCTAGGTACGAATGAATTTTTCAATGTCGAGTCACCTAGAATATGTAATGAACAAGGGACATTAATGTATTACCATTGTTTGTCAGCATGAGGACTTGCCATTAAGGCATGCAAGCCTCAAGGTGTTTTTACAAAGAATTTAGACTCAAAGGACTATGGACTCAATAATTTGCATTGAAGCAGGGCTTATTTGCGGAATGAAAATGACAAGGAATGGAAGATGAAAATGGGAAATGGCAATGGAGAGTATAAATGGAAATGGGCAATAAGCATGTGAATGAGCCTCTTGCTTTTATTTGTGGGTTATGAATGGACAAAAAAAGATGGAAAGTGTATGTAAATGGAAATGGAAAATATGGAGTGAAATGAGGTGAATGGTTTATTATGAAGTATGGATGTGATGGAGACAATAGTATCTGAAATTTTTTCAAGTGTTTGGATCTGATTTTACATTAGCATATTTCCTCTTTGTTGCTGATCATCCTCTTATGAAACAAATTGGTCTCTTAGAGAGACACCATTCTCTTGTAGTCATTTGTCCTTCCTTCTGGAACCTGCAAAAAAACTAATACTTCTTCTGCAATGGAATGTAAAGTTATCAAAGGAGAGAGGTGATCAATCTCTCTAATTATTATATTTACACACAAAACAAAGAATTTGTATTAATGAAACAAGTTCTCAAAGGAAAAATCAAAAGAATTTATACCTGCTTTGGAATTGGTGCCCCAAGTTGAATGTTGCTTCTTTTCAGCAATTTATTTCATTATTTTCCATTTCAAACTCTAAGGACAGATTTCTCATTGTGTAGATCTTGTTGACATCTTTCCAATGATACTTAAATCATCAAAATCTGAGTTCGTATGAGAAAGATAGGCTGATTTGAACAATGAGGTTTTTCTGGCTGCCGAATTGGACTTTAGCTGCGGAATGTGCACAGTTTCTGTAGCTAAAAATCTTGAATAAAAAGTTAGCCATTCATCTTTCATCATCAGTCCAAAATTAATCAATACCTTCAGAAAAGTGAGCAAATAACTTATTCATTCCATTGATTCAAAATTATTATTCTTTTTCTTGACATGCAGCGACTTAGTGTGGTGACTTAGTGATAACACACAACTTGACTTCTCTTTGACCGAGATCTTTTTCATCAAATTTGACCGAATGAATAGTACACCATCCATGTACTAACATTCCTCTAGCTACCCATATGGCTTGTTTTGCTTGATGACACTTGCAACCTAGAGTTTAACAAAACAGTTGCGGAAAGTTGAACCAGCTGCGGAAAGTTGAATCAGCTGCGGAAAGTGGCTTGTTTCCGTAGCTAATGAAAACAGAGTGTAGAAAATACTATAAAATGGAGTGGTTGTCTGCATGGAAAATAAAGAAAATGTGGAAGAGTGAAGACTTATGTGAGCACGATGGCAGTGAAGTCGTAGTCAAATTAACCACGATCCATAATCACAAATGGAGTGTGAGAATATTTCCAAACTTGAGTTAAACGTGGAGGAAAGAGGATTCATGCATTCCAAAACTTGTGATGACTTTGTCTATTCTATAAATATCTACGCCAAGAATCACCAACATATGAGCCGATTGAGTGTATGGAAAGAACATTCGATTGACAGCAAAGCCGGTGCAATTTCCCACCACTATAGGGACTTTCTTTATATTCTTTCCAACATTTATAAGGTCAACAATAATCTGCGGTAAAGTTTTCCTGTTTGAACAATTTCAAGGAGTGGCATCCCATGCGCAGGACTAAAAAAATGTGTCCCTACTATACGATCTTGAACATTTGTTTTTGCACCAATGAGATTGAGATCAATCGTAGACGTATTCGAGGCCAAGATGCTGTGAAGAGTGGATAGAAAAACAATGCAGAGTTTTTGGCTGAAAATATGGTCAGAATGCCAAGCATGTCATAATAAAATTAAACACGTACACAAAACATGTTAATGAAGAAAAGATCCATGAGTATTAGCACTGTGCCAATATTTTAGCAAGTAAAATGCCGAGTCATACGAATAGTTGTTAAATGGGTGCTTGGAGAAGTGTCGTATTTGATTATCTTACTGTTAAATGGGAAGACAGGTGGCGGAAGACGTGTTCAAACTATTTCCTATTCATTTAATAAAAATATTTTCCTCTCACGCATTCAGTGACATGGTGGATGACCTGGCAGCTAAGGAAATCAGATCTGAGCGGATTTCTTAAAGAAATTGAAATATGGTTGTAACTGTTCAGAAAAACACTATTTTTTTCTCATGCGACAGGCAACAATGCACTCCAAAGAACCGAGAATTTCTCTCAGACCAGCACGAATATCTCAATACGGTTTCTGGGTTATCTAATCGACCCAGCTAGCAAAAAAACCCATGTTTTCTTTTCTTCAAATTCGTCTCTGTTTGGCAAAATCGGACGTTTGAAATTTGACATTTTTCAGCTGTTTACGTTTTTCTAAGTTTTACTGTTCTGCATTCGGCCTGTAAAATTTTCGAATTAGTGGTTGGATGATATGACTTTGTGCATTCTCTGCATTTACCATACATGTTAAAAAGTCCTTGCTTCAATCCAAATTTTTTTTTCAATGCAGCCGTGGAGAGTTTTTCCTTCTCTGTCCTCTCTAGAACCAGATCGATTTTTCTTCATTCAACTACGAGTTCAAGTGAAATCAAAGTCAGTCAGGTTTGACTTGCATGTGTTAAGCATTAGACTCGTGTGCAGTTCTTTCTAGCTGGCACATCTTGAGAGATCAAGGTCTGGAGATTTTGATGCGTTACTTCAAGAAATGCAGAGATTGTTTCAGGCCAAAGCTTGAACAGGGAGGTAGATTTTCTTGTTGAAGCCACAGTGAAAGCTAGGATTGGAGATAGCCATATATGCTGGTTTTTCTTTTTTCGATCTGAGCTGGGTGACTAGGATAGGATCCATGTTAAGACAATTCTGAAGATGCCCATGTGGTCAGTTTTTTCATTGGATGCTTGTAACCTGCTAAACCTTGAAACAGCTACAGAATTCTCAACTAGGTGCGAAATCAAGACACTTTCTGCAGCTCAGTTGCAAAACCTTATTGAAACAGGATACAATGTTTTAAAGACCACTACAAACCATAACGAGACAATTTTGAACAATTTGAACCTATCAAAGCAGTTGAGTTTTATTTTTTCATTTTTTTTTTATTGAATCAATTGAAATGATGAAGTTTATTTTGTCTCCTTTTTTTTCTTCTTTTTACTTAACAATCCTTTTTCTGATCCTCCAAATCACACGAAGTGCAGGAGGAGAGCATACTCAAGAATTATTAATCTTTTTTTTAATTAACAATCTTTTTTTGATCCTTCACATCACACGAAGTGCAGGAGGAGAGCATACTCGAGAATTATTAAAAAAAAAATTCAGATATAAGAAATAAGGTCTCCTAATTAGACTTCCCCAGCAACGACGCCAAAATGTCTAGTCAATTTAACATCTTAAATTTCTCTACATAAATTATCAATCCGGGTATCGTAAACTGATGAAGTCTGGTGCACCATATGTGCTTAGTTAACCTTTTTCTTACTTCGTTGTTTTATAGTTTATGTTGTTTTTGGGGTTTTGTTCTTGTTGGTTTCCTAAAGTGTCTAATGCAAATGGAAATCCTATTCTAAGGTCTTAAGAATACTTTTAAAGGAAAAGTATGGATACAGATTTCAAGACAAGGCCTATGTCCCTAATGGTAACTTCCAAAACTTAGCACTTCAAAAGATCTTAAAACATGTTATTGATGGAATTAGTACTTAAACAAAAGTGTAAATATGCAGCTACTTCAATCAAAATAGAATGCAACTACCAAACAATGAGCTAGTGACTATGAAACCTAGTATCCTTGCTGCTGTATAAAAAGAAAACTAAACTTAAAGAAATTCAAAAACTGTAAGCAAAGTAAACTAAATCATATTATATCAACTCATATTCTAACCCCTCATCTTTCGACTCGCTCTAGCTATAGGAGGCAATCATAAACAAATTGAGTAATCTGATATCTAAATTGCATAAAATGAAACTAAGATCAAACTACGCATTCATACTTCAATCCCTCACCATTCGACTCACTCTGGCTTATAGGAGGTAACCGAAAATGACAAGAGTAATCTAATCACTAACTTGCAAAAAAGTAAACTAAATCATATTACATCAAATAATATTCTGATTCCTCACTATTTGAGTCGCTTGGCTATAGGAAGGTAATCATAAACAAATGGAGTAATATGATATCTAAATTGCATGAAAGTAAATGAGCAAAACAGAAATTGAAAGAAATGACAACGCTGGAATTAAAACGCAAAATCATAAATCAGCAGAAGGACAAGATGATTCCATCATGTCATTAGTCATTAAAAAGCTATGTGCATTACTAATCTACAATCAACTGGTTGAACACATTTGCATGAATTAAAATTGCATGAATGAAAAATCTAATCTATCAAACTTGAAAGCAATCAAATGACATAATGAAATCAAAGCAAAATTTACAAAATGAAATCTACTCTACCTTACATTCTAATACGCTCCATGACATCTACTTCACATCTCCTTCCATGTTAAGAATATCAAAGCTTTATTCAAATTCTTCAAAATTACAAAGTACAACAAAGTTCTCCAAAGCTTTCAAAAGCCATCAAGGAAGAACTACAAACTCCAAGCTAAAGAACTCACAAGCTAAAAGACTTAAGAACTAACAAGCTCTAAGCTAATAAATGAAGGAGAGAGATCTCCTATTTATACAAAAAGATGAGAAGCCATCTCATTAATGAGAGTCCATGAATCTCTCCCTCTACCTCTAGAGTCCTAATCAAAATAGGAACTGATAAGACATATGTCTTCTTAGAGTTATAATACAATTAGGAGATGTGACACATATCCTGATGATCCCATGATTCTTTCCACTCAAATTCGAATTTGGCCTTAGAGTGCCACATAAGGGTCTTCTAGAAGCCTCCTTTCACCCTACACATGTCAACAATCTCAACCCATTTGTTAGGTATAAGTATATGCACATTATTTTCTATTTTTTAACCACAAATTCACTTAAAAGACTTAGAATTAATAAAGATTGGAAAAACATAAATGTGGCCCAATGATAATGGAAGTGGGATAAATGTGGTGACATAATAGTGAAATGGAGGTGATATAATGGACATACTAGTGAAAGTGTAATGGAAATGAATGACATTTTCAAGACTCAACATACCCCCCAACTAAAGCTATTGCATGTCCTCGTGCAATATATATTACATTAACTCTTTCGATCCTTGAGCTTTGGCTTAAGTTTGCATGATATCATTTGATAACTTCATATTTCTGCAAAGTGTTTTACTTGAATTGCAGCATGGTTGCTTCTTGTGTTACAACCAATTTTTTTATTTTTTTTGCCTTCTATTTTGATCTTTGATCTTTGCATAATGATATTTTGATTATTGTTGCAAAGTATATCTTTATTGGATTGCATGATTGTTGATTCTTGTGTGACAACCATGATTTTGTTTGTATCGAATTTATCCTTTAAGCACTTTTTCAAAAGCCATTGTATGTTCATAATAGCAATGTAATAATCAATATATGTTGGAAGTATGTGGGCTCTTGAATATGATATGGATGTGGAAAGATATGAATATGAATATATTGCCCCCCCCAACTGATGGTATTGACAATTTTATGAAATGAGGAAGAGAAATGTTTTTCCAACAATTATCATTCTAGCGTTTTATGGAATTCTATGGTCAAAAGTCAAAAAATGACGTACCTTCACTTACCCTTTGGAATGGATAAGTTGTATGTATAGTGGCTGAAAATTTCTGATCATATTCTTCTTCAAGTGGCTGAACAAGAGGAATCATGAATAGAGAGATAAGATGACTTTTTATTGCTTCTACTAAAACTGACTGAATCTGCTCCAAAATGCTGAAAATAATAGTCTTCATGTCTTCAAAACTCACTGGCACAACTCTTACTATGTGAAAAGATGTTCTGATGTCAAACATAGTAGGAAATTGTTGACTTAGTGGCCATTAATGGATGCCACTAGTCAACACGAGAACTCTCACCATTGATGACAATGAGAGTCAAGATGTCGAAACACATCTTGCTAGGTACGAATGAGTTTGTCGATGTCAAGTCACCTAGAAGATCTAATGAACAAGGGACATTAATGTATTCCCATTGTTTGTCAGCATGAGGACTTGCCATTAAGGCATGCAAGCCTCAAGGTGTTTTTACAAAGAACTTAGACTCAAAGGACTATGGACTCAATAATTTGCATTGAAGTAGGGCTTATTTGCGGAATGAAAATGACAAGGAATGGAAGATGAAAATGGGAAATGGCAATGGAGAGTAGAAATGGCAATGGGCAATAAGCATGTGAATGAGCCTCTTGGTTTTATTTGTGGGTTATGAATGGACAAAAAGAGATGGAAAGTGTATGTGAATGTAAATGGAAAATATGGAGTGAAATGAGGTGAATGGTTTATTATGAAGTATGGATGTGATGGAGACAATAATATCTGAAAGTTTTTCAAGTGTTTGGATCTGATTTTACATCAGCATATTTCATCTTTGTTCCTGATCATCCTCTTATGAAACAAATTGGTCTCTTAGAGAAACACCATTCTCTTGTAGTCATTTGTCCTTCCTCCTGGAACCTGCAAAAAAACTAATATTTCTTCTGCAATGGAATATAAAGTTATCAAAGAAGAGAGGTGATCATTCTCTCTAATTATGATATTTACACATAAAACAAAGAATTTGTATTAATGAAACAAGTTCTCAAAGTAAAAATCAAAAGAATTTATACCTGATTTGGAATTGGTGCCCCAAGTTGAATGTTGCTTCTTTTCAGCAATTTATTTCATTATTTGCCATTTCAAACTCTAATGACAGATTTCTCATTGTGTAGATCTTGTTGAGATCTTTCCAATGATACTTAAATCATCAAAATCTGATTTTGTATGAGAAAGATAGGCTGATTTGAACAATGAGGTTTTTCTGGCTGCGGAATTAGAGAACAGCTGCGGAATTGGACTTTAGCTACGGAATGTGCACAGTTTCTATAGCTAAAAATCTTGAATAAAAAGTTAGCCATTCATCTTTCATCATCAATCCAAAATTAATCAATACCTTCATAAAAGTGAGCAAATAAATTATTCATTTCATTGATTCAAAATTATTATTTTTTTCCTTGACATGCAGCCACTTAGTGTGGCGACTTAGTGATAACACACAACTTGACTTCTCTTTGACCGGGTTCTTTTTCATCAAATTTGACCGAATGAATAGGACTCTATCCATGTACTGACATTCCTCTAGGCACCCATATGGCTTGTTTTGCTTGATGACACTTGCAACCTAGAGTTTAACAAAACAGTTGTGGAAAGTTGAACCAACTGTGGAAAGTTGAATCAGCTGCGGAAAGTGGCTTGTTTCTGCAGCTAATGAAAACAGAGTGTAGAAAATACTGTGAAATGGAGTGGCTGTGTGCGTGGAAAAGAAAAAAAAATGTGGAGGAGTGAAGACTTATGTAAGCACGGTGGAAATGAAGACGTAGTCAAATTAACCACGATCCATAATCACAAATGGAGTGTGAGAATATTTTCAAACTTGAGTTAAACGTGGAGGAAAGAGGATTCATGCATTCCAAAACTTGTGATGACTTTGTCTATTCTATAAATATCTACACCAAGAATCCGCAACATATGAGCCGATTGAGTATATGGAAAGAACATTCGATTGACAGTAAAGCCGGTGCAATTTCCCACCACTATAAGGACTTTCTTTATATTCTTTCCAATATTTATAAGGTCAACAATAATCTGTGGTGAAGTTTCCTCTGTTCGAACAATTTCAAGGAGTGGCATCACATGCGCAGGACTGAAAAAATGTGTCCCTACTATACGGTCTTGAACATGTGTTTTTGCACCAATGAGATTTAGATCAATCGTAGACGTATTCGAGGCCAAGATGCTGTGAAGAGTGGATAGAAAAACAATGCAGAGTTTTTTGCTGAAAATATGGTCAGACTACCAAGCACGTCATAATAAAATTAAACACGTACACAAAACATGTTAATGAAGACAAGATCCATGAGTACTAGCACTGTGCCGATATTTTAGCAAGTAAAATGCCGAGTCATAGGAATAGCTATTAGATGGGTGCTTAGAGAAATGTCGTATTTGATTATCTTACTGTTAAATGGGCAGACGGGTGGCGGAAGACGTGTTCAAACTATTTCCTATTCATTTAATAAAAATATTTTCCTCTCACGCATTCAATGACATGGTGGATGACCTGGCAGCCAAGGAAATTGGATCTGAGCGGATTTCTCAAAGAAATTGAAATATGGCCGTAACCATTCAGAAAAACACTATTTTTTTCTCATGCGGCAAGCAAAAATGCACTCCAAAGAATGGAGGATTTCTCCCAAACCGCCACGAATATCTCATAACGGTTTCTGGGTTATCTGATTGACCTAGCTAGTGAAAAAACCCATGTTTTCTCTTCTTCAAATTCGTCTCTGTTTGGCCAAATCGCACGTTTGAAATTTGAAATTTTTTCAGGTGTTTACGTTTTTCTGAGTTTTACTGTTCTGCATTCGGCGTGTAAAATTTTCGAATTAGTGGTTGGATGATATGACTTTGTGCATTCTCTGCATTTACCATACATGTTAAAAAGTCCTTGCTTCAATCCATTTTTTTTCAATGCAGCCGTTGAGAGTTTTTCCTTCTCTGTCCTCTCTAGAACCAGATCGATTTTTCTTCATTCAACTACGAGTTCAAGTGAAATCAAAGTTAGTCAAGTTTGACTTGCATGTGTTAAGCATCAGACTTGCGTGCAGTTCTTTCTAGCTGGCTCGGCTCAAGAGATTAAGGTCTGGAGATTTTGATGCTTTACTTCAAGAAATGCAGAGATTGTTTCAGCCCAAAGCTTGAACAGGGAAGTAGATTTTCTTGTTGAAGCCACAGTGAAGGCTAGGATTGGAGATAGCTATATAAGCTGGTTTTTTTTTCCGATCTGAGTTGGGTGACTAGGATAGGATCCCTGTCAAGACAATTACGGAGATGCCCATGTGGTCAGTTTTTTCATTGGATGCTTGTAACCTGCTAAACCTTGAAATAGCTGCGGAATTCTCAACTAGCTGCGGAATCAGGAAACTTTCTGCAGCTCAGTTGCAAAACCTTATTAAAACAGGATACAGTGTTTTAAAGACCACTACAAACCATAACGAGACAATTTTGAACAATTTGAACCTATTAAGCAGTTGAGTTTCATTTTTTTATTTTTATTTTTATTTTTATTGAATCAATTGAAATGATGAAGTTTATTTTGTCTCCCTTTTTTTTTCCTTCTTTTTACTTAACAATCCTTTTTTTGATCCTCCAGATCAAACAAAGTGCAGGAGGAGAGCATACTCAAGCATTATTAATCTTTTTTTTACTTAACAATCCTTTTTCTGATCCTTCAAATCACGAAGTGTAGGAGGAGAGCATACTCAAGAATTATTAAAAAATGTTTCAGATGTAAAAAATAAGATCTCCTAATTACACTTCCCCGGAAATGGCGCCAAAATGTCTAGTCAATTTAACATCTTAAATTTCTCTACATAAATTATCAATCCCGGTATCATAAACTGATGAAGTCTAATGCACCATATGTGCTTAGTTAACCTTTTTCTTACTTCGTTGTTTTATAGTTTATGTTGTTTTTGGGGTTTTGTTCTTGTTGGTTTCCCAAAGTGTCTAATGAAAATGGAAATCATATTCTAAGGTCTTAAGAATACTATTACAGGACAAGTATGGATAGAGATTTCAAGACAAGGCATATGTCCCTAATGGTAACTTCCAAAACTTAGCACTTCAAAAGATCTTAAATCATGTTATTGATGGAATTAGTACTTAAAGAAAAGTTTAAATATGCAGCTACTTCAATCAAAATAGAATGCAACAACCAAACAATGAGCTAGTGACTATGAAACCCAGTATCCTTGTTGTTGTATAAAAAGAAAACTGAACTTAAAGCAATTCAAAAACTGTAAGAAAAGTAAACTAAATCATATTACATCAACTCATATTCTGACCCCTCACCTTTCGACTTGCTCTGGCTATAGGAGGCAATCATAAACAAATTGAGTAATCTGATATCTAAATTGCATAAAATGAAACTAAGGGCAGACTACCCATTCATACTTCAATCCCTCACCATTCGTCTCACTCTGGCTTATAGGAGGTAACCGAAAATGACATGAGTAATCTAGTCACTAACTTGCAGAAAAGTAAGCTAAGTCATATTACATCAAATAATATTCTGATTCCTCACTATTTGAGTTGCTTGGCTATAGGAAGGCAATCATAAACAAATGGAGTAATATGATATCTAAATTACACGAAAGTAAATGAGCAAAACAGAACTTGAAAGAAATGACAATGCTGGAATTAAAACTCAGAATCATAAATCATCAGAAGGACAAGATGATTCCATCACGTCATTATTCATTAAAAAGCTACGTGCATTACTAATCTACAATCAACTGGTTGAACACACTTGCATGAATTAAAATTGCATGAATGAAAAATCTAATCTATCAAACTTGAAAGCAATCAAATGGCATAATGAAATCAAAGAAAAATTTACAAAATGAAATCTACTCTACCTTACATTCTAATATGCTCCATGACATCTACTTCACATCTCCATCCATGTTGAGAACATCAAAGCTTTATTCAAATTCTTCAAAATTACAAAGTACAACAAAGTTCTCCAAAGCTTTCAAAAGCCATCAAGGAAGAACTACAAACTCCAAGCTAAAGAACTCACAAGCTAAAAGACTTAAGAACTAACAAGCTCTAAACTAACAAAAGAACGAGAGAGATCTCCTATTTATACAAAAAGATGAGAAGCCATCTCATTAATCAGAGTCCATGAATCTCTCCCTCTACCTCTAAAGTCCTAATCAAAATAGGAACTGATAAGACATATGTCTTCTTAGAGTTACAATACAATTAGGAGATGTGACACATATCCTCATGATCCCATGATTCTTTCCACTCAAATTCGAATTTTGTCTTAGAGTGCCACATAAGGGTCTTCTAGAAGCCTCCTTTCACCCTACACATGTCAACAATCTCAACCCATTTGTTAGGTATAAGCATATGCACATTATTTTCTAATTTTTAACTACAAATTCACTTAAAAGACTTAGAATTAATAAATATTGGAAAAAAATAAATGTGGCCCAATGATAATGGAAGTGGGATGAATGTGGTGACATAATAGTGAAATGGAGGTGATATAATGGACATACTAGTGAAAGTGTAATGGAAATGAATGACATTTTCAAGACTCAACCGCAGCAGGCATATGTTAGGACTGGCCCTATGCAGGTACATATTTTAGAGCAGATCCTAACATGTTGCTCCTGCCCGAAGAGCAATAGGACGAGAGAGGTAACACACTCAGATTGATTGCTACACTATTTTTTATATTTTAGTTTTTCCCTTTATATTGTTTTTGGATTTTAAATGCACATGCCCTAATACTTGTTATGCTTAAAATTACAGACGTGGGACTTGAGAGACCAGTGGGTCTCACTCCTATAGCACAGATGGAGGAGAACAGAGATCTAGCCCTGGCAGCTCTAGTCGGTGATGCAGGGGAGGAGATAGCCCGAAACTTGGAGGGATTAACTGAGGGGATCGTGGACTATAGAGGGTTCGAGGAGATCCCTCACCAATACCAGCGACACACCACGGGTGTGTCAAACAGGGTTCACAAACTACTCAAACAAGTGGTTCGGGAAGTGGTTTGCTATAGAGCGCATAACCCACCATAGTATTCGCCTAGGTTTCTTTTTCTGCTATATTATTTTGAGAGACATGTATGCTATTACTTTTTGAGTGCCTCGGTGCACCTCATGATATATATCGATTTATGACTTATGGTTTCTACTTTTTATGTCTCAATGTTTGTCCATGATTTATAATTGAGAAAATTTCTACTTCATACATAGTTTACCAATGTATCAATTAATATTCATAACATCTGCGTAAAAGACAAAAGACACTACAAGTGAGAAATCACTTAACGCACCAAACCATAAGAGGTATGATAGTGCACAGGTTCATTTTTATGCAAGCATAAACCATGGAAAACTATGCTTGAATCACATTAACATGCCCCCAACATATAATCCGATCGAGGTACATGCCTCCCAAGCTTTATTGCATTCAATGAAGTGGCTGTAATGAAGCTTTAGACGACGAGACATTAAGAAAGGCACGATTGACAAGAGGGAAATTGTTTCATTTGTTAACGAGGTTGACACATGATGGGGAACCTTCCTGAGATGGCTTATTTCTTTTTTTAATGACGTTGACACAAGATCGAATCATCCTCAGACTCCTTGTTTCATTTTGTAACGAGCTTGACACAAGATCAAGAACTATGCTTGAGACTCCCTGATTCATTTTTTGACGAGCTTGACTCAATATTAGGAACTATGCTTGAAGAGCTAATCCCGGGCCATATGAAAACATGACTCCCAAGAGGTCTTCACTAGAAGGAAGGACCACACTATGGGAGGAACGCATGTCATTGGGCACTAATGACAGATCAGGTACCAATGCCCCCAGCACATGATGTATTAGACCATCTACATGATTACCAACAGACATTGCGGAGACGGAACAGGTAGCCACATAATTAACCTGCGGCAGGGAAGGCACTACGTGCGAGTAATAGCTGATACAAGATGATGGTAGTATATGGAGCATTAGGTGACTTAAGAACAACAATTGATCGATAGTCACAATCCTTCCATCGTGTGGGAAATAGACCACACAAAAAAGCAAAGAAACAAGTGCCCCCATGAGATAAATGTAGTCATGACCAAGGAGAACACTGAAATCTAGCACACCTTCGACAACCATCACGTCTATATAGATTGTTCTACCTCCCAAAGTGATAGGGAACTTCGGAAGGATCCCCAAACGTTGATGAGTTCCTCCATCAAAAGCCGATAGATTCTAAGTGACTGGCACAAGCTGAGGGGAGCCCAAAGCTTCCCAAGTAGTGGAAGGCATGAGGCTGACAAACGCGCCTTCATCCAAAAGACTGCCAGGTACTGACTTATCATAGGCATGTACCATAATCTAGAAAGGCACATAGGAGGGAAGGCGAAATGCAGTCAAGTGACTCAAGTCAAAGGAAACGACCGAACTACTTGATGGGGGCATCGTATGATTGCCCCCTTGCTTGATAAGAACCAAGGAAGGACTCCCTTGATCAGTTGGGATAGGAGGATCATTCTTGGACTCAGGAGAATATGATGAGATGAGAAGAACATGAGCCATCTGATCACGATGCTCTTCGGGAGCAGAATGAATGACTGACGGTGAAACCAAGTCAGCACTCTTTTCGACCAATGATTGGTCAGGAAAAATCTTAACACAGCTAGGCTCAGGAAGAGGCAAATAGACAAGAGAAGAATCTAAGTCATTCTCTTTGGCAATGGGGAGAGGATCTAAGGAGAGCCTCTGATAACCAAACGGAAGTGGAGGTGAAGAAGCTGTAAGACTTTCCAAAACGGTGAAAGTTTTATCCATGAGTGGACAAATGTGAAGGGGATGATTGCCATCACATAGTCTACAGGGGAATCAAATCTTTCCTTTCTTCTTTCCATGACCAATTGAGGATGGAACATCGACATAAGCTTCAGAGGTCGATGAGGGACGAGCCAGATCATGAGACCCTACGTCTAAGATACTAGGAATACCAGGACAATCATGAAGAAGATGGTCACCCTTGCAAAATTTACGATGAAACTTAACCTTCTGAGGACGATCAGAAGGTGTTTCGACCTGAGATGTTCTAGGAGCAATAGTTGCACAGGCAGCCTCTCACTTATCCAACTTCTTCTTCTTTTCCTTCTTCTGCTTCTTCTTAGCCACCTAGTTATTGGATTCAGAACTTTCACCAAGTGAAGGAGGAGAAGAGGATGAAGAAACAAGGGGAAGAAGGTGTAGGCTCAACCTTGGAATCACTGTGTTGTGATTCAAATGAAGGA
The DNA here is from genome assembly GCA_031772625.1 of Pinus tabuliformis. Taxonomy (NCBI): domain Eukaryota; kingdom Viridiplantae; phylum Streptophyta; class Pinopsida; order Pinales; family Pinaceae; genus Pinus; species Pinus tabuliformis. The sequence goes on from CM062806.1 coordinate 370,538,585, forward strand.
GACAGTGGAACAAGAGACATGACACTCAGGACCACTGAAGTTGAAAACAACCAAACGGGCAAACCGATGGTTAACCCAGGCAAAGACAAAGTTGCCATATACGAAGCACCGGAATTCCCAGCAGAAGGAAACAGACCAGGATTCCCATCAGGGGGAAGACCTTGACTAGTTGACTCAGGGAACAATGCCATTGAGAACGGCCTTGAAATGCACTCATAATATAACCGAGAACTCTAATGGTAACCAGGAATATGTCATGGGTAGTAAATTTTATGACGCAGGAACAAAACTTGACCTTTTCATATTTAAAGAGTCGAGAAAAAGGACAAATGATGACTCTAGTTGACTTCGAATGTTTAATGAGCCTGAAGTGACAAGTGCTCAGAGGATCCTTTTCTTTTAAGGAATCGAAAAGGAATGAAAGTGACTACTTTGGAGTACTAGACAAGAGGTTTACCATACAAACTGCAAAACTGCATATACACCTTGGTGATCAAATGAAAGAGAAAGGACCAAGGACTTTCCGTACATTAGTCAGTCTTCTCAAATGCTGTGTTCAGTGCATTATGGTTCATAAGGCAGCAGACTCGGCTTCCTAGGGATGATAGGATGATAACCTAATGGAGTCTCCCAATATATACTCGATGGTACGGGAGCACAAGTCTGTACTAGCGGATACTGAATCGCAAAAGGAGGAATCACCCAACCTTTAGCAAGAACAATAGTGACTAGGTTTAATGATGTCGAAGCACGTCTCTAGCCTAGACCTCTAGATAAATGTGCGTTAAGTTCCAGTGCATTTTTAGGTTCATTCAATAGATTTTAAGAGTTAATCTTGAATTAAGTTTCGATTTTCAGGCCCTACCGAATGTATTTCAAAAATTCCTAGGATGCAACTACAATGAGTAAAAAATCATTTACTTTGATGAACAACTACCTACGTGAGGGTAAAAGAGCTCATTCCCAAGCAAACACAAACCAAGACAAGAAAATGTAAGCACTAAAAAACACAATGCATTAATACACTTATCCCACAACTACTAATGAAATATTTAAACTTTGCTTCCTAATTTCTCGATTATGAAAATTTAGTAATGCAAGTACACTTTCACTTTTGGATGCTCTATGAATGCAATATTTTCGAGTTTTGGAATTTTGATAACAAACAAGCAAATGTAAGCTGATTGATCCCACAAATGTAATCTATGTTTTAAAGTGTGGAACTCAAATCAATACATGAAATCGGTTTGATAACCATGCACTAAAGATCAATCAAAAAGAAAACAAGCAGTAAAACAACCTTAAACAAATCAATCAGATGGTTTTGGGCAAATCTTGGATGGACGGGTAACCCAACAAATGACTTCTCGATGAAACCTTTAATAGAGCTAGGTCACACGGCTTGAAAACACAAGACTGACTAAATCAAAACCAAGAAAGAAGTGCCTTAACCAAATATAATCAAAACAAGATGATGAGAGACAAAAAACAATAGGGGGCAAGCAGTACTGGTTGATTCAGGAGGTAAAGTTGTAAAAAACAACTTCTACAGGAATCATCACAAGGCTATAACTAGCAACATGGGACGAAAGGCTAATCATCGCAAGCACAAAGCCATCAATTAAGTGACATCGTTGTAGGTGTAGACCTGTCTTCTACGAAAACCTAATGTTAGGAATCGTCGCAACTATATGACGGGATATCCATGACGTGCAAGTTTACCAAAGATGACAAGGGCGACGTCATCGCAGTAGTTAAACTATAAATAGTGACAATCTCAATTAAGAGAAAAAGAGAAACAAAAACACCTGAAGGAGACAAGACTAATCTCACAAATAGTTAGAGGGACTACCAGAATGACTCAAGCAACTAAGAACACTGATGGCTTAGCCTCAAGATCAAGAGACACTAAAATCAAAAACAAATCAAGAGCAAACAAAAGACAACATACAAAGGCAAGCTCCCCAGTGGAGTTGCCAACTTGTGATGTAGGAAATGTTCCCTCTGCGAATATAAGCAACCCCTCTAGTCCTAGAGTGGGTCTAATCACAGGAGGAAAAAACAATAACTAATTTCCTTAAAAATACATCGTTGTAAGAGCCTACCTCAAACCGATGTTCAATGAAGCTTTCGTTGCGCCACTCCAGCTATTGTTTCCTTCTCCTTGATGAGCAGTTCACCTGAAACAACACAAGAGAACAACATAACACATAACAGCATACAACAATAATATATTTCCTTACAAAGTCAAGGAATCATAAGCTATCATCTATATTACACACAAGACATAGGAAATCATCATTGATTGTATTAAAATGAACAAGAGCAAAGCTTACAACCAAGCCTTGTCATTGCAGACTTTCTCGAATCATCCAGCTAGTATGTTTCTTCAAGCATTCACTCTTAAGATGGGTCTCTCAAATTGATGATGACTCTCTCTCTTACAAGCACTAATGCAAGGCTAAGGAAATCCACAACCAATTGCTCAACTATCAGCAATTCACACTGCAAACTATCAAACTCACGCAAAATCTAGCTAATTTGCTCAATCCAAAAACCTAGATGATCATAGCAATAGGGAGTGCTTTTTATAAGAGGAGGAGCCTCCATAAATGAGGGAGAGGGAGCTTACCCTGAAGGGAACTTTCTCAAAAGGTGGAACAAACATCCCAAGGGAGGAAAGGGGAACTCCCTTGACCCAACAACCAGCTCTAGAAATACCTAGAAACATTATGCTCGAACTAATTTTCAATATCTGGTCTGTTGCAAGTCATACACAAAGACTCGGTGATGACATCACAAGGAAGCAGTGCATTTATGGTCATCTTCGCAAGAATGATTTCGAAGAATTGCACCGAGCCCTAAAATTTGACCGCAGGAAACAAATGTACCCCTACAATGGCGTCGCAAAGCTATAGTTCATCACAGAGAATCATCGCAGGTAGAATGAGGTTTACCTGCGACGATGCAAAAACATGGGTAAAAGGGTCAATCTTCAGAGTTAGAGAACATTTTTTTAATCTTCTTGAATAAGTAGGAAGATGTGGACATATTTATTTGATGTATGACATAGTGGAGATGTCGCTAAGGGATATGAGGCTAGTGACAAATTACTGTGTAACAATGATGCATACTATCAAACTTTATCTGTATTGAATTTTAGAGAGTCGAATATTTTTTGTATCCAATAATCCAAAGTCAAACTCAAATTCGAATTTGGTAACTACGATATCCTTAACTCACATGTTTTCTAATTATCACTGATATTATCTCCTTACCTTATGAATACTTTGATAAGTAAAAGTTTTTCGTTGAAGTTTTACGTGGTTTTTCACTACTTATATTCCTATGCATTCAAATGTGACGTGTATTCCATTGGTTTGATGTGATGTTTTACTGGAAACAAGTATATATGCTTGTTGGTCGTTTGCTCCAGCAAAGTTGTTTGCATAATTATATATGCTAGTTGGTTGTTCACTCTTTAATAGTTTGGAAAATTTATTTTGCAGAAACATTTGCAAGGCTTGTAATCTGTGGCAGATTATTGATGAATAACTTTATTCTATTTTGTTATATTAGCTACTGAAGCATAAAGATTGATACTGAACCAAGAAAAATGATAGCTTGGAAACTTGAATGTAAAAATACACACAAGTATTTGTAAATAATAATTTATTAATATACATTAAATGTATAAATGATGAATGTTACAATGAGAACCCCCATTTATATACCTAAGCAGGTGCCATTTCGTGAATGGGCATGTCTTTTAGTCATATCTTTTCACTTAACTTAATGATTATTTAACCTAATTAATATTTGATTATTTAATATTTATATTTTTTTTATTTATTTACTTGGTATGAATTATATTCATAACGTAGCCCCTTCCTTCAGAAGCTTTGTCCTCAAAGCTATATTTTTAGGAATTGTATTTGTTGTTGTCATCTCTGCATATGAAAGATGGAAGGTCTTCGTCACTGGTGACTCGCTAATAACTCTATTCTAAGTCCAAGGTTGTCTTCATTTTTCTTTTTCTTTTTTTAATAATAATTTAATTAATTAAAATATATTAAATAAATAAATTATAATTATAATATATTAGTTATAAATATAACACAATATGTCTATATATATATATATATATTATTTGTTTATTTTTATTTCCGTAAAGTTTTTTGTTGTTGTTGTTGTTTTTTTACGTCTTCTTCTTTTGAATTTGTTTTTTAAAATATATATAGCCTTGTTAAATTTAGTACATTGTATAACTTTAATATATATATATATATATATATATATATATATATATATATATAATTTGCAATTGAAACCATACAACTGTGGAAGGTTATGACGTTTGGCAGGTAATAAGGCAGCGGGGAGTGGTGGAAACACCAAGTATTATGCAACATTAGTCAACCATTAAAAACAACGGAACAATCAGCGATTACAACAACATAACAGTGGAAGGGTATATGGAAAGTCTTAAAAATGCAACAGGGAAGTTCGAAGGTGAAAGAAGCAGAGGTAGCGGGTAGTGGTTGGCTACAAAAAAAAAGAAAAAACAGTCGAACAATTATCAGTGGCACGTTATGACAGAGGTTTGTTGACTACCTGCTTAGCGTCAAGGTTCAGGTTCAAGACATTGTATTCGTTCCTCACGGTCTCCTATAATCGCCTTCATTTCAGCTAATAATTTTCTAAACTCTATTTCTTCATTGCTTCCCTGTTATGGTCCTTGTTCTTCCATTTCTATACCGAACGTCTGCTTTCTGTGGACAATAAATGCCTATCCTCTGGGACTCGCCCTCTATTTCTCGAAATTACATTTTTACAAACTGTACGTATACTGTATATGGTCTATTTTCGAGTTCCAAACCATAATATCGAATTGAGATGGGAGATAAGCATGTTGTTTTGTTCCCCTACTCATAAACAATTCTTGTAGCAAAAGTCGTTTCTGGGTCCTTTTTCCCCCAAACTTTTAAGCATAAAGGAAAAACCCTAGAAATTCTCAAGAACTCTTCAACCCAGTCTTCATATCCATTAAATGGCTTTGATTGAAGGAAAGCATGACAACAAAATATTTCTTGGGCATGCTTTTTCTGCAATGGTTTTGCATCATACAACGAAGTATCTGCAAAAGAACCTCTGTATATATACATACCACGACATGTTATTATGATCTTACTACCATATACCAGCACATGCACATCTAGGAAACTCTTGGTTTTTTCCACACCATCAACATCATCACAAACAATAAAAAAATTTAGCCCTTTCAAACTATTTCATATAATTCGCTTGTGCTAGCCAATTGGAGGGAGCACATCCATACTCAGCAGATCACAAAAGAGTTTTCACTGCAAAGATTGTAAACTGGCATCCTCTGTGATGTTAGACAAATAACAAGACCGGGTAACCTAAGGAACCTGAGTTGTTTGCCCACACCTAGTCTCACCACTAACATCAACAACATCATTCTTTCTCATCAATTCAAGTAATTTTGTCCTCGATTTTGCTATAGGAAGTGCTTCCCTATCTTCCAGCATCATCTTGAACTTTTTTGTTTTCATTTTTCCTTAGATTCTTGCTTCAGAGAGTATCTTTCAGCCTTTTTGTTTGATCCAAATCTCTCCCCTCTTAATGTGTTTAATACTAAGGTGAAGGGCCATGGCTCTTGCTGCCTAGCAGACCCCCTCCGTTGATACCAGCAACAGTATGCACAACAACCCACTGAATAGCTGCAAGTTGTGGAGTATTAAATGTCCTATGAAGATGTTCTATAAAATTTGATGTAAAACATTCAGGAAATGTTGGAGACTGCTCCTCATACTTAAAAAATTGCTTCAGTCTAGGATCTAAAATTGCTTTTTGCATCTAGGTATTAAGACACAAAAAAACATGCAAAGCCACATATTCATCTTCACTATCATAATCCGTATTTGAAATAACCTCTTCTTCAAAATTTTCCCTATTCATATCATTTTCTTCATCAAAAGTATTTTCTTCTTCATCATCATCAATGTATTCTTCCTCATTGTTATGATATTGCTCATCTTTCTTATTATTGATTTCCTTTCGACAAGCTTTTACTTTTGCATATGATTTTACTAAATGCTGAAATTCTTCTTTAAATTTACTAAACTGCTCCACATTTAAGACGTGAACTTAATGCCACATTGTGTGGCTAACAATGTTCAAATACTCGCATCATTATATTGTGCACCATGGCTCTTATACCACTAAAGCATATAAACTGATACTGAAGCAAGGAAATTGATAGCTTGGAAACTTGAATGTAAAAATACACACAAGTATTTGTAAATAATAATTTATTAATATATATTAAATGTATAAGTGATGAGTGTTACAATAAGGACGTACATTTATATACCTAAACAGGTGTCCTTTCATGAATGGACATGTCTTTTAGACATGCCTTTTCACTTAACTTAATGACTATTTAACCTAATTAATATTTGATTATTTAATATTTATATTTGTTTTATTTATTTACTTGTTATGAATTATATTCATAACAACTACTCTGGGAGATCACCCAACTTGCTGAATGCAGGCTCCGCAATGGACCTATTTTCTCAGACCTCTCAATTACACAAGGAAATAGAAATGGTTAATGGTTAAAATGTTTATCTTTATTTGTTTTGGGTTAAAATAAAATAATTTTTTAGATCGTGATTATTCTTTTTCAATTTGAAACCCTAACAAAATCTTGATCACATTTTAGATCATTTTCACTACATCTACTAGCTTAGGAAGCTAATATTTAACTTTATGGTCATAAATATTTCTCATAAAAATTAAAATCAAAACAAACTAATAGTGAATACTAGAGTAGAAAATGTATTGGTACTCTCGTGGCAACCCATGGTAAGCCTTCTAATTTTATCCAAGTGATCATTTGGATACAAAGGTCATCTAGAGAGTTACAGGATAAATCTTGATCACATTTTAGATCATTCTCACTACATCTACTAGCTTAGGAAGCTAATATTTAACTTTATGGTCAGAAATATTTCTCATAATAATTAAAATCAGAACAAACTAAAAGTGAATACTCAAGTAGAAAATGCATTGGTACTCTCGTGGCGGCCCACGGTAAGCCTTCTAATTTTATCCGAGTGATCATTTCGATACAAAATTCATCTAGAGAGTTACGGGTTTTTTTATGAGATAGGCATAAGGAAAGTGATGAAAAAAATTATATAGAATAGAGCCGCCATGCCCATAAAGATAGACAATATAATCAAAAAAATAATGGACTTAAATTAGTGTATCTGTTGCAAATTTTTTGTTCTCGATGCTTATCATATTGCTAATTTCTTGCTATGCATCCTTCTCATATTGTTATCTCCAATCACAAGAAACTTCTTTGTAAATTGAGTTTCTTGAAAAATTCACGTCAGCCAAATTTCTTTACAAAGTCGATCGCAAATGTCATAACTATAAATCCTCATCATTCAAAATCACCTAAGATATTTCACTTATCACTTCAACAAGCATCAAAAGGCTTATGGATGAACTATCACTAGGGTACTAATACTGAAACATATTGCACTAACTCTCTCCTTGAAATGAAGAAGAAAAACAACAAGGAGACTCTTAAGATTTGTTTGTGCTAACTTGGATAACTTAGACGTGAGGACGATAATCACCCTGAGCTTATCTAGATTACTGATTCGTCAAATATTCAGAAATCAGATGGATAAAGGTTTGGTCAAATAATTGACCGCTCCGATATCTTTCTCATTATCAAATATTCATCAAATAGCAACGAGATTAGGATTCCCGGATAATCAACCACCCAAAATAGGTTGGAATTCACGACGATAATGAGTCACACAAAATGGCTTGGAATTGACAATGATAATGAGCCACGAGAAATAACTTGGAGATGACTGTGGTAATGAGTCATGCCACTATATGGATCCAGACTGGTAAAAGAAATCGATATTCTTACCATCAGCTATACAGACAAAAAAAAATGTTGAAAAAGATATTAAAAAATGGATCACAAAAAATTCCTGAAATTTTTTAAAGACTCATGAATGATAGTATATAAGACCATCAAGAAGAAATAGTGAATTCATCATCTTCCACCCAATACAATTGGAATTAGGAACCAAGATGTGTTATAAGAATATTAAATTGAAACAATAAGGAAATTGATGACATAGGCATAAGAAAAGTGAATAGGGAATAGAGCATCTAGGCCCATAAAGATACATAATATAATCCAAAGGAAATCATGTACTTTATTAGTATGGACTTTCTTCTCCACCATTCTCATATTTCTATCTCTCGTCATGGGAAACTTCTCTCTAAATTGAGTTTCATGAGAAATTGAGAAATTCAGTTGATTGACATAGTTGTAGAAGTTTCTAATTCTCGTCAACCAAATTTGTTTACAAAGACGATCGTAAATGTCAAAAATGTAAAAAAATGTGCATCATTCAAAATCGCCTAATGTAATTAACGCATCACTTCAATGTACATACAAATGGTTATGAATGAGCTATCACTAGGGTAACTAATACTGAAACATATTGCATTAACTCTCTCCTTGAAATGAAGAAGAAAAAGAACAAGACTCTATAATTTAGTGTTGACGATGATCACTTAGTGTTGACTTGATAACTTAGTGTTGACAACGATAATGAGCCACGCAAAATGGGTTGGAATTGATGACGATGATCAGTGAGGAAACATAGTGTGGAATTGGCGACGTTAATAAGCCATGAGCCATGAGAAATAACTTGGAGATGACTGTGATAATGAGCCACGCCACTAGAAAATTTTCGACAAACAAATGAGAATACATTCAAATCTGACGGTTGGTTTCCCATTTGTGCCTTCTATTGAAGTGATTGAGGTGAGAAATCATTCTTCAAATGACAACCCAATCCCATGTCAGACTTTGCCAACCATTTGGATAAAAGATATTGCTATAGTCAAGCACCAAACTGTTTTATGAAATGGCTTCTGTAAGTTGTTCAAAACATGCATCATCATCTGTGATGCAATAGCATGTATTAGTTGTATTATACTTGTGGCCAATAATAGAAGCAACATGTTGATATTTTCACCACCCCATACATTACCCACGAAATCCTGAAACGAAAGAAATACTTATACCTAGAGCTTTAGCTCCTGTCAGCAATGACTCTTTGAGTCATTTGTTAAACCACCCCATGTGATTTTTTAACTTGGATAACTTAGAGCTGATGACGAGTTCAAAAAGAACATGGGGTAGTTAGAAAATGGCTCAAAGAGACTTTCGCAACATGAGCTAAGGCTCCAGGTAATGTCTTCGATGATGAAAACCTCTGCATTCTTATTTTTTACTTTCCATGACCTTGCACTATGGTGCTTGATTGTGCCTCCACCATAATCTGTAGGTAATACCTATTGTTACATTGCAGATGATGACTGTTGGAGGTACTACACACCTAGGACCTTCATTAATTGCACATGCAGACACTTAGTTAGAGCATGGGACTACATGCAAGATCCTTTTTCCATGATTTACTCTTTGATTTTCTCCTCCTTTCACTCCACAACTCGCTAGTTCTTATGCATGATTTACTCCCTAATTTAATCCTCCTTTCACTCTGCAACTGGCTAGTTCTTCTGCATGATTTACTCCTCGATTTTCTCATCCTTTCACTCCACAATTGTCTAGTTCTTCTACATGATTTACTCCCTAATTTTCTCATCCTTTCACTCTGCAACTCGCTAGTTCTTCTACAAGATTCACTCCCTGATTTGCTCCTCCTTTCACTCTACAACTGGATAGTTCTCTCCAGAACTTACTGTAGGTGTTGAGTCCTCTTATTGGTCACCACTATGGCGCATTACCTTCGGATCTTCACCCAGTAATGCTATATCATGAGGATTGTAACCTATTTTCTGAATTAATCATTCTTTTTTTGTTCTTCCGATTCTTTTAGTGTTTTTTCTCTGCAAAGTTGTGTGTTAAACCTTTACTAGCTAGATTCATCTGTGCAAGTTTTCTAACACATTTACATGGTATCTGATCCCATAGGTTGCTAGCTAAAAGGTGCACCACTACTTTATTTTGTAGGTATTACAGCTTGGATATTTAATATTGATAGAAAAATGGAGTTTCCCAAAGCATCAATCCTAACACCATAGAACTATCATGAATGAAAGGACAAAATGGCTGGATAGCTTCATTAGAAAGGGTTGTATAGAATTACCGTGGCTACAGAAGTGGAACCCACTTCAGCCATAGAGAAATCCAAGTACCATAACCACATGGATGAGGCCCACGGATCCATATGCATGTGCATCTCCCCAGAGTTGCAGTTTCATCTATCTGCCTACAATACTCCCAATGAGATTTGGAAAAAGGTTGAAGAACTCTATGGAAAACAGGATGAGATGAAAGGACATTTGCTTGAAGTGTATCTGCTCTCATTGTATCCATGGAACTATGACATAATTCAAGACTTCTTCACCAAATATAATGATCTATTGCTGCAACTCAAGGGTTTTGGAATTGACAAATCCAAGGAGGAGAGTCACCAAGTTCTCTCTATTATGTCAAAGCTCAGACTAGAATACTCCGTCTTTGTGTCTACATTTCATTTAGTAAGGCTCACAACAGGTAAATCCTACACTGTGCCTTCTCTTTAAGAGTTCATGGAGTCCCTCACTTTTGAGAAAGATAAACTCATTGGCATGGGTAAAATCAAACCTCCAAAAGTGCATGCACTTGCTATGTATGATGGCAGCCATAATAAAAATCACAGATCTGATTCAAATCAGAAAAATCAATAGCAAAAAGACAAGGTAAAAGTGCATTCCCATGTAAAGAAGGAAGGGTACACCAAACCCTTCAATGACTCCTCCAGCTCCAGAAATGAGAAAGGGAAGAAAGGAGACAAATGCACCTACTGTAACCAAGGATTCCATCTAGAATCCTCCTGCATGAAGAAACAAATTGACCAAATTGTAGAAATCCTTTAGAAGCACAAACTTGGGGACCACATCTCTCAGGGCGCCAAGAAGAAAACGGAGGATCTGTCACACAGGAAAGGTAACAATTCTCATTATTTAGTTGTAATTAGTTCTTCGCTTGATGCATGGATTATAGATTTTGGTGCATCACATCATATGGCTATTGCAAAGGAAGTCTATTCCTTTTTGGATGCATGAAAAGGACCTCCCATCCTCATGGGAGATGGCACACCTATTGAGGTCACCAGAAAAGGTAGAGTGGAACTTTTACATGGAAGCTTTGAAGATGTGCTTCATGTTCCACAACTTTTGGTAAACCTGATTTCAGTTTATCAGATCACTCATTTTGGCACCAAAAAGAGAGTGGAATTCACTCCAGATGTAGTGAACATATATGACCTATATAGCATCTCCAAAATTGCAACCGGTGAGGTAAACAATGGAGCTAGATTGTATACATTTTCTGAATTTATTGAATCTGAATCCTCCTTATTGCTTACACATGCTGATGATAGTATTAGTCTTTAGCACGAGGGGTTTGGTCACTTAAATTATAGGTATATGCAGCAGCTAAGCAAGCATGAGATGGTGGAAGGCTTGCATAGTATCAGTTTCTCCAAAGGAGTTTGTGAAGGGTGTGTTCTTGGAAAACATCCTAGAGAAAGGTTTGCTACTAGCAAGACTCACAGAGAATCTTATCCTCTAGATCTGATACATAGTGATCTCATGGGGCCCTTTCCTCATCCTTCCATCAACAAAGCAAGGTATTTGCTTACATTTTTTGATGATTTCTCATGGTGTACTTGGGTGTATCTTCTCAGGGCCAAATATGAAGTTTTTGCACACTTTGAAGATTTCAAAGCACTAATTGAGACATAGTCAGAGAGAAAGATCAAAGCCCTCTGTATAGACAATGGGGGGGAATATGTTAACACAGCACATCAAAATATTTGCCTTGAGTCTGACATATAGTTTCAGTACACAGTTCTATACACTTTGCAGCAGAACGGATTTGCTAAGAGAAATAATCGATCTCTCAAAGAGATGCCTTCCTGCATGCTACATGGTAAGTCACTACCTCATAAGATATGGGTTGAAGCACTTAATTGTGCTAACTACATCCGGAACAGATCTCCTCATAGGTTTCTCAAGGATCAAACACCCTTTGAGGCTTGGAGCGGCACTAAACTAGAGGTCACCCACTTTCGTGTTTTTGGCTCCCGAGCATGGGCCAGGATCCCCTCTGAAAAGAGGAAATCTCTTGATCCATAGGGCATTGAGTACATCTCTATTGGATACCCTGATAGTGTGAAGGGATATCAACTCCTAATTTCCTCTATAGGCAAGCTCATAATTGAGTGAAGTTTCAAATTTGAGGAAAGTCTCTCGCATGCACCTCAATTTTTGCATGCAAACAACTCTTATCTACCTCGTGTCCAAGATGATGACTCAGTACACTGAGATGCAGATACGGAGCATGCAGATGCCTAGGTAGAGCATGCAAATGCAGAGAAAGAGTCTTCAAATACAAATCTAGTGCATGCATATGATGATCCACATCTAAGCCCAGATCAAGCTTCCAGTAGTGAATCAACTTCCCTTATGATAAATCAGAGAACAAGGAGCTTAAATGAGATATATGCACAAAGACCACCCAGCTACTAGCTCAGAGTTTATCGATCCTCCTCTTGCCATCACTACCACTGAACCAACGCCATCCCGGCATTGTCATTTGGTTCAGTCTTCTGATCCGCAATCTTATACTGAGGCTACAGGGTTTCCCTCTTGGGAGTCCATCATGGAGGAGGAGTATAACTCCCTCCTCGAGAACCAAACCTGGGATCTAGTCCCCCTCCCTTTAGGAAGGAAATCTGTCCGATGCAAATGGGTCTACAGGACCAAGAGTGCTGCGGATGGGTAAATCACCAGAAAGAAAGTCAGGCTAGTAGCCAAAGGCTTGCAACAAATGTGTGGTATTGATTATGATGAGACCTCTGCTCTAGTAGTAAATATGGAATTCATACACCTTACACTTGCCATTGTGGCTACCCAGAGGTGCGAAGTACATCAAATGGATGTGAAGAATGCCTTTCTTCATGAAGACCTATCTAAGGAGATCTACATGGAGTAGCCACATGGTTTCATTCAGGATTCATATTTCATTTGCAAACTCAAGAAGTCTCTCTACGGCCATAAGTAGGCCCCGAGAGCTTGGTATGTGAAGATGGATTCTTTTCTCTTATCACAAAACCTTGAAAGATGTAAGTTTGATCCGAATGTTTACATTCTCTGGGCACATGATTCTCTTCTTATCTTAGTTTTGTATGTGGATGACCTCTTGATCACCGGAAACTCATCTTTGGTCATTGTTGCAGTCAAGAGGTCCTTGCATGATAGGTTCTTGATGATGGACATGGGTCCATTACACTTTTTTCTTGGTCTTGAGATCAGCGAGGATGCCATAGGCATCAAACTCTCTTAGGCTAAGTATGCACGGGATCTCCTCACCCACTCCAGACCAGATCTCTCATATGTAGTAGGGGTAGTTTCAAGATACATGTAGGAGCCGCATGAGCTACACTGGAATGCTCCCAAGTGTATCCTCCGATATGTGCAGGGAACCATCACCTTCGAGGTTCACTATGCAATAGGCACTGCATTGAATCTTATTGGCTTCATAGATTCTAATTGGGTGGGTGACAACATTGATCACAAGTCCACCTCCACATATTCACTCAGTCTATGGTCTAGCCCTATCTATTGGTAGAACAAGAAGTAGTTGCTATTTCTCTCTCTTTAGTTGAGGCCGAATATAGGGGAGTAGTCAACGTTGCTATTTATGCTCGATGGCTACAACACTTCCTCACTGAGTTGGGCATCCAGTTCCACCAGCCCACTGTCATTTGGTGCGACAACCAGAGCACTCTCAAATGTTGCAAGGATCTAGTATAGCAATAGCGGACGAAGCAAATAGAGATCCATATGCACTACATCATATACTTAGTACATGATCGGGTCATTGATTTGCCTTTCTGTCCTTCAGCAGAATAGATTTCAGACATCTTCACCAAGACATTCACTGAGCAAAAGTTTCACTCTCTGCACAATCGTCTTGGAGTGAAGGACATGGTTTCTTAGCAACTGTCTTTTCTTCCTCTTTTCTTTTGATTGCATTGTATTTTGAGGGGGTGTTTTTCCCATGAGGTTTTCCCTCTTTCCTCAATTTTAGTACAAGTTTCAATGTATTTTGGGTGACCTTTGGCCTTAGTTTCTAGGGCCCATTTTCTATTTTTCCCCTGATTTGCTCCTTCTTTCACTCTGCAACTGGATAGTTTTTCTGCATCATTTACTCCCTGATTTGCTCCTCCTTTCTCTCCACAACTGGCTAGTTCTTCTGCATGATTCACTCCCTAATTTTCTCCTCCTTTCACTCCACAACCGGCTGGTTCTTCTACATGATTTACTCCCTAATTTTCTCCTCCCTTCACTCTGCAACTAGCTAGTTCCCTCTGGAACTTGTTGTAGGTGTTGATTCCCCTCATTGATCACCACTATGGTGCATTACCTTGGGATCTTCACTCAGTCATGCTATATCATGAGAATTGTAACCTATTTTCTAAATCAATCATTCTTTTTTTGTTCTTTCGATTCTTTTAGTGTTTTTGCTCTGCGAAGCTGTGTGTTCAACTTTTACTAGCTAGATTCATCTGTGCAGGTTTTTTAGCACATTTACAATGACGCATGTTTCAAAGAACATACCCTGGGCATTCCAATAAAATAATTGGTGCTTGACTATAGAAATATCTTTTATCTAAATGGTTGGAAAACACAATCATGGGATTGGGCCGTCATCTGAAGAATCAGTTATCGCATCATAGTCAGATTTGAAGGTATTTATTACAAAGGCAAAGGAATGAAAACACAAATTTCACACACAAAACACATGAGTTACAACTCTTCTATTGACCACACAAATATTCATTAATTAGAATGAACACCGTGAAGGGAATTTAAACATTTTCAATGAGCGACTCCCCTAAAATAACTTGACATGAAACGATACATTAAATTTGACTATGACTTAGCTCGACTTGATTATAAAAATGCTTTCTTGTCTTCAATATGTTTTTCCTTCTTTTGTAGAGTAGGTCAAGATTGCTTCAATATTTTCCAATTGATGAGATCTTTATTTTCAGGTCCTTTGAGTTTCATAGCTTTGTAGATATCTTGTTGAGTGTCTTGGTGGTATTTTGATGATGGTGATGTGGAGACACAAGTTATTGATGTGGAGTTACCTTGCTGTTGTAGACTACTTGTTGTAGATTTGATCCTAAATCCCTTAGACTTATTTTAATGCCTTTCTTGAAGATTGATCCTTGTATGTCTCTTTTGCTACCCATCCTTTGAATTCAACAACTTACCTATGATACCAAGTTGTAAAATCTAGGGAAAATAGGATTAGGGTGATTCCTCTTAGCTTGATAACTATTTGTGAGGTGTTTTGACTTTTCTTCTTACCATAGTCCTCACTTTTTATTATTAGAGTGTATCTTCATTAGTTCATCAAATAGCTACCAAAACAAACAAAAAATTACACACAATGTTGGCTTTCTCCCAGGCCAAATCCTGTCACTCTTGGAGAGGAAAACCCACAGAAAATTCTTCTTATAGAGATTCCAATTGACCCTTGACCTATGAAGCCACTCCAAGATCAAGACACCAATCCTCTTCTTTTTCACTGCTGAGATCATGATCATTGCTACAACATTGAGGTAATCGTTTACTGGATCATTGTTGAATCATTGTTATTCCTTCACCTATATTGTTGATTCACTCTTCACTAACATCATCATCATGCTTTCGTCGATGCACTAAGATTTCCATCATGACCTTGTCTTAATCAAGATCATTATTTTGAGGTCATGTGTAGTATGTTGAGAGAACATTATTGTAAGATCAAAATTATATTGAAATAGTGATCAATGTACCATCTTCACCTTCTTCGTAACAAACATGTCGAGGTAGTGATTGGCACTAACATTTTCATCATCACATCCATAACGAGATTGTGACAGTTTTCTTTCGTTTCATCCTAGACGGTCACCATATAGAAGAAGACTACAATATGCTTACAGAACTTGCACATGAAATTTCAGGGGTACCAGAGATTTTTCCTTATGTAATGTGAAGTTCAGATTCGTATACCCATCTGAGAGGATCTGAGGTCCTATACTTACCCGAAGTTTCAGAGATTCGATATATTGTTCTATTGCCTGGACCCAAGATTCTTGTACCTCCTCCACCCATTCGAAGTTAAGAGAAGAATCTGAAATTTGTGCCCTCTTGTAACGCAGATTGCAGACCTCTACCCAATAGAATTATCTGAGAGAAAATGGGGGTTTTTGTTCTTCTCTTTTCCAGTGACCCTAGCTAGGTATATATAGTGGTTACGTCTCCATATAAAGCGAAGTTGAACAAGTGGACCGTTGTGTCTCCTTTTGCAAGACAACATGATTTCTATTTAATTCATTTGTTAGCCGATGTGAAGACAATTGTGATTGTCATTACTGGAGGGTTGTTAGACACAATTTTATAGACTCGTATACATTACATATACACTCAAGAAGAGCTCTTTAGACATGTTTTTGACTCTTTGACTTTCTTATACCTATGGAATGAGCAAGAAACTCATTCTTATAATATACAAAAATAATATTTATTTTTCTTGACAGGTAAAAAAATCAAAGTTACATTTGTAAAGACCGAACCTAGTTACACTTTATTCAACACTCCCCTTTAACTAGGAAGGTATTTATAATGGTACTTGGTCATTCACAATCTGAATAATTTCTCATTAGAAGAATTGATTAGTAACTCATCTATATAGCATCATAGTAGCCAACATTGTTTCCATGACAAGGACTTGACTGATACCTTTATATCTCATTAGATCAGAGCACAATGTTGGAGAGACTAATTACTATAGACACCTTCATCATTATGTCTCAAGGTACATAACCACATGGGTGTTCATTAAGTATGGCCTTCTAGGACTATTCTTATCTTGGGTTCCCATACCTCAAATAATATCGGTTCTCTTACCTACTGTTGTCTTTGATGCCCTACACATCCTCAAAGAGTATCAGATGCTAGATCATTACCCAATCCACCATTTTTTCTTCACGAGTGAAGATAAGAATGGTGTGTCTCTCATATGTCTACATTTCCATTCATGGACTTCACAAAGACTTATGACTGTTAGTCATGGTCTAATGAAAGACACATGAAATGGAAAAACACATATATCACTCATTTTTAATTAGGGGTGACTCAATCCAAGCTTCCTCTTAGTTAGGGATTATCATTTCATAAAAAAGATAAAAAAAAAAAAAAAAAATCCTGGGTCCTACAGTTACTTGATCAACTTCTTTTCTTGATGTCATGAAATTCAGTTAAGAAATCAAAACATAGAATTAAATGAAATAGTACCATAGAAGATGGCTCTTCATCATGGAATCTTCTTGTAGTTATCAACATCATGCATACATGGCACATCTCTGAAAGATATCAATTTTCAGGTGTCTTCACCTTTTTCAAACTTCCATCAAAGTCTTCATATGTTTCCAGGAGATTTCCTAGTCAAATATTCTTGGTCTTTTCGATGTTGATTGCCTTCATTAGGGTTTCATATCTCATGATCTCTTCCTTCCTCACACATTCCATTCCCAAAAGCTTTCAATCCGAGTTTCTTTAGTGTAGTCAACCTCCCCATACCTAATATGAGGACATATTATGTTGATTGTATCTAGTGTGACTTTCTACATTCATGCATCCTTTTAGAGGAGGAGATCCTTTCTCTCTTGATGATGCATATTAAGGTAGAAGTAATGATCCACTTTACCTAAAAACATAAGAGATGAAATTACAATATTAAACACAAGCATACATAACTCATTTTCCCTTTAGGTCATCTGGGCTTCCTCCAACAACTTCCTTGATTGAAAATATCTTCAATCCATTGATCTGATTCATTTCTCATGTCATCATGCCATCATCCCATGAATTCCATAAGTTGGATCTCTTGCTAAAGCACTTCCTTCCTCTCTAGTTTAGTGAACCTTTCGATGATAATTCCTATAGAGGATATTGAGGATTTGGAATAGCTCTCTCTGGAAAATGTTTCCTTTTTGAATTGATGTATGATGAGCCTTCTACTATATGACCTATTTCTTTCATGCAATGTCCAATGAGGTTCCCAAGATCTATATCGTTGAATTTTGATTGCTATAGATTTTGTCCTTCATGATTCCCATGGTGATGTCACAAGCTCTTGTTTTCTCATGCTTCCATGATGCCACGATGCATCTTATTATCATTGTCATATCTTATAACATGAGCTTATGATAGAACCATTTTGTAAGGCATACTATCCCAATCATAGTAGAGATCTGTTACTCCCTCTTTCCTTGGCCCTTTTTCTCAGCTTCCTCCATGTATCCGTTCATATAAGCTTCCATAATTTTAGATATACCTATTCGACCTTGTTTGAGGACCAAACTTCCCTTTCCTTTCTACACATGATTTAGTCCTTTACTTTTTCCATCAACTTGTCTTTCTCTATTTAACATAGAGACCATAAGTTGTCAAAGGAGGTAGCCTTCTTATCGCATGGATATTTGTTATCTTGATTATATGTTAGTGCATTATAGATCAATGATGGTTACCTTCCTTCCTATATTTTGTAGATAAGACCTTATGAAGATATCTTAGATCCATTGATACCCTTTACTATTATGTAGATCGGATTCCATATGATCTTCTTCATTGTGCCTTCAGAGAATGATTTTATCATATATATCTCTTTGATGTCTCCAATGTTGCTATATGAGGGTAAATTTCCGTAAGTATCCCTTCTCATTCAAATGAAGAGGAAAATGCCTATCCTTCTTCTACATGCAAGGAATCTTGATTACCCAACAACTTATAGATGTCCTTGAAATTCATGAAGGAATTTAACCAAATTTATAAATTGAAAAGATATTTACTTGTTCTGTGAAGATGAAATTATCACCTTAATTGATTTGATGATAGCTGAAGAAGATATATGAAGGCTTCCTCTTGAATCATCTTCATTTGAATGAGAAAGCCTTTTCTTAATAAAAAAATGTTACTCCTTTTAATAGTGATGATTTTTTGCTTCCTTGGATGATCTTCTTCTCTCAGAAGGAAATGATCCTTGCTTTAATAAGACAATCCCTTCTTGCCTTTAATATGTTCTTCCTTATTTTGCGGAGTAGGCCAAGATTGCTCCAATCTTTGCCAAGATGATGAGATCTTTATTTTGAGGTCCTTGGAGTTTGATAGCTTTGTAGATACATTGATGAATGTCTTGGTGGTATTTTGATGATGGTGATGTGGAGACAAAAGTTCTTGGTGTGGAGTGACCTTTATGTTGCAGACTTATTGATGTAGATTTCATACTAAAACCCTTAGAATTGTTTTGATGCCTTTCTTGAAGTCTGACCCTTGTCAAGGAATATTTTAGGGGATAATATTCGCAAGTGGGCTAATTTTCTATATTTTTTCCAAATAAAAGATTGGCCAATTTCTATTTTTTTCTAAAAATGATTCACGCAAGTTTTATAGTAGACAATTATTTCGTCTTAAAAATAACCAAGATCTTATATAGACTAATATAATATAATCCTAAATTAGATATTTTTACAAACATATCATCAAACATTTTACAATTCATCGATAAGGGACTACTAATATTCACCAAGGTGTCTAAACTTTAAGATAAACCTCCATCCTTAAATTTTTCCTTAGTCCTTGTATTGCTCTTTTGCTGCCCTTCCTTTGACTTCAACTCCTTACCTCTAATACCATGTTGAATTATCTAAGGCATGTATGATTAATGTGATTCTTATGAGCTTGATAACTATTTGTGACATGTTTTAACTTTTCTTCTTATGATAGTCTTAACTTGTTATTATTAGAGTGTATCTTCAATAGTTCATCAAATAGCTACCAAAACAAAGAGACAAGAATACACGATGTTGGCTTTCTACCATCGCCAAAATCTCTCCCTCTTGTAAAAGAAAACCCATTAAAAATTATTCTGGTAGAGATTCTAATTAATGAATACCAAGACCATGACCCTTGGCTTATGAAGCCACTGCAAGATCAAGACACCAATACTCTTCTTTGTTAGTCCTAATATCATCATCATTGCTGCACCATTGAAGTCACAATTCTCTGCATCAACCTTGCATCATTGCTATGCCTTCACCTATATATTGATGCACTCTTCACTAATATCATCATCATGCTTTCATCGATGAATTGAGATTTGCATCACGACCTTGTCTTCCTCTAAGATCATTATGTGGAGGTCATGTGCAGTATCTTGAGAGAGAATTATTGTAGGATCGCAATTATGTTGAGACAATGATCAGTGTATCATCTTCAACTTCTTTATGACAAACATGCCAAGACAATGATTAGCATTGAGTTCATCATCATCACATCTATAACAAAATTGTGACAATGTTCTTTCTTTTCATTCTAAAATAATACCACAGAAGAGAAGACTTTAATATACTTACTGAACTTGTACACGAAATTGCACGGGTATCCCAGATGTGTCTTCTAGTAATTTGAAGTTGAGATTCCTGTACCCATCCGAGAGGATTTGAGGCCCTATACTAACATAAAGTTTCAAATATTCAATAC
This sequence comes from Pinus tabuliformis, assembly GCA_031772625.1. Classification (NCBI taxonomy): domain Eukaryota; kingdom Viridiplantae; phylum Streptophyta; class Pinopsida; order Pinales; family Pinaceae; genus Pinus; species Pinus tabuliformis. Next base: position 370,559,327 of record CM062806.1, read on the forward strand.
ACTTTTCTATTTCCTTTACCCAAGATTCCTGTACATCCTGTACCCATTTGAAGTTTAGAGAAGAATCCGAAATTTGTGCTATCTTGTAATGTAGATGCAGATTGGAGACCTGTACATAACCAAATTATCTCAAAGAAAATGTGAGTTTTTGTTCTTCTCTTTTTCAGTGACCCTAGCTCGGTATATATAGTGGTTATGTCTCCATATTAAGATGACTTAACAAAGTGAACTGTTGTGTATCCTTTTGCAAGCCAGCGTGACTTCTATTTATTTCATTTCCTAACCGACATGAAGAGGATTATTCTTTTCATTACAGGAGGGATGTTAGACACCATTTTATAGACTTGTATACATTACATATATGCTCAATAATGGCTCTTTACACGTGCCTTTAACTCTTTGACTTTCCTAGACCATTGGAATGAGCAAGAAAGTCATTCTTATAACTTTCGAAATAATATTTATTTTCTTGATAATTACAAAGATCAAAATTACATTTGTAAATACCAAACTTAGTTACACTTTCTTCAACACATACAAGGTCTAGATATGTCTCAAACTTAGTTATAAAAAAATGTTATAAAATTAAATTAAAATAAAATATTTTTACCATGAAATAAGTCACCTAAGGTATTTAACTTATCAATTCAACCAACATCAAAAGGCTTATGGAAGAACTATAACTAGGGTACTAATACTAAAACATATTGCACTAACTCTCTCCTCGAAATGAAGAATAAAAACAACAAGGACACTCTTAAGGGGGATTTGTTTGTGCTGACTTGGATAAGTTACTATCACTAAGGTACTAATACTAAAACATATTGCACTAACTCTCTCCTTGAAATGAAGAATAAAAACAACAAGGACACTCTTAAGGGGATTTGTTTGTGCTGACTTGGATAACTTAGAGCTGATGATGATAATCACCCTGAGTTTATCTGGATTACTTATGTGTCGAATATTCAGAAATCAAACAGAAATGCGTGCGGTCAAATAATTGACTGCTCCGATGTTCTTCTCATTGCCAAATATTCAGTGAATTAGCAAAGGATATTAGGATTCTCGGATAATCAACCACCCAACATAGGTTGGAATTGCCAACCATAATGAGTCACACAAAATGGCTTGCAATTGACACCGATAATGAGCCACAAGAAATAACTTGGATATGACTGTGATAATGAGCCATGCCACTATATGGATCAGGGATGCCAAAAGAAATCCATATTCTTGCCATCAACTATACAGAGGAAAAAATTGTTGAAAAAGAGAAAAAAAACTTATAGCGAGAAATTCTTGAAAGTTTTGAAAGATTCACAAAAGAATATAAAATATTTTGGAAAAACAAATGAAAATACCTTTAATTCTGATGGTTTGTTGCCCATTTGTTCCTTCTATTGAAGCTTTTGAGGCGAGAACTCATTCTTCAGATGACGGCCCAATCCCATGAAGGGTTTTCCCAACACTTTGGATAGAATATATTCCTACAGTCAAGCATCAATTATTTTATGGGAATTTCATCGGTAAGCTATTCGAAACATGCGTCATCATCCGTGATGTAATGATAGGCATTATGTGTGTAGTCATAAGTGCAGGTAATGGTGCAGGCCCAATCCAATACCATAGTGCAAGGTCGTGGGAAATAAAAAAGTAGCATGCTAAGGTTTTGATCACCTCATACATTACCCACGAAATCCTAAAATGAGAGATATACCCGGATCCTTAGCTCCTGTCGGCAAAGGATATTTGAGCCATTTGTTAACCACTCAAAAAGAACATGGGGTGGTTAACAAATGGATGAAAGAGCCTTTGCCCACATGAACTAAGGCTCCAAGTATTTCTTTCATTTGAATATTTCATGGGTAATGTCTGGGCTGATGAAAACCTCAGCATGCTTAGTTTTTATTGGTTGCAGCTTTTCACTGTGGTGCTAGATTGTGCCAACACCATTACTTGCAGTTATTACGACAGTTGATTTTACATCGCGGATGATGATACAGACTTTGAACAACTTAATGCAGTCATTCCCATAAAACAATTAGTGCTTGACTGTAGCAATATATTTTATCCAAATGGTTGGGAAATGTAATATCCCTCCATTGTTGAAATACGATGTTACTTGGAATCGGTTAGGTTATAGAGAATGGCAAGAAAGCCATGAAGAATATTTGAATATTTATGTAAATATTTATTAATACGTAAGTAAACTGGATGCATGTATTAGTACATTAAGTTGTTTCACTGGAGAAATATGTTAAGCTTGAGTAAGCATAACATCCCCTTGGGAGACTAATGGGGGCTTTTATGAAAAAACCTAGGTAAGTTTATAAAAAGTTCACAAAAATGGGACTCCACTAAAGGAAGCTTTATCATGAAAGAAAGGTATTAAAATATAGGTGGATGGCCATCAACAATGTTTTTGATAAAATGTGAAGAGCATGTTAGCACCACGTGAACTAGAGAATTAGAGTTCAAGGTTGAGTGGTGAAACATGTGAAATACACAAGGGAAATTCTATCAAGAATTCTAGATGGATTATTTCAGTAATTTTAATTTGTTCCATTTATTTTATTTCACTTTGTAATATTTTCTTATGTTGAACAATCATAAATGAGTATGAGTAGAGTTGTATGCAGCACCTACAGATATTTGACCATGTATGATGTTCACTGAGTATGCATAGAGGTTTGTACATGATGAGTGAGGCTATACAAGGAAACAGAAAAGAAATAATTACGACTATAATAGTAAGAGATTAAATAGGTACCATTTAACATTATAAACATAATTGAAAGACAAAGATCCCAAAATGATAACATGAATGTACTAGCAGTACCAACATAGGAGAGTCACAATTGACAAAACCTTTAATATAGATTGTTTTATATATGTAAAAGCCAGAAAACTAATCTACAAGCAATTGATGAGTACTCTTAATTAAATTAATAAATACTAGTTGAGATATAGTACTACTCTCCTCAGGATTCTTATTAGAGATGAAAAAGCACATGCAACTTCGACAAGAGTCCAACAAATCGATAGTATATAAGATTATAAGAAGAAATAGTGAATTTATCATCTTCCACTCAATTCAATTGGAATCAGGAACCTAGATGTGTTAGAAGAATAGAAAATTGAAATAAGAAGGAAATTGATGACATAGGCATAAGAAAAGTGAATAGAAATTTTACAGAGAATGGAGAAGCTAGGCCGACAAAGATAGAGAATATAATAAAAAAAAATCAACGAATTTATTTGTGTATCTTCTGTAATTTTTTGTTCTCCACCCTTTTCATATATCTCCCGTCACGGAAACTTCTCCGTAAATTTAGTTTCCTGAGAAATTGAGAAATTTAGTTGATTGTCATAGGTGCGGAAGATTCTAATTCTCATGTACTAAATTTGTTTACAAAGTCAATCATTAACTTCAATAATGTCAAAAATTCCCATCATTCAAAATCACCGAACGTATTAAACGTATCACTTCAACGTAGATCAAAATATTTATGGATGAGATATCACAAGGGTAACTAATACTGAAACATGTTGCATTAACTCTCTCCTTGAAACGAAGAAGAAAAAAATGAGACTCTTAAGCGGGATTTTTTTGTGCTGACTTGATAACTTAGTGTTGACGACGATGATGAACAACACAAAATAGGTTGGAATTGACAACGATGATGACGAAATAGGTTGCCCTAAAGATTGCGATGACCAGCCATCCTATCGAGCAATCGATCATGGGTGGCTCCTAATTAGAAAAGAGTGAACAGGCTGAAAATATCAAGATATGTCTGTAAAATATGGAGGTAAGGAAAACTCAGGCCTTTGTATGGAGCTGCGCTGAGGATATGAAGCCACAGTAGAAGATTGGAGTGAAATCATGCTGTGTTAAGGCTACAAGTGATACAAGCAAGGCACGCAGGTTAATACAAGGTAAGGTTTTGAGCAGCAAGCAAGGCAGGTGTTGAGGCGGCGGCGGACAAGTTGAGGCTGTAGGCATAAGTTTGTTTGTATATAAAAGAAAAAGAAAAAAATCACATTAAATATTTCAGATTAATGCTAACTTGAAAGTTAGCATTAGTTCAAGTTATTAAAAGTTTTATACTCAAATCAATGTTGATATTCCTATGTTTTAACAAAAATCAGGAAAACAATATAATTTTGACGGCCAATAAGACGTCTAAACTTAAACTTTGACTAAAATTTTGTTTGAATTAATGTTAGATCAACCTTTATCCATCGCTATAGTCCCTGACTCCCTGCTATGCCAAGGCAGCGACTAATAAAATATAGATAACAGATTTGATCCAATTATTTTTGTCAATCATTTGAAGTTTTCAAAATGTAACTGGAAAAAAAAAACTTGAATTTGAAACTTTTGATAAATAAAATATAGATAGCAAATTTGATCCAATTATTTTAGTCTAATTATCATATATTGAATAAATTTATGTTGCTTCATTTAATACTACTTCATATCTAAATAGTTGAATATAATTAATTTAATAATTTTCTATTCTTTAATATAATATATTGATGCACATAGCTGTAATTATCCTATATATTGAATAAATTTGTGTTGCTTAATTTAATATTACTTCACATCTAAATAGTTGAATATAATTAATTCAATAATTATATATTATTTAATATAATACATTGATGTGCGTAGCAATAGATACCTATCTTTACCTTAATTTATATAAAGTGGTAAATTTTTTAAACACTACATTATACTTTTGAATAGAAAAACAAAATATTTTATAGCATAACATATGTTAGGGCAGTATATGATAGATTTAGTTAAGGAGGAGTAATTAGTGTGAGAGTCATAGTAATTCATGTTGGGAATATATTTGAGGTTACATTTTAATGTTTAATATTTCTTTCAAATGAATATATTTTTTGACTTTTTATGTAAGCTTTTTTCTTTATTTTTCAAAAATATTTAGCTAATATATTTACCTATTTTCATGTAGAGATGAATTTATCTATATTTATTAATGTATACAAGAAATTGAACATATATATATATATATATTAAAACGTTTCCAAACATTTACTTCATGATATCTCTCACATTATCAAGATTAAAAAAAGACATAAAAATTAGTTATGTTGTAACTTTATTTTTAATAATAATAATAATAATAATAATAATAATTATTATTATTATTATTATTATTATTATTAAGTGATATATGAGTTAACCATGTGTATGTTTAAAAATTCATGTAACAATATTATTAATTACAGAGATTCATCTCCATTTTAAAATAGATATTTCTAACATAGGAATAGTCTTTATTAGAATATAATGCACCAATATGGTGGTTTGTTTACACCACATGCCCAGAAAATCATTACTCATGTTGATATAACATTTTTTCTTAATTAATAAATTTAATTGAAAGGGTAGAAAGTGTTATGATTATACCTCCTACTTGTCTTAGGTGTGATACATTCTAAGTAAAGGAGTTTGTTACTAGTCATTGGGAGGATTTCAGATCTAGTTAGGTTTATGTAATATTAATTTTGGTAGCAAAGTTTGTCTAGGTAGAACTTAACTCCATCACTGTAACATCTCTTTCGTTGCACCTCATGTAAATGTCATTATGCAAAATTGTTGTGTAATTTATGTGAAAACTCAATTAATGAATAACTCAAATAAGAGGACATAGATTCAAATATTTGAGGAGGTGAAGTTTCCTGTATTGTGTTAAAACAAGACCCCACCAACCTCACTTCATTTACCTATCACCTTGGAGAATTCAACGGCCTACACAAATAGGAAATAAAGTTTTAGTGTTAGAAGCCTAAGTGGAGGATGGTGCCCACATTGCCCCCTTCCCCTTGTCATGTGATAGAGAGAGGATGGTTGTCCAAATAGGAGGAAGTCAACACACAAGAAAACAAAAACATGTAGAATGCAAGGGTGGGAGGAAGTAAAAAGGGGCATGAAGAGAAGAGACACACCTAGGGAGAAATGAGCGAAAGAAGGAAAATTCTCGAGCAACTACAAAGGAAGAAGAAGCATCCCTGAGTGAGTAATTTGTGATTGGGGAAGTTTCACTTATGATTGTATTGAGGCCCAATGCATATTCCTATGTTTGATTCACCAATGGTAGGTTTGGTGGAGATTTGAATCACTTAGTGCTTCTTGAGAAAGCCACTAAACCACTAAGATCTTGCTAGAGAAGCTGATAAACCACTCTGTGCTTTTTGAATGCACTAATAAACAACTTTGGTGTTTGTTGGAAGGTTCATAAACCACTAGGAAAGTGGGTTGAGCCATTGTGGTGCTTTTTGAAACGAAATGATAAACCACTTAGTCGTTTTGGTTTTTAAGTAAGTTGATAAACCACATTGATCGTGGGTTGTATAATCCTATAGTTCTTCCCATGAAAATATAGTTGATAAAGAAACTATATAATGTATCCAATCTCTTAGGATTGAGTACTAGTATAGCCAATCTAGGGGTCAACGCATGTAGCTAATCTCAAAGAGAGAGAGAGAGAGAGAGAGAGAGAGAGAGAGAGAGAGAGAGAGAGAGAGAGAGAGAGATAGTCATTGTGGTACTTACTTCCAAAGAGTAGTTGATAAACCACCTTGATAGTGGAGTCATTCTCTCCTTTGTTTGGCTGAATTTTGGTGTGAAATTCCCTAGAGAAAGTAACTCCTTAATGTATAAATCCAACTTGGGGATGGTTAGATAGAGGAAATATTACAGTGAGGCTCGCCTATGGTTGGGTGGAGACTTGAAGTCCCTCTTGCAATTTCCATCCATCTCAAGTTAAAAAAATAATTATAACTATTTGTGTCCACTTTAACTATGGTAGGTGAAAATGTCTAGTATGTGATATGTCAATGTATGCATCATCCCCACATATGGATGGTTGTTGAGATTATTGTAGGTTCAACACAAATTATTTTATTATTGTACCTTCATCGGTATGCTAAAATCCTGGATCTATGTGGTTACTATGAACTTCATGAACCATGGAGTTATTAACATGAACAATATTTTTTGTTTAAATCCCCTCAGTCAGCCTATTAATGAATTTTTATTTATTTATATGATATGTTAATTAATTTTATGGATAAATGATCTGTTTAATATTGGATTATCCCACATGATATGAAAATAATCCATTTACTATATGTTAAATAAAGCTTCAGTTCAATAATCATTGTTACTAATTTTAAGATAAATTTAGGAATGTTATGGTTTTGCACACAAGTACATCGTGGTAAATTGTTGACCTTATAGAGTAAGAATGGTTTGTGGCTTTCCTATTAAATATGTCTTTTGGAGCCATTGTTTCCTTTTCCTAGGATACGATGTATGGTAGTTCTGCTAGTATTAGTATGTCATTTATGGTCATAGTTAAAGCTCTTGAAGGTCAATTTTTAAAACTTTGATATTATCCTTGGAGTTTGGTGTTCTTGTTAGATGTTTTTCATTAAGTAATTTTGATAAAATTCCCTAAAAGTCCTTTCTTACATTTTTTTCTTATAATCTATTCTTTGTTTCTCGTCTTGGATGGTCTTTTCGTAGACTTGTATCTAGGATGGATACTTTTAATCTCCAAAAGTAGTTTTCATCCAAATACTTAAACACAATGGATTATAGTTTAACCTTTCAAATTAATTTGATAGCCCATGGAATTCGACTGGACATGCAATGGAAACTTTCAAAATGAAATTAATCACAATCGAGACAAATTTTCATGGAAGGCGTATTTTGGTAATGGTGGGCCCTACTTGGATGAACATCTATGCAAGGTTGTGTTTTCTCATATGAAGGTCTTGTATCCAAAAATTGGGATATTCAGTTATGTTTGAGATTTCATATATTGAAAATCCAAGATGGTACCGAGACTAGATCTTCTATGGAGTTGGCATGTGATCCAAAGATCTAGGGGTTTGGGGGTTGTGCCAATAATGAATATGGTATGCACTATTGATTTCCTTTGGAACCAGATATAATGAGAATTCATTGCATAACCCGGAGGTATCAGGAATAGTGGGACCCACAAGCTCGACATGAGGTGAAAAGTGTCACGAATGCTTGGTAATGGTCATGTGGGCACCATGTTGGGTTTGTGAGTAATGTGGGACTACTCTAGGTGACATGGCAGGGAGATGTGAGTAACATGTGGATGCCATATGGTAGTTGTTTACTAATGTGGAACAATTTAATTGGTTAAAAATAAATTGGTATAACAAAAATATTAAGGACTTGGGCCTAGTGGGACCCACGAGCTTGGGATGAGGTGGAAAGTGACACAAAGGCTCGATTGGGCATGTGGGCATCATGTTCATTTTTTGAGTGACATGGGACTGCTCTAGGTGACATGGTAGGGAGACATGGGTCACACGTGGATTCCACATGGTAGTACCTTATTGATGTGGGAGAGTTTAATTAGTTAAACATAAAATTGGTATAAATTTTGATCCAAGAGACAGATTGAAATAAAATTCATATCACTAGAAAGATCTTGATGAGATGAATTCTATGGGAGTATTAGTTCTTAGTTTCATTAAGTTGGGGAAAGAGGATTTTTATAACCCCATCTTCATAATATACCTTATAGATTGGGTTAGCTTATAAAGTAACACCTCCCACACCTTAGAGGATTTCAAGGGACCAAGAGGTAACATTACAATATGGTGTTAAAGACTAAGTTTAACACTTGGAATGAATGGTCCATAAATAAGAAATGTCGGAAGTTATATTAAGAACTATAGAACAAAATTTAACCTGATGCTTAAATGTTGGATACACATGTGTACTAATTTTAGAATCATAATTGATGTGAAGGTTGGAATAAAAATTTTCTGACATGTTATTTTTCTTTCTGACTTGTATGCTAACATAAGATTTGACATTTCAACTAGATTCACATCAACATGTTTGTTGCAAACACACCAATGTGATCAATATATATTTGTAATCGTGTTTAATTTAACTAAGAATAATATGTATGTAAAAATGCATAACAAGAAAGAAATATACAATAAGGAAACCAAGGAATGATTAGCATAATGTTTTAGTACAACATTGGTAGATCTTATCATTAGCAAGAATAAGATTCATTTAGGAAGAAGTGAGAAGAAGAATTCCCTAAATGGATGGACACCATGAGGGGCTTAAGAGATTAGATGGGAAGCTATAAGGAAGATAAGGAACAAAAAATCAAGAGATCAAATCATAAGTAACTGCAATTATTTTATAAAATTGATCATATCTGCAATGAGAAAAGAAGCACACACATGGCGCCAACTACCTAAGTAAACATAAATCAGAGAATAATGCATCATGATTATGGAAGCATGGATTGGACAAAAACAGAGAAAAATGCATTAAGTCAAAGAAGAAGCATAAATAATCAAGTAAAGATACAATGAAAGGAGAAAATCCACTCATCCCTCTAGAGTGAACAACAACTAGATAGTCATGAGAAATTATCTAGTGTTATAACTAAGAAAATCTTACTACAAGAGTAATTCAAGAAAGCAAAAAATCCTATGCTTAATGGAGAAATCAAGAAGATGGAATATGTAGAAGCATGGCTATTGAAAGTGAAGAGATAATTGAGGGTGCATGACTACTCTTAGAACATGTAGGGTAGAGGGGCCAGTTTTAGCTTGAAGGAAAAGCTTGATATATGGTGAGAAGACTTGGAAATGTTAAGGACATTAGAGAGAAAGAGTTTTCTTGGAGAATATTTGAAAATTATTTCCATGCGAAGTACCTATCTAATAGTTATTATGAAAATATGGTTAAATAATGTCATTAGCATAAAATTAGACAACTCACTCATGATGAGTACACTAATATATTTTTTGAGTTTTTTATTTATCTCCCATATATCTAAGAAGATAAAGTAAAATTTAAAAGGTACATTAGTGGGTTATGGCAAAATTATAGAGATAAAGTTGACTTTGATAACCAAAAACATTAGAGGAGATGATCCAAAAGGCTAAGTACTTCTATGAATAATTCTAGTATGAGTCCAATTTCCAAATAGATTGCAAAGGAAAAGGTGAAGGAATGGGGAGTCTGCCACTCCTACCAAGGATACAAAAAATATCTACTATTTCTAGTATAGATCAACCCTCTAAATATGCAAGAGAGGAAAATGAGGGGTACAAAAGAGGACCCATATAATGTTGGAAATATTGATAAAACCACGAGCGAAAATATTTTCCTCAACAACAATAGAATGGCCCAAGGTTGTATAATGTGCAAGAAGTAGTAAAGTGAATGATGTGGCTCAGAGCATGACATGAATCCATGCCACATTGGACAACATGTAAGGAAATCATCAAGATTCAGTGATTTAGATGGAAGTTATCATTATTAAACAAACTCTTTGGATTTTGACTGACCCAAGTTCTAATTTGGCTATGTCAGCATGAAGAGCCTAGAGAAATGTACAAGTAATAGAGATCCCTTGAGAATCCATGTTTGGTTTAGTTAGACATGATAACCAAAATGTGAGTGCAAAACATGGTGAAATCATTCCCAGTGGTGGTAAGAAACATTTAAACACCAATTGAGTTCAACCTATTACAATTGGTCTCATATAATGTGCTATTCATAATGGAATAGCTAGCCGCCCATAAAACTAAAATCAAATGCTATAGAAATTTTCTAGAATGACTAACTGAGATCACAGAGAGAGTGAAGTTGAATGGAATAAAAAAGCTTATCATCGTTAGGAAAATATTAGTATTACAAGTGAAATGTTAGAGCAAGAAAGGGTGTGACTTGTATGTAGTCGATATGACTACTGAATTAGAAAATGGTAGGTATAAAATGGAAGAAATTCCACTGTTAAGAAATATCAATGATGTGTTTTGAAGAAAATACTAGGACTACTTTCGAGGAGAGAGATTGATTTTTCTATAAAAATACTACTAGGATTATTACTACTTTCAAAATTTTCATATCACATGAGTACACTAGAGTTAGTGATTAATCTGGTAGGAGGAGAAGTTCAGGGAGCTGGAGCGTGAGACGGGAGCAGGGAAGAGCATTCAAAGTTTAGCGCATGCAGGGGTTGTCGGAATACCTATGAAGGGTGGACGAGGAGGGGGCTCCACTCCCTCCTACAAGGAGGCCCTGGCCAGCAGGGTAAAAAGCCTCTAGAAGATGTTATGGAAACAAGGGAGGAAGGAAAAAAAGCATGGAAGCGGGAACAGAAGAACCCACAGAAAAGGATCAAAATCGCACAAAAGACAAGGAGGTAGAAGACAAAAACAGGAAACTAAAGACAAGAAACACAAGGGACCCTGCAAACCCAAAACAGATATAACTCCCAGGGTGATTTTAAATAATCCAGTGCTGCAGGGGTACAGGGAACACATGGGGACATATGGCATCATCTGTAAGTTTATGGGACTATGGCCCATTGAAAAAGCTCTATAATCATGGATCAAATACCACTGGAAACCTAAAGGAAGCATAGATCTCCACCTTGGGTCTAAGGGTTTCTTTACGGTGGTGTTCAGAAATATTGAAGACAAAGACAAAATATTTGAAGGAGGGCCCCACTTCTATGCTGCTGCAGGACTCTATATGAGACTTTGGGTTATTAACTTTGTCCTAGTAAAAGAGACTTTTACTTCAGTTCTGGTTTGGGTAAGACTCTACTCTCTACCTCTTGATTACTGGTAAAATGAATCGTTAGCGGCCATAGGCAATAAATTAGGATGCTATGTTAAAGCCTCTGAAGCCACTAGAAGGTGAAAATATACTTCCTTTGCTAGAATTTGTGTGGAAATGGACCTATCAGGAGCTCTACTGGAGGAGATAATCTTGGAAGTTTTTGATGAAGAATGGGTACAAACAGTAGATTATGAACACATTCCATTCAGATGTCGCAAATGCTATGAACATGGACATATTTTTAAAGAATGTCCACTCAACAAGGAAATAAACAAAAGCAGAAGCAATACAGTGAAAGAATCTGATAGATTTCAGAAAGTGGTTAAATGAAGCAAAGGAAGTAAGAGAGGTCCGAAGAATCCGTAGCGAGAAGAACAACAGTTTAGGAAAAATAGTTTCAAGGTGCTTCAGGAAGAGGAAGAGAATACTAAAGAAGAACAAGCAATGGAAGGGAGTTCTGCAGAAAAGGAGGAAGGAAAAAACCAAGAACAAACACAAAATGACGAGTGTCATAAAGAAGCCACTATGAGTGATGTGGAACAAGAAATGGATCAAGAAATGACCCAGAGCACCATGAACTACTAGAAATTCTTGACAAAGAGAACCTAGACCTAGAAGGCTTCTTGAGGCAGGGCACCACGGGGCGAGTGGATTTGCTACCTCAAGAGGAACTCAACAGAATACAACAACCGTTTCTATGGAAATCGCAAAAAGGGGAGCTAGAGTGATGTAACAACACAGACAAATAGGACAATGGACAAGTGAAAATGATGAAAACTACACTAGGACTAGTCAATAGAAACCTAGGCAAGAAAAGAGACAAGAAAAAGAAAAATGAACTCTTCATGGAGTGTGGAAAGCTGATGATTAATTCAGGTAAGATGAAAGACTTAGCCAGCTACTCCTTTTCCAATCTTTCATAATGAAGTTGACATCTTGGAATATTAGAGGACTAGGAAGTAAGAAAAAGCAGAGGATGCTTAGTACCAGAATGAAACAAGAAATGCCGGATATAATGTTCATCCAAGAAATGAAATTTTCCATTCAAAAAGTAAGACAAGTCCACAGCAAATGGCTGATCAGCTATGAGTTCCTAGAAGTTAAAGTAGATAATACAACAGGGGGTATACTCACTCTATGGAATCCCCAAAAAATAGCCATTTTGGATGCTCAGGCTTCTATAAATTACTTATCAGTTGTCATTCAACCGGTAGGAGAAAGGGACACCTTTCTGGTCACAAATGTTTATGATCCTCAGAAAGTAGATGACAAACTTAAGCTTCTAGACACCTTGGTAGAACTCAAGAATAGACACATAGACAAACCCTGGATCATGGGAGGGGATTTCAACATGATTAAATCCCTTTCATAAAAAAGGGGAGGTACAAGAGCTCTAAGCAAAGATTCCATGGCTTTCCAAACCTTTTCTAATAACATAAATCTGGTTGATACTAATTGGAATACTGGTCTATTCACTTGCAATAATAGGAGGGGAGGATAGGCCCTTGTTACCTCAAAGCTAGACAGATTCTTTATCCCTGAGAATCTTGAATGGTAAAGAGGTCACGGCGCAAGTTCTGCCCTTTAGAGGCTTAGAACATTGGCCAATTCAACTGGAGAGAAAAGGTATAGGCACTCCTAGAACAAACCCTTCAAATTTGAGAATATTTGGCTATCCCACCCAGACTTCATAAGCAACATTCATAGATGGTGGTCAGAGGACTTGCAGATCCAGGGGACTAGTATGTATCTTCTTCACAAAAGACTAAAGCACATCAAATCTAGGCTTAAAGAATGGAACAAGAAGGATTTTGGTAACATTTTTGATGAGAAGAAAGCAGTTGAAAACAAAATGTTGGTTCTCAACCAAGTTCTAATCAATGAAGCCTTTGATAAAGACTTCAACAAGCAAGCAGATAAACTTCATCAAGAATGGGATAATCTATGTAGGCAAGAGGAAATATTTTGGAGACAAAAGTCTAGAGTTCAATGGCTAAAAGAAGGAGAACGTAACACCATGTTTTTCCACAGGACCACCATGGCCAATAGAACTCACAACAGAATCTCTTCGATCAAGAATGAAGAAGGAGAATTGTATATCTCCCATAAAGCGATTGAAGATGTGTTAGTTCACCACTTCCAAGGCATAACACAGGAGGACAATTCGGATAGAGAGCAAGCTATCAGGGAAATAACCACTAATGTACCAAAACTGGTATCTAGAGAGGACAACTTCAACCTAAACAGACCAGTAACAGAAGGGGAACTAAGTGATGTCCTCAAAGACATGCAGAATGGGAAATCTCTAGGCCCGGATGGGTTCAATGTGGACTTTTTCAAAGCTTGCTGGAATATTTTTAAACAAGACATTTTAAAGGTTGTGGAGGATTCCAGATCTAAAAAAACCATTTTGGAGGACCTCAACACTTCTTTCATCGCCCTGATCCCCAAATAGGAAATTTCTCAAACTCCGGATAAATATAGACACATAGCCCTACGCAACGTTATCTATAAGATCATATCCAAGGTTGTGGCTAACAGACTCAAACCTTTGCTCCCGGTCCTGGTTTCTGGAGAGAAATCAGGTTTTGTGGAAGATAGACAAATTCTGGACAATATCATTCAAGCGCATGAGGTGGTGCACTCTTTAACTAGCAAGAAGCAGGCGAGTATGATCATGCAATTAGATATTGTGAAAGCTTATGACAAGGTAAATTGGGTCTACCTTAAGAAAATGTTGATTGCTTTTGGATTTGATCACAGCTGGGTCAGATGGGTTATGGCACTGGTGACATCCACCAGTTTTTCTATTTTGGTCAATGGCTCTCCCTCAAAGATTTTTAGTCCCTCTAGAGGCCTCAGACAGGGCGACCTGCTCTCCCCCTTTCTTTTTATCATTACGATGGAAAGACTGGGGAGAGAAATAAAGCAGCCAAAATCAGCAAGAAAGATCAAAGGTCTGCAAATTACTGATAATGGTCAACCCCTGACTCACCAACAGTTTTTAGATGACACCATGCTGCAGGGGATCCCCAGAGTCCAAGAAGCTTCAAACTACAAAAAGATTTTGAAGCTTTTTGCCTCGGCTTCAGGTATGGAAGTTAATGAATCCAAATCTAAAATCCTCTTCTTCAATACCATTATTGCTATTCAGAAAAATATCTCTAGAATTCTTGGCTTTCAAAGGGATTTCCTTCCTTTAAAATATTTAGGAGTCCCTCTTACAGCAAAACCTTTGCTCAAAAGTATATGGGAACCTTTGATCAACAAGTTGCAGGACAAAGTAAATAAATGGACCATCAGGTCTTTAAACCTTGCTCGCAGGTTAGTTCTTACAAAATCAGTGCTTCAAGCAATCCCTATTTTCATGTTATTAGCCCTCCCTACTCCAAAAGGGGTCCTTCAGCAATTGATAAATATTCAAAGAAACTTCCTTTGTGGCAAGGAGGAGTCTGAGAGAAAATGGGCCTTGCTATCTTGGGATAAAATTTGCAAGCCCAAGACCCATGGAGGTCTTGGATTGGATGATCAGGAGATTCTTAGTAAGACTTTAGGGGTCAAACTTTGGTGGCGGTGGGCCCAGCATCTAGAGACTCCATGGGCAAATATTTGGAAAGAAAAATATGCCAGCTCCTGGCAGAATGGTAATCTTATAAGAATGAAAAGAAATATAAAGGGTTCTTATATTTGGAACAAAGCCTGGGAGAACAGAAGGCTAGTACAAGAGAATAGCTTCTGGGAAATTAGAGATGGAAATATTTCTCTTTTTCGGGAAGATAAGTGGCAACAAGAACCAATTCTAGCTATAGAAGAATTTTCTGAGCTTAAACAAGAGTCAGATTCCCAAGGGTTAATAAAGGTTAAGGATTTCTGGACACATTCTGATCCTATGGATAAGTGGAGAACATGGAGAAACGTAGATTGCAGAAATAACAATCTCCTGAAAACCAAAGCAGAGGAGCTCAAGAAAATACTAGATAAAAGGAAGATCTTAGTTGCAGAGGGAAAAGACCAGCTGAGATGGGGGAATAACAGTGAGGGTACCTTCATTCTTAACGAAGCTAAAACCATTCTTCTTGAATTGGATCCCCGGAGTCCAGACAAAATATGGCAAAATCTCTGGAGGAATCAATGGTGGATGAAAATCAAACTCTTCATGTGGGTTGTGTACCACAAAAAAATCTTTACTTGGGATAACATTAGGAAAAGAGGGTTTCAAGGGCCTTCTAGGTGCCTGCTCTGTGAATCTCAAGAAGAAACTATGGAACATTTACTCAACAACTGCATCATCACATCCTGGTTGTGGGATTTTTTTGCTACTATTTTTCAGCAATCTGATAGAGACAGAGGGTGCATCATTAAAACGCTCAGCATATGGAGGAAAAATTTCTTGGAGAATGAAATTCTTGACTCAACTTGGGCTCTCACACCTAGCTTCATCATATGGAATGTGTGGAAAGAGAGAAACAAAAGAATTTTTATGGAGGAAAAAAAAGACCCCCCAGCACTTGCTAGAGATAAACCTGAAATAACTCAAGGAGACAGTGAGAACTACTATTCTCTTCCTCCCTAAAAACCCCCCCTTAGACGCAGATTTAAATGTTCTCAGGCAGCTGGGGTTGAATGGGCTTTCCCTCCTTGGCCTTGATAGGAAACCCATTTGGTCGGATGCAGAAATGTTTTTTTGGCATCCTCCTCCAGAGGGCTATTTAAAGTACAACATTGATGGGGCTTCAAAAGGGAACCCGGGAACTGCAGGGTATGGAGGGGTCCTCAGAAATGCAGAGGGCAATATCGTTTCCATTTTTCATTGCCACTTAGGTACAGCCGCCAATAACATGGTTGAACTAATGGCCATGGAACAATGCCTAGATTCACTGAAGTAGAGCAACTGTCTAAACGTCATGATAGAGGCAGATTCAGAGCTACTTATCAAAATAGTGCAAAAAATTCATAATTGAACTGCCCCGGATAAAGTCTCTAAGCATTGGAAGCTTAATCAGGTCTTTCAAGGAATCCAAAGCCATATTCAGGGCCTGCGTACTATTAGTTTCCACAATGTTTGCAGACAGGAAAATAAGTTGGCGGATCTTTTGGCCAACCAAGGAGTTAGTTGCAGAGAGAATAATATGTCGATGAAGAGGCAGGATTTAATTCCAAGTAAACTGAGTGTTATTTGCAAAGCACAGGCGGAAGAGGATAGGGATGTGTTTAGACTCAAAACAAGGGATAATAGCTCGATCTGATAATCCCCCGGTTGTACTGTCTTTGTTGGAAATTGGAGCCGATAAGAAGGGATAATGTTGGATCTGGAGGCGAAAAATCAATGGTTGTAGTATCGAGGTTAAACTTCAGGATCTTTTGTTTATCGGCTTCCTTCGCTTCCATCAATCTCTTCGGTTTGATGGGGAGATTCTCAAGTTCGGGTTTGCTGGAGGGAGGTCACCAGAAATTTTGCGGGTTTTCTAATGAAATGATTCCCTCCGATCTTTGTTCAGTGTCAAGCCTCTCTTCCTTTCCAGGTTCCAGGTTTAGGCAAGGGAGCTCCACATGCGCAGGAAGAGCCCTGGTTTTTCTGGGGGGCAGAATTTCAAGAATTTGGGGTCTCGGCATGGAATACCACCCCTCAGGTGGTTTCGGGCTGATCGCACCACTTTCATTTGGGAAGTTGTTTTGGAGATTTCACAGCAATGCCATTCAACCTCCAATACATGGCAGGGAGAGGGTTGTGAAAACCGCTCTTCCTCGCTCAATAACTTCAATCCTTCTTGTCTGGAGCGATATCAATATCGTCCATTGGATTTAGTAAATGGAGATCAATGGTTGAGTTTGATCTTGCAACATGGGGGGGCGGACCTTTATTCTTCGTTCTTTTTGACTGAGTGTTTCCTTCCTTGGCCGTCGATCTCAGTGCTTTTTTTGGACGGCTTAGTTGATTCGTGCTTTCCCGAAAGCGGTGAGCAGGAATGTTCATGGGATTTTCGGAAGTCAGGTTACTTTTTTGTTCATTTTCCTCAGGTTTAGGTTTTCTTTGTAAGGCTATAGGGTTCTGACCTGGATGTCTTGAGCTCCACGCTTGTAAAATTGTACACTAGTTTTTTGGTTTAATGAAATAGAAGGATCCACACTTGCTTTAGCAAAAAAAAAAGAGTAGACTAGAGTTAGTGGAGCTAAAGCTACAGCTCAAAGAAATGCTAGAAAGTGGGTATATCATACCTAGTGTGTTTGCTTGGGGATCTCTAGCATTGTCTGTGAAAAATAAGCATGGCAAAATGCAACTTTGATTTAACTATATGCAGTTAAGTAAATCCAAACTCAAGAACAAGTTTCCTCTTCCTCTAATTCATGACTTGTATGATTAGCTGAGAGGGGTTGTAGTATTCTTAATCATGCATTTGAGGTTTTTTTACCATCAAGTTTAGCTTAAAGATGAAGACATCCACAAGACAACCTTCAAAACTAGATATGGACACTATGAGTTTGTGGTGGTGCCATTTTCACACACAAATTCTCC
This sequence comes from Pinus tabuliformis, assembly GCA_031772625.1. Classification (NCBI taxonomy): domain Eukaryota; kingdom Viridiplantae; phylum Streptophyta; class Pinopsida; order Pinales; family Pinaceae; genus Pinus; species Pinus tabuliformis. The sequence goes on from CM062806.1 coordinate 370,577,524, forward strand.
ATCCAAATTCATTTGTCTAATGAAACAAGTCATTAACTCATGCTTGAATGAGTTTTTATTGGAATTCAGAGATGACATATTGCATTACTCTAAAACCAGAGAAGAGCATGAATAACATTTAAAAGTAGTATTTCAATTGTCGAGATAACACAAGCTTGTGATTTATTCCAATCATAAGTTAAGTTTAGTGCTTGAGGCATACTATTTGCATTAAATGAGTGGAAGAGCATCTTGAGAAGATAAAGAGAATCATGAACTAGCCTACTCCACGAAATGTTATAAAAGTTAGATCTTTCATGGGATTGGGAAGATATTACTAGACACTCATTCAATATTTTTTAAAAATTGGGCATCCAATCACAACCCTACATATGAAAAGAGTTAAATTTTAATGGACATAAAATTACACAAACATTTTTGAGAAACTCAAACACCCATGAATGCACCTATATTGAGAATAGTTGATCCCAAAAAATATTTCTTTATTCACATAGATGCTTGTAAAGCAGGGTTCTATGGAGTCTTAATGCAAGATGAAAATGTGATTTGTTATGAATAAATAAAATTAAATGAATATGAGATGAATTATGGCACTTATGAATTGGATCTTAAAGAAATAGTACATGCATTGAAAATGTGGAGACATCACTTTCATGGAAGGTTTTTTTTAATGTTAGACTGTGAAAGGCTAAGATACCTATTCAAAAAAAGACACAATTTAAATGAAACAAAAGCTATATGGATACCTATTGATGGTGCTTGACCCGCCAACAAAAGGGATCTCCCTGATGTGAAGTCCCAGCTAGACCTCACATCGTTTGGGATAGGAGTCCCATTGGGTATGAAGGCCTAGTTTCCATATACTTAGATATCTACATCAACTCCAGCTATTAGAACATTAGAGTGTTACATTGGTATCTTCAAAAAGAAAGGTACGTGTTCCTGGTGAGTGTGTAATATAATTGTGTCAAGGTTCTCTTACTACAAAGGGGGATAGTAAAGTGAGCCTCTAAATGAGAGTAACACCCATGAAGAGAGACACGGGAACTAGAAAGGTCTATCTAGCACCCAACGGAATAGTCCAGAACAAATGCAGAAGTCGATAAAATGGAGGTGAAGGGAACAACACGTACACCACCAAGTGGATTAGTCCACATAGATGTGATGTCATTATAACCAAAAAACAAATATGGTATGTTAAGTATCCCACGGAGTAGTCTACACAGATGTGACAGTAGTGATAGCCAATACACAAAGGTGGTCAATTTAGTATCCTGTAGAGTAGTCCATAGGGGTGAGACATCGGTGATAAACAATACAACACATCTTCAACAATCTAATTAATAAAATAACAAAAGTATTCATTGGCTTGATGGGCACTCACCCAGGTTCAAAGTTCCACACCAACCAACAAAACCCTAAACTGCTGGCCCTTTTGGCAACAACCTGCATAATGTAGGCTGCAATGTCACTTGAAGTAGTATTGGGGTATCACAGAACCATCTTTCTACAACCATAGGTCAATGTGATGGGTTCCTGCAGCTTCTAGTGCTTAGTTTTTTCTTCGCAAACCCTAATCCTTCCAAAACAAATAATTGAAATAATTCATATAAATAGAATCTATACCTTCGCGAAGATCGTCAAACATTCATAACATATATAAATTATATTGATCTACTACTTTCACTCATTAGATAAGCATTCATTCATATAACTTTATATATAGAACGAAAAAACTATAGAAGTAAATACATATACACAGACACAATTTATGGATCAAAATTGTCTTTATTAAATGTATTATTTCAAGTACAGAATCTTCTTCCCTACACACTCAGTTGTAGGTGCCCGCGCACTCAGCCTACAGACTTACCAAGGTCTCTGCCCACTCAGCTACAAGAGCCTCCCCCTTTGCCTAAGTAGAAGAAACACACTTTCCTACCTTAGCTTACTTTCCCATACAATGATCTTCTCTCAATTAGTTACCTTCTAGACCCATTATGACTCGTTTATATATAGCCTTAATTTTTACAATTCCATGGTCTGCGGACCATGCGTGGGTCTCAAAACTTCCTATCTTCTAGAAACGTAAGGGACTAAAGTGCCTTTGACTCATTTACACTCTACTGGATATATTTAAACTCTGTCACTGACTGATCTTGTGATTTGGGTTACTTGAAATCATTGTCCAGTGCTTCTCGGGTTTCTACCATAGTCGCATAGGGTTTACCTGAACAAAATGTGATATACCAACTCAGAACCCTATCGTGTAGCATTGTAACCAACTAAACTTTCTTCATATTGTCATCAGTGATCTATTGTGCCTTCCATACATCATCCGCGATGAACCAAAATTTCTCGGGGTCTTTAGTCCCCAAACCCCTAAATATAGGCATCTTCATTGTGTTGGAGGTGGAGGTGGAGGCGAAGGTGTAGGTGTGTGGGGTGGAGGTGGAGGCAGAGGTGGAGTGGATGAATGAGGTATCCCTGTGATACCGTGGCTTACAATTTGCAATGCACTTCATGGTGTCCTCAAAATACTACCTTAGTCTTCACTATCACATAATCCTAACAACACACATTATTCAGAGCCTATTTCTAGGTTCCATCTTAATGTTATTTTGCTTCACATGTTAGCATAAATCAATTTAGAGGCATAACCCATTTTTCGAACAATGACATCTTAATCCAGGTCTTCATGGATTTCAGGCACTTACCTCTTGGTCACTTGAAAAACCTGCACTCTGATTCACTATAACTGGTGGACGTATCAATTGTCAACTCAATAAAGAATCCTCCTGGAATACTATCGACCTAGTGGTCAACAACCCACATTATTTTGTTTTTTGAAGCCTCCAAGTGCTTCACTAGTTCTAGAGTCCACACAATATAGTCGTGTCATCACTCTTCCACGTACCCTAACTATCAACTAGTTTAGGTGGCCACTCATGCAATTTGCAAGGGAAAGAGAAAAATAATGTCTCGTGCTCATCTGTAAATAGGCATTTATTGAGTCACTCTTCCTTCGACAAGCACAAATTCATGTTTTCCTAGGCTGCAAACCCATGTGGTTTCCAATCTGTCCACTTTCAATTTCCTTTTTAGTATGGAAGAACTTATCACACATTCCTAAGATAGATCCTAGTGCCCAAAACATAATCAATTTTTGTCTTGATAGGCTGTAACTGAGGTTCAAAGTTCTGTGCCAACCAAAAGAACCCTAAACTGTTGGCCCTTTTGGCAACAACCCCCATAGCATAGGTTGCAGTCTCACCTGAAGCAGTATTGGGGGATGAAGGAACCAGGTTTCTGCATCCATATTTGTGTGTGATGGGTTCCTGCGGCTTCTAGGGCTTGGTTCTAAAACAGATAATTGCAGTAATTCGTATAAACAGAATCTATACCTTCGCAAACGTCGTCAAACATTCATAACATCTATAAATTATATAGATCTACTACTTTTTTGCATTAGATAATAATTAATTCATATAACTTCAGATACAGAGCGAAAAATCTACAGTAGTAAATACAGATACACATATCCACGATTTATGGATTGAAATTGTCTTTATTAGATATATTCTTTCAAGTGCGTACTCTTCTTCCCTACGCACTCAGCTGCAGAGGCCTGTGCACTCAGCCTGCAGACTTTCCAAGGTCTTCACACACTCAGCTATAAGAGCCTTCCCCTTCCCCTAAGTATAGGAAACATAATTTCTTGCCTTATCTTACTTGCCCATACAATGATCTTCTATCAATTAGTTACATTCTATACTCGCTATGACACGTCTATATATAGCCTTTGTTTTTACAACACCATGGTTCATGAACCATGGGAGGGTCTCAAAACTTCCTATCTTCTATCAACCTAAGGGAATAAAGCCACTTTGACTCTTATTACCTTCGCGCTTCGCTCCCTTAAAACACAGAGATTTTACAATTGTACAAAAACTAAATGCAAAAATGTGACCCCAAGGGACCCTATCCCAACTATAGCTCAACTATCTTCATGTAGGTTAAGAAAACATGCATTACAAATGTTTAAAGATTAGTCTTACAAACATCTACAAAAACATGCTCACCTTAACAGGCTTTGAATTGAACAAAAGTCCCAAGACACATTTGTACACCATGCATTACTAGTCCCAATAGTCAGACAATTGAGCCTCTCCTCACTCCTTAAAGAACATACTACAAACTCTCAAGGCTATGTGGGAGGAGCCAAGGTAAAAATTCCCTACTCATACATTGAGGGGTGTATATATAGCCAAGGGTGATGGTTGACCCTTGTGACTTTTGGACTACCCTCATGAGTGTTCCAATTCCTATTACTTTTCAACTGACATGACTCTTCAACTTCTTGTGTGCATCCATTGGACTTCACTTTACATTATCTTGAGTTACAATGGATATGGCCCATATGGGTGATGTGGCCAAGACACCTTATGGCACTACTCGATATGACACTGATGACATGTACTAGTTGACTATAGTGTCTGTGTCGAGTTACTGGATTGTTGAATGATGGATGTACTCTTGGTGTGCTTTGTCTTTTGCTCTACATGGCATAGTGCTATAGGGTCTTCGATTGTCTTCGTCTTGCACGATGGTTCAATGCATATTTTCCTTTCGCTTGTGACTTTATGTGCTTCGTACATCCGTCCAGCTACAAGCAAGTATTATAGCATGTGCACTCCTTCTTCACCGCATTTGTCATCTCACCATGATCTATTAGTCCACCTGTTCTTGCAATTCACTCATGATGGGATGACATTAAATCCAAAACTTCCTAGTCTAGCATGATGCATTGTTCTCATGTTATAGTGAAAAGGAGGGAGGAAAACTCACTAAGGGAGGGTTGAGTGTAGCTCAAGCTAGAATGAGGAATTCTGGGAGGACAGCCTGCACTGTCGGGAAAAAATGCATCGTGATCACTCAGAGGCATAATTGCATAGTGAACGTCACTAGTGTTAGCTACTAGGTGGGACCCTGGTGGGGGGTATTTTGCGCAGTCTCCAGAGGGAAGACAAAGTGGTATGCAAAGGGACAACTGGGTAGTTTTGCACAGTTTCCAAAGGGATGATAGAACGAGTTGTGGATGGATAATTGGGCAGTTATGTGCATTTTCTAACAGTATGACGAGTGTTCACATAGCGAGGATAACCCAAACACGCAAAGTTAAACTTCAAGCTCACCAGAACAAGATCGCAAGAATGAAAAAAAATCAACATGCCAAAAGAGGACCGATGGTAAAAAAAGAAAAAGGTGAACAAGACTTCATGAGAGCTCATGGGGTGAGCTCGAGTGTTTTGCAACGATCAAAGGATAAACCAAGGAAAGCTATGAAATTTGGATGCAAGCCAAAATTTTGGAGGGTGTTTCTTGGGATAGGGTCACATTTTCACATTTACTTTTTGTACAATTGTAAAGTCTCCATGTTTTGAGGAAGATGAGCATGAAGGTAATAACAGTAAAAGGGGATTTAGTCCCTTAGGTTTCTTTAATATGGGAAGTTTTGAGACCCGCCCATGGTCCGCAAACCATGGTATTGTAAAAAAAAAGGCTATATATAGATGAGTCATAACAAGTCTAAAAACTAACTGATTGATAGAAGATCATTGTATGCGCAAGAAATCTAAGGCAGGAAATTTCGTTTTCTGTACTTAAGTGAAGGGGAATGCTCCTGCAACTGAGTGCGCGAGACCTTGGTAAGTCTGCAGGTTGAGTGTGTGGGACCCTACAGCTGAGTGCTCATGGAAGAGGAGTTTGTACTTGAAAGAATACATCTAATAAAGACAATTTTGATTCATAAATTATGCATCTGTGTATCTGTATTTATTTTTGCAGTTTTTTCACTATGCATCTAAAGTTATATGAATGTATGCTTATCTAATGCATGAATGTAGTTGATCAATATAATTTATAGATGTAATGAATGCTTGATGACCTTCGTGAAGGTATAGATTTTGTTTATATGAATCACTAAAATTATTTGTTTTGGAAGTATTACGGTTCATGACGACTGAACTAAACTGTAAAAGCTACAAGAGGTCATCACATAGACCTTTGGAGGTATAAACCTAGTTCCATCATCCCCATTACTACTTCGGGTGACACCGCAGCCTACGCAACGAGGGTTGTTGCTGAAATGGACCACAGTTTAGGGTTTCGTTAGTTGGCATAGAACTTGTAACATGGGTCGGGCCCATTAAGCCAACAATGTTGCAGCCACTGGAACACTTGGCAACACACTAGTTGAATACCATCTTCTTTGTTTTGGTTCATTTACAGTGTAGGTTCTTGGCATTTTAGGGAGTATTGATTCATTGTGTGGATCATTTTGGCTTCCCCACCTACCCCATGGATAGACATGATTCACCTTGTACCGACTCAGTTGAACACAACAAAAAATTCAGCCAGATCACAATGTTTCAAATTAGGAAGAGTAATATGGCTCACAAGCTTACGATTTTCAGAGTATAGTTTTTCATCTCTAGTGTTGCTCCACTGCCAGCAGGCTTGGACAATACCCCAGCGAAGTCACACAGGAACACAAGTATTTCTCAACTACCAATGAGCTTGGACAGTACCCCGATGGAGTTTCACACTTCAACTCTCTAAGTAGGAAGAATTTCTCTTCTTTTGCTTATGTTATATTTGAAAAATAACTGTGCATAGGAACTTATTTATTTTTGGGGTAGAAAAAAGATCCTGACTTATTGAGAGAAGAAGAGGTTGTTCCTTCATAGAAGCATGTAAATACCTTTGATTGAGGTTTTCTCATTTAGATTTTCCTCTTCTTTGTTTCTACTAGGTTGATAATCTTGAACACACAAATTAGAAAAATGAGTATAAGCATGAGGTTTCCTAGACTGGACATGGATTCATGTTTTGACCAAAACTTTCCTCAGAGACAGGTCGCATTTTCCATCAAGAATTCATTTGCCAAAAGTTACAACCAAGCACATAGAAGACAGATAGAGGATTAGCCAAGCACTGCAGTGTCACAAGACTCTTTGAACTTCATCCACATAACCCTTAAGAAACCAAAACACAATGCAGGCACATCACTTATTCGTGTAGTGAAAGAAAACGGAAAACTCAACACGAAAGGAAAAAGAAGATGAGAGGAAAGTCATACACAACAAGGAAACAAAACTAGAAGATAAGAAAGAAAAATGACTAAATCAACAAGATGTAAAATAAGAAAACCATGATGAACTACGAGTGCAAGATAAGTGCAATGAAGGGAAAACTAAGTTGCAACTAATCCCACTCCTATGCTAACAGCTAAATAGTCAGGGTTGCGTGAAATGAAATTTCGAGGGAAGCCACCATAGTTTCTTCCAACCTGAATCCACAAAGATACAAACAATTAAAACATATAAAAAGTAGTGTGCAATAGAAAATACAAAAACTTGAACAAGCTGCACATGTAAAGAAAGGTCTTGCCAGTGTGAAGAAAGATGTGTCACAACCACCTAATGCACTTGCTTAACTCTTTTATGGATACCCTTTATAAATAAACTTCGGAAGCTTCTTAGAAAGTGTGAGGAAGGATTGAAGCTTGTTACCTGTAACATGGCTTTCCAAGTAAGATTGTTGTAGAGATTGAGTGATTGGGTCGTGAAATTCTTAATGGTTGTTTGGATAGCTACACAATCTATGGAAGGGTGAATTCTTGATTTGATAGATGGAATTAGAATGGGAACCTTATAAGGAAAAATAAATTTGATCATTCTCAATAGTCATGCCAAGACAGTGAGGACTTGCCATAACCATCAGCGCAAGCTGAAGTGCCTCGCATGTTTGACATGAATCTAAGGAGAAAGATGCTCAACAATGAAGATCAAAGAGCACAAAGAAATTTTCATCAGATGTGTTGTTGGGGAAATGATAAGAGAAATGGCACTCACCCAAGATAGAGGAATGATCAGATGAGATAGTTGAAACGTCAGATTCTGAGCTTGAAATGAACAAAGAAATATCCCTTTGAACAATCTTGTGAATGCTCTGAACAATGGAACTAAGTTCATTGTGAGATAGACATGATGGACAACCTTATTGCAACTAGTGAAAAATTGCGTAGGAAAAAAAGTCGTCAAAATAATTTAAAAGAGATGGTAGCACCATGAATGCATGACACTATTTGGGGCATGGTGAATAGAGAAGAACTTGCTTCGTGTGATCAGCCAGGGTGATTTCTCGTGTGATGAGCGGACATATTTGCAGTACAAGGTTTGCAGCAAGACCAAGGAGGTGATTATGAATGGGAAGATTCAATAAGTACGATTGCAGGAAATGATGGTATTTAAGATGATTGACATCACAATTCCATGATTTCATGAGATACGGACATTCCCAACCCGAGTTTGTTGTAAGAGATGCGCATGAAGATGGACGCACTATAACAGATTCATGAATTTGGTTAGTAGTGAAATTTTGAAAATTTGAGAGATCACATATGAAATAACAAACATTTTTTACACATGAATTCACATCAAGTGCAACCATGCAGATAGATGGATTTTTCATGAGAAACCACATTTGATTTGGGTCTAGGGACTTACCAGAGTTGTGAGCTCTTGACATTATCATCAATAGACGTTGAAGTGCCTCGACTCCCTGACACATCCTGGAACTTTATAGAATTATAGAATCACATTTTGAAGCATGAACTGGATCATGCATGGCTTGAGGGTGGCTATTGTTGCTCATTTCAAAATTTCTCTCAAGATGCAAGCTATCTTTGTTAGAGATTGCACCAAACTTTTCATCTTTAGTAAGCTGATTTGAAGAGTTGTCTTCATGCAAGTGAAGAGATGACAGGGAATGGGAAGTATGCTCTATGATTGGACTGTTTTTGTCATGGATAGCCTCGTTTTTTTGTGTCCATTGAGGAGATAACCCATTAGATGAAGAATTGAGAGAACATGAAGTATTTCAGATGCATGTGGATGTAGTGTGAATGGTAGGACACATGGGCATGTGAGGTGAAGAGGAAGTTTTGATATGAATGTCTTCTTTGCATGTAGCATATTCCATATCTGAGTTAGAGTTTTCATGAGAAAATGGGATATCACATGATGTTCTTGGGTGTTCATCACAACATATGGAAGTATGGGAGCGATGACTGCCCAACACTAGGGGTTTATCGAAAGAATTAATGGTAAATGATGTTCCATCGATATTAGCATATTTGTAATTGTTCAACAATGGAATCTCATTTTCTTGATGAACAAAATTTTTGAAATAGAGAGGGAAGATTGATAGTGTCCTCACATTTATGTTCCTCTACCTATGTAATGTGACTGCCTTGCACCTTATCTCAATTTGAGCTAGCAACTATAGAATCAAGAGAATGAGAATAGCTAGATCATGAAGCAGATTGATCAAGTGATTCAAGGTACAAGGAGTAATGGCTTATAGATGATGGAGGATGGTGGAGATGCAGATCATATTCGAGACTTGAGTTATCAACGGTAACATCCTCTTATGGAATCGAGGAGTGAATCTTCATTGTAGGATTTTTGAACCATTCTGGAATTTTCTCCATTGAAGTGGGAGACGGATGAGAAGATGGACTAGGGACATGTTGCACAAATTTCTCAGCTTTACAATCACTACAAGGGGGAAACCACATTGGGACCAGAAATAGAGGAGGACAGGGAACAAATAGGGTGTTGGGATCCTCCTTTGCAATCTGAGGTGCCTAATGATTAGCAAGAGTTGGGGAGGAATGGAAATCAGTAGGTTCATCGTATTGAGAACTATGAACCAAACATTTAAACTCTTATCTCAAGAATTCCAAGCTCACAAGTTGTTCAGAAATTTCGTAATAAAGGTGAAGGAAGAGATCAACAAAGTCCTCAACTGATTCCTCATGCTCCATACTTGAAAAACACAGTTTTTCATGGAAACCCCAGTGGCTATACTCATCAAGCATTTTAATCATCATTTCGGCAATCTAACCAAATGAATCAATAGAGGCAAAGGGAAATGTGTAACACCAGGTTTTAGCATGACCTTCAAATGTGAGGGTGAGTAATACAGTCCAAACATATTCGTATTCTATATTGTGGTGTAGGAAAAAGTTTATAACTTGGCACATATGTGCACAAAAAGATGGCTCACCCTCAGCACTGAACTTTAACTTGGATAGGTCATGGATAACTTCCACAAGGGTGATACATTCAAACTTTGTATAAAGATACCTTGGGATTATGATGTCAAGAACAACCATTGTTAAGTAACATATTCAAACCAGACTCTATGGGCACACCTTGTCATCTAGCCCTCCTTCTAGCGCCATTTTTTTGATGGTACTAGACTTTCCAACAAAGGCGATCTCCCTTATGTCAGTTCCCAACCATACCTGACATTGTTTGGTGTAGGAATCCATCCAGAATGAAGGCCCGATTTCCATATAGTTAAAGATCTTCCTTGGCTCTAACTGTCAGCACATGAGTGTGTTACACTGATATCTTCAAACAACAAGGTACATGTGCCTAGTGAGTGCACAATGTAACTATGTCAAGGTTCTATTACTACAAAGGGGGGTAGTAAAGTTATCCTCTAAATGAGAGGTGGTAGTACCACCAAGGAAGAGACACACACGAACTAGAAATGTTTATCCAACACCTAGTAGGATAGTCCACAACGGATGCAGTAGTCGTTAAAACTGAGGTGAAGGCGACAACATATACACCAACCAATAGAGTAGTCCACGTGGATGTGAGAGTCATTATAGCCAGAAACAATGATGGTCTATCGAGTATCCCGCGGAGTAGTCCACAAGGATATGATAGCGGTGATAGCCAATACACAAAGGGTGTCTATCTAGTATCCTGTGGAGTAGTCCACAAGGATGAGACGATAGTGATAAACAGTATAACACATCTTTAACAATGTAAGTACTAATATAACCAAAGTGGGTCAACTATCTTAATACTTAAGGAAACATGCATTACAAATTTTTAATGAGTAGTCTTACAAACATCTACAAAAACATGTGTGAAAATGTGATGCCTTAATAGGCTTCTGAATTAATAAAAAGTCCTAAGACACATTTGTACACCATACATCACTAGGCCTAGTAGTGGGACATTGGAGCCACTCGTCACCGCTCAAAGAAAAAACTATAAACCATCAAGGATATATGGGAGGAGCCAACATGAAAATTCATTGCTCATAGATTGAAGGGTGTATATATAGCCAAGGGTGATGCTTGACCCTTGTGACTGTTGGACGACCCTCATGACCATTCAACCTCTTATGACTTTTCAACTGACATGACTCTTCAACTTCTTTTTTGTGTCCATTGGACTTCACTTTATATTACATTGAGTTACAATGGATACAACCCACAGTGGTGATGTGGCCAAGACAACTCATGACAAAACTCGACATGAAACTTTTCACATGTACTGGCTAACTATAGCATCTGTGTCAAGCTGATGTGCGAGTGATGGATATACCCTTGGTGCGCTTTGTCCCCTCCTTCCACATGGAATCATGTTGTGGGGTCTTCGATGGTATTTTTCTTGGTCTCGCATGATGGTTCAGTGCATATGTACCTTTCACTGGTTGCTTTATGTGCTTGGTATGTTTGTCTAGCTGCAAACAAGTCTTCTAGCATGTGTACTCCTTCTTCATCCCATTTTTCATCTCACCATGATCTATCAATGTACCTTTTCCTTTAATTCACTCATGATGGGACGAGATCAAATCCAAAACCTCCTAGCCTAGCATGATGCATTATTCATCAGAAATAATTGAGCCTATGCAGCTCCAGCTGGAATGAGGAATTTCGGGAGGACAACCTACATTGTTGGGAAAAACTGTGAAGTGATCACTCGGAGGAAAAATTGTACAGTGAAGGTCACCAATGTCAGCTACCAGGAGGGACCATGAGGGGAGGAATTTCTATGCAGTTTCTAGAGGGAAGACAAATAGGGCTATAAAGGGACAGCTGGGTAGTTCTGTGCAGTTTCGAAAGGAAATACAGAGCGGGCTACAGAGGGACAACGGGGCAGTTCTGCACATTTTCTAAGAGTAGTGCAGGACAGGGCTGCAAGAGAGTTCCTGAGCATGATTACATGATTTTTGGGAAATATTGTAGGACTTGCAACAAAGGGTACTTCCCAACATATCTACACAGTTTCTAAAGGTAGTGCAGAGCAAGGGAGTAAGGGTCAGCTAGGTAGTTCTTCACAATTTCTAAGAATAGTGCAGAGCAAGGAAGCAGAGGATTAACTTGGCATGTCAGTGTAGTTTTGGGGAATAGTGAAAACCCAGTTCTTAGAGCAGTGCAACCTTTCAACAAGAAAGAAGGGGGCATGATGATTGATCTTGAGAAATGCATAGTTCAATTTGGACATGGAGGGAGTTTCTGCACAATTTTAGGAGACAAAGAAGATTCTCACCTACGATATTGTGTAGTGTTGTTGTCCTAGAGGAAAACCTTAATCAACGCATAGTTATAAGCAACAAATCAAGGTCACTGAGGGCTGAGATTGCATAGTGCAGCTCAGTCACGGTTTGGTGGAAGAGGGTTGCTCGGTCGGACAAATTTTCATGAAAATGCCTAAGTGTCAAAATAAAGTGAACTTATGAAGAATTGACATTGTTATGACACACTTAACATACTTTGATGATGGGACAACATCGACCACTAGTACAACAAGACAAAACATGCCCTCGATGAGACTATCTTAGAGCTAAGAGCGATAAGTGCAACACTTATGATAGACCTTCAAATGACCGTGACGACACTTGGAGGACAATGCTTACAACTTTGTGTGTGAGTACAATGGGTGTTCACATAGCTAAGACAACCCAAGCACACAAAGAAAAACCTTCAAACTCACCAGAACAAGATCTCAAGCATGAAAAAGCAATCAACATGCTCAAATACATCCATTGGTCAAACAAGAAAATGGTGAAAAACACTTCACAAGAGCTCATGGGGTGAACTCTAGTGTTTTGGAACCATCAAAGGAAAAGCCAAGGAAGGCTCTGAGATTTGGATGCAAGCCAAAATTTTGGAGGGTGTTTCAGCCACTACAACACTAGCCCTTATTAGTGCATTTGACTTTTAAGTAATGTACATCAAGGGAAAAAAGAGCTAAGTAGTAGTTGCACTTAGTAGTGGTTTGTGAGTGGCACATTTGGTAGCCATAAACACTAGCAAAGTTGATATCAAGGAAAGGATCAAAGAGTAATTACATTAGGGTGAGAATTGACAACATGTGAAGGAACACATCCAATAGGATCCAGAAGGATCATTAAGAGATAACTACGTACCCACTAATGATGGTATGATGAAGTATAGGGATAGATGGTATGTACCTTACATGGGCTGCTTGAAGAACCTTATCATAGATGAGTTTCAAGAAACACCTTATTCAAGTCACCCTAGTTATCAAAAATTCATAACAACTACGAACAAAAATTCATAACAACTACGAACAAAATGTACTATTGTACATGCATGAAAAATGAATTTATTTATTACATTGAAAAGTGCCAGAAATGCAAACATGTTAAAGCGGAATGTAGACACCCAACTAGATTATTGTAGTTGATTCCAATTCCCGAGTGGAAATGGGAAGTCATATATTTGGACTTCATCATAGGATTCCCAAAACCATATAGGAAACAATATGTTATAATAGAGGTATTGGACAAATGCAGCAAACAATCTCACTTTTTAATTATCAAGTCCACACACTAGGAAATTGACATCTTTCATCTTTTCATGAATGGGATGTTTAGATTGCATGGAATACTCAAGAAAACCATTTTGGATTTGGATTAAGGGTTCACTTAAAAGATTTTGAAAGCCATTTTTATTTGGAACTCAACAAACATTTAGCAAAACTTATCATCCTCAAAATAATAGACAACATATGAAAGTGAATATATGTTTACAAGAGATGCGGAGGATGTATCTCATGCATTAAACAAATAGGTGGGAAGAATTCCTACCCTTAGTTGAATTTTCCTACAACAATGGGTATCAAGAGTCACTAAAAATGACTCCTTTCACGGCTTTATATGGCTTAAAATGTAACACTCCTAGATGATCTAGTGAACATGGTCATTCTTGGACCTGATATACTAAAGGAAATGGATCGGGAGGTAATTAATATAAGGAAAAATTTGGAGGTAATCAAATATGCACATAAGAGTTATGCAGATCAATAGAGAATGCACAGGAATTTCAAGTGGGAGATGCTATATATCTTTGCATAATACCAAGAAAGAGTTCACTGAGAATAGGGTCTTATGCTAAGATGGTACTAATATTTTTTGGACCATTTCATATTTTGGAAAGAGCGTGGCCAGTGTCTTATAAATTGGTGAAAGAATGTGATTTTTTATACATTTATTGGCTTAAGAAGTATATACATGATTCTAATAATATTGTTTATTTCCTTTTGATACTTGTGCAATCCACAAGATAATTCCAACTACAAACATATTGCACTCTGGACTTGGGGCAGATCACACTACAAGATCAAGTAAAAGAGAAGGTTATGGTGCAAATTTTTTGACCATGTAAAGGCACTTGGGAAATTCAAAATCAAGTGAGGGTACATTACCTATTTTTATTTACTGTTTAAGTAAATGTAAGAGTTGTAAATTTAAAACTAAATGATTATTTTGTGCTTTATTTAGAGAACAATGGGAGCACTTTTTCTGTAATGGTGTCGATATTTAACAACCATTTTTCATCCAGCCCATCTAAATGTCATTATGAAAAACTATTATGTAATTTAAGTGAAAATTTAATTAATGATTGATCTTAAGGAGAGGACACAAATTTAGAGATATGAGGAGGATTTATTGCTTGTGATATTGCAAAACAAACCATACCTAACTCATTTACAACATTTACCTATGACCCTGATGAATTAAATGACTTGCAAAAACAAGTAGCAATTTTTTTCATGGGAAGCATTAATGAAGGATGGTGGCTATACTATCCCCATCCTCATGGAATGTGATGGAGAGTGGATGTCCATCCATAAGGGAGGAATTCAACAATAAGAAAATAAAACATGTGCCAGAATACAAGAAAGGAAGGGAAGAAAAAGGACACGGAGAGAAGAGATGCAGTTGGAGAGAAATGTGCAGAAGAAGGAAAACATTCAAGCAAATGTATAGGAAGAAGAAGCATCCTTGAGTGAGTGTTATGTGATTGGTGAAATTATTCCTTGTAATTACGTTTAGGCCTAGATTGTGGCCCTATTTTTGTTTGGTCAGTGGAAGACTCGATTTAGATTTGAATTACCTAGTGCTTGTTGGGTGAGTTGATAAACCACTAAGTAGTTGTTTGATAAGTTGATAAAACACTTAGTGCTTGTTGAATGAGCTAGTAAACCAGTTCGTTTTTTTTTTGAAGGTTGATAAGCCACTAAGAAGGTAATTTGTACCACTATCATGCTTACTGAAAAGAGATGATAAACCATTAATTTCTTGCTAGAGAAACTAATAATCCACTTACTACTTGATAAGTAAGTTGATTAACCACTTGGATAATGGGTTATATACTCCTACAATTCTTACCTTGGAAATCTAGTTGATTAACAACCTATATAGTGTATTTAATCTCGTGGAACTAAGAAGTACTGCAACTGAGCATGGTTGAATCCTTATGATTTATCTCAGAGCGATTGGGAGTCCCTCGGGTGTTTACTGCTAGAGAGTAGTTGATAAACCACTCGAACAATGGATTCATTATTTCATTTGTTTGACTAAACCTTAGTGTGAAATTCCATTGAGCAAGTAACTCGAGATATGAATCCAACTATGGCATGGTTAGTTGTAAGAAATATTTCAATTTAGCATACCTTATGGTTGGGTGGAGATTTGAAGTCCCTCCTTTAGTTTCCATCCATCTCAAGTTAAATGGATAATTATAATTACTTGTTTCCATTTGAACTATGGAAAATGAAAATGTCTTATTTGTGACAGTTAAATGCATGAATCAACACTAGATACGGATGGTTGTTAAGAGTTCTATAAGTTCACGGTGAATGACATTCTTTATTTATTTTCATAGTTTTGTTCAACGTTTTTTTCTATGTACGATTTTTATTAACTTCATGAACTATGGAGTAATTAACACGAATATGACTCGTTTCAAGAATCCCTAAGTTATTCTATTAATGTAATCCCCTAAGTTATTCTATTAATGTAATTGTTTTCATTTATATCATATATTCTTGAATTTTATGGTTCAATTCCCTTATTAAGACTATAAACTACCTCACACAAGAAGAAAATAATCCAGGTATCATATGTTGAATAAAGATTCACTTCAACACTTATAGTTATTGATCTTGAGAGAAATGTTTGAATGCTATGATTATGCACACATGTACATCATGGAAAAGTCTTTAGCTCACAAAATAAGCATATTCTGTGCTTTTTTGTTAAATATGGCATGTAGAGCAATTGTCTACTTTGCTTGGGATCTTAGGTAAGTTAGGTCTATTATTACTGATGAAGGAGCATCATGGTTCTGAAAGGTTTACATTTAGTAGAATCTAGGTGGTCTTGTGTTTTAAGAAGAGTGGTTTTCCTAAGTATATAATTAATGTAATTTTAAATATTTTAAGTGATTTAGGTGAGACATTTAGAATAGGAGTTAATTAAATATTCTGAGGATATTTGTAAATGTTCTCGAATGTAGGAGAACATGAGTGATGATGAGTAATTAGTATGCATTGAGATATTGTAAATCTTAGAAAGTAGTTCATGATTTACGGAGGATCCTTAGGATTAGTTGAAATTTGAGATCCTCAAGGGATAAAGAAGATATTTTAGGAACTAATTAAGGACTTAGAGGATTCTTAGGATTTAGTTGAGAAGATTGAGGATCTGAACCAAAACTTGTTAACAGAATCCTTTTGGGTATAATTTGTAAGCCTCGAAGGCTTAAAAGAGTTAGTTAGAGAGAGACTTAGAAGACAGGAAGGTCAGATTGCGAGCCTACGGGCATTGAAATGAGAAAGGGCCATTAATACAGACCATGTAAAGGAAGATCAAACCAAAGCTATATTGTAAATAGGTTTTTATTTGTATATGTACATTTGCTTAATGAATGAGGAAATTGAATTTATTGAGACTGTGTGTGTCATTCCTTTTATGTGTTGACTGATTCGTAATTGGGAATTTATATTTTCTATGTGATAAACCATGATGAATGAATTCAAGTTGAATTTCTGAAAGTCTTTCTCAGTGACAAAAGACTTACCATCTAGGTAGAATCCATGTGATTCCAGTCGGATTTAATAGATGTATGTACAAGTCAAGTAAAGAACGAATTACGAAATCTGGAAGAAGGGAAATAATACAAAGAGTATTATGTATTCTAGTTTGAAGTGGTGTTAAAGGAGATGAAATATGATTTCAAGGTGTAGTGGAGTAACATTCAACAATCCACATTGAATGTAGTCTAAGTGCTAAAGGAAAGTAGAAATTGTGTTATAATCTACTGCAACAATAGATGGGAAGATCTACGTGTGTGGAGTTGGTATGTTATAAACCGACATGAATATTTATCATGGAGGTCTAGTTATAGAGGAATTGGAGTCAAAGGCAAACAAGGCAAAGTGAAACGCATAACTGTGGAGGTTAGAAGTCTACAAGTGTCTTGATCGTGGCTGAAGCATCGCACTAAATCCTAGTCGTCAATCTAAATTTCAACCACTTACGTCACAGTCAACTGTGGGGATTATGTTGTTTTTAACCTGTGTCGTAGTTGAATGGACGCAAACTGTTGGATCATTGCTAATGCTGACCGTTGGATTAATATCACATCGCATCATTCATGAGTGAATGAACCCTAGCCGGGAGAAATTTTGATATGCAAGGTGTGATGATCTGGTGGATCAACGGCCGTCAGATTGAATGGTAAGATCAACAACATAGAGTGAAGCGCATGTGCAAAAAGGGAAATTCAACACGCGGTTGTTTTTCAATTGCTCTTCAATTGTTGTTTAGTTGTTGTTCAATTTCTATTCAATTGTTGTTCAATTGTTGTTCAATTGCTGAGCGAACCCAAGAAGTGTATGAACACGAGTTTATTTTATTTGGTGTTCAGTTTTGTGCATTCAGGTGGGACTGGAATTCATTGGCGGATTATGTGTCAAAGCATTTTTTCGTGATTGGTTGGGCTAAAACCCACCAATGTAAACACTTCCAATTTGTATAGGTGGGCCATAACCCACAGGTTTATGTAAGGTGATTATGAAAACTAGGGAAATTGCCTTTAGGTGGTGTTTTTCTTGCATCAAGTGGCATCAGAGCAGGGAAAGGTTTCCTGTGAGTAGAAAGAAAACTTTACGTGCAAAAGGAACAGGTAAATGTTTATGAAGAACTCAGAGCAAGAACGAAACAATGGAAGAAAACTCAATGAAGGAGTAATTGTTGCTGACAGTTAGGCTTCACCAAGATAAAGCTAGTAGATTGAAAGAAAGAATCATATTCTAAATCTAATTGACAATAGCTGAGTGTTGAAAATTTTCATAGTGGAAGTATGAAGATCTGCTAAACGGATTTGTAGGAGCGGTGGGATCTTAAACAGAGGTGGTGGTATGCAAGTTTGTTTGATGATTATTAGAAATCAAATGAATGAGAATTTAGAGCAGGATTACAGTAGTTAAATTGTAAGAGGGACTTTTGCAAGTTCTTGAAGAGTGAAAGAGTTTGAAGATACAACTGAACGCTAGATAAAAGAATAGTCCATTCAAAGTGCAGGTGAATGGTAGAACAATATCATGCAAAGATCTTGAAGGTGAGATGATATGTTTTTATTTTAATTTGATTTGAAGATTGGAGAGTTTGTGGTTTTTATATTGTTTCACAGGTAGTAGTATAAGAAGTTGAGAAGATTGCAGCAACCTAGAGCAAGGAATGCTCAATTGGTTCTATAGGAAAGAACCAAAGAAATCCTAAGAGACTGAACTCAGAGGAGAGAAGCTTAGTGAGGCATATGTAGTAAGAAGGAGACTTGTTACTGTAGGGGTTTTGTTGCAGCTCACAGAAAGATCATGAAAGCAGTTCCACTGAGGAAGTGGGTAGAATTGTTAAGCGATGAAGGAAGCCAGTAAGAGTTTCTAAGTGAAAGAAGAGGTGGTCAAAACCTAGTATTTCATTGTGAGAGAACAATTGTGTTCTTAAAGTGTAGATGGGTTGAGGCCTAGAGGGAGCAAAGGAAAATTCTCAAGGAGGTTCCAGATAGAGGACAAGTACTTGCCAAAAGACCAAGTACAGAGGAAAGCTTGGTGAAGGAAGTGGCAGCAGGGAAAAATTGATGTTGCAAAGGCTTACAGAACTCATTTTAAAGTGAGTGAGGAACTCGTATAGATGGAAAGGATGATGAATAGTGACAGTCATAGCAAAGGCTCTGAAAGAGAACACAATAGAGAATAAAAGAAGAGATATGTCAAGGCAAATGGCATGAGAATGAGTGACGAAAAATATGGTAAAGAAATGGTTGAGATGGCAGTTCAGCTTGAAATATTAATGGAAATGTTGTAGAGAAATGAGAAGGACCAAAAATATGGTTATGTCATGAGGAATAAAGTGAAGTGGCAAAGGCTATAAGAGAAGAAGAATCAGCAAGAAAATATGCAGTTAATAAAGTAGTTGAGGGAGCTAGAATGGATTATAGATGTCAAATTGGAGACAAAGAAGCTCAAAAGAGTTGAGCTACAGAAAAAGGAAAATGCTCGAGACAGTGTTGAAGTTTTGGTATGTGAACCAGAACATGGACCATTACTTTTTTAAAGTAATAAAGAGATAGAGGATTTGAATCATATGAATGATTCAGAGCAACCAGAGGGCTTCATGATTGAAGCATCAAATGAGACCATAAGGTCCTGTGTTTTTAAAACTGATAATTTGTGTATGGGGATAGGTAGTCTTTTAAAGCTATCAAAGATATGGAAGAATACCTTCCAGAAGATGAAAGTTTCGAAGTAGAGTATGACAATGAGACTGGAGAAGAAACAAATAACTACAATGAAAAAGTGCAGAGAGGCATCATTAAAACAGATGGTGTGGAAAAGAGACTTGTTGATAGCCTCAAGGATTCTTTGAGTTTGAATCAGAATACTAATGTGCTAACAGAGGAGTTAAAGGAAAGATCAGAGCAACGTACTAAAAGGTTGCCAAAGGAAGAAGAGGTACAAAGGCATTATATTTTTTATTTTGATAATTGTCTTATGATTGTAGATTTTGTTGCAAAAACTGGAACATATTTGGCAGAGGTGGACAGCCAAATGAAAGAAGAAGAGAAAGAACATCTACTAAAAGATGTTAAGGAAGATTTAGTACAGGAAAAAGGACCATCTGATGATTGGTCAATAGCAAATGAAGAAATGGGAGATTGTGTAAAATTTCCAAATTTTACTCTTAGTAAAACCATTAAGTTATATAGAAAGTTAGACCTTCGTAGAAGAAAGATGGAAAAGCAGATGATAAATATCCAAAGTAAATTGTTGATGAAAGATGAGAAAGAAGTTGTCATGAATGAAAATCAAGAAGAAGCTGACAGGTACAGTAAACAGAAGCAGAAAATTGTCTTGAAGGATAATATGGCAATAGCTAAAAAGACACAAGACAATATTGAAAAAGAGGGTAAGGGTCTAAGGGTGGTAGTAAAAATGAAGATTAGCCAATTAAGAGTTGAAGGCAATCAGCAAACAGAGGATATACTAGATAGAGAGATTGAGCTAATAATAAGGATAATGATAAAGGTGTCTCAGAAGAAGACAACAACAAGAAAGCAAAGAAGCAATAGTAAGAGGAAGACAACAGAAGAATATGAAATCATGGAAAGTGGAGTATCACAGCATAAGTTATGGAGACCTGGAGAACAACAATAGACAAAAACAACAATAGAAGAGTTGAAAGGAAAAGAAATAGGAAAATATAAACTACAAAACAAAATCTGGGATCCAAGAGGAAAAAGATTAGAAGCACATGATCTGGAGGTCATGATTATTTTCTACATGGGAGTCTGATGTAGGAGCATCATGGTTCTGCAAGGTGTACATTTTGTAGAATCTAGGTGGTCTAGTGTTTTCAAAATATTTGTTTTCCTAAGTATATAATTAATATAATTTTAAATATTTTGAGTGATTTAGGTGAGACATTTAGAATAGGAGTTAATTAAATATTATGAGGATATTTGTAAATGTTCTCGAATGTAAGAGAACATCAGTGATCATGAGTAATTTGTATGGATTGAGATATTGTAAATCTTAGAAAGTAGTTCATGATTTATGGAGGATCCTTAGGATTAGTTGAAAGTTGAGATCCTCAAGGGATAAAGAAGATATTTTAGGAACTAATTTAGGACTTACAGGATTCTTAGGATTTAGTTGAGAAGATTGAGGATCTGAACCAGAATTAGTTAACAAAATCCTTTTGGGTATAATTTGTAAGCCTCGAAGGCTTAAAAGAGTTAGCTAGAGAGAGATTTGGAAGAGAGGAAGGTCGAATTGTGACCTACGAGCATTGAAATGAGAAAAGGCCATTGAAATAGACCATGTAAAGGCAGATCAGGCCAAAGGTAGATTGTAAATAGGTTTTTGTTTTTATCTGTACATTTCCCTAATGAATGAGGAAATTGAATTCATTGTGACTATGTGTGTCATTCCTTTTATGTGTTGAGTGATCCGTAATTGGGAATTTATGGTTTCTCTGTGATAAACCATGAAGAATGAATTCAAGTTGAATTTTTGAAAGTCTTTCTGAGTGACAAAATACTTACCGTCTGGGTAGAATCTTTGTGATTCTAGTTGGATTTAATAGATGTATGTACAGGGCAAGTAAAGAATGAATTACGAAATCTAGAAGAAGGGAAATAATACAGGGAGTATTATGTATTCCAGTTCGAAGTGGTGTTAAAGGAGATGAATTCTGATTGTAAGGTGGAGTGGAGTAACATTCAACGATCCATGTTGAATGTAATATGAGTGCCAAAGGAAAGCAGAAATTGTGTTATAATCTGCTTGAACAACAGATTGGAAGATCTACCTGTGTGGAGTTGGTATGTTATAAACCGGCATGAAGATTTATCAGGGAGGTCTGGTTCTTGAGGAATTGGAGTCAAAGCGAAAGAAGCCAAAGTGAAATGCATAATTGTGGAGGTTAGAAGTCCACGGGTGTCTTGATCTCGGTTGAAGCATCGTACTAAATCCTAACAGTCGATCTAAATTTCAACCACTTATGTCACAGTCAACTGCGGGGCAGGTATTAAGTTGTTTTTAACCAGTGTGTTAGTTGAAGGGCCACAAACCATTGGATCACTACTGATGCTGACCATTTGATTAATATCGCATCGTGTCATTCATGAGTGAATGAACCCCATCCGTGAGAAATTATGATATGCAATGTGCGATGATCAGGTGGAGCAACGATCGTCATATTGAATGGTAAGATGAATGGCGTAGAGCGAAGCGCTTGTGCAAAAAGGGAAAGTTAACATGGGAAGTCAACGTGGGGTTGCTATTCAATTGTTGTTAAATCATTGTTCAATTGTTGTTAAATTGTTGTTCAATTGTTGTTCAATTGATGTTCAATTTCTAAGCAGACGTGAGAAGTGTATGGAAGCGAGTTTATTTTATTTGGAGTTCGGTTTTGTGCATTCAGGTGGGACGAACGTTTGTTGGTGGATTATGTGTTCAAGCATTGTTTGGTGATTGGTCGGGCTAAAACCCACCAATGTAAACACTTCCAATTTGTATAGATGGGCCATAACCCACGAGTTTACATAAGGTGATTATCAAAACCAGGGAAATTACCTTTAGGCGGTGTTTTTCCTACGTCAATTACCAACAATTATTTTACAGTCATAGAAAATTCCTTTGAAGTTGGATTTTATAACTTTGACCATATCCCTAGAATTTGGCATTCTATGCAGATGTTTTTCCTTAAGGAACTTTGATAAAATTCAATATATTTCATGACTTAAAAGTTTTAATAGAAATTTGGTCCTTGTATCCAACACTCGATTGTCACCTGGTAGGTTTTTATCCGAGTTTAATACCTTTCTCATCTCCCAAACTAGTTTTCATCTAGATATGTGAAGAGGGGTGATTCTAGTTTAACATTTTTGATGAATTCATTAGTCTGGGGAATCCGACCAGATAGGCCATGCACCTCTTCAAAATGAATTAGATCGCAATTGAACTATATTTCCATAGAAAGTGTAGTTTATATGGGGCGGGCCTCACTTGGGTGAATAGTTACACAAGGCCATATTTCCCTATAAGTCGGTGTCAAAACTAGAATCTAGTATATGTGGTAGTGTTTGAGCTATGCACATATGCAAAATTGTGGATGGGATTTAGACCGATTCGTCTATGGATGTTGTGTATGATTCAAAGGTATAGGGGTTTATGGATTGTGTCAGTGACTTTTAAGGCATGCGCATTATATTTCCCTTGGAATTAGATATGACGAGAATTAATTGTATAGCACCAAGGGGACACCTTTAGTTGAGCCTGCAAGCTTCGGAAGAGGTGATAACTGACATGGACATTTGTTAATGGCCATGTGGATGCCACGTTTAGATCAAGAGTGATGTGGTACTAGTCAGGGTAACATCATAGGTCCACATGAGTGACACATGGATGCTACATGGAGGTCCCTCACTAATATGGTTAATTTTTAAAGCTTCTAATGGATATAGCTTTTAATATGGGATTCAAAATGAGATAAGATTCATATTGTTAGAAAGTTCCCGATGAGTTGAACATCATGGTAGTATTAGTTTCTAGTTTTGATGAATTTGGAACAAGATGATTTTTGAAACCCCATCTTCATAATATACCTTGGAGGATAGGCTAAATTATTAAGTAACACATCCCATAACCTATAGGAGCTCAAGGTATTGGGAGGGACTGTGACCCTCATGAGATGGCTAAGGTTGAAGGAGAGGGTAGAAATTTTTCGTTTGGGATTTTTATGACTTTATGTCACTATGAATCTTCCATATCAATGTTTACTATTTTCATTGTCATTGCAAGTGTACCTAGTGAGGCAATCATGAATACCATAGGAAATTTAGTTCAACCCTCATTACAATGTATGATTGTGTATTTTAGGGTCTCAAACTCGAGAAAAATATATTCTCCTATGGACTCGAATAAGTCCCACATGTGAGAGTCTCTCTTTTCAGGTTTTAACTACCAACATTGGATCGCAATCATGGAATCTTCAAATCCACAACCATTATATGATGAAATGATGAATGCATTTTCCAATATATTCGAGAGCATTGTTAGAGGAAAAAATAACCTTCATGAGGAAAATGTATTCAAATTTAGCCTTTGAATGATGTTATGGAGGACTGCATGCCAATTTACATAATTTATGTTGGAGAATGGTACACCCAAGAAAACGAGTAGAACCAAGATTGAGTGTTAGGGCACACGACATAGGTTTTCTTCCCAAGATATGCAAGAACCATGTTAAGGTATTTATTCTTGAGCCATATCATGTTTCATGGTAGCTAATTGTAGAGGTGAAAGCATTTGCAAGTAGTTGAATAAACTAGACCTACATTTACTTGCTAAAACTGTAAATTTGTATCGATGCATTCAATGAAGAAATAAAAGATTGTGTATGATGTTGACACTAAATCCTGAAATCATCATAAGGTTGTTGTCCATGCAGGAATTGTAGCCCCATTCCATATTTTTACCCCTCCAGGAGATCCCTCTTGCAAGGTTTCCCATGTGATTCATGTTTCTCACTGTAAGGCACTAGAAAAATTAAAATTGAATCACATTTTAGTCTAGGAGTTTCCTTTAAAGTTTGTGATAAAAGGAATGATCTACGACAACAAAATTGTATCAATGATACACGAGGGATTTTTGAGTGGGATTATGGTGCTTGGATTAAGAGACAGGGTGTGAGGCAAAAGTCGGTAATCAAGACATGGAACCCATTACCAAAGGTAACTTTTGTTGCGACAAGTAAATATTGAGATTCAATACGTGCAACCTACAAGAGCATAGAAAAACTATGTAAATAATTATTACGTACACCAATGATGAACATTAAAGGTACCGTTGAAGAGTGGATCAATTTAAGTTTTCAAACTGATGTCAGAACATTGATAGTTGCTATTATGGACATCGAAATGTGTTGTATTATTATTGACTAGGTGTGAACAGTGCGATTGGTCTTCAATCACCTATATAAAGATGTAATTAATGAATAATCCCACGGGAACGAATGGATAAAATTAATGCTTTGGTAATGTGCAATTTCATTTTTATGTCTTGGAATCATTAGTTAAAGCATTAAGACTTATTAAGCCCATGTAACTCAATATAGGTATAGCTTTTCTTTTGTTATATTTTGCACTTCTCAAAAATGAAAATAAAAACTTGGAGATCCAAGAGATTCATTCCATGAAGATTACAAAGATGAGGAAAAAGTAGCCACATTGTCACCTACTACAAGGTGAATATTTCATTCCTATCATTATTTTAATATTTCTTGCTAATCTATGTGGTAGTGTTGCAATTTTTTGTTATGTAATATAATTTATAAGTCTGTAAAGTAAGATGTGTTGTAGCTAGAAGGGTGTTTTAGTTTTGAGGTTTTGCTCCATAAACTATTTTTGCAATGGTGCATTATCAAGCGTGATTGGAAAGTGCAGAGAATATAAGGCTAAGATGGATAAATATTATATCTAGACTACTTACCTTGATAACTAGCAAGTACAGTGGCTTGATAACTAGCAAGTACAGTGGATGGCACCCATGTATTTCAATAGATGGAATTAGGTCCATAAGGTGACCACTTGATAAGCTTTCACGGCCAGATTGATGCTAGAACATAGAGTGAAATAGGTAATCATTCATCCTAAGGTATCATTAGTACTTTGGTTTTCTATTGGTATATGAAAGCTTTTCAATTAAAGGCATGAGGGTGGACACTTTTTTATGGAACCAAGTTCCATTTTTCTCACTTAAAGAAACCAAGTGTTGGTTTGAAATGATCACTTTCCAGCATAGAGGAAAGATAGATAATTAATGTAGTAAAGAAATCTATTAAAATTGGTGTAAGGAATGTAGGTCATAGTTCATATTGAAGCACTATTCCAATAAATGAGATTGGTTGTGATAGTAGAAGAGGTTAAGTGATGATGGACAAAAGTAAAGGTAAACATCTTATTTTTGTGTTCATTAAAATAAACTCATCACCATGTTCTCATCTGAGTCACACGTGTTGTAGCAAGTCTATGTCATGTTTGGTTTGATGTAGTGGTCCTTGAGAATACACGACATCTTCGTGAATGGAGATTTTCATTGAATGCACCTGAGTGAGTCACGATATCACCCTAATGAGGCATGTGTACCCCCGTGTACTATGTGGTAATCTAAAAACCAATACATAAGTGTAGGTTTGTGCTAATCCAAAAACACTTGTTATGATGTGGTGAAGTGTTATGCTCTTAACCTGCAAATCAATACCCAAGCGAAGAAAAGATACCGAGAACACAAAATATGCGAAGAAAATATACCCAGAACACAGAATAGCAATGATTTTATTATTCAGAGAGAAATGTTCACAGGCCTCTTCGAGGGGGCAACCTCCAATAGAGCAGAGCTTGATTACAAAACAAGACACAATGCTCCTCGCAGGGAGTCTCTATCCTTTATATATGACTCATACATGAAATACCACGAGCCAATATCGTGGGTTTTATTAATACCATCTATCTAATACTACCGCCTATTTACCATCTATCTAATACTTCCGCCCATTTGCAACTAACTGTGGTCCCGTCATTAATTGCGGGTTAACCACTTACAAATATTAATATGGGCTTTATTGACTCTTGACTATGACGTGATCCCAAGACATAAATAAGGGGGTTAGGGTGGGACCCTAACATGCCCTCCCCTTAAGACTAGCCTTTTCCTCAAGGCTGAAGCTGCGGAAACTGCTGAAGAATAGTGGCTGGTTCCCAAGTTGCATCTTCCGGAGAGGTGTCTTTCCATTTGACGAGGACCTCCTTAATCATGCGGCCGCGCAGGTGCTTGTCTCGTGTGTCTAGAACCTGTTCAGGTTGAAGCCAGATTGACCCTTCTTCGTCCAATTCAGGTAGACTGGTTTGAACTCGGCAATTATTCCCAATCACTTTCTTGAGGCACGATACATGGAAAACTGGGTGGATTTTTGCTGTAGGTGGCAAAGCCAACTTGTAAGCCACTTCTCCTATGCGCTGAAGTACTTGGTATGGTCCATAGAATTTTGGGGAGAGATTTTGACAACCCTTGTATTTGAGTGATGTTTGCTTATATGGTTGCAACCTCAAAAAGACCTGATCCCCTTCTTGAAATTGGCGCTCTGAGCGATGTTGGTCAGCCTGTTGCTTCATACGGTTCTGAGCTTGATGAAGATTCTCGCGCAGATGGGCAAGCATGGTTGCGCGGTGTTGTAGGAGTTGATCCACGGCTTGTACTTTGGAGCACCCCGTGAGATAAGAAGTAGGGGAAGGCGGAAGTTGTCCATAGACTGCTTCATAGGGAGTCATTTTGGTGGTGGCATGATAGTTGGTGTTATACCACCACTCCGCCAGAGGTAACCACTGTACCCAAAGGTGTTGCTTTTCTGAAGTGAAACACCTAAGGTAGGTTTCTAGACATTTCTTGACGGCTTCGGTTTGACCATCTGTTTGCGGATGATATGAAGTACTGAGTTTGAGTTGAGTGCCTTGTATTCTGAAGATCTCCTGCCAAAAATTACTGGTGAAGATTGGGTCACAGTCGGATACAATAGAAGTGGGCATGCCATGCAATTTGAAGATCTGATCCATGAAAGTTTGAGCAACCAAGGTTGGTGTAAATGGGTGGGGTAGGGCACAGAAATGAGTATACTTCGATAGTCGGTCCACAACCACCATGATGACTGACTTGTTCCCAGACTTTGGAAGACCTGTAATGAAATCCATGGAAACCTCTGTCCAAATTGACGCCGGAATGGGCAATGGTTGTAATGTGCCTGGTGTGTTGACGGTTTCCCCTTTGTGGCGTTGACAGACGTCACATTCTGCTACGAAATTAAGGATGTCCTGTTTCATTCCGGTCCAAAAAAATGATCTTCTGGTGTGAGCATACGTCTTCTGAAAGCCCGAATGTCCTGCAATGGGAGATGAGTGCAATTCTGCCAAAATGCGACTTTTGAGGGTGGATGTTGGTGATATTACGACTCTGTCCTTGTAGCGAAGAATATCATTCTGCCACGAGTAGCCCTTGCTGGAATTAGGATCTACCTGCAATTGAGAAATGAGTTGGGAGAGCCCTGGATGTGAAAACCATTCCCTGCGAGCCTCTTCAATCCAGTCTGGAATGGGGAGGGAAATTGCGAGCAGAGCACTTTCCTCCTCAAATTGGCGCGACAATGCATCTGCTACCCTGTTGTCTTTCCCTTTCTTGTAAATGATCTCATAATCATATCCCAGCATTTTGGATAACCATTTATTTTGTTGAGGGGAAGATAGGCGTTGCTCCAAAAAATATTTAAGACTGTGATGATCTGTGCGGATTTGAAAACGTCGCCCCAACAAGTAAGGTCTCCAGGTCTCGACTGCATGTAAGATGGCCATCATTTCCTTCTCGTAGGTAGATTGGCCCAGATTCTTCCCACTTAGTTGTTGGCTGGTGAAGGCCAATGGTCGCCCTTCCTGCATTAACACCGCTCCAATACCTGTTCCCGAAGCATCACATTCAATGACAAATGATTTGGTGAAGTCCGGTAGTGCTAAGACAGGAGTGGAACACATGGCGGTTTTTAGAGCGGTAAATGCCTGTTGTGCTTCCTCATTCCAGAAGAAGGAATTTTTCTTTAGGAGTTGCGTTAGGGGCTTCGCTATGCGGCCATAGTTGCGGACAAATTTACGATAATAGCCTGTGAGACCCAAAAATCCTCTCAAGCTTTTCAAGGTCTTAGGTTGAGGCCATTCTTTCATGGCCTGGATCTTTTTGGGGTCCACCTTGACACCTTCGCGCCCCACATTGTGGCCCAAATACTCAACTTCTTCCATGCCAAACGAACACTTAGACATCTTGACAAATAATTTATGTGTTTGGAGCAGTTGCAAGAGTAGATCTACATGCTGAAGATGTGCCGCCCAAGTGCCACTATAGATGAGGATGTAATCGAAGAAGACAAGGACAAATTTTCTGAGATATGGTTTGAGGAGGTGATTCATAAGGCTCTGAAAAGTAGAGGGGGCATTACAGAGACCAAATGGCATGACGAGGAACTCATAATGGCCTTCATGAGTTCTAAAAGTTGTCTTGGGAATGTCGACTTCCTTCATGCGAATTTGGTGATAGCCTGAGCGAAGATCCAACTTAGTGAAGAATTGAGCCCCATTGAGTTCGTCCAGCAAATCGTCAACCACTGGGATGGGAAATTTATATTTGACTGTTAACTTATTGAGGGCCCTGAAGTCGGGACACATCCGCCACTCCCCATCTTTCTTGAGGACCATGACCACTGGGGATGAATAAGGACTAATGCTGGGACGAATGACACCTGCTTCCAACAATTCCTTGATGATTTTTTCTATTTCATTCTTTTGGGTGAACGGATATCTGTATGGCCGCACATTTGGGGGTTGGGCCCCAGGAACCAATGTGATGCTATGATCATGTTCCCCTCGTGAGGGTGGAAGCTCATGAGGCTTGTCAAAGACCGTCCGATGTTTATTTAAAATCTGTTGCATCTCAGGATGAACTGGCGGAGACATGGTGTCTACTACCTGGATGGCATTAAATTGAGCTACCACTCCATGATGGCCCTTTTTTAACAATTTTTCCATCCTATGCGAGCTGATGATAGAGGGGGCTCCTGCCTGAAGTCCACGGAGGGTATGTGTGGAGTTGTTCTGCTTAAAACTCATATATAACTCCTGGAAATCCATTGTGATTGGCCCAAGGGTGCGGAGCCATTCAACACCTAGGACATTGTCGCATCCCCCCATGTGTATGACAAACATGTGGGTTTTCAACTGATAATCCCCCATTTGAAGTTTGACATTTTCACAGCGACCTTCACATTTCATTGTGCCCCCATCTGCAATTTGGACCTGGAGTTAGAGACTGCCTGTACATAACAATGCGCTGCTTCGGCGATTTTTTGATGGATGAAATTATGGGTACTTCCACTATCAATCAAGACTATTACTGGGTGATGTTTAAGAAAACCCCTGATTTTGAGAGTTTGAGGGGAAGAGATTCCTGCCAACGCATTGAGCGAAATAACTGGGTCATCAGATACAATCTCCTTTTGGTTGTCTTCTTCGATCGCCTCCGGTTCCTCAAGAGGTGGATCTTCCTCGGTGGAGCTGTAGTCAGTGGCATCTATTTGAAAAAACTTGGGCTCCTTGCATTTATGCCCAGGGGAATATTTTTCATCACAGTAGTAACATAGTCCTTGCTTTCTTCTCTCGGCCATTTCCTGAGGTGACACCTTTTGGACCTTAAGTGTCTGAGTCGTGGTATGAGCTTGTGGGGGACGACCTTTAGTGGGGAAATTGGGGCGGCTGTATTGGGCTGTTATGGCACGCTCCACCTTACAGGCTACCTGGCAAGCCTCCGTCCATGTGGGAGGGTGGTGGAGTAGAAATTGAGCTTTGATGGCTTCTTTAAGACCACTGATAAAACATTCCGTGTAGAACTCATCTGAGAGATGGTCAGTGCGGAAGGCCAAGGCTTCAAAAGCGGTGATATATTCATCCACTG
Organism: Pinus tabuliformis; assembly: GCA_031772625.1. Lineage (NCBI taxonomy): Eukaryota > Viridiplantae > Streptophyta > Pinopsida > Pinales > Pinaceae > Pinus > Pinus tabuliformis. The sequence goes on from CM062806.1 coordinate 370,608,318, forward strand.
TACCCGTCTGTCGAAGCTTAGTGAGACGGCCCAAAAAGGAGTCTCCCTGTTCAAAGCGATCTCGAAGAGCTTTGGAAAATTGGGCCCAACTCGAAAAAGGTGCATTGCGACGTTGATGCCATTCTGCCCATTGCCATCGTTCATTGTCCAATTACATGGTCCCCACTCCAATCTTTGTCCAATCATCTTGGAGATGATTCAATTTGAAATACTGTTCCATTTGTGTTAGCCATGCAGACGGGTTAGAACCATCAAATTTCTGTATATCCAACTTAGGAGGTGGTGGATGGGTGTGCCAGACATGAGGAGAGTGGCTAGACGCACCCTCATGGTGTATATGGTCATTATAGGGTTCCTCAAGAGTTGGCTCCTTGCCCTTAGCGAGTGCTTGCCGTACCATGCTCGATAGGTCATCAAGCGAATTTTTGAGCTCGTTCATATCTATTTCAAGTTTGTCTAGTCTATCATTGGCCATTGCTTGAGCTCTAGTTTCTACCATACACCAACTTGATGAAAATTTGGGACCGCCAAATTTTTTTTTCTAAGAAATTGAATGGTACCACCGTGCTCAGCTCGTTGTCCTGATGCTGATGGGATAGGTCACAAATAAGCACTTCGGAAGATCTCAGACTTTTTTTTTTTTTTTTTTTGGAAAACTCCTAACGGAGTTTTACTCCTTCCTGATCAATACTGCAGGCGCCAAATCCTCAAACTGTCAATGCCGCCAAAAGTCCTGCAAAAATCATATCCAGGTACAGGAACCCTTCGCAACTACTTCGATCTGGTGGATCTGAGATATCTGAATGGTGGAACAACTGCTGCTGCTGATCTGGAATATCCGATCTGGTGGATCTGAGAGATCTGAATGGTGGAACAACTGCTGCTGTTGATCTGGAATAGCCGATCTGGTGGATCTGAGAGATCTGAATGGTGGAACAACTGCTGCTGCTGATCTGGAATAGATGATGTGTGATCCCCCGATAGAAAGGGAACTATGGTCTTGGGGAGTGTCAGGTGCTACAGATCGCAATATACATAAGGTTCTGACAGTAGTACTCGGCCCAATATTTCAGGGCTCTAACTAAGGAGGATCGACCATACCCTTAGCCGTACAACCCGACTACCCTATCGTACGGGCGAGTAATCTCTCCGAGTGCTGTTCTCGGTGTACTGTAGCAACAAGACGGCCGAAGGTTTAGCTATGGCGAGGTTTCAAGGGAGCTAGGGGGCTTCCTATATACCCAGAGGGTACGTGGAAGACAATCCGTGCGCGGTTCTGTCTAATGCGCTACTACTCGAAGGGGTACCCACAAGGGTTACAAGGGAGTCCAATAGACGTGACCACCTCTTGTATTTCCTGCGTGCACGCCTCCCCAAATCCGCAGGTTTATGCGCTTAACGACAAATCCCGTGGTTTAAAGACGCCGGAACATGTCTCTAGCCAAAAATAAATTTTGCTAAAATTTGGAGATCCCACCGAGCCCTGGAAAGTGCTCTGATACCACTTGTTATGCTCTTAACCTGCAAATCAATACCCAAGCGAAGAAAAGATACCGAGAACACAAAATATGCGAAGAAAATATACCCAGAACACAGAATAGCAATGATTTTATTATTCAGAGAGAAATGTTCACAGGCCTCTTCGAGGGGGCAACCTCCAATAGAGCAGAGCTCGATTACAAAACAAGACACAATGCTCCTTGCAGGGAGTCTCTATCCTTTATATATGACTCATACATGCAATACCACGAGCCAATATCGTGGGTTTTATTAATACCATCTATCTAATACTACCGCCTATTTACCATCTATCTAATACTTCTGCCCATTTGCAACTAACTGTGGTCCCGTCATTAATTGCGGGTTAACCACTTACAAATATTAATATGGGCTTTATTGACTCTTGACTATGACGTGATCCCAAGACATAAATAAGGGGGTTAGGGTGGGACCCTAACATGAAGTTTGTGAGCAATAAGTAACATCTACAAAAAGACTCCTATAAGGTGTTATATTTTCTCGGCAATGTGATGCAAGAGCATTGAGAGCATGGTTGAGTGTAAACCTACAAAACCCAAAGCATAGTTTCGGGTAAGATGAAAACACCCGAAACATGGTTGAGGGTAAGCTAAGAAAATCCAAAGCATGATTATGGGTGAGACGACAAAACCCAGGGTGATGATGATGGGATGTAAGGGGAATTTATGGTACATGTATAGGTATACGTATGAAGATATGATGGTTGAATGAACCATGTACCTAGAGAGCATCGCAGTAAACCAAAGGTTGTAATGGCTAGTTACCCATGTATTCAGATATATGGTTGCATATTTATATGAAATTCCAACATTTTTAGTAATGATTGGTAATGCTAGCTTGGGCCACAAATATAGTTTGTTGATCAAGATTAAGGCAAGTAGTATTTAAGGAAGAGTTTTAGAGTTATATCTCCTACTTGTCTTAGGTGTTATGGATTATAAGTAATGGAGTTTGTTTGGAGTCTTTAGGAGGTTGTTAGATCTAGTTAGGTTCAAAGATCAACATTGTTTCTCTGTATTGACAAAGCATTCATGCACTTATATTCTATCATTATATGATTAATACAAGAGTTCTAATGAAATATTAATTCAAAGGGAATTATCACTTTTACGGTAAGTCTGAAAGTTTGATATGTGATTACTACTAAGAATAATTTAGCATATTTCACGAAGGTTAAATCCCTACAGTACACTAAACCAATTTATTAGGTGGATGGTATAGATTTAACCTCTATGAAATATGCTAGAAAGTTTTTAGTAGTAGTCATATATGAGAGGTTGAGATTTACCTAGAAAGTATTATTTCCCTTTATCATGTTTTAATTCAATTGATTAATTAGAAAGAAAAAAGATGGCATACTAACATGTCCGATATTTAACCTAAGCTATGGATTTGTTGGCATGTGTATGAGTAAACTGTATTGATCCATAATACTATAACTAAGCCTATTTCTAGATTGATGATCACCATGGTAGAGTGAGATTGAATATTCATGGTTAAAAAACTTGTTTATATATATATATATATATAACTCTTGTTTTTTTTAAGAGAAATGAGTATATTATTGATAAAATCTACCCCGATTGTAGCAAATAACTGGACGTTACAACATCATTTTTTTTCTAACCACAGAGCAAGAGCATTACCATCCTTTGACATATTAAGACTTAGGAGACTAACAATATACTATGTTATTGTGTACATCAAAAGAGATACCATGAAACTAGCCGAGGACTCCATTATAGTCAATTACAAAAATCGAAACTCCAGAATAGATAGATACAAAAATAAGCAAGGGACCCCTGTGGCCATACATTAATACTTCTTATTTGTTGGGTGATTTAGATCAATATATAATTTTTTACAATCTCATCCTAAATCTGGGCAATGCATGTAGGAGGCTCCTTGCCCATTTTCAAATCGATGATTATGTTTCAAGGTGTGTTAACCTCATCAGTAAGGCGAGTAATCTGGTTCTGAAAGACTAATAATTTTTCTATTTGATCCACCTGGTGATGATACATCTGACATAATTTCACCTGCATATCATAATCATCCCTGTATAGTGATTCATGAAATGACAAATAGTGAGAACAAGGGTTATTTATAGAGGATTCATCTAAGGAAGAAGGAGAGTTCATGGGGAAATGCCAACCAAATTTTTGATGTAATTTCGAAAATAGGGGGATACCACTAGATAATCCCCATAATAGATAATCCCAAAAAGATTATAACTTCACAGAACCAATTCTACTTTACCATGATGATAATTATCCAGTCTCTTCAGTGAGGGGACAACTTTGAGCCTCTCATACATCAACAATCATCTTCTAAGCTGAGCCAAACATAAACACAAACAGCTGAGGAATTACACAAATACTAGGAAATCATCCAAAGAAACCTTAAAAATTCCTTTTTAGAGAGAATTTTTGTTTAGAGCTCCGAGAGACTAGCCCAGGTGTTCGGGATTTCCAACCAAATCAAGAAGGTTTCCAAAATTTGAAAATTTGAAATACAAAAAGTAAAGCTGGATTCCTAACCAAAAAACCTTGTTCTCGAGAATTCCCATGAGCAGAAGTTGCATATCCACCGGCATAACCCACTCCTATGGGGAACAAAAAATCTTAGTTAGGGCTCTTCACAGAGCTACTGGGAAGAAGACACCCTTAACACCACCCTTGAAACCCAAAACTACACCAGAGCCAAATTTACAAAATATGCGTGAATGGGGTTCGCGGACATGCACAGAGAAGCCTAAGTGAAATATGATCAGTGCTCATTTCAAATTTAGCCTTAATTCCCCTATCTAGTAGTTTGAATCAAACTAGATTTGCAATAAATTCCTCGGTGCCTCTTTCAAGCAATTCCATCATAATCTTGAGTGGTAAATGATTGGAGGCTTGGGTAGAGGGATGAAAGTATTCCAGGCGTGCGAAACAAAATACAATGACACTGCATGAAAACTATTCTAAGCGAGTGCCATGTCTAGGATGGATGGAGATATTTCATTAGACTTAGCCATGCCAAATTCGGTAGGATTCCATGGGAGGAAAGAAGGAAAATGAGAGAGGGAAGAGGGATAACAGGAATGGGGAAGGGATTAAAATAATTCTATGGGGATCCATAATTGAATGGTTTATGGGATAAAGAGATGATTTTGCAAATGGAGCGATAAAGAACTTAGGGAATAGGTTAAATATGCTTAGAGCCATTTATTTCTGGCATGGTTTCTTCACAGAAGCAACTTGCACATCAGCTTGCTCGTTATTGGATCATCTTTCTAGCATCAATCCAAGGGAGTTGTCTTTTAGGTTGTTCTCATTATTAAGTAATTGGATAGTAAGCAACCAGTCTCATAAAACAATGATATCATTAACACATTTTTTTTGGTTATGTTTATTCCTTGGAAGAGACCATACATTTCTGTTTTGTTGTTGGATTTTCTCCCTAGACCCTAAGCGAATTTTATTTCCATTATTCCTTTCCCTAGAACCTAAGCTAATTTTATTTCCATTGTTCCCTTGAAATTTATTAAAATCCCATGTTGCAACCCCTTTATTCTTTATAGTAATATTATTAATAATAAATTAAAATTTTAAAAATTATATTTCAATTTCAATATACCAATAAAATTAATTCTGATTTAAAATAAAATAATAATAAATTTAATTATGGTTATATTAGTTTAAAATAAAAATATAATTTTATTTAAATTTTATTAATTTAAAATATATCATAATACAAATATTTTAATATATAACAATATTTTGAATTATTTAATTTATATAATAATATTATTAATAATTAAATTAAAATTCTAAAAATTAATATTTATTAAAATTCCATTTAAATATGCTTATGAATCTAATTATAAATCTAATTTTGGTACATATTAGAAAAGATAAAATTTATTATAAATATCTGAAGCAAAATCTTCGCAAAAAGCAAAAAGAATAACCATTGCAATGACAGACGTTTATCCCATGAATTATTTTATTTATATAACAAAAAGTAACCAGCTCCCTACTAGCACATTTACAATGAACGTTTTAGAAAAATATAAATAATTCTATTAAAACCCATGAATATTGTTTTTAATTCTACTATGTTTATAATATGTTATATAAGTTGGGAGCTAGTCCGATAGTATTGCGGCGGACATATAAAGATTGTCCTCAATAACAATATAATGGCTCACAATTGTATAATGTGCCAGAAGTAGTAATAGTGAATGATATGGCTCGTAGCATACACAAATTCATGCCACATTGGACAACAAGTAGGGAAACCATCAAGCTTCAGTGAGGGAAACCATCAAGTCGCAGTGATTGAGATGGAAGTGATGGTTATCAACTGAACTGTTTCGATTTTGATGGACAAAGTTTCTCATTTTAGTTATGGCGTCTTGAAGAGCATAGAGAATTGTACTCTATAGTAGAGAACCTTTGAGAAGTCATTATTGGTTTAGTTAGCCATGAGAACCAAAATATGAGTGTGAGACATGGTGAAGTCATTCCTGGTGATGGTAAGCAATATGTCCACATCAGTGGATCTCAACCTATTACTATTGGGCTCATATAATATATTTTTCCTCATGAAATGAAATAGCTAGCGGCCCATAGAACTAAAATCAGAAATAGCTAGCGGCCCATAGAACTAAAATCAATTTCTATAACAATCTGTTGGATGACTCACTCACAAAGGAGAGATGCTGGATGGAATAAAGAATCATATCATCATTAGGAAAATATTATCATTGCAAGTGAAAATCTATAGAAATAATGGATGTGCCTTGTATGTAGTCGAGATGAATAGCGAATAATAAATTAGTAGGGACAAAATGGAAGAGCATCTAGTGTTAAGAAAGATTAGTGATGTGTTTCCAAAGGAAATATTGGGATTACTTCCCACGAGAGAGATTGATTTTTCTATAAAAATACTACCAGGATTAGTAATAGTTTCAAAATCCTCATATCACATGATTACACTAGAGCTAGTGGTGTTAAAGCTAAAACTAGAGGAAATGCTAGAAGGAGGGTATATCATACCAAGTGTATTTCCTTGGGGATCCCTAATATTATCTGTGGAGAAGAAGGATGACATGCTGCAACAATGATTCAGCTATAAGCAACTAAATAAAGCGAAACTAAAGAATGAGTATCCTCTTCCTAGAATTGATGACTTGTTTGATGAGCTAAGAAAGGTTGCAGTATTCCCAATGATGCACTTGAGGTCTGTTTACCATCAAGTTTGTATTAAAGATGAAGACATCCACAAGCGAACATCTAAAACTAGATATGGACACTATGAGTTTGTGGTGGTGCCATTTGGGCACTGAAATTCTCAATCCACATTTACTATTCTAATGAAAAGTTTCCTTAGCTCATGTTTGAATGAGTTTGTATTGGCCTTCATAGACAAGATTTTGGTTTACTATAGAACCAAAGAAGAGCATGAATAACATTTTAATGTAGTATTGCAATAGCTGAGTTAGCACAAGCTCCATGCCAAGCTTAGAAAATGTAATTTCTTCCAATCATAAGTTCATCACTTGGGGCATATTGTTTCCACTAAAGGAGTGCAAGTGCATCTTTACAAGATAATTGGCATCACGGAGTGGCCTTCTCCCTGAAATGTTATAGAAGTCAGATATTTCATGGGATTGGTAGGATATTACTAGAGGCTCATCTAATATTTTTCAAAGATTGGGCATCTAATGACAACATTGCTTATGAATGGAGTTAAATTCGAATAGACATTACAGTGCACAACTATTTTTGAATAAATCAAAGCTATGATCACACATGCACCTATATTGACAATAGTTGATTCAGAAAAATATTGCATGTTCTACACAAACGCTTGTAAGGGAGGACTTTGTGGAGTCCTAATGCAATATGAACTTGTGGTTTATTATGAATAAATAAAATTAAGTGATCATGAGAGGAATTATGCCATTGATGAATTGGAGATTAGAGAAATTGGACATGCATTGAAAATGTGGAGAGATTACTTTCTTGGATTTTTTTTTCCTTTTTAATGTTAGACCGTGGAAGACTGAGATAATATTCAAGTGACCCAAGTTAAATGAAGAATAAGCTAGATCGTTATCCTTTATCAGTGGGTTTGAATTTTAAATAAATTACATTAAGAGAGAACATAACAAAGTAGTAGATATACTTAGTAGATGTCTTCAAGTGCCACATATGGGAGCCATAAACACTTCTATAGTTGATATCAAAGAAAGGATCAAAGAGGAATTAAATTAGGAAGAGCATTAGGAACATGTGAAGGAATGCTTGTAGTAGGATCTAGAAGGATCATTAAGAAAGAACTACTTACTCACTAATGATGGTATGTTGATTTATAGGATAGATGGTATGTACTTTACATGGGCTACTTGAAGAAACTTGTCATAGACGAGTTTCACAAAAGACCTTATTTAGGTCACCCTAGTTATCAAAAAGTAATAACAATTATGAATAAAATGTACTATTTTCTAGAAATGAAAAAGAATTAAGTTATTTATTACATTTTTAAGTGTCTAGAATTCCAACATGTTAAAGTGGAATGTACGCAAACAACCAGATTCCGATTCCAATTCCTGAGAGGAAGTGGGAAGACATATCTATATACTTCATCACATGATTCCCAAACAAATCTAGGAAACATGACATTATAATTGTGGTATTGGACAAATTGAGCAAGCTAGCTCACATTATGACTGTCAAGTCCAAACACTAGGAAATTGGTATCTCTCATATTTTCATGAATGGGATACTCAGATTGCATGAAATACTCAAGAAGATAATTTTGGATTGGCATTTAAAGTTTAATTCAAAAAACTTGAAATTAATTTTTGCTGATTTTGGAAATCAATAAGCATTTAGCAAAACTTACCATCCTTAAACTAATAGAAAATCACAGAGAGTGAATAGAGTTTCACAAGAGATATTGAGGATGTATCTCATGAATCAGCCAAATAGGTGGGGATAATTCCTACAATGAACTAAATTTTCCTACCACAATGGGTCTCAAGAGTCACTCAACATGACCCCTATCAAGGCTTTAATTAGCATAAAATGTAACACTTCTCGATAATCTAGTGAACAGGGTGGTTCTTGGACCTCATATGCTAAAGGAAATGGAGAACGATATTTAATGTGAAGAAAAAAATGAAGGAAACCAAAGATGCACAAAAGAGTTATGTTGACGAATAGAGAATGCATAAGGAATTTTAAGTGGGAGATCCTATATATCTCCATATCATACCAAGAAAGAGTTCACTAAGAATAAGTTCTTGTGCTAAGTTGGCAGCAAGATTTTGTGGACCATTCCATATTTTCGAATGAGTGGGGAGAATGGCTGATAGATTGGTGAAATCATGTGATATTTTTAACGTTTCTTTGCTTAAGAAGTATGTAAATTATTCTAATGATATTTCTGATTGGTTTGTGTTATAGATGTAATCCACAGGAGAATTCTAGCCAGAAACATAGTTCATTCTAGACTTGAGGTAGATCACACTCGAAAATTGTGTATTAGAGAAGGTCAAGATGCAAACTTTTGGACCATATGAAGGCACTTAGGAAATTGAAAATCACGTGAGGTTACATTACCCATTTTTATTTACTATGTGAGTAAATGTATGAGTTGTAACTATAAATCTTAGTGGCTATTTTATTTTTTATTTATAGAACACTGAGGATAGTGTTTCTTTAATGGGGTAGGTATTTCACAACCCTTTTTCATGCACCCCACGTAAATGTCACTATGTGAAACTATTATGTAATTTAAATGAAAATTCAATAAATGATTTATCTTGAGTAGAGGACACATATTTAGAGATTTGAGGATGAGATGTTGCTTGTGATATTTCAAAAGCATCCATACTAAACTTACTTTCTGCATTTACCTATAACCCTAATGAATTAAATGACTTGCACAAACATTTACTAAAGTTTTGTCATGGGAATCCTAAGTGGAGGAAAATTCCCATAATATCCCCCTCATGGGATGTTATGAACAATGGAAAAATGTCTATAAAGGAGGAAGTCAACACATAAGAAAATAAAAACATCGAGAATGAAAGAAAGGAAGGGAAGAAAAAGGAGACGAAGAGAAGAGAGATGCAACTAGGGAGAAATGTGTAGAAGAAGGAAAACATTAAAAAAATTGTAGGGGAATAAGAATCACCCTTGACATGGTGCTATGGGATTGGGGATAGTGTCCCTTGTGATTTTTTTAAGGTATGGATTGTATCACTATGTGTGATTGGTCAGTGGAAGGCTCGATGTAGATTGAATTACCTAGTACTTGCTAGGTAACTTGATAAATCACTAACTAGTTGTTTCATAAGTTGATAAACCCCTTAGTGCTTGCTGAATGGGCTAATAAACCACTTGGGTGTTTATTGGAAGTTTGATAAGCCACTAGGGCGGTGAGATGAACCATTATGATACTTACTGAAAAGAGATGAAAAACCACTAATTTCTTGTTGGGGAAACTAATAAACCACTAACTCCTTTTTAAGCTGATCAACCGCTTAGACAGTGGGTTGTATTATCCTTCAGTTCTTTCCATGGAAATATAGTTTATTAACGACCTATATAGTGTATTCAATCTCTTGAAACTGAGAAGTACTCCAAATGAGCTTTTTTTTAGTGACAGAGAGTCACCTAGATACTTACTGCTAGACAATAGTTGATAAACCACTTGAACAATGGAATCATTATTTGGTTTGTTAAATATTAGTGTGAAATTCCATTGAGCAAGTAACTGAGGCCATGCATCCAACTATGACATGTTTAGTTGCACGAAATATTGCAATTTAGCTACCATATGTTTTGGTGGAGAGTTGAAATATATCCTTTAGTTACGACCCATCTCAAGTTAAATGAATCATTATAATTACTTGTTTCCATTTGAAATATGGATGATTAATATGTATGATATGTGACTGTTAAATGTATGGATCGACACTAAATATGGAGGGTTGCTAAGATTACTATAGGTTCATGGTGAATGATTTTCTTTATTTCCCTTCATGGTTCCATTGAAATTTTTTATCTATGTGGTTGTTATTAACTTCATGAATTGTGGAGTAATTAGAATGAATATGATCGGTTTGTTGAATCCCCTAAGTTATCTTATTAATGCAAGTGTTTTCATTTATATGATATGTTGTTGAATTTGGTGGTTCATTGCCCTCTTTAAGACTATAAATTACCTCACAAGACAAGAAAACAATATGCCTACTGTTGTTCAATAAAGATTCACTTCAACACTAATAGTTACTGATTTTCAAAGAAATTTTTGAATGTTATGGTTATTCAGACTTGTAGGTCATGGTAAAGTCTTTAGCTCACACGATAATCTTGGTTTGTAATTTTCCTATTAAATCTATCATTTAGAGCCATTGTCACCTTTTCTTGGGATCTTATTTAGGTTGTCTTTATTAGTACCAGTAAGTCTTTTATGGTCATAGAAAAATCATTTGAAGGTGGAATTTTATAACTTTGATCTCATCCCTATAATTTCCCATTCTCTACAAATGTTTTGCCTTAAGGAATTCTAATAAAATTCAATAAATTTATTAATGTAAAAGTTTTACTAAAAATTTGGTCTTTGTATTCAACACTCGATGGTCACTTGGTATATTTTTATTTCAGTAGAAGACTTTTTTCATCTCCCAAAGTAGTCTCCATTTGGATATTTCAAGGTGACAGATTCCAATTTAACCTCTCGGATGGATTCACTAGTCTGGGGCATTTGACCAGATTGGTCATGTACCCCTTTGAAATGAACTATATCATAATCAAACTATATATCCAGAAATAGTGTAGTTTATATGGGGTGGGCCCCACTTGGGTTAACATTTGCACAAGGCCATATTTCCCTGTAAGTGGGTGTCATAATTGAAACTTGGTATGTGTGGTAGTGTTTGAGATATGCACATATGCAGAATAATGGATGGGATCGAGACCGAATCCTCTATGGAGGTTGTGTGTGATTTAAAGGTTTTAGGGTATAGTTCCATTGTGTAGTAATCAATAAGGTGTGTAGTCGATAGTTCCCTTGGAATTGGATATGACAAGAATTAGTTTCATAATATGAAGGGGACAATTGTAGTGGGACCTACAAGCTTGGTACAGGGTGGAAAGTGACATGGAGGGTTTTTAATGGCCATCTGCATTCCACGTTTGGGTCATGAGTGATGTGAGGTTGCTCAGGGTGACGTGGCAAGGCCACGTTGGTCATATAAGCATGCTACATGGTGGTCTCTTTCTGATATGGTTAATTTTCCAAGTTTCAAATGGAAATAATGTCCAATATGGGAGTCAAATTGAGATGGAAATCATATTATTAGAAATATATCAATGAGTTGAACAAGATGGTAGTACTAGTTTTGAGATTTGATGAATTCAGAACAAGAGGATTTTTGTAATCCCTCCTTCACAATAAACCCTATAGGTTAGATTAATTTGTTAAATAATACATCCAATAGCCTAGAGGACTTAGATGAGCTGGGAGGGAGCATGGCCGTCATGAGATGGCCAAAGTTGAAGGAGAGGATAAAAATTTGTTTTTTGGGAGTGTTATTATTTTATGTCACTATGAATCTTTTGCATCAATGTTTACTTGTCTATCATTCAAGCAATGGTTTCATTCTCTATTTCACTGAAAGAGGCGTTGTCATTGCAAGTGTACCTAGTGAGGAGATCATTAAGAACATAGGATATTTCGATATTCACCCTCATTGCAATGTATGATTGTGCATTTTAAGGTCTTGAAGAATTTGAGATTAATGTAATCTCATCTAGATTTGAATGAGTCCCACATGCAAGAGTCTCTCTTCCCAAGTTGCAACTACAAACATTAGATCGTAGTCATGGACTCTTCAAACCTGCAACCCTCAAATGAGGAAAATATTAAAAAATTTATCAAGGCAATTGAGAGCATTGTCAGAGGTAAAATTGACCTTGATGAGGAAAATAAGTTCAAATTTAGTCTTTGAATGAGGCAATGGAGGACTGGATGCTAGTTTACATAATCTATTCGAGAATTATATACCGAAGAAAATGAGTACAACTAAGATCGAGTGAGAGGGAACATGACATAAGTTTTCTTCCCAAGGTTCATAGAAACCATGTGAAGGGTGCTGTGTTTAAGCCAGCTAATTTTTCATTGTAGTTAAGTGTAGAGGTGAAAGAATTTGCATCTAGTCAAACAAACAAGACCTCAATTTACTTCCTCCAATTATATATTTGTATTGATGCACTCATTGAAGAAATCAAAGACTGTGTATGATGTTGGATGTAATGCCTTGACTTATCCCATTCACAGTGTTGTTATCCATGCAGAAATTGTAGCCCCATTCCACATTGTTAACCCTACAAGAGATGACTCTTGCAATGTTTCCCATGCAATTCATGTTTCTCATTGAAAGTTGCTAGAAAAAATGAATTTGAATCGCATTTCATTGTGCGCATTTCCTTTCATTTTTGTGAGAAAAGGAATGACGTATGATAAGAAGAATGTATCCGTTACCTAGGAGGGATTATTGAGTGGGATTAAGGTGCTTGGATTAGGAGATAGAGTGTGAGCCAAGATACAATAATCATGAAATGGAACTCCTTACCAAACGTAACTTTTCTTTCAACAAGTGAATATTGAGACTTAAAATATTCAACCAACATGATAAGGGAGTAGCTATGAAAAGAGTTATTATGGACAACGATAATGATGCGTGAAGGTATCATTGAATAGGGGATAAATTTAAGGTTTCAAAATGATGTAAAAACATTGATAGCTACTATTATGGACATCAAAATGTGTTATATTATTGTTAACTAGGTGTGACAATTGTGATTTGCCTTCAATCACCTACCTAATGATGTAAATGATGAATCATCCTGTGTGGACAAATGGATAAAATTTATACTCTATCAATGTAAAAGTTCATTTTTATGTCTTGAAATCATGAGTAAAATCATTAAACCTTATTAACCCATGTAACTCAATAGAGGTATATCATTTTTTTCTTAGATTTCACACATTTAGAAAATGACAAGCAAAACTTGGAGAGCCAAGACATTCATTGAATGAATATTCTAAAGTTGAGGAAAAAATAGTCGTGTTGTAAGCTAGTACAAGAGAAATATTATATTCCCATGATTGTGTTAGTATTTCTTGTTGATGTATGTAGTAGGGCTATAATGTTTTCTTATGTAATATCATTCCTAAGTCTGTAAAGTAATATTTGTTGTAGCTAGAAGGGTTTTTTAGCTATGAGTTTTTGTTCCATGAACTATTTGTTCAATGTTACGTCCCTATACTACAAGTGTAACCCCTTATTGTTATGAGTACAACCCCCTTATTATATCGTTGTGCCTGTGTAGTCCCCATATTGTTATTATTGTGACCTTACATTATTATTGTTATGTCGCCTCTGATTATATTTTGACCCCTTAGACTCATAGATATAGAAAGGAGGTCTTGTCATTTGCATTATGCAAGAATTGTTCATTTGTTTAATGTAAAGGAGGTTTCCCCCTAAAAAAGGCTTATTTGTAAGGCGTTCATCTATCTTTTCTATCTTTTTGTGAGATGTCTTCATAACATTTGGTATTAGAGCTTTGGATTCTAGGGCTTCGCTGCTCCAAAAAGGTCATCATGGCATTTTCTCTATAACGTTTTTTCTGCGATGTTTGAGAAATTAAAAAAAAAAAATCCATTTGAGAAGAAATATCATTGAACCTTGGGTCCGAATTTTATATCTTGTCTCGCTTTAGTTTCAGATATATGATCTGAGGAAGTTAGGGTTTTTGCAAGCTCCAACATTTCATCTAAAACATGTCATCGTGGAAGTTTTGCTATAACCTGTTTGCTATGAAGTTTCAGAAGAAAATAGAAAAACCAATTTGAGAAGGAAGTGGTGTCAACCTTGGGTCCGAATTTCAGATCTTAATGTGATATATTTTCGGATATATGTTCTGAGGAAGTTAGGGTTTTTTTGGACTCTGGAATTACATCTTAAACAGGTGACCTTGAGAAAATGGACGTAAATTTCTCTCTAAGCATGAGATTGAAATTTCATAAGAATTTACAGAAAGAGCATAGACTGAAGCTTTCGGTGTATATATCTCAGAGTTGAAGGTCAAAAAAGTAACACGTGACACTTCATACAATTTAGATCTTCTGAAAAGGTATATAATCAGGTCATCGTGGGAGATTGTGCATAACTATTTCTTGGAAAATCCAATTTCGATTAGACTGGTGCCATTGGAAAGAGGATGTAGAGGGCTACTGTAGGTCACGATTTTAGAACTGGAAGATACGAAATTACATAGTTACAATAGTTTCAAGATCGAGATCCTAAAATCAAGAAAATGCGAGATGAGGAAGTTTGATGGCAAGGACCTGGTAAATTGGATACTACAGATGGAGAAATATTTTGATCTACATGGTATACCACTATTACCAAAGGGATGCATTGCATCTAATTATTTAGAACTAAATCAATTTTTATGGTATAAAGAGATTTGTTCTCCTAAACCACTTGTCACATGGTAAATTTTCACGGAGGAAATGATAGCACATTATGAGGATACAAAGAGAAGCACCTTATTTAGCCAATTGATAAATCTCGAACAAAAGGGTTCAATGGCAGAGCACATTGAGGACTTCCAAAATTTAAATATAACGGTAAATTATATTCCAGAGAATAAAAAGGTTGATGTATTCATAGGGACTTTAAAGGATAATATTCAACACGAGGTTCGTCTTTGGGAACCTGATTCATTGGAGAAAGCATTCCGGTTGGCAAGAAAAATTGAAAGTGAAATTATGGAAACAAGGAATCCCACCACTCACGACTATTATAATGGAAGTGTTCTTTCTCCTAGCTTTCCACAACCTACAAGGTTTACACCACAACGATTGGAAGAAAAAAGATAAAAGGGGATTTGTTACAATTGTGATAGCAAATACACTAAAGGTCATAAGTGTGCTAAGAAGAAATTATTTTACATAGATTATGAATAGGAGGAAGAAAAGGATCAAGAAACATCAAAAGAAGAGGATATACACCAGGAACCCACCCCAAGGAAAGAAGAAATGAATCCAACCATATCTTGTAAATCATTGGAAAGAATTACCACTCCTCAAAATCTCAAGATAGAAGCACATATCAAGAAGAAAAAGGTTCAAGAAGTGAAAGATCACATTGAGAAAGAAGAAATGAATCTGACCATATCTTGTAATGCATTGGTCAGAATTACCACTCCTCAAACTATAAATATTGAAGGACATATCAAGAAGTGTTGAAAGGTGTGCAACAAGAAATGCTAAATTTAGGAAGTGCTAAAAATAGAACTGCTAAAAATAGCAATTTGGCCAATGAGCATTTTGGCCACCTTGGGTGAGAGGTGAAACTGCTAAAAATAGCATTTCTAGATTCCTTCCTATTTATAGCAGTCCCTAGTCTATCTATAGGAAATAAATTCAAATTTGGTCTTACCAACATTTTGGAATATTAATTAATTAATTCTCCATGAGTCAATTAGTTAAGGAAAAGCAAACTTGAAGTCTTTGTGAGAACATGCAATTATTTCTCCATGCATTGGGGAATGTGTCTTTGATTTGATCCACTGATTGAGGAATTAAGGATGAATTCTATATTGACAGGATCAGTTGACTTAGTTTAACTTATTCAAGTTCAGTTAGATTAATTTAACAAGTTGTTAAATTAATGAGATATAGTTTGTTGATGCTTGCATGCATATGACAACTATTATTTTTAGATAATTGTCTATTCACTCATGGATAATTGATCAGTTCTGTCAAAGACCCAGTTGAGATTAGAGAAGGGATTGTGTACTACTAGTTGGATGAATATTTTTCCTATAAAGGAAGCTCATCCATGATGAGGATTTATCTCCTTCAGGTTTCTGCAGTTAGATCAGAGGTTAGTGAGTGTGTGAAGAGGCCAATTCACACATGTGGTAGCACTGGACCCCAAGGAAAACTGCACAAGGAAATAGGAGGCTTGGAGGGCAGAGGAGAAGGTTTATGAGAAGCCTTTGACTATCTATGAGCAGCAGAGGGATTGTACTGAGACCTGGATAGCTTCCGAGCTAAGCCTTTATGTAATCTAGACTACATTTCCACTTGTATGATAATACAGAGATGGGGTTTTAGGTAGGTGCTTTCCCCGGGTAAATTCTTCCATGTTATGTGTGATTGATTCCTTCTTATCAGTTATATGTGTTCTTAATGATGTTGCTCATGGTTGATTAATCTTCTGCTAAATTGTTTGTAGAAGTAGATCAACTGTTTTACTTTAGTACATTGCTTTACCAGGTGATCTACGGGTGGGAAATTTCTACATGGTATCAGAGCTAGCTGATTTGTAGAAAAAGTTCTACATGGTATCAGAGCTAGCTGATTTGTAGAAAAAATTCTACATGGTATTAGAGCTAGCTGATTTGTAGAAAAAATCTACAATATTCTACATGGTATAATAGCAGAGGTGACCAAGGAAGAGAAATATACAAGAAGGGAGATTTCAAAGTTTTGAGTTTTGGGCTGAGAGTTTGCAGAGCAGATATGAAAATTTTTGTACAAAATTTTCAGGAAAAAAAAATAGCATATTTGGATTCCTTGTGGAAAAATACTCAGTATCAAAAAAAAAAAATCGACTGAATCAGAGCTCGGATGAGGGAGTTATCGCTGATTTAAAATCATCTCTTTTTCTAGAAAATTTCGTGATGGCAGGAAAGTGGAAGTAGATTGGTGTGCTAGCCAAGAACCTGTATACACTTGAGGTACAAGATGCATGCAAAGTCTTGAGGAGCAAGGCAAAGGTTAGATACTTGGTGGTTGAGAGGGAGAGTAAATTACCTCTCAACATGCAACACGAGAAGAAGTCTTAGACAATTTTGGGGGAGCCACGCTTGGTGAACTAGTTTCAGGAGGTTGTGGAGCAGCCATAACTGGGGAAACCGTGAGGAGACATAGTGGAGGCATCCACTCATGCAAAAACCTATAGTTGGTGGAAACTTCAAGACAGGTGGGCAGAGGGATCACATGTAGCCATACTTCCAGGTAGGAGGTGGGGTTATGTAGAGTGAGTGTCCCAAGGAGGAGGGGCAGGATCCTTGAGGTACCCAACCTCTTAGATGAGACCTTGCTATGGGAGCACCGATGTGCAGTAGTAGGAACTGACTGATTGGGTAGATATAGATGCGGATGGAGCAGCAGAGAGAGCTACATTGCAGGGAATTCTAGGAAAACGCATAGCATGCAGGCTGCAGTAATGTGAGAGGCACAAGTGTGTTGCATAGTGTAGGGTAGAACAGAGAAGGTGTTGGCATTATGATTCTGGTTTGGCTCCATGGTAAAGGTGTTGTACTTGATGGAAACTCATTCAAATGGCAAAACTCTGATCAGGCTCTCAAATTGATGGAAAATAAATAGGTTTGCAGGTGCATAGTTCAAAAGGTGCGGACCCGCAGGTACCCCGACCAAGAAGTGCGGAGATACACGCAGGTGCCCCATTCAGAAGGTGCGGGCCCCCAATTCACTCTCTCCAATGCAGAGAAGCACGCTCACGTGGGGTTTATCATGTTTGGCCCGTGGTATTTAGCCCATCGATCATGATCCTATGGTTTTGGTCCGTGGTATTGTTTCTATATTATTATTATTATTGAGCCCCATGTTTTTGGGTCCCTTGTATTGGTTCTCTATGGTTTTGCTTCATGGTTTTAGTAAGGGCTCGCCTATAAAAGGGAAAGGAGATCACTTGGCTAGTCACTTGTGAATCTTGAATATCTTAAGATCTGAAATATTGGGTTATCGGTTTCAAAAGCTAGATCTAAATCAAGGTGAAATTAAAGGCGAATCTATTGATAAGTCGTGATCTCTCGAGCGCTTGATCAGATCTGTGGATCTGACTATCTGTGGCACATTGGTGGACTGTTAATTTGGCCCTAATCAGAGGTTCGCAGGCGATTCACGGCGCAAGTGCGTGGGTACGCAGCACAGAAGAAGGCGCAGTGCGTGGGTACGCAGCGCAACAGAAGGCGCAGTGTGGGGTACGCAGCGCAGAAGAAGCTACAGTGCGAATATACGCAGGGAGCAGAAGAAGAAGTTGCGAAGGTACGCAGACAAAGTGACAGTACAGGTGCGTATCTGCACAGAGGTACGCAGAGCCGCAGAAGGGTTAAGTGCGGACCTGCGCAACAAAGGCACAGAAGAGCTGCGGATATCCGCAGGTTTATACTGGTGAAGTAGCGGGTCTGTTTTGAAATATCTGTTGGCTGTCTTTTATCTGTAGCTGAAGAATTCTGGGTTTAGATTACTGTTATTGCTGATCTGGTTACTGCATTATGAGAGGTTATTGGTTGGTTCTTTGAAAAGGTTGATTGGGTAATTCACATGTATTTGATGATCATTTGATGTTCATGGATCCAGTTTGAAAATTTATGAAAAGTGGTCCTTGAAAGAAAAGAAGTAGGGGGTTGTAGCTCCCTTCCAGGAGAGACTGGAAAATGAGAGAGAGTTGTAGCTCTCTGTAGGTTGCAGCCTACGCACTGGTAAAGGACTGTACCAGTACAAAATCATTGTAAAAGAAGTTTCTAATTGAAAGAAGATAGAGACATATTGCAGCAGGTGGTTTTCACCCACATTGGGTTTCCATCTTATATCTGGTGTTCTTTAGTGTGACTATTTGTTTTCATTATTCTTGTTCATTATTATATGGTACTAACAGACAAGTTAATCATCAATATCTAAAGAATAATTTAAAGTATAAATCTGGATGGTATATTGAAAAGAATTTGATAATACTGATTCACCCCCCCTCTCAGTATTATTTCCAACAATTGGTATTAGAGCAGGTCCTTCAGAGAAGCTTGATCGCTTGAAGGAAGATCATTCATCATGAGCAACTACGAGAGGGAACCATCAATTAGGCCACCGATTTTTGATGGGACAAACTTTGTATATTAGAAGGTAAGAGTTACTGCCTATCTTCAATCTCTTGGTACAGATGTCTGGGATATCATAGATACAGGGTACACTTTTCCTTCAGCTACTCCTACAAATCCGGCTGAGAAGAAGAAATATGAAACAAATGCTAAAGCAGTCAATACTCTGTTGGGATGCTTATCTCAATTAGAATTCGTGAAGGTTATGCAATATAAATCTGCAAAAGAAATATGGGACAAGATTGTCTTGAGCTACGAAGGAGATGAACAGGTAAAGCGAGCAAAACTTCAAACCCTCAGGGTTCAGTATGAAAATCTCAGAATGTATAATGATGAAAGTGTTGCTAACTATTTCCTTCGCGTAGATGAGATTGCTAATTGCATGAAAAACTTGGGTGAAGAAATAAAAGAGGCTGTTGTGGTTGAAAAAGTTCTAAGATCATTGTCCCCTAAGTTTGAATCTAAAGTGTCCGAAATAGAAGAAAAGGAGAATCTACGAACTCTTACCATGTCTCAGCTACATGGAATTTTAACTGCTTATGAAATAAAAGAAGGAGGACCTTCAGATAGGAGAGAAGAAGCTTTCAAGGCATCAGACAAAGGAGACTACTATGAGTCAGGACATGCATCATAAGAAGAAGAAGAATCAAATTTTGTCAAAAATCTTCAACGGGGTACTGGAAGATTAAGAGGTAAGTTACCCTTCAAATGCTTTGCTTGCGGAAGAGTCAGTCACTATGCTGCCAAACGTCCTCATAAAGATAAAGGGAAGGAACCAATTAGATGGAACAAGAAACAGAATCCAAATAAGAAAAGCTATTACACTCATGAAGATAGTGATGGACTTTCTAATAGTGACGAGGATGAACGAGGTAAGGAGTATAAACTTTTAATGGCTCTTGAAGATGACGACTACATGGATGCTATAAATGTAGAGGAGATAACTAATCTCAAAATTTGCTTAGAAGAGAAAAATGCAATTATTGATTCTCTGCAATGTCAATTGGTTGAAAGGGAAAAACATCTTGAAAAATTGGAATGTGAAATTGTTGGCCTTAGAAAGGAGATTGAGAAAACGAAAGCTATTAATCTTAAATTTGTTAAAGGATCTAAAACTCTAGATGAGATTATCAATGTGCAACGTTCTCCACTAATCAAAACTGGTCTAGGATATACTGGAGAAACATCTTAAGCATCCACCTCCAAAAGTTATCTTGATGCAGCAAGGAGGAGCGAGCAAAGGCTTAATAGAAATCATCAGGTAAATCAGGGACAGTTTACCTCAAGAACGAACAAAGACTATCAAGAAAATTGGGGGCAAGCTACCTTAAGGACAAACAGAAGCTACAATCAGCCACAGGTAAAATCTTCCCAATTTACCTCAAGAATGGATCGATTGGATGATAGATTTGATAATCACAGGAGTTTATTCAATGGTCAATGCTTCTCTTGCCATAACTTTGGTCACAAATTAGCTCAATGTGTTGCCTATAAGACAATCATGACTAGAGAAGCTCAAAAACAAAGGAATATGACTGGAATCACGAGAAGGACTTATAACGATTTTTCGGCCCTTGAAAATGAAGTTGAATGTTCTATTTGTAATAACTTTGGTCATGAAGACTCTGAATGCAGGATCAGGTTTTGGAAGACAACTCAGAAGGAACAAACCTCAAGTGCCAGAACATGGAGAATGAAAGAACCACAACCTGAAAGATGTGGGATAGCTTTTTATGCAGAAGGACAGGAAAATCTATGGTATATCGACAGCAGATGTTCGAAGCATATGACAGGGGATAAAGAAAAAATTGAATCATACGCTGCATTAGAAAAGGGAAAGAAGGTTTCTTTTGGAAATGATACCCCTGCAGCCATAAAAGGAAAGGGCACTGCTCAGTTGAAAGAAAAGGTCAAAGTTGGAAATTTTTTATATGTTGATGGCTTGAAGCATAATCTACTGAGTGTTAGTCAGATGTGTGATCAAGGAACCGAGGTAATATTTCGATCAAATGGATGTAGTGTTCGTGATCTTGATATAGGAAAAACAGTGATCAAAGGAAGAAGAACTCCAAATAATCTATACATATTTGAAGAAGGACAACAACAATGCTATTTGAGCAAGGATGATGAACACTGGTTATGGCACCAGAGGTTGGGGCATCTAAGCTTTTCGCAAATAAGGAAAGCATGCAAATATCAAGCAGTTCGTGGGCTTCCAGATATCAAAATTCTAGACAACACCATATGCAAATCATGTCAGTTTGGTAAGAAAACCAGAACTAACTTTCCTGAGAAGGAAGGATCATCTAGCAGGCCTCTTGAGCTAGTCCATACAAATGTATGTGGTCCATTTAGGACAAGTTCACCTCGAGGAGAAGAATACTTGAAATTATTCATTGACGACTACTGCAGGTTTGTTTGGTTAGGACTTATGAAGTACAAAGACGAAGCATTTGAAAAATTCAAATCCTTCAAAGCATTGGCTGAAAATGAATCAGGTTACAAAATTAAGTGCCTAAGGTCCGACAGAGGTGGAGAGTTTACCTCAAATGAATTTTTCGATTTCTGCGAAGAACATGGAATAAGAAGGGAATTCTCTACAGCTAGAACTCCTCAGCAAAATGGAGTGGTTGAAAGGATGAACAGAACAGTCCAACAAATGGATCGTGCTATGCTTGATGAATCTGGAACTCCCGCAACCTTCTGGGGTGAAGCTGCATATGCTGCAGCTGTTATTCTCAACAAAACAAATGTCCAAGTGAACAACACTCAAACTCCTCATGAGCTCTGGTATGGTGAGACTCCTTCGGTAAAGCATTTCAAAATTTTTGGAAGCAAATACTATATTAAGAATACTGATGAACAGCTTGGCAAACTTGAACCTAGAGCAGATGAAGGCATTCTCCTTGGTTATTCTCCCTATAGAAAATCTTATAAGTGTTACAATAAAAGACTTGGAAGAATTTTCGACAGCATTGATGTTGTGGCTGATGAAAAAGGATACATCCCTAGGCAAGTAAATCATGAAAATATCGAAGAGGATGAAGACTACTCTCCAAATCAGGCAAATGATGAAGAAGAACCTCAAGAGCCACCAGAGGAACAGATAAGGATAGAAGAAAAGACTCCATCCAGGTATGTTCAAAAGAATCATCCAGAATCTCAGATCTTGGGGCAGAAAGAGGCAAGTGTACAAACAAGAAGAACAATAGCAGAAGCCTCAAGCTATTTGGCATTGCTCTCCTCCACTGAGCCACAAAATGTAAAAGAAGCATGCAAAGATGAATGTTGGGTCAAGGCTATGGATGAAGAACTTGAGCAGATCGAAAAAAACAACACTTGGGAGTTGGTTCCTAGACCAAAAGATAAGAATGTCATAGGGACAAAATGGATCTTCAAAAATAAGTTGAATGAAAATGGGGAAGTAGTTAGAAACAAGGCAAGACTGGTTTGTAAGGGATATGCTCAACAAGAAGGAATAGACTTTGAAGAAACTTTTGCTCCCGTTGCTAGACTTGAGGCCATCCGAATGTTCCTTGCTCTCTCAAGCTTTCAGAAGTTCAAAGTATTTCAAATGGACGTGAAGTCAGCCTTTCTGAATGGAGACCTAGAAGAAGAAGTATACATTGAGCAGCCAGATGGTTTCATTCTTGGGAATGATCCAAATCTTGTATGTAGACTGAAAGAGGCTCTTTATGGTCTTAAACAGGCTCCAAGGGCTTGGTACTACCGGTTGGACAAATACCTTCATCAACAAGGTTTTTCAAAAGGATCAGAAAATAGCAATCTTTATATAAAAATTGAAAATGACAAATTGCTAATACTTGTTGTGTATGTAGATGATATTATCTTTGGCAGCAATGAAGAAGCTATGAGTCAAAGCTTCACCTCAGTGATGCAGAAAGAATTTGGAATGTATTTGCTTGGAGAACTGACATATTTTCTTGGTTTGCAAATCCAACAAAATGAAGACGATATCTTTCTATCTCAAACCAAGTATCTCAAACAGATCTTGAAGAAATATGGCATGGAAGATGCAAAACCAGTATGTACCCCCATGGTTACAGGATGCAGCCTTAGTGCAAATGATGAATCAGCAGCGGTGCATCAACCAACCTATAGATCTATGATTGGAAGTCTACTTTACTTGACAGGTACCCGACCAGACATCATGCATGCAGTGGGAATAGTTGGAAGATTTCAAGGCAAATCCAAAGGAAAGTCATCTTCAGGCAGTAAAGAGAATTTTCAAGTATCTTCAAGGAACTCAAAACTATGGCTTATGGTATCCTAGAGATAGAGATCTCACACTTCATGCTTACACAGATGTAGATTGGGCCGGAAGTGTGGATGACAGGAAAAGCACAAGTGGTGGTGCTTTCTTTATGGGTTCCAAATTAGTATCTTGGTTCAGCAAGAAACAGAGTTCGATTGCTTTATCTACAACTGAAGCAGAATATGTGGCTGTTGCATCTTGTTGTACTCAACTTCTTTGGATGATGCAGACCTTGCAGGATCTTCAAATCACTTGTACACCACCTATCTCCATCTTATGTGATAATACAAGTGCAATCAACATTTCAAAGAACCCAGTCATGCATTCAAAGACTAAGCACATACCGATAAAGTGTCATTTTCTCAGGGAACAAGTGCTTGAACAAAAGGTCAAGTTGGAGTATGTTCCTTCTAAGGAACAAGTTGTTGATATACTCACCAAACCATTGCCCAGGGAGACCTTTGAATACCTCAGGCAAAAGCTGGGGGTAGTTGATGCATCATCTTGTTGTTGAATCTCATCTTGTTCAGAGACTGTTGGTTGTACGTGAGTTTCATATGAGGTATACACGTCCATTTGCTGGATTGGTTGCAGATCAAATGGCACAGGTTCAGGGGGAGCATATATAATGCATTGTTGGCATTATGGTAGTACAAAAGGAGAGCATGGATACTGATCTGAATATCGTTGCAATATGTCTCTATCTATTTGATGGCATTTGGTGGATTATGGTTTCCTCTTGCAGATCCGATCTTTTAGTCAGGGGGAGCATAACCCTTTGCCCTTGATGTCAAAGGGGGAGAATGACATTGAGGATCGAGGTTGCCATCAAGTCCAAAGGGGGAGATTGTTGGCATTATGATTCTGGTTTGGATCCATGGTACATGTGTTGTACTTGATGGCAACTCATTCAAATGGAAAAACTCTGATCAGGCTCTCAAATTGATGGGAAATAAAGAGGTTCGCAGGTGCATAGTTCAAAAAGTGCGGACCCGCAGGTACCCCGACCAAGAAGTGCGAAGATACACGCAGGTGCCCCGTTCAGAAGGTGTGGGCCCCCAATTCACTCTCTCCAATGCAGAGAAGTGCGCTCATGTGGGGTTTATCATGTTTGGCACGTGGTATTTAGCCCATCGATCATGATCCTATGGTTTTGGTCCGTGGTATTGTTTCTATATTATTATTATTATTGAGCCCCATGTTTTTGGGTCCCTTGTATTGGTTCTCTATGGTTTTGCTTCATGGTTTTAGTAAGGGCTCACCTATAAAAGGGAAAGGAGATCACTTGGCTAGTCACTTGTGAATCTTGAATATCTTAAGATCTGAAATATTGGGTTATCAGTTTCAAAAGCTAGATCTAAATCAAGGTGAAACTAAAGGCGAATCTATTGATAAGTTGTGATCTCTTGAACGCTTGATCAGATCTGTGGATTTGAATAGCTGTGGCACATTGGTGGACTGTTAATTTGGCCCTAATCAGAGGTTCGCAAGCGATTCACGACGCAAGTGCATGGGTACGCAACATAGAAGAAAGCGCAGTGTGTGGGTACGCAGAGCAACAAAAGGCGTAGTGCGGGGTACGCAACACAGAAGAAGCTAGAGTGCGAATATAAACAGGGAGCAGAAGAAGAAGTTGCGAAGGTACGCAGACAAAGTGACAGTACAGGTGCGTATCTGCACAGAGGTACGCAGAGCCGCAAAAGGGTTAAGTGCGGACCTACGCAGCGAAGGCACAGAAGAGCTACGGATATCCACAGGTTTATACTGGTGAAGTAGTGGGTCTGTTTTGAAATATCTGTTGCCTGTGTTTTATCTGTAGCTAAAGAATTCTGGGTTTAGATTACTGTTATTGTTGATCTGGTTACTGCATTCTGAGAGGTTATTGGTTGGTTCTTTGAGAAGGTTGATTGGGTAATTCACATGTATTTGGTGATCATTTGATGTTCATGGATCCAGTTTGAAAATTTATGAAAAGTGGTCCTTGAAAGAAAAGAAGTAGGGGGTTGTAGCTCCCTTCTAGAAGAGACTGGAAAACGAGAGAGAGTTGTAGCTCTCTGCAGGTTGCGGCCTGCGCACTGGTAAAGGACTGCACCAGTACAAAATCATTGTAAAAGAATTTTCTAATTGAAAGAAGATAAAGACATATTGCAGCAGGTGGTTTTCACCCACATTGGGTTTCCACCTTATATCTGGTGTTCTTTGGAGTGACTATTTGTTTTCATTATTCTTGTTCATTATTATATGGTACTAACAGACAAGTTAATCATCAATATCTGAAGAATAATTTAAAGTATAAATATGGATGGTATATTGAAAAGAATTTGATAATACTGATTCACCCCCCCTCTCAGTATTATTTACAACAGAAGGGTGTAATGGTGCGAGATTCATGGAGATGTTGCAGTAGCGCAGAGGTCAAAGAGGGAGCACTTTTCAGCAGCATGTAGAGCTTCAGCATCGGAGTATGTTTCTAGCCCAACAGAGAGGTCAGTTGGGAGTTTTTTTGTTCCAAGTGTTGCTGGAGCAACCGCACTTGGTAGATGTGTTGCATGCAAAACATTCCAGAGTTATAGGATCGGGTTCGAGACGAAGCCTTTCCTATTAAGAGGGAGTGCTGAAAAGTGTGCAACAAGAAATGCTAAATTTAAGAAGTGCTAAAAATAAAACTGCTAAAAATAGCACTTTTAAAAATAGCAGTTTGGCCAATGAGCATTTTGGCCACCTTGGGTGAGAGGTGAAACTGCTAAAAATATAATCTTCTAAAATAAGCATTTAGGGTCCCTTCCTATTTATAGCAGTGCCTGGTCTATCTATAGGAAGTAAATTCGAATTTGGTCATACTAGCAGTTTAGAATATTAATTAATTAATTCTCCATGAGTTAATTAGTTAAGGAAAAACAAACTTGAAGTCTTTGTGAGAACATGCAATTATTTCTCCATGCATTGGGGAATGTGTCCTTGATTTGCTCCACTGATTGAGGAATTAAGGATGAGTTCTATATTGAGAGGATCAGTTGACTTAGCTTAACTTATTCAAACTTAGTTACATTAATTTAACAAGTTGTAAAATTAATGAGATATAGTTTGTTGATGCTTGCATGCATGTGACAACT
Organism: Pinus tabuliformis; assembly: GCA_031772625.1. Lineage (NCBI taxonomy): Eukaryota > Viridiplantae > Streptophyta > Pinopsida > Pinales > Pinaceae > Pinus > Pinus tabuliformis. The sequence continues at coordinate 370,635,236 of CM062806.1, forward strand.
ATTATTTTTAGATAACTATATATTCACTCATGGATAACTGATGCATGACAGTTCTGTCAGAGACCTAGTTGAGATCAGAGAAGGGACAATGTACTATCAGTTGGATGAATATTTTTCCTACAAAGGAATCTCATCCATGATGAGGATTTATCTCTTTCAGGTTTGTGCAGTTAGATTAGAGGTTAGTGAGTGTGTGAAGAGGCCAATTCATATAGGTGGCAGTACTAGACCCCATGGAAGACTGCACAAGGAAATAGGAGGCTTGGAGGGCAGACAAGAAGGTTTGTGAGAAGCCTTTGACTATCTATGAGCAGTAGTGGGGTTGTACTGAGACTTTGATAGCTTCTGAGCTAAGGCTTTGTGTAATCCGGACTATATTTCCACTTGTATGATAATACAGAGATGGGGTCTTAGGCATGTGCTTTCCATGGGTAAATTCTTCTATGTTATGTGTGATTGGTTCCTTCTTATTAGTTATATGTGTTCTTATTGATGTTTCTCGTGGTTGATTAAGTTTCCACTAGATTTTCTGTAGAGGTAGATGAAGTTTTTTGCTTTAGTACATTGCATACCAGGAGATCTATAGGTCAGAAATTTCTACATGGTATTGGAGCTAACTGATTTGTAGAAAAAGTTCTACATGGTATCAGAGCTAGTTGATTTGTAGAAAAATTCTACAAAATTCTACAAGAAGAAAAATGTTCAAGAAGTGAAAGATCACATTGAGCATCAAGAAATGAACCCAACCATATCTTGTAGTGCATTGGAAAAAATTATCACTCCTCAAACTATCGAAGGAAATATCAAGAAGAAAAAGTTAATAGTATTGATTGATTCAGGCAGTACCCATAATTTTATTCATTGTAAGATAACCAAGGAATTGAATTGCTTCCTAAATGCAACACTAGAGTTTCAAGTGATGGTTGCAAGTGGAGGAACCATAAATTGCTCTAGAAAGTGCCATAATATGAAGCTATCCATGGGAGAATATGTATCGTATAGACCGATGCTTTCCATTCCAATGGGTGGTGCTGATGTTTTACTAGGAGTCCAATGGGTACAATCTTTGGGTATGATAGCTTTTAATTTTCAAGAACTTTTCTTGAAATTTTTTTGGGAAGGAAAGGAAGTTGAATTGAGAGGTATCGAAGGGAAACCATGAAATATAATCAACTCTAACAGCATGAAAAATCTTCTAAATAAAGAACAATGGGGCATAATTGTACAATTGTGTTCACTGGAGGATCCCACATCGAAACCATGTATTTATCTAGATCTCCAAAACATTTTGGACAATCATACCAGGGTATTTGACACTCCCAAATGCCTCCCACATATTCGTGATCATGATCATGATATTCGTTTGATTCCAGGAAGTGTTCCTCCAAACATCAGGCCTTAAAGATATCCATATGCCGAAAGGAGTGGGAACTCATTCAAAAGTTATAGAAGATCCCAGTTCAAATAGTATCATGAGAACTTGACAAGGAAAAATCATATTGGAACCTGAACCAAGAAATTGACAGTTATGAAATAGATCAATTTCAGAGTATCTCACAAAGTGGAAGAACTTACCCGCTGAAGATTCCACATGGGAGGACAAGAATTTATACAAAAGCATCAAGAACTACTCAAGCATTGAGGACAACACTTTTTGAAGGAGAAGGGCATGTTAGGTCCCTATACTAATAGTGTAACCCCTTATTGTTATTTGTACAACCCCCTTATTATATTTTTGCGCCCATGTAGTCCCCATATTGCTATTACTGTGCCCCATAAAAACCGACTATTGTTTATTATGCTCTCACATTATTAGTCTTATACCAGCTCTGATTATATTATGACCCCTTAGAGTCCTATATATAGAATGGAGGTCTTGTCATTTGTATCATCCAAGAATCCTTCATTTGTGTAATGTAAAGGAGGTTGCCCCCTCGAAGAGGCTTATTTCTAAGGTGTGCATCTATATTTTCTATCTTTTTGTGAGTTGGTTTCATAAAATTCAATGGTACATTGTCGGGCATGATTGGAAGGTGCAAATAATATAAGGCTGAGATGGATATATACTGTATCTAGAATACTTACCTTGATAACTAGAAAGTACAGTGGAACACACCCATGTATCTCAATAGATGGAAATAGGTCATAAGGTGACCACTTTATAAGTTTTCATGATCAGATTGATGTTGGACCCTAGAATGAAATAGGTTCTCGTTGATCTTCAGGTATCATTGGTATTTTGGTTTTTTGTTGGTATATGATAGTTTTTTAAATGACAACAAGAGCATGGACACTTCTTGATGGCAACAAGTTCCATTTTTCTCACTTAAAGAAACCAAGTGTTGGTTGTAGGTTGAAATGTTTGGAGTGAAATAATGTGTTTATAGTAGGGAGGATAGAGTGCTCCTCATTGCAGTAAAGAGTCCTTTCATGATTGGTCCAAGGAATGTAGTTCCTAGTTCCTATGGAAGCATTATTCCAGCAAATTATATTGGTTGTGATAGTGGCCAAGGTTGAGTGATGATGGATAACAATAAAGGTAAAAATTTTATTTGTGCGTTAATTAAAATAAACTCATGGCCATGTTTTCATATGATTCACACACGTTCTAGCAAGTGTATACCATGTGTGGTTTGATGTAGTGGTCCTTGTGAATGTATGTACCTTATATCTCCATAAATGGATATTTGCATTGAATGCACATGAATCAATAATGATATCATCATGATGAGCCATGCATATCCCTCTATAGTATGTGGTAATCTAAAAACCACTATGTAAGTGTAGGTTTGTGTTAATCCAAAGCAACTTGTTATGATGTGATGAAGTTTTTGACAGATAGGTAACATATAGAGAAGGATTCTCGTAGAATGCTGTATTTTCTTGGAAGTGCGATGCAAGTGAATTGAGAGCCTACTTGAGCATACACCTATAAAACTGAAAGCTTAGCTTAGGGTAAGTCGACAAAACCCAAAACAGTATTAAACCTAATCTGAAAAAACCCCAAGATTGGTTATAGGTGAGCTGAGAAAACCTAAGGTGATGATGATTTTATGTAGGTGGAATTAATGGTACAAGTATAAGTACACGTATGAGGTTATTATGGTTGAATGAAACATACATTGTAGCAAACCAAAGGTTGTAGTAGTTAGTTACCCATGTATTCTGATAGATGGTTTTGTCTCTATATGAAATGCCAACATTTCTGGTAATGATTGTTGGTGTTATCTTCAACCATAAATAGAGTTTGTTGATCAAGATTAAGACAACTAGTCTTTAAGGAAGAATGTTAGAGTTATATCTCCTACTTTCCTTGGGTGTGATGCATTATAAGTAATGGAGTATTTTTGGATTCTTTAGTAGGTTGGTAGATCTAGTTAGGTTAAGAGATCAACATTGTTTCTCTATATTTAGAAAGCATTCATATATTCATATTGTATCATTATTCGATTAATACAAGTGTGTTTATGAAAAATTAATTGAAAGGACATTATTACTTTTAAGGTAAATCTCAACCTTTCATCAGTGATTACTGCTAAGAATAATATAGCATATTTCATGGAGGTTGAATCCCTACCATCCACCAAAGAAATTTATTAGGTGGATGGAACAGATTTAACATCCATGAAATATGATAGAACATTCTTAGTAGTAGTCATAGATAAGAGGTTGATATTTATCTAAAAATTACTAATTTCCTTTCTCCACTTTTAGTTAAATTGATTATTTAGAAAAATAAAAATAAAATTTGGCATACTAACATGTCTCATATGAACATGAGTTATCGTTTGATGGGCATCCATATAAGTAAGTCGTATTGATCCATAATAATATAACTAAGCTGATTTCTAGGTTAACCATGACCATGGTAGAGTGGGGTTGAATGTTCATGGTTAAAAAATTTCTTGTATATATATACAACTCTTATAATAATTTATTATAGCCTTTTATTAAACAAAAATGAGAATATTATTGACAAAGTTTACGCCTAGTCGTATAAAATACCCGAGATTTATATCATCAGTTCCACTTCTGACCAAAGAGAAAGAGCATTACCATCCTTTGACAACTTAAGACTTACGAGACTAACAATAGGCTCTATTATTGCGTACATCAATAGAGACACCAAGAAACTAGTTGAGGACTCCATTAGAGTCCATTAAAAAAATAAATATTCAAGAACACGAAAATAGGAAAAGAAGGATGGGAACCCTATGGCCATATATGAATCATTCTCAGTTCCTGGGAAATGTAGATCAATATCCCTTTTGCCAATATAATCCTAAATCTTGCCAACGATTGTAGTAGGTATTCTTCTCATTTTCAAACCATGATTATGTTTTGAAGTGTGCCAACCTCATCAATAAGGCGACTAATCTAGTTCTAAAGGACTTATAATTTTTCTATTTAATCCACCTAGTGATTGTACATATGAAAGCAAATCACATACAAACCGTAATCATCCATGTGCATGGATTTATGAGTTAACAAACAATGAGAGAATGGGATATTTTTAGAGGATTCATCTGACGAAGAAAGGGATTTCATGGGGAAATTCCAACCAAAAGTATGATGTAATTCGAAAGCTGAGGGATACCACCAGATTATCCCTACAAGAGTATTAATGCCAATCCCAGAAATATTATAACTTAACAGGGCCATTTCCACTTTACCACAGTTATAATTAGATAGCTTCTCTAGTTAGGGGACTAGTCTCAACTAAGAGGCATCATACATGAATAAGAAACATATAATTTGAGATGAACGTACGAATGAACAACTGAGGAACCACTGAAATATCAAGAAATTATCCAATGAAACTTTAATATTTCTTAATTAGAGAGAATAGCTATTCAGAGCTATGAGAGACTAATGTAGGCTCTTGGGATTCTAGCTAAATCAAGAAGGTTTCCAAAATTTGAAATGAAAACAGTATGCAATGCGGTACCTTTGTCAGCAAGAAGTTGGGCCCAACTGTTGTCTCCTAAGAAGAAGTTTCTTGGCACTGTTGAGATGACTTCCAAACCAGAAAGCTTCATTCTCTAGAATTCTCAAAAGAAAAAGTGGTCAGTCCACCAGAATAACCCACTGAGAGGGGGAATCAAAAACATGATATTGGGCTAATCATAGAGCTAGTAGGGAGATGACCCCCTTAACGCCACGCTTGAAGCCCAAAACTACTCCAAAGCCAAATTTACAGTTTGTGCATTAACGAACTTCACATATGCAAACACAAAAGCATAAGTGAAATCTGATTAGTGTTCATCTCGAATTTAGCTTTAATTCCCCTATCTAATTCCTACATGTGGAGTTCAAAATTGTAATTACTCCCACATGTGGAGTTAGGTAAAATTAGAGACTCAACTAACTAATTGTTGAGTGTTGAGCATTGAGTCAGGTCGAGTGATTGATCAAGAGTTTAGTGTCATCCATATTTAGAGTTTGCATTAACTGAGTTAAGTATGTGTGCATGTCAAGATATTTTAGGAATGTCACTAGTTGGAAAAGGTTAAATACCCTTCACCCGATTCATTGTAAGAATCAAGTTTTCTGTGATCAATAGATGATCCACAACTTGTGTGGATTTGTGTGTGATTTGTTTCTTCTCTATCTTTCCAACAAATTGGTATCGGAGCAAGGTTATAAAGGGACAGGAAGAACAGATCAATAGTAATCTATGAGAGAGAGGAGAGATATATTTTTTCATCTTATTTAAGCTATAACACACCTTACAATGGTATTCAGGCACTATAACACGTGTGGGGTTCACATAGATCCGTGTTAATGGTGAAAAACTTATCATGTTTTGCAAGCATGCTTCTTTCCTCCAAATATAGAGCGTTAGAGGACTGACGCGGTCCTTCTATATCATGGATATTGTTCGCATGCAATGCATCATCCGGCAAGGCTGCATTAATAGAGCGAAGAGGATTTTTCGATAAAAGATTCGTGGTCAGGATTTCTTGGCTTATATGCATGACATGTTTTTTTGTGAAGATTGTGCTTTATGAGGGTGCATATTAAAAATAATTATTTCTTTTGGGGCCGATATGGAAGGTATCCTCCCTCAATCAGGAAATAAACTTAAAAAAACAAAAATTACCATAGTCATGGTTCGCAAAGCACGACAAAAGTATATAAAGAAAATAAATTAAAAAGAAGAGACAAAGATCATTGCCATTTTTAGAAATGTTCAGGCAGCGACCGAGGAACTGAGAACTCTAGAAAAAAATGAATAAGTGTTTTGGGCTAGGGGTAGTGACATGCAATAATAGGTTATGTCACAAGAAAATTATTCAGCCACAGATTTGAGAGTAGATGAGCAAGACTCTAAGAGGAAAACACAGTTTGTAGAATCCCCCTAAAAGTGAATGATGGTTGTCAAGACCATAAAATTGAAACCCATTATGAAAGCATGCATATGCATGAAGAAGATGCAACAAAGATTGCAGAGAGAGAAGAAGGAGCCTTTGTGTGTGAAACAGAACAAGAGAAAATTAATGCTCAAGGAATCCATTGTAATGCGGATGATGCAGATGATTGTGAATCCCACTGTGATGAGACACATGTGGATGATGACTTCAAAGTTATATGCGAATTGGTGAATCCAACCGCAGTTGATGGATTTGGTGAAGTTGAAATTTTCAATGAAATTGACAGTGAGCACATGCATGCTCAGATAGCCCACCATAGTGTGGATGAACATTATGTTGAGGATATGTGTGGTCTCTTTTTTGAAACATGGATTGATTTTGGAAATATGATAAGCATCATGTTTGATGAATAATTGAAGGTTGAAGCTGCCACTGTAGCGACAATATATGAAGTAGTTAGAACTACTCATGAAACAATATGTTATCTAGCAGTAGTTGATGATGAAGAACATGATAAAGTGATTGAAGAGTTTTTGGTGAGAATATCCACTGACCACATAATAGTGGAAGATCGTTTCGCTGAAGTTGAAAAGAAGACATAGAAGGAAGAGGTAGAGCAAGAAGCTCTCACTGAAGAGCATAATAAAGATGTTTTCAACATTTTTTTTAATATGTATATGTTCAGAATAGCATGGGTGAAAAAGTTGAAAACAAGGTTGTTAATAAGTTTGATGCAGATTTGAAGCTCATTGAAGAATTGATTCAGAAACCTATTAAACAAATTGATGAGAGTCTTGAAGTAGGAGCTGGAATAAAATAATTGAATGAAATGATGAATAATCATCTTGAGTGTGCATATTATAGGAAAAAAATAGCGGTACCTGATGATGAAAGTGAAAAGATTAATATGGATTTTTCTGAAGACAAAGGTAAATACATTGAAATGATTTTTCAATAATCCAGTCAAGACGAGATAAGATTTTTCTATCAGCAAATATGGCAGAAATATTGTGAGGAATATGAAGGGCAAGAAGCAGAGAAAAGAAGACAGTTTGAAGATGCAATGTTATGGCAGCAGTCCATGGTTGAATGAACATTTGAAGAGGAAGATATAGTAGAGAAGATCAAATTGTGTTTTAGCATAAATTCAAGAAAAGTGAAAGAAAAATTGCAGGATCAGCAAGTAAAGATATATGGAACCTACAGCAAGAAAGTGAAACAGAGAATGAAGCAATTTTGAGGATATAAATTTGGAAGAAGAGAAAAAGAAAATGAAAAATTATGAAAGTCTTGAGTCATTGTAAGGATAGATAAGACATAGGACGATAGGCATGTTTGAGTGATAATTGAGTCAATTTCTATTGTAAGCCTAGTAGGCATAGTTGAGTCACATTGATTTAGATTGAGTCATAGAGTGATAATTAAGGGGGAGTGTAAGAATTTGTAATTACTCCCGCATGTGGAATTAGCTAAAATTAGAGAGTAGTTAAATGAGTGTTGAGTGTTGAGCGTTAAGTCAAGTCGAGTGATGGATGAAGAGTTAGGTTGCACCCATATTTAGAGTGTGTTTTAACTGAGTTGCGTATGTGTGTGTGTCAGGATATTTTAGGTAGGTTGCTAGTTGGAAAAGGTTAAATACCCTTCACTGGGTTCATTGTAAGAATCAAGTTTTGTGTGATCAATAGAAGAGCCACACCTCGTGTGTTTTGTGTCCTCCGACTTTCCAACGATTGGCCTAATCATAGAGCTACTAGGGAGATGACCCCCTTAATGCCACCCTTGAAACCCAAAACTGCTCCAGACCCAAATTTACAGTTTTTTCATTAACGAACATTACATAGACACACACACAAAGATAGGTGAAATCTGATTAGTGCTCATCTCCAATTTATCTTTAATGCCCCTGTCTAGTCACATGAATCATACCAATTTGGAAATAAATTACTCAATACTTCTTTTGGGAAAATCCATCACAATCGTGAGTGGTAAATGGTTTGAGGCTTGGGAAAAATAGATGAAATTATCCCAAACATGTTAAACAAAATATAATGACACTACGTGGAGGTGATTATTAGTGAGTGCCATGTTCAAGACGGATGGACATATTTCATTAAACTTATCCATGCTTCTTTAATTCTAAGGGGATCCATAATCCAACAGTGTGTGGGCTAAAGAGACAAATTTTCAAATGGAGCCATAAAGAACCTAGGGAATAAGATAAATACTCTTAGAGCCATTTGTTTCTAGGATGGTTTCTTCCAAGAAGCAGGCTATATTCCTCGTTATTAGATTTGAGAATATGGTATGACTTCATGAAGTGAAAAAAATCACCTAATATTTTGATCCTTTATAACACTAGTCCAAGGAAGTTGTCTTTCGAGATGTTCTCATTATTAAGGAACTAAATAGTAAGCAGTGAGTTCCCTAAAATAATGATATCTTTAACACAGTTTTTTCTTTTGCTATGCTTACTCCTTAAAGGAGACCATACATTTCAAGCATGTTGTTGGATTTTCTCCCTAAACCCCAAGAAAAATTTGCTTTCATTTCCCCCTGGATTTATTAAAATATCCCCATCATACCACCCTTTAATATTCTTATAATTAATATTAATAATAATAATAATAATAATATAATTTAAAATAAAATTCTAATTTTGTTATTTTTATTATTATTGTTTTACATTTTTTTAATTTAAAATATATCATAATGTAAATATTTTGATATATATAAATATGTAAAAACCTATAATTAAATTAAAATTCTTAAAATTATATTTCAATCTAAACATATTTATAAAACTAATTAATATGCTTATATATTAAACTAATTAATATATTATAAATATCTCATAATAGTTGCAATGCTACACATTGACAAATTGAGTGGGTCTAATGGTTAAGAGCATGTGTGACCTAATAAGAAGTCATAGGTCCAAAACTGGAGAGGTAGAATATGTATACCTTTGTAAACTTAACAGTCATTAACAGTGAAATTTATTAAAATTTGTTCATAGATTTCTTTATTATAAAATGTTTAAAATACGTTATTTGGGTTCGTAAGCTGGCCTGATATTATTGCAGTAGATGTAAGATGTAATTTACTGCGAGGATGCCTGGAATGTTTAAGCTCCAACTTCCCAACATGTAAACCAATTTTTTAAATATAGCTGATCCAGGTGGATATTGGTGGCCACCTGCCAAGTCCACCTGGACCCCCACCATTGTCTTTCTTAGCATTTTCAGTTTCCTTATTTGTAGCACAACTTACTATTTTTAGCAGTTTTTCGGGTCCTGAACTTCCAGAGCCGTTTTGAGGCCCTAAACGACGTTTTTTGGGGAATCCGGGGGAAACATAGGTCTGTTCCAACAATGATAGTGCTCGGATATATCTTTCTAATGAGCTATTGTACGCGTCAAACAGAGATCATATGCCAAAGTTACGACCCCGGGAAATTGATGTACCAATTTACCCCCAAACGGGGCCCACAGTTTGGCGTTTCATCTCCTAGGGTTAGGCTTTGGAATGTTAAGGGTTTTCCATTGTTTCTCAACAATAAATAGGCCTTCGAGCCTCATTGTAACACAGTTCAGAGGCATGTAGCCATCACATCTCTTCTCAGAGATAAGCTACCATCGCCCTAGCTGGTTTATTTCCATTTCTGGTTGTAAGCATATTTCAGTATTTTCCATTAATGAAATGAAGTATTATTTCCGCTGCATCTTTGTGTATATGGTTATCTCTGTAACTTGTTGAGTTCCTGTTTAAATCCGGATCAGTGGTATCAGAGCGATCTGCTTTTTCTCTGTTTTTCTTTGCATGTCCCCAACAAGGTCGGGATATAAGGAGTTAGGGCTTGAACTGGTTGAACCTGTGCAAGACCAACCTCGCAAATCCCGACGGCCTCCCATGGCGGACGAGAAGAAAGACGAGGGGACAGGAGATCCCATCAAAATCTTGCTCGAAGAAGCCCTCGAGCGACAACGGAACGCGATGATGGACATCTTTGCCCAGATCCTTCAGCGGCTACCCAGAAGCAACGCATCGGCTTCCAGCAGCTACTCTGGAAACGCCACACCCTTTAAGGTACAAGTTAATTTTGAAATCCCCATATTCGAGGGTCGGATAGATGCAGATGCCGTAGATAAATGGTTAAATCTGCTAGAGGGTTATTTTTCTGTTCATGAATTTTCGAGTAGGGAAAAGATTGTTTTTTCTCTTCTCAAAGCAGCCCCCCACGTCAAGGACTGGTGGGAAACCTACTGCGAGCAGAAGGATGAAAGTATTGGCTCACTATTTTCAGCCACACTCACCTGGGATTCGTTCCGGGATGCCATCAAGGAGCAGTACTACCCTGTCAGAAGTTATGAGGATGAATACATAAAGTGGACCACGCTGTGGCAGGGAAGGGACCAAGACGTGCCGGAGTTCACCAATCTTTTCCATACCCTTCGCACAAAGTTGGGTATCAAGGATTCGGAGCAACATTTGATACTCAAATACCGTGGCTGCCTGCACAAGTACATCCAGGAAGAAATACAATTCCTAAACATCCCCTCACTCGGCGCAGCATACCGATATGCCGTCAAGGTCGAGCAGAAGTTTAAACAAAAGAAGCGAGACTTTGGATCTGCGAATCCAAAGGGGAAAGGTGCCCCTAAACCACAGAACAAAGGACAAAGCCAAGGCGGGACAGCCCAAGACAACCAGCCGAAGCTGCAAGCAAAGAACAGCGCCGCGAAGCCGAGAAAGGACACTGGAAAATGGTGTGAGTTCCATAAGAGCTCCACTCACAACACAAGTGAGTGTCGGGCCAAGCAGTCACTAGTGGCTGAGCTAAAGGTTTCAGAATCAGATGCATGTTCCGACTCTGAGTCAGAACCCGATAAGGGGTACGAAAAAGGGAAGCAGATCATTGATGCGGATCCCAGCGCCACTATTGCTACCGCAAAGATCCAGAAAAATGAACCTGAAGATCCAGAGGAGGAGGAGCGTCTCTTCCACTCCCAGATGTGGGTAAAGGGCTCCCGATACAGTTCATTGTTGATAGCGGGAGTCAAAAGAACCTCATTTCGGCAGAGGTCGTGAAGCGGTTGGGCTTACCGGCCACATCACATCCACAACCATACACCATTGGGTGGCTTCACCAAGGACGACATCTTCGCGTGAGCCAGCAGTGTCGCTTTCCATACAACATCAAGCCCTTCATGGATGAGGTATTGTGTGACATTGCTCCCCTTGAAGTTTGTGATGTATTACTAGGACAACCATACTTGTGGAAGCGATATGCTGTGTATGAATCAAGGCCTCGTGCTGTCATTATTACATTGGTAAATAAGTTGTTCAGGATACCAGAGGTAGCACCACCTGCCGCCATATCTTTGATTACTGCAAAACAATGCAGTAAGATCATTTCCAAAACCAGGAAATTTGTTTTCCTGATGATACGCCCTCAAGGAAAGAAGAAGACAGTGGCCGCGGCCTCCAAACGGGGTCCCTCTTTACGACAACTACAGATGGACAAGATTGTGGAGGAGTATGAGGACATCTTCACCTCCCCGGCAGGGGTTCCTCTGCACTGTCAAGTCAAGCACTCCATTGATCTGACCCCAGGTGCGCTGCTACCCAATGGACCAATTTATCGGTGCTCTGTTCTAGAGAACGATGAAATCAAGAGGCAGATTCAGGAGCTCCTGCAGAAAGGTCACATCCGTCCGAGTTCATCGCCCTGTGGGAGCCCGATCGTGTTGGTACAGAAGAAGGATGGGACGTGGAGACTCTGTATTGACTATCGGGCACTGAACAAGATCATTGTCCGTAATAGGTACCCGATCCCGCGGATTGATGACCTCCTAGACCAACTAAAGGGGGCGAAATATTTCAGCAAGATCGATCTGAAGTCAGGATATCACCAGGTACCAATCAAACCCTCCGATGTGTGCAAGGCTGCCTTCAAATCCAAGGAGGGCCTCTTCGAATTGTTGGTCATGCCTTTCGGATTGGCGAATGCTCCTACAACCTTTATGAGGCTAATGGATGACATCTTGCGGCCATTCACCAACTCCTTTGTAGTAGTATACTTGGATGACATTCTGATCTTCAGCCAGAGGTTGGAAGAGCACCTCCACCACATCCGACAGGTTCTCCAAACACTGTGGCAACACAAGCTATGTGCCAATTTGGAGAAATGCACTTTTGGCATGACCCAGGTTCAGTATCTGGGATACATCATTGATGAACAGGGGGTGCATGTCGATCCAGCCAAGATCCAAGTCATTCGGGATTGGCCCTCTCCAACCACTCTAACAGAGCTCCGCATCTTTCTAGGTCTTGCCAACTTCTACCGCAGGTTTGTGTTGGGGTTTTCTCATATTTCTTGGCCCTTGAGTCAAGTCACCAAGGGCGGGGCGAAAGCAAAATTCTTTTGGTCTGAATCTCAACAGAAGGCATTCACGGAGTTGAAGGATCGCCTCTGCACGGCACCAGTGCTTGCGTTACCAGATTTACAACAACCATTTGAGGTCGAGACAAATGCCTCTGACTATGCTATTGGGGCAGTCCTTACTCAACATGGACATCCAGTGGCATATCACAGTGAAACACTTTCAGACACAGTCCGGAAGTACCCCACTTATGATAAAGAGATGTATTCCATTGTACAGGCCTGCCGACAATGGAAGCATTACATTTTGGGGAAGGAAACGGTCATCCACACAGACCACCGACCTCTCCAGTTCATACAGACCCAAGGAAAATTGTAGAATGATCACTATCAGAAGTGGTCTACATACCTGCAACAGTTTCACTTGAATATCAAGTATAAAAAGGGCAGCACCAATAATGTTGCTTATTGCCTCAGTCGACCACCGATCATGGTGCTAACCACCGTGCTCAACTCTTGTGGGCACGAGACTTCTGATTGGCCACTTCTCTACAAAAGCGACCCAGAATTTGGCCACACATACCAGACACTCTTGGAGGGTCGGCATGTTGCAGATTTTCACCTCCAGGATGCCCTATTATGCCACCTCGGTCACCTTTGTGTTCCTTCAACCGAGCATGCCAAGATGATTTGGGAAGCACACTACAGTCGGGCTGCTGGGCATTCGGGGTCGAGAAAACAGTGGCAGTACTGCAAAATTATTTCTATTGGCCGAATCTTCGACTGGATGTTGGGAAGTAGATCCGATCATGTACTGCCTGTGCCATTGCCAAACCGACCATTAAGAAGCACGGCCTCTATACCCCGTTGCCTACCCCTAGTCGACCTTGGGAATCCATCTCCATGGATTACATGTCAGGCCTTCCTTCCACTAAACATGGAAATGACTGTGTTTTTGTGGTCGTCGACAAGTTCTCGAAGATGGCCATTATGATGGCCTGCAAGAAGAATATCACAGCAAAAGCCATTGCTAAACTCTTCTTTGAATGAGTGTGGGTGCACTTTGGGATCCCACAGTCTATCATCTCAGATCGGGACAGTCGGTTTCTCAGCACATTTTGGTCCAGTCTTTGGTCAATGCTGGACACCAAACTCACGAAGTCCACAGCCTTCCATCCTCAAACTGATGGCCAGACAGAGGTTGTCAATATGATGATTGTGCACATTCTGCGCATGTATAACTCAAAGCATCCACGCACATGGGACGAGAGCCTCCCCTATGTTCAGCACAGCTACAACCGAGCTCTTCACATCTCCACTAGCCATAGCCCTTTTCAGGTGGGTTTAGGATTCCAGCCACTATGCCCCATTGATGTGGCCATGCCACTTGCAGCTACTCACATGAATTCAGCTCATGTCCAGTCCGAAACAGATAAGGCCATGAGCTTCATTGAGCGCATCCAACATATTCGCCTGCAGGTCCATGACATTCTTGAGAAATCAAATGCCAAGTACAAGCAGCGACATGATCAACATCGGGTGCCACACAAGTTTCAGGTGGGCGACAAAGTCTGGTTGCATTTGCAGAAGGAACGCCTTACTGGAGCCTATCGGAAATTGAGACCACTCTGATATGGTCCTTACACCATTACTAAGGCCATGGGAGACAATGCATTTGAGCTCAGCATCCCCCCATTCCTTGGCCTGCACCCAGTGTTCAATGTGGACCGACTTCGGCCATACTTTCCACCATTGCTAGACACATCCGACATTGCAGAACAGCTCAAACCCACAGAATTAAATCCAGATTGCATGGAACAAGCTGCAACTGATTGGATCATGGACACACAGATCAAGAACACTCGCCAACAGAATATCCAACTGTATCGAGTTGTCAAAGCAGGCCAACTCCTTTAGCAGGGCAAGGGGCTCACCAGGGAACAAGTTCAACAGAAGTTTCCTCATCTCATGGAGGAGCTCAACGCAATGGGGACCATTGCTTCCTAAGGGGGGAGGAATGATACAGGTGGATATTGGTGGCCACCTGCCAAGTCCACCTAGACCCCCACCATTGTCTTTCTCAGCATTTTCAGTTTCCTTATTTGTAGCACAACTTACTATTTTTAGCAGTTTTTCGGGTCCTGAACTTCCGGAGCCGTTTTGAGGCCCTAAACGACGTTTTTTGGGGAATCCGGGGGCAACATGGCTCCATGGAATGGATCGATGTTGCCCGTTCCAACAATGATAGTGCTCGGATAGATCTTTCTAATGAGCTATTGTACGCGTCAAACGGAGATCATATGCCAAAGTTACGACCCCGGGAAATTGATGTACCAATTTACCCCCAAACGGGGCCCACAGTTTGGCGTTTCATCTCCTAGGGTTAGGCTTTGGAATGTTAAGGGTTTTCCATTGTTTCTCAACAATAAATAGGCCTTCGAGCCTCATTGTAACACAGTTCAGAGGCATGTAGCCATCACATCTCTTCTCAGAGATAAGCTACCATCGCCCTAGCTGGTTTATTTCCATTTCTGGTTGTAAGCATATTTCAGTATTTTCCATTAATGAAATGAAGTATTATTTCCGCTGCATCTTTGTGTATATGGTTATCTTTGTAATTTGTTGCGTTCCTGTTTAAATCCGGATCAATAGCATATCGTATGAAGAACAAATTTCAAAAAAATTGTTCGTAACATTAAGTTGCGTATAATAGCCTTGACACTCGATTCTAATGGAAATAAGCATAGTTCCATGTTGTTCCCTGATAGGGGGATTTTCGAAAATGGGTGTTTTGATTTGTACCTTTGATATAATTCAATTTTTAATTTGATGAATTACATGCTTATTATGTTAAAATAGAAACGATGTGTTTCATAGTTTTGTGTATGCCATGCTAGAGAAATTGAAACAACAACTCTCTCCCTTTTTTTCATTCAAATAAATTATATATGAAGAAAGCTTTATTTTTTTATGGTTTATGGTGAAGGGCAGATGATATTTAATGCTCAGTGTGTCAAACAATAATGAATGTTAAAGACCCTGTAGTGAAAGGTAAAGCACAAAAAATAATTGACGACTTAATTGTCCATAATACCCAAGTGCAATTTACCCATGTAGAAGGCCCCACATAGTTGGACATCATATAATAAATAAAAATAATAATAACCTGAATGACCTGAATACAAACATCCCGTGTAAGACTAGTGATAGAATAACCTAGAGTGCATTAGGACATTTTCAACTCATTTGGAGACCGATTTCTATAGTCTCATGAAAGAAAAAAAGTTTTGCAGTTGGCCCCCATTTCTAACATTCAACACAACTGGAGATGAATAGCCAAAAGAGAGTAGCTCAATGCACCCTTTAAAAATTTCTCTTTGTTTTCCATTTTTCTGCATTATATCATATACACATGTTATGCTCAATTGAAAAAATGATTCATCACCACCACCACAGCAAAATCTCACTGTTTCAATTCACTCCAAACTTATTTCATCAACTACATAGGTTTACACACACATGCATCTTATGATAGAAGAGAAAAAGGCTCTGCTAGGTACTAGAAACTTTAGATTCAATCTCAAAGAGTAAAAGTAGAAGGAAAATATAAAATCTAGAGTTGCAACATCGCTATATAAGTGGGGAAAGGGAAAACAAAAGTGATACAATGAATCTAGTTCTTCCTCAATGTCAATGAAACTATGAAATTACAAATATGTAATGTAGGAATACTCTGATTTTCATCTGGAATCCAACTTAATCTCTATCCACTAATTCCTCCAAGAAAGATTTCTAGTAACTAATAAAGAAATGAATGTAATAATAAGCGAATTGTCAACAAACATATAGGAAAGGTAGGTCTACCCTTCTGTAAGGGCAGGTGCCGAATAGAATTGCGAGCTATTGCCATTAAGTCCAACAACCGTGTTAGATCCTTTGGGGGTAGTGTCTAGGCCGAGAGTACCCCAGGTGACCAGGCCACTATGACCTTATCATAAACATGCAGACTATAATTGAGACCAAAAGGGATTTAGGAGTGCGACATACTACATTGAGAGAGCCTCAGGTCACCAGGTCATTATGAACATAATCCTAAATAGGCAGATTGTAACTAATCAAGAACTGTCGCACAAAATATTACATTTGTTGAACCCTGAGCTTTACCAACTCTCGCCCAAACAATAAATGGATATGGCAAAAAACCTGAAATAACTAAGTTGAGGATGTCCTAGTTTCAATTTTTCCTTGAAACAATTTCCCCAGCACTATTAGAAAAACAATATAAGTAAACCAATCAAAATGTCCATAACCAAAAGATTGAAAGAATATGGAGATGAAGTGTGGGTTTACTAAAAAAACCGCACTTTTCCTCAAACTTGCTCTTAAGGGCTATAACAAATCATTCTCAAGTAGCCCATGGACAAGAAAAAATTCAAGCAATCCATAGATACATCAATAAATCAAAAAAATAATACATAGAGAAAGTTATGGGAAAAATGTTTTCAAAAAAGATAAGAAAAAAACCAATTTAAAAATAAATAAATAAAATAAAATAACGGCAAAAAATAGTTTTCAGAGTGCATGAGAACTTACCCTCTCAAGCTCATCCAATATTTCCTGTAGCTTTTCAATGGAGAGAATAAGCTCACCATCTATGTGCTCTTCCTCTTCCCCTTTCGATCTCTTGGTCTTGTCGATCCTGCCCAATCTTTCTAACCCAAAAGTCCTAAAAATCCAACAGAGTCGAAGGCATAGGCAGAGTGGTGGAGAGGGAATGATCCTAGCATTCATTATTACCTCCAAAAACGTTGCACACTCCATCATGCCATCTTCAATGAAGAAAATTTCCAAAGCTTAAAATTTAGATCCTAGCATTCATTATTACCTCCAAAAATGTTGCACACTCCATCTTTCCATCCTCAGTGAAGAAAACTTCAAATGAAATATTATCATTAAAATACCAAACAAGTTGTTGATTATTTTTTACTTCCACCTACAAAATGGCGTTCGCCAGTCAACGAGATATGTTTTCAAATAGTACCATTGGTAGCAGTGTGTGTACTAAGCTACCAGGCTGCAATGGTGGCACCTAATTTACCAGGAACAAAACTTAGAAAAAGGAATCAAAATACATGTGCATCTACATCCTATTAAACTAGCAATATTTCCAGTAAATAGAACTAATATCTCAACTATTTTCATGTTTTATGAATTGCACCTATAGAGATCTAGCAGCTGCAAGACCAAAAGAGTTATTCTAAAGCTTCAAGTTGTAAAAAATTTGACCATCGTGCCATATAAGTTTCCGATTGATTTGAAGGCCATGACACACTGATGATGCAAGTAAAATAGGCAATGGAGGCCTGCACAAAGCATTAACTAAATATCAGAAGTTGCTTTAATCAGGTTGACTCTTATCATAGTAAATACAATTCACATCTAACAATAATAAAGCCAATTTTTTCCATTTGTTATTTACAAAATGAAATTGAATTGACTATCTAATACACACCCAGAGCCTACTGCTCACTAATCTCTAGCGACAAGTGCATTGCCTAAACCTTTCAAGTAACCAAGAAGCTCGAGGATAGGAGGTGGAGTTGCTGCTATGGGTACTACTTTTGGTTGAACATTGGGACCTTTGGAAGGTGAAACATTGATTTTTGTCTCAGTGGCTGATAATTCTTCATATGGAAGGTAACAGTTTACTTACAAGTTTGGAGGTAACAAGGTACATATGGAAAGACATATTGGAGGTAAATTGTACAAGCATAAAAAGTGCTTAGAAGAATATATGTGTGCTCTGACTTCTCAGCAACATCAAGGAAAGACTTAATTTTGAAAATAAATTCTTTAATGATCTCTATAACTATTACTTAACACTTGAGATAGAAGTGTTAGGCGTGGCAAATGCCAAAAAAAACATATTATTATTAGACATATTGGAAGAAAACTCCTTGAACTAAGCATAAAATATAATACTTATACTAGAATAACCTATACAAATGCAAACATATCAAACAATGATAGATGAACGTAAGCCTTTTCACTGAAATAACTTACCACTTTTCTGGTACCCATTTTAGAATCCAAACTAAATCCCAAAACATAGAAGACTGGCCATTCTTGAACTTCTTTCCTTCTCATTATCCAGCTCAAAATGGTGGGCCCCATGCTTGTGATCATAAGGCATAATAGAAATGGCAACCAACAATCTAGATGATGCCATCAACTACAAATCCTTCTATTCTAATTATTTATTGTAGCTTTTTAGGAGGATATAGAGCTTGTACCATGCATAAGCATGATGCAAATGACTTTCTAATATCTAAAGTATCTTTGTTAACTTTGAATAGTAGATTTTCGTCATTTGAGGTTTAGGAATATTCTTGACCATAAGCAAGGCCATGAATATCTTCTATAGAGTGAAAAACTTCCTACATATCATATGTCATCCGTCATAAGAAATAGTAGAAGGAAAAAATATATCAAAAATAAAAATAATTTAGCTCACAGATTCTACAGTAGGTTCATGAAATTTCATTAACGCAAAGCTTCCTCTGTAATAGGGTATTCTCCAATAATTAATTCCTACAAGATCAAACTATATCAACCTTCCCATCTAGACAAATATAATCCTATATCTAATTCAATAGATAACATTTTAGATTTATGGCCCCCATTCGATAATCATACCTTCTTAAAGGTGTGCCAAAAATCTACTCAACATGACATTATAACTATTTACATCATGGGAAATATGGGTAAACTCCCAACCAAAGATAAATGGTTTCTAGAATATGATTTTTCTACACATTTCCCTCATCCCATTTCACAATGGCAATTAACAATCCAGATGATGCCATTAGCTGCAAATCCTTCTATGCTAATTATTTATTGTAGCTTTTTTGGAGGATATAGAGTTTGTACCATGCATAAGCATGATATAATTGTCTTTTTAATATCCAAAATATCTTTTTTAACTTTGAATAGCAGACTGTCATCATTTAAGGTTTAGGAATCTTCTTGACCATACACAAGGCCATGAATATCTTCTATAGAGTGAAAAGCTTGTAGGTTTTAACCCCGTACAGAAATTACTTGCATATGAATTCTAAAACACAGAAAATAAACAATGCGAGATTATAACACATAAAGCACATATACACAAAGATTTTCCCCTAGATCCCAAAATTGGGACTACTAGCTTGATTTTTCATTATGTTCCTTCTAATGTTACAATACATATTTATATATGTCGAAGCATCCAATACAATGGACCGAAAACCATTGCGCCCAAAAAACATGTACGAAAATCATGCATAAAACCATAGGCGGGTCCGCCCAACCTAACATAGGCTCCAAAACCAAAATTTTTCGGGGCGCTGCCCCAGACCGCATAAAGTGGGGTTACGAGTGCCCTTCAAACCCCCTGTTAACTACATGGAAAGAGTATAACACAACCCAACATTCTCCCACTTGTTGTTTTCTTTCCATTGGGGGCCACAAGAGAGCTTAGTCATTTTCCCAACCCTGAATTGCCCATTGTCTCTCTACACCAAGAGAACTTCTCAGAGCTCACAAATTTTGTCAATGCATTTATAGTATTCTTCAAAGTCTCCACCTTACCAGAAAAACCTTTTTGTCTTCTATCATATCCCTCACACATTGATACTGAACATCAATGTGCTTTGTCTTTGAATGATACGCAGGGTTCTTTGCAAAGAAAATTACACTTTGGTTGTCATAGTCTATCCTTATAGCTTCCTATACTAACCCCATATTTGAACAAAATCTTTGCAACCAAACTACTTCCTTGCTTGCATGAGTGGCTGCCATGTATTTTGCCTCTGTAGTTGATAGTGCCACTACAGATTGTTTCTTACTCATCCAACTAACTGCAAATCCAAATAGGTTAAACACATGCCCACTTGCAGATCTTCTCTGATCCAGATCTCCAACCCAGTCTACATCAACAAAGCCATGAATATCCAACACTCTATCCAATCCTAGTCTTCCTTGGTCGCACAGACCATAATCACTGGTGCCACGCAAATACCTAAAAACCCGCTGCACTATTGTCTAATGCTCCTTTCCTGGCTTTGACATAAATCTGCTCAATTCTCCCACTGCATGTGCAATGTCTGGTCTAGTACAGACCATTGCATACATCAGGCTACAGACTGCATTTGCATATGGAACATGGGACATGTCCTGTTCCTCTTCTTGTGTCTTGGGACACTGTTCAACAGATAACCTCACACTTACAGGAATAGGAACCTTCACCTTTGCAGTATTATCTCGACAGACTTCCTTTGGTTTAACCAAAGCTTCCTCTTTGCCCAATCTCTTTTAATTTCCATGCCCAAAATATAGTTTGCAGCACCAAGATCTTGCATGTCTAATTTGGAGGACAAATGGGTCTTCAAATCCTGGATAATTTCTTTGTCATTTCCAACCAACAACATATCATCCACATATAAGACCAGATAAATAACACGGTCACCAATTAATTTAAAATACACATAGTGATTTGCTTTGCCTCTAGTGAAGCCAAGTCCCCGTATAAATGTATCAAATTTCTGATACCACATCCTTGGTGATTGTTTTAACGCATACAGAGACGTCTTCAACTTGCCTACCAGTTATTTCTTACCCTTCGCTGCAAAGCCTTCAGGTTGCTTCATGCAGATTTCCACTTCCACATCCCCGTGAAGAAAGGCTATCTTCACATCCATCTATTCTACCTCAAAATCAAAAGCAGCAGCAACAAATAAAAGTAATCTAATAGAATTTACCTTGGAAACAGGAGAAAAAGTATCACGAAAATCAATTCCCGGCACCTAGGAATAACCTTTTGCTACCAACTGAGTTTTGTATTTCTCCACCTTTCCTTCTGCATTTGTCTTCTTCTTGAACACCCATTTGCTGCTAATGGGTTTCCTTCTAGTTGGCAACTCCACCAGATCCCAAGCCTCATTTTTGTGCAAAAATGCCATTTCATCAACCATGGCCTCTTTCCAAAGTTTTCCATCCTTTGAATCCACTGCTTCCTTCACAATTTTGGGATCATCATTAGTAATAGACAAAGAAAAATTTGAATAGAAAGCAGATGGACTAGACCTTTCTAGCTGCCTTCTTTCTTGAACTGATCTTCTCATAGCCGGAGTTTGTGGCTCTTCATCTTCTGATTCCTCCTCTACTGTAGAGTCTAATTCTTCCTCCTTTAGCTCAAACTCTATCTTCTCAGGTTCGTTTCATTGGACTTCATGTTTAATAACATCTTTCACCTCTCTGAACACTACATCTCAGTTATACACAACCTTTCGTGTGACTGGGTTCCAAAGCTTATAACCCTTTAAACCATCGTTATACCCAATAAAGATGCACTTTTCAGATTTACTATCCAACTTGGTTCATTTCTCCTTTGCAACATGTACATATTCATCACATCCAAATACCCTCAGATGTGAAAGAGAGGGTTTCTTACCAGTCCATACCTCTTGTGGAGTGTTATCCCCCAACGCCGATGAAGGTGACCTGTTGACAAGGTAACATGCAGTATCCACTACCTCTACCCATAATTCCTGTCCTAACTAACATCACTGAGCATGCTTCTTGCCCTTTCCATCAATATCTTATTCATTCTTTCTGCAACACCATTTTGTTGAGGTGTATATGGAGTAGTGTTTTTTCATGCTATACCACACTTATTACAGAATTCTTCAAATTCCTTACTACAAAACTCTCCACCGTTATCTGTTCTCAGCACCTTTATCTTCTTCTCTATCTGGTTTTCCACTGGAGCCTTAAATTCTTTAAACCTGTCAAAGATTTTGGATTTCTTCTTAAAGAAGTATATCCATGTATTCCTTGAGAAGTCATCTATAAATGATACATAGTACACAGAGTTACCCTGTGATGGAACCGTCACAAGTCCAAACACATCACTATGCACAAGTTCTAATATATGTTTTTCCCTCCTACTACTATAGGGGAAACTCACCTGATTCTACTTCCCATACACACAATTTTCACAGAAATCAAAATCCAAAGAGCCATTACCCATACCTTCTACCATACCTTTACCATGATGTATTCGAAGGCCCTTTTCTCCAATATGTCCAAGCCTTTGATGCCACAACATGGTCTTCTCTCCAAAGACCACTAGATTTTCTACTCCACTTTCAAGAACCATAGAACTATTGCACCCATCAATAACAATGCTACCTTGCAGTTTGTATAGAGTTCCAATCCAAAATCCCTGCATCAATAGTAGTGCTCCCCAAACCATCTTGCAGGTATCCTTCTCGAACACTATTTTTACACCTGCTTCATCCATCTTGCTAACAGAAATCAAATTTCTGGCTAATGCAGGAATATGTAGAACACCTGGAAGCGTTCTAACCCTTCCACCTTGCAACTTAAAATTTACTTTTCCGCGACCAATGATTCTAGTTTTCCTGGCATCCGCCAAGAAGACATCACCTCCATCATATTTCTCATACTCGCAGAACCACTCTCTATGGGGAGTGAAGTGAAAGGATGCACCTGAGTCAATCAACCATGCCTCCTGATCTACATGTGTACTTGAAGAAGCCAAGTACATATCCCCACCCTCATCTAAGGTGGTTTTTGCCTCTACAGAAGGAGAATAATCAGATCCCTTTCCTTTATCGCAAGCTCTAGATTTACACTGCCTTTTGTAGTGCCCTTCCTTTCCACATTTCCAGCACACCACCTTTACAGGTTTTCTTGGAGATTTAGATCTCCCTCTTGTTATAGAAATTTTTGTGCCTTACAGCTATAAGCATGAAATGTCCATAAATCAAGGGATCCTAAGTCCCTAAAGATGTTGTTACAGCTCCTAAAGGAACAAGTTCAACCAATGACAGTTTCTCCCAGAAGTTCTCCACCTGAAACTGCTCAAAACTAGTCAAATCAGGATCAATTCAGAAGCTCCACTAGCTGCCTGCGTTGCAAAGCACCCAAATACACTGGCTAGGTGCGTTGCAACGCACTTAAATGCACTACCCAGGTGCGTTGAGCGGGAAATGACAAGTGGCATAGTCATTCAACGAGGTGGAAAGACCATGGAAGCTTCCAGAATCTTCTCCAATGACACTTGCCTCACTGAATTCGACCAAGTGATGAGTAAGAGGCTCTCAGTCTCCAAGTGGAAGCAAGAACTGACAGAGAGAAGCCACAAGTCAAAACATAAGCTGACTCATCCTCTCTTCTTACATCTATATATGGATCCCTCATCCCAGAGATCCGGAGGCTGGAATTTTGTACTTTGCAGAGAATTGCTGTTGGTTTGAGATTGAGATTAGTACATTGGGTGATTTATGCTTTGTTGGGGGAGAGGAAGGGATTCCTTTGCTGGGAGGTAGATGCTGGATCGGGACTCACTTGGTTGTATCTCCTCTTAGACTTTCTTATCATATCAATAAAATTATTTGAGTTTCTCCTACATGCTGTATATCAATGATGTTTTGTTATATTTGCATGTTTAGCTTAATCTGATCCTGAGCTTTTTATGAATGTATATCTATATCTTCGTGTATTTTCTCTCTCTTGTGATCTTGCAGGAATTTGGTGAAGCTGGGCCGGTAAGGGAGCAGGGAGCTGGGAGCTATTGAAGAGAGGAGTGATTGGATCAACAAACTAGCGAAAGACACAGGTTAGTTACATCCTTCCTCTTCATTTACATTTCATAGAGTAAATTTGTTGTTGGGAAAAGTATCTATTCAGAACACCCCTATCCCACTCTAAGGTGTGATAATGCCTTAGCAACAAACAAGGAAAACTACTTGAGTATTCTTCTTTATGAAATGTAAATGAAGAGGAAGGATGTAACTAACCTGTGTCTTTCGCTAGTTTGTTGATCCAATCACTCCTCTCTTCAATAGCTCCCAGCTCCCTGCTCCCTTACCGGCCCAGCTTCACCGAATTCCTGCAAGATCACAAGAGAGAGAAACTACATGAAGATATAGATATACATTCATAAAAATCTCAGGATCAGATTAAGCTAAACATGCAAATATAACAAAACATCATTGATATACAGCATGTAGGAGAAACTCAAATAATTTTATTGATATGATAAGAAAGTCTAAGAGGAGATACAACCAAGTGAGTCCTGATCCAGCATCTACCTCCCAGCAAAGGAATCCCTTCCTCTCCTCCAACAAAGCATAAATCATCCAATGTACTAATCTCAATCTCAAACCAACAACAATTCTCTGCAAAGTACAAAATTCCAGCCTCCGGATCTCTGGGATGAGGGATCCATATATAGATGTAAGCAGAGAGGTTGAGTCAGCTTATGTTTTGACTTGTGGCTTCTCTCTGTCAGTTCTTGCTTCCCCTTGGAGACTGAGAGCCTCTTACTCATCACTTGGTCGAATTCAGTGAGGCAAGTGTCATTGGAGAAGATTTTGGAAGCTTCCATGGTCTTTCCACCTCGTTGAATGACTTTGCCACTTGTCATTTCCCGCTCAACGCACCTGGGTAGTGCATTTAAGTGCATTGAAACGCACCTAGCCAGTGTATTTGGGTGCTTTGCAACGCAGGCAGCTAGTGGAGCTTCTGAATTGATCCTAATTTGACTAGTTTTGAGCAGTTTCAGGTGGAGAACTTCTGGGAGAATTTGTCATTGGTTGACCTTGTTCCTTTAGGAGTTGTAACAACATCTTTAGGGACTTAGGATCCCTTGATTTATGGACATTTCATGCTTATAGCTGTAAGGCACAAAAATGTCTATAACAGTTGCCCCCTAAAGCGTGAGGCCGTTTATCGGGTGAAATGCTTTATTAGGAGGATCTGAAGTTCATTCAATGCTGGGAGGAGACCTGTAATAAGATACAATACAATACATTATTTTTCATATTGTTTTCATGATCTAGCTGAGGCGGGCATTCCCATGCTCAGCTTTATAAATTCATTTTATGTACATAGGACAGACAATCATCTGATGGTAGATTGATGATTCTGATGAAATCATCATCCTTTTGGTAGGATGATTATCTGTTCTGCAATGCTGTACATGTCAATGTCTTTATTTTTCCTGAATATATATCGCAGCCCGGATGGATGAAACTAGATCTGGGGTCTTCAATCTCGTCCGATCTTCACTCTAAGTACAAGTCGATCCATGTGAGAAATGTTTTGAAGTCGAACATGGAAAGACATCGCTTGATTACCAGTCAATGATGTAAACTGTTAACAAGCGCGAGAGGAATCACCGATAACGATAATGACCCTCAAGGTACTGCAGTACAATTCACGTGGTGTGAATAAAGGACTTGGCGTCGAACACCACGCAAAATCTTTCGGTCGAAGGTCATTGATGTATACCTGTCGCTGGAAGTGAGAAACTTGCCATTGAGGCATGCAAACTTCAAAGTACTGAAGGGGGTGTTCCTAGATCAACTACTTGGATAATGAGCTGATTTCGACAAGAAGCGATCTGTCAAAGGAGGGCCTTGATGTATCCCACATCAGTGACATGGAACGGAGAAAATGATTTTGATGGAGGTAAAAACTATCTGATGATATATGGTTCAGGGTGGCGGTCATGAAAGAATGAAGTATAATGTATGGTAGTGGATGGGACATGGTTGACTTCTCTGGATGACTTCTCTTGAACATATCAGTGACACTTATATGATGGATTGGTAGCATGTACCCCAAATGTGGATGGTATGGCGAGACCATGGTGATGTGACCGGTGAATGAAACAACCCAACCCGACTCAGGCATGGAGTGGAAGTGTCATGTTCAAGAGCGACTTGCTACCAATAAAGGTTCTTTGAGTTTCTTCCCAATTTTTCCCCAGTCATTGCTGACCAGTACCTCTTTATTTTTGTCAAGCTTGAGGAGGATAACATATGCTTGTTCTATAATTTTCCCTTCAGGCAAACCCATCGCTATGTTTTAACGAGCCTAGCGATAGTGAAACTCGTTCTCATCTAAAGACAAGTTTGTCGCTATTAATGTTTTTTAACGAGTCTAACGACAAAGATAACTCGGTCCTTTTCATTTTTAGAGAGTCTGAAAAGGTACGTAAAGTTAACTCCGGAAGTCCCTTTTCGTCATCTAATCCCTTGAGTCCGAAAAAGTATAAAACAATACAGAAGGGATGAATTTTCGATAGTTTTAACGAGCCGAACAAAACAAGCGCTCGATCTTTTTGTGCAATAATCCCTCAGGTCCAAAAAGATTAAAATCTAGATGAGGGATAGCACTTCCGGTCGCTTTAACGAGATGGAAGGCCAAAACTCGACAATATTTTCATATTTTACGAGTCAGATGAAAAGAGCTTAAAGAAGACTCGTCTTTTGAGGAACGAGTGATAAAATGGGTAGCAGCTGATTCCAGGTAAGGGTTGGAATTTTCCAAGCATGGCAGTGTCACAAGGATGGTTAGTGAAATCACTCTTCGCAGCTATTCCTCAGAATGGGTAAACAATCAAATGGAGGTGAATGATCGGCCAATGGAAAAGTGGAGGTGACGGTGCAAACACGACCAAGGCTTTAATGGCTGATAATGCTACATTCACGGTGGTTATTTACCGGAGGATAGTTCATTTTTTAACGAGCTTAAACGCGGGTTGAAACACTTGCTCGATCTTATGTTTATTTTTTAACGAGCATGAACTATGTGCTAAAACTTCTCGATTAATCCAGTCATATGATAAGGATGTCTCATGTAAGATGCCATTTTTTATGGAGCTTGCGCCTTACAAAGCTATGCCCCACATCCTTTCATTATGCAAGTTCAGAAATGACTAATCCCACGAGTTTAAAGGGTTAGAGGTCCTAAAAATTTAAAAAATAAATAGCCGCCCCTTGCTTGCACTCCAAAAGGTTTGCATGCCCCCAGGTATAAAGTACGATTTCAAGGTTACCCCTCAATTTGAAGATAAAACATTTGTTCTACCAGGAAAGGCATACCTCTTTCAGGTCACCCAAAGATTGTTCCATTAATCTTTCAAACAAAACACTTCTTCGGCGATGTGTACCGAGATAAACAAAGGTGAATGACGACGCCCGTCGATTCACATAACTTTGACAAAAGAATCTTATTCTAGAACAACCCCTCTTCCAATCACGGACGGGGTACGGACTAGTCATATTCTCCCGCGGAAACCTACCCTATACCCAAAGTTTTCCTGCCGAAGCAGACCAGGATGCATGCCCCCTGGGTTCCAGTCATATCCCTCCAAATTACTCGCGCTCATCGGGAGGACAGACCGTGGGTTGAGACATTTCTTGCGTGAATAGACCATTTAGGGATCGTATATGACTATTTGCGATGCGTGATCTGGGAAATGAAAGCTGGTCCACGAGCTTGACCACTCTTCCTTCGTGCGGAAAACACATTACTCTAAAGAGTGAGGAGACGATGGCTCCCATGCAATAAATATAGTCTCGTCCAAGGAGTAGGTTATAATCCAAGGGTCCTTGAACGACCATCACGTTCATTTGAATGGTCTTCCCTTTCAATGTTATGGGCACATTGGGGAGGATCCCTAAAGGTCGACTGGTTCCTTTATCAAAGCCTGTCAGATTTCTCATCTCAGGCAAAAGCGATGGCGAACCAAGCGCTTCTCAAGTAGTAGAGGAAAGGATACTCATAGATGCCCCCTCATCAATGATGGTGCCAGCCATGACCATTCTGTATATTTGGACGATAATTCGGAATGGTATGCTTGCTGGCAAACGGGGTCTACCTAGTTGGTTCCAGTCGAAGGATACAACTAGGTTGCTTGGTGGTGGGACCGAGTAGACGGCCGGGTATCGCTCTGACGAAATTCCTTCCTGCGATAAAGGAATGGGTGGATTGCCCTCGTGCTCGTCGGAGTCTATGTTGATGAAGAGAATTTGGACGGTGTCATCCTTATTCTCCTCAGTGACTGTATCATTCGAAGATAAGACCTCTGAAGGCAAGACCGGGTCAACTGCCGCCTCGACCTTTTGACTTTCGTCGGGTATGGATTCAGCTGGTTCATCTTTAATGACTGACGCTTCAGCTGACCACTTGGGCGGGCCAGCTGGATTCTCAACTAACAAAGGACTTGGCAAGAGTTTTTTATATCCAGGAGGGAGTCGTAACGGTGAAACCGGATGATCATCCACAACTCTTTTAGCTTCGTCTAAGAAGGGACAATGGTGGATGGTGTGATTGCCTTCGCACAGTTTACAAGGAGATCTAGCTCTCCCTTTTTGTCCTGGGACTTCACTTTCGCTAGTTGACGGTGTGCTTTCAACATGGCTATCAGAGGTTGATGCCACCGGATTGTGAAAATGAGGAGACCAGTCCCTTAGTATCCGAGGGATGCAGGGACAATCTCTGTGAAAGTGGTCTCCCTTGCAAATGACACATGGCGATTTAGGCCTAGTCAGTGCAGTGTGTGGATTTTCATTAGACGACACTCGTTTTCCCCCAGTCACTTTTGGCTCCTTCTTCTTCTTCTCTTTCTTCTTCTTTTCCTTCTTCTCCTTAGGAACTTGACTTTTGGCTTTGCCAGCCTTATCAAGCAGAGAGGAAGGAGGAGAGGAAGAATTAGAGGAAGTAGAAGGCTGGTGGGTAACTCTGGACTGGTCTAACTGCTGATTCGACTGTTCAGGAATAGTGGTGTTCTGAACGACATTGGTTGAGAAGAGCCAGACCGGCAAGCCAATTGTCAGTCCTAGAAGCGACAATGTGGCCATATGGGGTGCACCAACATCTCGCCAAGAGGAGAAGGGACTAGGATTTCCGCCAAGGGGAATTCCTTGGTTGGTAGGCTCCATTTTCTCAACCTAAAGATCAACGCAAGAAAAAGGGTATGAATATTCTGTTTAAAATACATTTTAACGACGCTTGGACACAACTTGCTTTTTCAATTTTAAAGAGTCGAGAAAAAGTAAAAGATGAATCTAGTCTCCTTCGATTTTTAATGAGCCTGAAGTGACAAGTGCTCAGATGGACCTTTTCCGTTAAGGAGTCTGAAAAGGAATGAAAGGGACTGCTCTGGAGTTCTAGGTAGAGGGTGTGCCAAACCAATCGCAAAACCGCAAAATACTTTTTAGGGTACGGGCGGTCAATCTTCCCGAATGCCGTGTTCAGTGCATTGCGATTAGTAGGGCGGTCGACACGGCTTCCTATGGATAAAGGTTTTATGCCTATAGGGGTCTCCCAATATATACTCGACGGTACGTGGGAGCACAATCCGTACTGGCACTTATCGTCTCTCAGGAGGAATCACCCAACCATCAGTGAGGCCGACAGTAACCAGGTTTTACGACGTCGGAACACGTCTCTAGCCTAGACCTCTATGTTGTGCGTTAAGTTACAAAGCGTTGTTAAGTTCATTCAATTTATTTTAGGTTGATATTTCTTAGAAGTTTGCCTTTTTGGATCACCACGAGATGTAGATACAATTCCTAAATGCAGTCTAAAGATGATAAGAAAGATTTTATCTCTTTTCAACAATGAAAATCCTAGCTACAAGGGGAAAAGAAAGACACAATCTTTTCTCAACGAGCATAGAGCACACTGTAAATGCACTTTTCCTAAATAAGAGCATGCAAACTGTCAAAATGCAAATGCACAAATGCATGTATTTGTTTTCACTTTCTTAATATTGATGCCTAAAAAGAAAGTTGTTGTACAAATTTGAATTCGATTTCAAGTGAAAACACAAACAAGCTTCTTTTTGAAATCAAAAAGATGATTACGACACTTTATGATTTTGAAGTAAACACTTGTTTCGACACTAGAAATTCACAAATTAAAACCAAAAGACAAAAGTAAAAGCGCAATCAACTGTCAACAGCAAGCAAACTTACTCCTAAGATCAAAACGACACTTACGACAGGTCCAGATCTAAGGGCGACAGTATGAATAGTTTACTTTGTAATGGGAAACTGCAAATGATGTAACAAATACACAAAAACAAATACAGTTTCTTTTATACAACTGAGGCGGAATTAAGGCAGAGAAAAGGGGTTTTCAGATAGGTACACACACTGATAACAGGCTGCAAAAATAGAGATAAAACTGAACACAAGGATGCAAAGAACCACAGCTGCACAGGGAAAAGGCTGATCAGTGCACCTGTTGCACAGAGAAACTGAATTGCAGTGCAGGTAGCCCTCTCGGGACCTGCGTTGAAATGTAGAGTCTCTTCACAGAGCCCGCGCTGAAGCAGAAACGAGAATTGTCTCCGGGTTCTGGGTCACGGTTTGCAGTTTGATCTGAGGTTTTTGGCCGGATAAAAGCTATCAATAAGGTACAATTAGAAGGATGATTTAAAGGAGGACTAAGAGCTATCACAAAGGGCAGTTAGAGCATTTGTGGATGAGCTTTTTCAGATCATAAACAGGCCCAGTGAGTGGACTAGAGTGGTAGATCTATACTTTGCATTTGTAAATGGCAAATGCGGTTCGATTCGCCACTCCTAAGTTTATGAGAAGAACACCAATAGAAACACAAATAAACTAACTAGATACGTTCCCCAGTGGAGTCGCCAATTTGTTGTTGGGAAAAGTATCTATTCAGAACGCCCCTATCCCACCCTAAGGTGTGATAGTGCCTTAGCAACAAACAAGGAAAACTACTTGAGTATTCTTCTTTATGAAATGTAAATGAGGAGAAAGGATGTAACTAACATGTGTCTTTCGCTAGTTTGTTGATCCAATCGCTCCTCTCTTCAATAGCTCCCAGCTCCCTGCTCCCTTACCGGCCCAGCTTCCCGAATTCCTGCAAGATCACAAGAGAGAAAAACTACACGAAGATATAGATATACATTCATAAAAAGCTCAGGATCAGATTAAGCTAAACATGCAAATATAATAAAACATCATTGATATACAGCATGTAGGAGAAACTCAAATAATTTTATTGATATGATAAGAAAGTATAAGAGGAGATACAACCAAGTGAGTCCCGATCCAGCATCTACCTCCCAGCAAAGGAATCCCTTCCTCTCCCCCAACAAAGCATAAATCACCCAATGTACTAATCTCAATCTCAAACCAACAGCAATTCTCTGTAAAGTACAAAATTCCAGCCTCCGGATCTCTGGGATGAGGGATCCATATATAGATGTAAGCAGAGAGGATGAGTCAGCTTATGTTTTGACTTGTGGCTTCTCTCTTTCAGTTCTTGCTTCCACTTGGAGACTGAGAGCCTCTTACTCATCACTTGGTCGAATTCAGTGAGGCAAGTGTCATTGGAGAAGATTCTGGAAGCTTCCATGGTCTTTCCACCTCGTTGAATGACTTTGCCACTTGTCATTTGTTGGAAATAATACTGAGAGGGGGGGGGGGGGTGAATCAGTATTATCAGATCAATCAAACTTTTTCAATTTCATACTCAGAAACATATACGCTACTTCAATTAAGTGAACCCGCGTGTACACGCTACTGTGTCTAATGAAACTCGCGTATATCCAGAGATCTTATAATTCAGTTAGCTTAATCTTCAGTAAATGCATCAGATCATTATTAAGCATATTAACAGTAAACAGGTGCAGAATAACATAACAGAACATCACAAAAGAGCCACACACATGAACACAAAGATATAAGGTGGAAACCCAATGTGGGTGAAAACCACCTGCTGCAAGTCATCTCAATCTTCTTCTTAATAAGAAAATCCTTTTACAATATTTGTACTGGTGCAGTCTTATACCAGTACGGGAGCTACAACCCCCTTTGCTCTTGTACTAGCCGATCCATTTACTAGTACGCAGGCTGCTACCTGCTACAATGCTCCAAAGATCTCCTTTAGCTTTTGTACTAGCTTAGATACTAGTACGTAGGTGCTTGCCTACAATATTCTCACCTTCAGGTACCACGTTTCATCAATTTTCAGACTGGATACACTGAAGCACAACACATAATCTGCAAGGCCACTTTTCATCCAATTTTCATACTGGACCCATAACTATCATTGAAGCTCAAAACAATCATCAAACTCTGAATCACTGAAACCCTGTTAACAACAGTCACCAGAACACAGAGCAGACACAGAACTCTGTAATAACCATCAGATCCATCTGCAACTTCAAATATCAAGCTTTACAATGTATACGCTACTTCGATGAATCAAACCCGCGTGTATACGCGCTTTTGCCAAAGACAACCCGCGTACAGATCTAAAAATAATTTCTCATAACTTGCAGCTGTACCAGACATCAGTCATACTCATAACACTTATAGAACAATAGATGCGTCAGTATGTAGATCTAGAATAAGCATCATAAAGATAGTTCATTTCAAACCATTTGATCCCGATCTCTCCTTAGATCTACTTCTCCATCAACCGGTGAGATCTCTCCTTAGCTCAGATCAAGCAATGCATCATCAACCCATAACCCTGCATACTGGATCTAATGCTTCATCAGATATTCAAGACATTTCAGATCCACTTGCCTAATGATTTCCTTCCCTTTATATAGCCTTAGGCCTTGTTCAATACCAAGAGCCAAAACCATAGAAATCCAATACCATCAACTTCAAAACTAGGGATCAACACGTCCGCCGAGACGCCAAGGTCCAAAACCATAGGCACAACTTCCAAGGAATAACCGCCATGGACCAAAGGTACTTTTCCACATACACGTGCTTTTGCTGAAGCCAACCTGCGTGTACACGGGACTTGGGCTTAACGAACCTGCGTGTATGAACTTTCTCTTCTTCTTATAGTCTGATCATCAATTCCTTGTTGCTGACCTTCTATACTATGATTTGTCATCAGTGAGGTTTGCCATCAAGGACAACACTTATCTCATAATGCCAACAATCTCCCCCTTTGGACTTGATGGCAAAGCTAACTTGTCACACTTAGAACTATCATCTGATCCCTTTGAGCTGTCCTCCATCAGTCACATCTGATATCTCTTGTGAAGATTCATCATCTGCTTCCTTTGAGCTGTCCTCCATCAGTCACATCTGATATCTCTTCTGAAGATTCACCCAGTTATACATAAGTGAGATATTCTTCTATGAGAGGGTTGCCATCAAGTACAACACATGCATCATAATGCCAACAATCTCCCCCTTTGGACTTGATGGCAAGAACACCAAATCACTCTCCCCCTTTGACATCAAGGGCAAAGGGTGGACCAAGATATTCTCTTCCTTTGCTGAATCATTCCACTGTCCATACTCCCCCTGAGTACCTGCTGAAATCTCTGAATAGTCTCCCCCTTTGTATATGCCAAGGTGTACCAATCTGTCCATGCTCCCTCTGAGTACATGCTGAATCTCTGTTCTTGCTGAAGTGTGCTGATCATGCTCTCCCTGACTGTAAGCAAGGTCTACAAAAGATGTTCTTCAAGAAGAACATGACTCTATATATCATAAAAGACCTTCCTATCACTTAGGACTCATACATACATCCATCTCCCAACTAAGTGAGGATAAACAAGAAAATGACTCATCCACCCAACCAAGTGGGGATACATCAAAAATTTACATCTGACAACCAAACACATTGCATCAATCATCCCAGGCATAGTGGGGAAACCAAAATAGGCCGTTACATGACCTTGACACCATGAAAGAGATACCACAAAAGAGATATATGACATAGAGACGTAAGAACTAGACCAAGACTTATGAAAGTCACCAGCAGCATCTGATAATCACCATTCAGATCAACAACCAAGAGATCCTTCTGTTCTCCTTTCGCCTTTGTTCCATCTGAAACCAACAACAAAAGTGAACCAGAACCAAAAACTTTAAGATAATGCCAACAATGCATCATTGGAAGATTATCTACTCCCCCTGAACCTGTGCCAGATGATTTCTGTCAGACCCATATCAGACTTTCTGCAACCAACATCTGTCCCTGCTGATTTTCTTCAAAACTCCATATACGCGTCTGTATACACATAAACAAGCGTATATACGCGGATATCCCTTACGCAACACGCGTATACCATATACACGACTATCCTCTTGTAAAACCGCGTATGCACGCGAATATCCTTTAAACAGCACGCGTACACAAATTTCCATATCAACAACCTATAAATGTCCTGCAGCAAGGTATGTCTGAACATAGATGTCAACTCCTCCTTTTAAACATCATCATGAAATCATTCACATTACATGTGAAACCACCATAGCCATTACATCAACGTCAAGATCTACAAGCTCCAAGTATCATTTCTTGGGAACATCTGCATCAATCATCATATGTAAGTATCAACCTATCATCATATAGATAAGAACTCATCACCATGTCTCCAATAAAGCAACTTTGAGTAGTCATCCATGTGTCAGCACTATGTATCTTGAGCTCAAGCTCATTTGACAAAACTTCTTGATATCATCAACAGCAACAATCCTTATCCACATGAGTGCCTGCATCATAACTGTATGATCTTTATGCATATGACAACAACAGTATATAAGTGACTCATCATCAAGTGAGGAAGATGTGTATTCAAGCTTTGTACTTCTCCTTGTTCCTATGAAGATCACCATGTAAGCACCATACATGCATCATCAAAGAATTAACCATAAATCTGATCTGAACATCTTCTATGTAACTTCAAGAATCATATGAGAGTTTATCATAGACAACTCACAACATCATATCATAGAAAGATATATCATTTATCCATATAAGAATCATCACCAAGGATTATTAACCATAATGCCAACAATGAATTACTAAAGGCATATGCTCCCCCTCAACCAGTGCCATTTGTTAGATCTGATCATGCATATATCAGCAGTAAGCATCAAAACATCTTCATCCTCAAGTTAGGATCAAAACAATTCCAGACATCATACAAGTAACAAAACATTTCCACACATCCTCAGCAGACTGTAGCTATTAACCAATAGAGCAAATAATGGACTGAATCATATCAAATCCCTTTTCTGAGCCTGTCCCCACTGCTTTTCTTCAGACTGACATATACGCGACTTTGCAGTGTCGAACTCGCGTATATACGCGACTTCCCTTTAAGGAACTTGCGTATGAGATTCAGGACACTGAAGGTTTACACTTTCAGCTCCCCCTGAGTCTGATATGTCTGTGCTGTGCTGTGTCTTAGTACATTGTGCTGACTGTACTTCCTTCTTCCTCCATATCTTCAAGTGTGATGAGGTTTTCTCCTTTTGGTGTGATGTCCATCCTTTGTTCCTGCATTCCTTTACTATATGTCCAAGCTTGTTACATGCATAACATCTAACATGTTTCATGTTCCTTCTGTAGCAATCAGCAGCTTTGTGACCATACATATTGCAAGCAAAGCAATATCCATTAAAGTACCTTGATTGAGATGACCTGTCCGCATAATAGTCTTGAACTCTTCTTCTTCTACATCTAGCTGCAACATGTCCAAGATTATGACATACATAACATTCAATATTATTCATAGGAGGAGTAAAAGATTTTCTTTGAAGACTTTCTTTCCTTGGTTGATGATGAGATTGACCTTTCATCTCCTTGTTGATCATTTTGGATTTCTCTTTAGAGTTCCTTGCCTCACCTTGTGAACTAGATTCACCTTCAACAGATTCATGGAAACCAAGACCAGTCTTTATAGCAGGGGACCTTTGACTACTAAGAATATCATCCAAGACTTTAGAACTATCTTGAAATCATAAAAGCTTATCCTTTTCTTCTATTTTACCTTTCAAGATATTTACCTCAACTTGAAGTTGTTCCTCCTTTTCTAGACATTGCTTCTTCATGTCTTCTCCATCTTTCCTTCCTTCTTCCAACTGATGCCTTAGTTTGAGAATCTCCTTTTCTTGTTCTTCATTCAGATCCTGCTGCATTTGACGAACTCGGAAGGCACATTCTAGTTGAGATTTTAAGCTGGTGACTTCGTTTTCTTGTTTTGCAATAGCTTGGAGTAGATCTGTATTCTGCTTCTTTGATTCTTCAAGATCTCCTTTTAGTGAGGGGATTGTAGCTTCAAGATTTTCATAGTAGCTGGATCTATCTTTGAGTTTCTTGATGGTTGTGCTTCTTTCGTTGACTTCTTTTCTTAATGATGTCACTTCATGCTGCAATTTTTGACATTGGTCTTCCTTGTCCTTGAGTAGCTTTCTTACCTTGTTTCCTTCTTCTATTTGGGCCTTTAGTTTGGTAACTTCTTCTTTGAAAGCACATTCCCTTTTGTTCAATAGATCTTGTTGATCTTTAACTTTGTCTGCAAGCCTTCTAAACACTGCCTCTATTTGACACTTTTCTTGCTCACCCATAAAAGCATGTTCAGTAGTTTCACTATCACTTCCATCACTTTCACAAGGAAATATAGCAGGAACATCAGAGGATAACACATTCATACCTGATAATGATGCTGAATCTGATTCTGAATCTGAAGAGCTTCTTATACCTAATCCCCAATCGACTCTCCCACTGTCATAGTCCTTCTGAGATGTCCTCTTCTTCTTATGAGCTTTCTTCTTAAGCTTCTTTCCCATTGTTCCACGGATCTCCTTCAAGCGATCAAGCTTCTACCAAAGGACCTGCTCTGATACCAATTGTTGGAAATAATACTGAGAGGGGGGGGTGAATTAGTATTATCAGATCAATCAAACTTTTTCAATTTCATACTCAGAAACATATACGCTACTTCAATTAAGTGAACCCGCGTGTACACGCTACTGTGTCTAATGAAACTCGCGTATATCCAGAGATCTTATAATTCAGTTAGCTTAATCTTCAGTAAATGCATCAGATCATTATTAAGCATATTAACAGTAAACAGGTGCAGAATAACAGAACAAAACATCACACAAGAGCCACACACATGAACACAAAGATATAAGGTGGAAACCCAATGTGGGTGAAAACCACCTGCTGCAAGTCATCTCAATCTTCTTCTTAATAAGAAAATCCTTTTACAATATTTGTACTGGTGCAGTCTTATACCAGTACGGGAGCTACAACCCCCTTTGCTCTTGTACTAGCCGATCCATTTACTAGTACGCAGGCTACTACCTGCTACAATGCTCCAAAGATCTCCTTTAGCTTTTGTACTAGCTTAGATACTAGTACGTAGGTGCTTGCCTACAATATTCTCACCTTCAGGTACCACGTTTCATCAATTTTCAGACTGGATACACTGAAGCACAACACATAATCTGCAAGGCCACTTTTCATCCAATTTTCATACTGGACCCATAACTATCATTGAAGCTCAAAACAATCATCAAACTCTGAATCACTGAAACCCTGTTAACAACAGTCACCAGAACACAGAGCAGACACAGAACTCTGTAATAACCATCAGATCCATCTGCAACTTCAAATATCAAGCTTTACAATGTATACGCTACTTCGATGAATCAAACCCGCGTGTATACGTGCTTTTGCCAAAGACAACCCGCGTACAGATCTAAAAATAATTTCTCATAACTTGCAGCTGTACCAGACATCAGTCATACTCATAACACTTATAGAACAATAGATGCGTCAGTATGTAGATCTAGAATAAGCATCATAAAGATAGTTCATTTCAAACCATTTGATCCCGATCTCTCCTTAGATCTACTTCTCCATCAACCGGTGAGATCTCTCCTTAGCTCAGATCAAGCAATGCATCATCAACCCATAACCCTGCATACTGGATCTAATGCTTCATCAGATATTCAAGACATTTCAGATCCACTTGCCTAATGATTTCCTTCCCTTTATATAGCCTTAGGCCTTGTTCAATACCAAGAGCCAAAACCATAGAAATCCAATACCATCAACTTCAAAACTAGGGATCAACACGTCCGCCGAGACGCCAAGGTCCAAAACCATAGGCACAACTTCCAAGGAATAACCGCCATGGACCAAAGGTACTTTTCCACATACACGCGCTTTTGCTGAAGCCAACCTGCGTGTACACGGGACTTGGGCTTAACGAACCTGCGTGTATGAACTTTCTCTTCTTCTTATAGTCTGATCATCAATTCCTTGTTGCTGACCTTCTGTACTATGATTTGTCATCAGTGAGGTTTGCCATCAAGGACAACACTTATCTCATAATGCCAACAATCTCCCCCTTTGGACTTGATGGCAAAGCTAACTTGTCACACTTAGAACTATCATCTGATCCCTTTGAGCTGTCCTCCATCAGTCACATCTGATATCTCTTGTGAAGATTCATCATCTGCTTCCTTTGAGCTGTCCTCCATCAGTCACATCTGATATCTCTTCTGAAGATTCACCCAGTTATACATAAGTGAGATATTCTTCTATGAGATTGTTGCCATCAAGTACAACACATGCATCATAATGCCAACATCATTTCCCACTCAACGCACCTGGGTAGTGCATTTAAGTGCGTTGCAACGCACCTAGCCAGTGTATTTGGGTGCTTTGCAACGCAGACAGCTAGTGGAGCTTCTGAATTGATCCTGATTTGACTAGTTTTGAGCAGTTTCAGGTGGAGAACTTCTGGGAGAAGCTGTCATTGGTTGACCTTGTTCCTTTAGGAGCTGTAACAACATCTTTAGGTACTTAGGATCCCTTGATTTATGGACATTTCATGCTTATATATGTAAGGCACAAAAATGTCTATAACACCTCTAGATTTAGAACTCCCACTTGATGACTTATTTTTATTTCTATTCTAAGACCATCCTTGTATAGACAAGGCATCACCATTTTGGCTCACTGTGTTTTTTTGTCTCATCTCCTCTGTCAACAAGGATGAGACTATTTCGTCAAAATGCAAGGTAGTTGCATTGCTACCTATTGCAATAACCAAACTGTCCCGTGAATCTTATACAGAACACCACAAACTGATGCACTTATCTTCATCTGAAATTTTAATATCAACAGATGCTAACTGACTTACCACAGTATTAAATGCATTCAGATGCTTTGTCACCGAGTCTCCATCTTTCATCCTCAGGTTATACAGTTTTTTCCACAGGAACAGTTTATTCACCAGAGACTTAGATTGGTACAAAGTCCCTAACTTGTCCCACAAAGCCTTCATCGTAGCTACCCCTGATACATTCAGCAATAGTGAATCTGAGACACAAAATTGTATTGTGCTCTTTGCCTTCTGATCCAACTTCTTTCATTCTTCATCAGACACTCCTGTTGGTTTAGTACTCAGATCCACCGCAATCCACTAGTCTTTATCCACCAACAGATCCTCCATCTTGAGTTTCCACAACTCAAAACACTGACCATTAAATTTCTCGATCTCTATCTTTCCACTGCTCGCCATCTTCTTTCACAACCAGAATCGATCTTGTAGAGCTCCCACTGAACAGGGTCTACCACAGGCTCAAGCGAAACCCCTCAGCAACAAAGGCGTCCCCTTGAAGCCAAAATAAATCTGATACCAAATGTAGGTTTTAACCCCATACAGAAATTACCTGCATATGAATTCTAAAACACAGAAAATAAACAATGTGAGATCATGACACATAAAACACATATACATAGAGAGTTTCCCCTGGATCCCAAAATCGGGACTGCCAGCTTGATTTTTCATTATGTTCCTTTCAATGTTACAATACAGATTTACATATGCCAAAGCATCCAATACCACGGACCGAAAACCATCGCATCCAAAAAACATGTGCGAAAATCATGCAAAAAATGATAGGCGGGTCCACCCAACCTAACATAGGGTCCAAAACCAAAAAATTTTGGGTTGCTACCTTGGACCCCATAAAGTGGGGTTACGAGTAAGCTTCAAACACCCTATTAACTACATGGAAAGAATATAACACAACCCAACAAAGGTTCCTACATATCATATGCCATCCGTCATAAGAAATAGTATAAGGAAAAAATATATTAAAAGTAAAAAATTTCGCTCATAGATTCTACAATAGGTTCATGAAATTTCATTCAACCCAAAGCTTCCTCTGCAATACGGTATTCTCCAATAATTAATTCCTACAAGCTCAAACTATATCAACCTTCCCATCTAGACAAATATAATCCTATATCTAATTCAATGGATAACATTTTAGATTTCTATCCCCCATTCGATAATGATACCTTCTTAAAGGTGTGCCAAAAATCTACTCAACATTATATTATAACTATTTACATCATGGGCAATATGGGTAAACTCCCAACCAAAGATAAATGTGTTGCGCCTTTTTTCGAGAAGAATTTATTAGCATACCCTTTTTAGTTGAGAGAAGATCCTTTGGATATGGGATACAATCTTTAGTTCTTGTGAGGGCATCCAAAAATCACCCTTGGACAATTGATTACTAGCATCTCTACAACACTTTTTGCTCACTGACTTCATACTTGTCTTAGGGGAGTTTTGCTTGAGGGTCTTTTCCACAACACTTTGCCTTAAGGTAAAAGTGTGTATATATTGTTTATGTAATCTTGATCTTCCATATTATCAATACAAGAAGATACAGATCCACCAGTTGAATATGCAATAAGTGTGAAATCAAACAGCTCAAACTATTCACACTTTGTGTTTTCATCGAAGTTGGTTGATGCTGCATGTTCTGTTGGCATTATGGCTAAAGTGTTGTCCTTGATGGCAACCCATTCAGGTGATAGATCACAGTACTTAAAGTCAGCAGCAGAGATTGATGATCAGCTATCAAATATTGAAGAAAATAAGGGGTACGCAGGTACACCTTACATAAGGTGCGTACACGCAGGTCGGTGTTACATAAAGTGCGTACATACCCGCAGTTATCCCGTTCAAGAGGTGCGTACCCCCAGTGCACACATTTCAAGGCAGAGAAAAGCACACGTGGGGTTTCTTATGTTTAACCTTTGGTATTTAGCCGACGGTTTTGTGTTATTATGGTGTCGGCCCGTGGTATTGATCCATGATTTAAGGAAGAGCTTTCCTATATAAAGCAAAGGAGATCATTTGGCTTGAGCATGTTTTGTGTTGAATATCTTATGAGGGATAGATCGGAAATATTATGATCTCTTGGGAGTAATGTCTAGATCTAAATAAGGCGAATCTACTGATGGATTGAGATCTCTTTGGCGCATGTTCAGATTTGTAGATCTGACTGTCTGGGTTATTTCTGAAGTCTTGAAATCATCTATGCCCGAAGGTACGCAGGTACAGTGAAGGAAAAGTGCGTACATATGCAGGAACGAAGCGTTCCAGGTGCGCCGGTACGCAGGCACAGAAGGGTTGCAGGTGCGGAGGTCCGCAAGTAGTTCAATGGATACAGTGCGTATGTAAGCAGGCGAGCAGTTGAGCAAGATGCGTACGTAAGCAGGCGAACAGTTGAGCAGGGTGCGTACGTAAGCAGGCGAGCAGTTGAGCAGGGTGCTTACTGTAAGCAGACAATACATGGGTGAAGCTGCTTACTTCTCTTAAAATCTCTGTTTATCATTGCTGTGTTCTGGGTTTGGTTCTATTATTGTTGATCTGGTTACTACAGTTGATTGGGTGATTCTCTTATACTTGATGATCATTTGATGCTTATGGATCCAGTTTGAAAATTTATGAAAAGTGGTCCTTGTAAGAAAAGAAGTAGGGGGTTGTAGCTCCCTTCCAGGAGAGACTGGAAAACGAGAGAGAGTTGTAGCTCTCTGCAGGTTGCAACCTGCGTACTGGTAAAGGATTGCACCAGTACAAAACCATTGTAAAAGGAGTTTCTAATTTGAAAGAAGATAGAGACATATTACAGCAGGTGGTTTTCACCCACATTGGGTTTCCACCTTACATCTTGTGTTCTTTGGTGTGACTATCTGTTTTCTTTGTTCATGCTCATTATTTTATGGTACTGACATGAAAAAATAATTCAAAGAACAAATAAGGAAGATTTATTAAAAGAATTAGATAATACTGATTCACCCCCCCCTCTCAGTATTATTTCCAACAATTGGTATCAGAGCAGGTCCTTCAGAGAAGCTTGATCGCTTGAAGGTAGATCGTTCATCATGAGCAACTACGAGAGAGAAGCATCAATCAGGCCACCGGTTTTTGATGGGACAAACTTCAATTATTGGAAGGTAAGAGTTATTGCCTATCTTCAATCTCTTGGTACAGAAGTTTGGGACATCGTAGAGACAGGCTACGCTTTTCCTTCAGCTACTCCTACAGATGCAGCCGAGAAAAAGAAGTATGAAACAAATGCGAAAGCAGTCAGTACTCTATTAGGATGTATATCTCAATCAGAATTCATGAAGGTAATGCACTATAAATCCGCAAAAGAGATATGGGACAAAATTGTCATGAGCTATGAAGGAGATGAACAGGTAAAGCGTGCTAAACTTCAAACTCTCAGAATTCAGTATGAGACTCTCAAAATGTATAATGATGAAAGTGTGGCTAACTATTTTCTTCGGGTAGATGGGTTGTTAATTGTATGAAAAATTTGGGTGAAGAAATAAAAGAGGCTATTGTGGTTGAAAAGGTTCTAAGATCATTGTCCCCCAAGTTTGAATCTAAAGTATCTGCAATAGAAGAAAAGGAAAATCTACGAATTCTTACTATGTCTCAGCTACATGGAATTCTAACTGCTTATGAAATGAGAAAGGTAGGTCCATCAGACAGAAGAGAAGCTGCTTTCAAGGCATCAAGCAAAGGAGATTATTATGAAGCAAGCCACGTCCCAGAAGAAGAGGAAGAATAATCAAATTTTGTCAGAAATCTTCAAAGGGGTTCTGGAAGGTTCAGAGGTAAGTTACCTTTTAAATGCTTTGCTTGTGGAAGAGTAGGACATTATGCTGCAAAATGTCCTTATAAGGATAAAGGAAAGGAACCTGCTAGATGGAACAAGAAACAGTACGCAAATAAGAAAAGCTACTACACTCATGAAGATAGTGATGGTCTATCAAACAGTGATGAAGATGAACAAGGTAATGAATATAAGTTGTTAATGGCATTTGAAGATGATGATTATATGGATGCTATAGATGTGGATAACCTTTATGATGAAATTACTAGACTCAAGAGATGTATAGAAGAAAAGAACATGATCATTGATACTCTACAATTTCAAATTGATGAAAAGGAAAAACATCTTGAAAAATTAGAAGGTGAAATTGTTGGTCTTAGAAAAGAGATTGAGAAAACAAAAGCTATTAATCTCAAGTTTGTCAAAGGATCTGAAACTTTGGATGAGATTATCAATGTGCAGCGGTCTCCACTAAACAAGACAGGTCTGGGCTATAATGGAGAAACTTCTCAAGCATCCACCTCAAAAATTTATCTTGATGCAGCAAGAAGAAATGAGCAAAAGCACAATGAAGATCATCAGGTAAAGCAGGG
Source organism: Pinus tabuliformis (assembly GCA_031772625.1). Lineage (NCBI taxonomy): Eukaryota > Viridiplantae > Streptophyta > Pinopsida > Pinales > Pinaceae > Pinus > Pinus tabuliformis. Next base: position 370,679,187 of record CM062806.1, read on the forward strand.
ACGAATTACAAACAGAAACTATCAGGGGCAATCCATCTTAAGGGTGAACAAAAGCTACAACCAGCCACAGGTAAAATCTTCTCAATTTGGTTCAAGAATAGATGAAAATAGAAATTACAATCAGTTGGCTGGTAGATTCGATAACCGCAGAAGTTTCTTCAATGGACAATGCTTTTCTTGCCATAACTTTGGTCACAAAGCAGCTCAATGTGTTGCATATAAAACGATCATGACTAGGGAAGCTCAAAAACAAAGAAGTATGACAGGGATTACAAAAAGGACCTATAACAACTTTTCGGTTCTTGAAAATAAAGTTGAATGTTCTATTTGCAATAACTTTGGTCATGAAGACTCTGAATGCAGGAGCAGGTTTCAGCAGAAAAAGGAACAAGCCTCAAGCACCAAAACATGGAGAATAAAGGAACCTCAAACAGAAAGATGTGGGATAGCATTTTATGCAGAGGGACAGGAAAATCTATGGTACATTGACAGTGGATGTTCGAAGCATATGACAGGTGATAAAGAAAAACTTGAGTCTTATTCTGCTCTAGAAAAGGGAAAGAAAGTCTCTTTTGGAAATGATACTCCTGCAACTATAAAAGGAAAAGGCATTGCTCAGTTAAAAGAAAAGGTCAAGGCTGGAAATGTTTTGTATGTTGATGGATTGAAGCATAATCTTCTAAGTGTCAGCCAGATGTGTGATCAAAGAACCGAGGTTATATTCAGATCAAATGGATGTCTTGTTCGTGATCTTGATACAGGTAAAACAGTGATCAAAGGCAAAAGAACTCCAAATAATCTGTACATATTTGAAGAAGGACAACAATAATGCTATCTGAGCAAGGATGATGAGCATTGGTTATGGCATCGGAGGTTGGGACATCTAAGCTTTTCACAAATAAGGAAAGCATGCAAATATCAGGCAGTTCGCGATCTTCCAGATATCAAAATTCCTGACAACACCATATGCAAATCATGTCAGTTTGGAAAACAAACCAGAACTAACTTTCCAGAGAAAGAAGGATCAGCTAGCATGCCTCTTGAGCTAGTACATACAGATACATGCGGTCCTTTCAGGAAAAGAACACCTCGAGGAGAAGAATACTTGATATTATTCATTGACGATTTCTCCAGGTTTGTCTGGTTAGGACTTATGAAGCACAAAGATGAAGCATTCGAAAAATTCAAATCCTTCAAAGCCTTGGTTGAAAATGAATCAGGTCACAAAATTAAGTGCCTCAGATCCGACAGAGGTGGGGAATTTACTTCAAATGAATTTTTTGATTTCTGTGAAGAACATGGGATAAGAAGAGAATTCTCTACAGCAAGAACTCCTCAGCAAAATGGAGTTGTGGAAAGAATGAACAGAACAGTCCAACAAATGGCTCGTGCTATGCTTGATGAGTCAGGAACTCCCGCAACTTTCTGGGGTGAAGATGCACATGCTGCGGTTGTTATTCTCAACAAAACAAATGTCCGGGTAAATAGCACTCAAACTCCTCATGAGCTCTGGAGTGGTAGGACTCCTTCGGTAAAGCACTTCAAAATCTTTGGGAGCAAATGCTATATCAAGAATACTGATGAGCAGCTTGGAAAACTTGAACCTAGAGCAGATGAAGGCATTCTTCTTGGTTACTCTCCACATAGCAAAGCATACAAATGCTACAATAAAAGACTTGGCAGAATTGTTGACAGCATTGATGTAGTGGTTGATGAGAAGGGATACATTCCTAGGCAAGTACATCATGAAGACATCGAAGAAGATGAAGGCTACCCCCAACGACAGAATGATGAAGAAGAAGAACCTCAAGAAGAACCAGAGGAGCAAACAAGAATAGAAGAAAAGACTCCATCCAGATATGTTCAGAAGAATCATCCAGAATCTCAGATTATGGGGCAAAAAGAAGCAGGTGTACAAACAAGAAGAACAGTTGCAGAAGCTTCAAGCTATTTGGCATTACTCTCCTCTACTGAACCAAAAAATGTGAAAGAGACATGCAAAGATGAATGTTGGGTGAAAGCAATGGATGAAGAACTTGAGCAGATCGAAAAGAACAACACTTGGGAGCTGGTTCCTAGACCAAAAGATAAGAATGTTATCGGAAAAAAATGGGTCTTCAAAAATAAATTGAATGAAAATGGAGAAGTAATTAGAAACAAAGCCAGACTTGTTTGTAAAGGGTATGCGCAGCAAGAAGGAATAGACTTTGAAGAAACCTTTGCTCCTGTTGCAAGACTTGAGGCCATCCGAATGTTCCTTGCTCTCTCAAGTTTTCAAAACTTCAAAGTATTTCAAATGGACGTGAAATCAGCCTTTCTGAATGGAGACTTGGAAGAAGAAGTGTACATTAAATAGCCAGATGGGTTCATTCTTGGAAATGATCCAAATCTTGTATGCAGATTGAAAAAGGCTCTCTATGGTCTCAAACAAGCTCCAAGGGCTTGGTACTACCGTTTGGACAAATATCTTCATCAACAAGGCTTTTCAAAAGGATCAGCAGATAGCAATCTTTATATAAAAGTTGAAAATGACAAATTGCTAATACTTGTTGTGTATGTAGATGACATTATTTTTGGGAGCAATGAAGAAGCTATGAGTCAAAGCTTTGCCTTGGTCATGTAGAAAGAATTTGAAATGTCCTTGCTAGGAGAACTGACATATTTCCTTGGTTTGCAAATCCAACAAAAAGAAGGAGGAATCTTTTTATCTCAAACCAAGTATCTCAAACAGATTTTGAAGAAATATGGTATGGAAGATGCAAAACCAGTATGTACACCCATGGTCACAGGATGTAGCCTCAGTGCAAATGATGAATCTACAGCAGTATATCAACCAACCTACAGATCTATGATTGGAAGTTTACTTTATTTGACAGGTACCCGACCGGACATCATGCATGCAGTTGGAATAGTTGGAAGATTTCAGGCAAATCCGAAGGAGACTCATCTTCAGGCAGTGAAGAGAATTTTCAAATATCTTCAAGGGACTCAAAATTATGGCTTATGGTATCCTAGAGATACAGATCTTACACTTCATGCTTATACAGATGCAGATTGGGCCGGAAGCATGGATGACAGGAAAAGCACAAGTGGTGGTGCGTTCTTTATGGGTTCCAGACTGGTATCTTGGTTCAGCAAGAAACAGAGTTCAATTTCCTTGTCTACAGCTGAAGCGGAATATGTTGCTGCTGCATCTTGTTGCACCCAACTCCTTTGGATGATGCAGACTTTGCAGGATTTTCAAATCACTTGTACACCACCAATCCCCATCTTATGTGATAACACAAGTGCAATCAGCATCTCAAAGAATCCTGTTATGCATTCAAAAACCAAGCACATACCAATCAAGTACCATTTTCTCCGGGAACAAGTGCTTGAACAGAAGGTCAAGTTGGAGTATGTTCCTTCTAAGGAACAAGTTGCTGATATTCTCACCAAACCATTGCCCAGGGACACTTTTGAATACCTCAGGCAAAAGCTGGGGGTTGTTGATGCATCATCTTATTGCTGAACCTCTTCTGATTGATGGTACAGGTTCAGGGGGAGCATATAATGCATTGTTGGCATTATGGAGGATGTGCAAAAGGAGATCTTGGAAGTAGCTGCAATATGTCTCTATCTCTTTCATGGTGGATTATGGTTCTTCGTTGCAAATCTGGTTCATATTCAGGGGAGCATGTTCTTAGGGGGAGCATAACCCTTTGCCCTTGATGTCAAAGGGGGAGAATGAAGCTGAAGTTTTGAGGTTGCCATCAAGTCCAAAGGGGGAGATTGTTGGCATTATGGCTAAAGTGTTGTCCTTGATGGCAACCCATTCAGGTGATAGATCACAGTACTTAAAGTCAGCAGCAGAGATTGATGATCAGCTATCAAATATTGAAGAAAATAAGGGGTACGCAGGTACACCTTACATAAGGTGCGTACACGCAGGTCGGTGTTACATAAAGTGCGTACATACCCGCAGTTATCCCATTCAGGAGGTGCGTACCCCCAGTGCACACATTTCAAGGCAGAGAAAAGCACACGTGGGGTTTCTTATGTTTAACCTTTGGTATTTAGCCGACGGTTTTGTGTTATTATGGTGTCGGCCCGTGGTATTGATCCATGATTTAAGGAAGAGCTTTCCTATATAAAGCAAAGGAGATCATTTGGCTTGAGCATGTTTTGTGTTGAATATCTTATGAGGGCTAGATCTGAAATATTATGATCTCTTGGGAGTAATGTCTAGATCTAAATAAGGCGAATCTACTGATAGATTGAGATCTCTTCGGTGCATGTTCAGATCTGTAGATCTGACTGTCTGGGTTATTTCTGAAGTCTTGAAATCATCTATGCCCGAAGGTACGCAGGTACAATGAAAGAAAAGTGCGTACATACGCAGGAACGAAGCGTTCCAGGTGCGCCGGTACGCAGGCATAGAAGGGTTGTAGGTGCGGAGGTCTGCAGGCAGTTCAATGGATACAGTGCGTATGTAAGCAGACGAGCAGTTGAGCAGGATGCGTACGTAAGCAGGCAAACAGTTGAGAAGGGTGCGTACGTAAGCAGGCGAGCAGTTGAGCAGGGTGCTTACTGTAAGCAGGCAGTACATGGGTGAAGTTGCTTACTTCTCTTAAAATCTCTGTTTATCATTGCTGTGTTCTGGGTTTGGTTCTATTATTGTTTATTTGGTTACTACAGTTGACTGGGTGATTCTCTTATACTTGATGATCATTTGATGCTTATGGATCCAGTTTGAAAATTTATGAAAAGTGGTCCTTGTAAGAAAAGAAGTAGGGGGTTGTAGCTCCCTTCCAGGAGAGACTGGAAAACGAGAGAGAGTTGTATCTCTCTGTAGGTTGCAGCCTGCGTACTGGTAAAGGACTGCACCAGTACAAAACCATTGTAAAAGGAGTTTCTAATTTGAAAGAAGATAGAGACATATTGCAGCAGGTGGTTTTCACCCACATTGGGTTTCCACCTTACATCTTGTGTTCTTTGGTGTGACTATCAGTTTTCTTTGTTCATGCTCATTATTTTATGGTACTGACATGCAAAAATAATTCAAAGAACAAATAAGGAAGATTTATTAAAAGAATTAGATAATACTGATTCACCCCCCCTCTCAGTATTATTTCCAACATGTTATTCATCAGAATTTGTCCATATTTGTCCATACTGCTATATTTTCTTTTTCTACAGTACAAGCTTCATCCACATTACCCCCTGAAAGACATTTCTCCTCATTCATTTCTTCAACCTTATCCTCATTGTACATCATACTGGACAATCATCATTCTAGTACAGAACAACCTCTGGATATTATTGGTGAATAATTATAAGTTAATGGGTTCTCATGTAACGATTCCCAATACCAATGGAACAACATATAATTGAATCACTTAAGTAATGAATCTCAATTTAACAACATTATAACGTAATTACATTCTACCATAAATACACATCAAGAATTCTTTGCCTTGTAGATTTCAACACGCATGTATTCGATGGATTTATCAGAATGAAGGGAAATTGGAAAGCCAATAACCTCCTACAGTTATGTATGGCCTTGTCTAGTACCTATGGGCTCTTAGACAACCAAGATTGAGCTCAAACTCACCCCAGCAAATGAAAATAATGCTCATGGGAGAGGGAAATGACTCTAGTAAGTAGAAATCCACCCAAGAACGCTTACAAACACTCTAGGTAAGGAGAGAGAAATTCCTAGTAGTTGTACAGAAACCAAATTAGCAACTCCTTGAGGAAATGCAATAGCTCTAGGACCATGTTATTTGATCTCTAACTCAACAAGAAAGTGGATTATGAGTAACTCAGAGTTGATGCATTTCATAGAGCATCAATCAATAAAGAGTTTATGAATGATATTAATAGAAATTCAATTGAGAGTTATTTATTTCAACCATGAGCACAAAGACATGGAGCAATATATTATAACTAAGGAGTAAAAATGATGATAACTCATACACCATAAGTTTCTTATATCTTAGCAACATATATTAGATGAGAGCGCAGCACATTGCTTTCAATATCAAAACAGAGATGTCCATGTGCAAATTAACCCTCGCTCCATGTGAGACTATTCCAGCATAGATGCTATGGGAAAATCAAGGAATTGGTCATGGTGGTTAAACACTAAATTGAGCTAGCTTCAGTGTTGTCCAATTAGGGCTATTGCATCTTGTCATAGGCAAATATTGCAGGACATTTAACCATTACAAAGGCAACAATCCAGTGATAGTCACTCTTTGTTTAGTTAAGTCAAAGCTCATGGAGAATGATATCCAGTCATTTTAGCCTATATTCGACCTCTTTTAGGTAGCATCCAAGAAAGTGAAAAAGGTCAAAGTCTGTAATCCAATGGGAGAAGAAAATTTGAGGATAAAAAGAAGTCAGCAACACTTGAAGAAACTGAAGTCTGTGACTAAGCCGAATCTCAATCTAAAGCTATCTAGTTGCAACAAGATTTGAATATCTATGGTAAAGAGTCAAGGGTTCGCTGTAGTAGCTGAAGATCAGTAATAGAAGGTAAAGAGTCTGTAATTGGAAGTCGACATATTATAATAAGAGACTAAACCTACAATAAGGACAGAAATTCAAAATTTGCTTTTGACTTTGACTAGGCAGACATTCAACTATTGACCTTGACTTAAAGAGGAGGGCTGACTTGGAGGGACTCTTTGGTCTTATGTTGGATATCTCATTTTGAATAAATTTAGTAAGAGGAGGATTGTTGGGTTTTCCCCTGTTGAGGGGTTTTTCCCTGGCCTGAAAGCCTAAATCTCTGTGTCTCCTACTTCTTTGTGCTCTTGGAAGAACAGTTTGTGTAATTACTGGATGAAGGAGAAATATTAACTAACAAAGAAAATAATACTTATATAAGAGTTTACTTCCAACTATGCAGGAATATAATGAGGACATAAAATCTATAAATCTTAAACTTGGCTAGGCCACTACACCTCCAAAAACCTAACTCATTAAGCCATAAACTAGAAACCTTGCACGAAACTCCAAAAACAAATGAATCAGAATGAATTATCAAAATGAATAGAGACAGACAAGACTTCCAGAATCAAGGGCCTTTACACTTTACATCTGCAATCTGTTGTAGTATGAATATTGAGGTCACAATTATTCATTTATATTGCACTGTTGTAAGAAAGGATGATCATATTTTATATATTTTGTCTAGCAAGCCCTGTACTTCATCATTTCCAGCTCTAACCAAGGTTTCATGTTCCCATTGTAATGAACAACAACTGCATTGTCAATCTCTGAACAGTTGACGCTAGGATTATATCCTAAACCCAGCACATGACAAGACATGTCCAAAGGATGGGTCAAGCCATAAAGCGTTCAATCCAGGGGGTAGTGTTCCAAGATTCCACAAGACTCTATCCCCATTCTGACATACAATAAAAGAAAAACTTAGAAATCGAACAAAGAAAAATCCATTACGTTTTCTAGCTAATTACTTCAGATTTACTTCAAATACTTTAAAGTAAGCATCACAGGAATTAACATAAATAAACCACTCTACACAATTACCGTGTCCTGTCACTTGTGATATATTCTAGTTATATCTTGTTTCTCCCATTATTTGAGATCAAACACATTCATCCCATATGCCCAACCACAAGCATTAGGATCAAAGTGCCTAGCTATGTGCAGATTGGAAAAATTAAGGTATTTGTCAAACAAGTGAAAGCTTTCTCCACAAGTTTCCACTAAACCATTAACCTTTCCATGAAGATCTACTAACCACAAGGGCATCAAATGTTTCTGCACCACAATATCATCATCGAAGAAAAGGATCTTGCCCATTTTGGGATAAACTTGTGGAAGATAGAAATGAATATGATTTAGCATGGATAAATATTTTGGATTTATATATTTCAAATTGGAGGAACGTGTTGAGAGTGTAGTTGACTGATCTTCCTTGAAATAATACTCTTTCATAGTTGTGGATTCAAGTTGCTGAAGCACAGGGAAATAAGAGGAATTGATCCATTTAAAATCATCAACATTTTCTACATGTATCGCAACTTTCCCTAGCGGATTAAGTAAAAACAACATTTTCATGGCCCCAAAATTTAATTTTTCTGTGAGGATATGAAATACATGTTCGTATTCCTGAAAACACATGTAAATCACCTACAGTGAGATTCAAATACTAAATGTAAAATGCAGAAAAATTGTTGGACTTCCAAAACTTAGAGTAAACTAAATTAATAACACTTCACATTAGCATTAATGACAGTTGAATTCACAACCACAGTTGCAGCGAATACATTGTCAGAAAATAATGCATAGTGATAAAGAGTCAAATCCTCCAACTTGTCCTTTTTAGGAAATTATCACTTTTCAAGAGGAAGAAAGTAATATTCTATGGTCAATCACATGGACAGATAGTGGAGGCCCTTGGGAACAAACTTTGCTACCACCCAACTTAAAAATTTACTTTTCTTTTTCAAGGTCCTTACTTGCTCATCTGCAGACTAAAGCATGGCTTGCAACTTCTTTGTTACTGTCACACAGTCATAAAATTATTCTCTAGCCTTGGATAGGAAATGACCCATAGCCTTGATCTTCTCAGGTGCACTGAAACATTCATATCAATTATTGGCCATGAAAAATAGAATGGAAAGTAGAAAGATTGACACACAAACTTCAACTTTCAAAGTAACAAAGGATATGAACACCAAATGCAAATGGAAGCACTTACTACTCTTGATTTAGAAGAAGCCAATGCGAAAATCTAGTCATTAGTGTTCTAAGCTTTTATAACACTCTATCCTCATTCTGACATACAACAAAAGAAAAACTTAGAAATTGAACAAAGAAAAACCCATTAAGTTTTCTAGCTAATTACTTTAGATTTACTTCAAATACTTTAAAGTAAGCATCACAGGAATTAACATAAATAAACGACACTACACACTTACCATGTTCTGCCACTTGTGATATATTCCAGTTATATCTTGTTTCTTCCATTACTTGAGATCAAATACATTCATCCCATATGCCCAACCACAAGCATTAGGATCAAAGTGCCTGGCTATGTGCAAATTGGAAAAATTAAGGTATTTGTCAAAACGGTGAAAGCTTTCTGCAAAAGTTTCCACTGAACCATTAACCTTTCCATGAAGATCTACTGACCACAAGGGCGTCAAATCTTTCTGCACGACAATATCATCATCCTAGAAAAGTATCTTGTCCAGTTTGGGATAAACTTGTGGAAGATAGAAAAGAAGATGATTTAGCATGGATAAATATTTTGGATTTCTATATTTCAAATTGGAGGAACCTGCCGAGAGTGTAGTCAGGTGATTTGCCTTGAAATAATACTCTTTCATAGTTGCGGATTCAAGTTGGTGAAGAATAGGGCGATAGGAGGAATTGATCCATTTAAAATCATCAACATTTTCTACATGTATCATAGCTTTCCTTGGGGGATTAAGTAAAAACCACATTTTCATGGCCCCAAAATTTAACTTGTCTGTGACGAGATGAAATACATGTTTCTGAGATTCATGCAAACACAAGTAAATCACCTACAATGAGATCCAAATATTAGATGTAAAATGCAGCAAAACTGTTGGACTTCTAAACTTTAGAGTATTTTAAATTAACAACACTTCACCTTAGCATTCATGACAGTTGAATTGACAACCACAGATGCAGCCAATACATTTGCAAAAAATAATGCATAGTGATAAAGAGTCGGATCCTCCAACTTGTCCTTTTTAGGAAATTTCTCTTTTCAAGGGCAAGCAAGTAATAATCCATGGTCAATTGCATGGACAGACAGTATAGGCCCTTAGGAATAGTCTTTGCTTCCTGCTGACTTAAAAATGTACTTTTCCTTTTTTAAGGTCCTTACTTGCTTGTTTGCAGACTGAAACATGGCTCACAACTTCTTTTTTATTGTTGCACAGTCATAAAATTGTTCTCTAGTGTTGAATATGACATGACCCATAGCCTTGATCTTCTCAGGTGCACTAAAACATTCATATCAATTATCAGCAATGAACAAGAGATTGAACAGTAGAAATATTGACACACAAACTGCAGCTTTAAAAGAAACATAGGATATGAACACCAAATGCAAATGGAAGCACTTAATACTCTTGATTTAGAAGCAGCCAATGCGAAAACTATTACCTTTGAGGTAGATTAGAATCTGCATTAGCCTCACCCAATGTACGTTGACATTCTTTAATATGAAGCATCAATTCATGGTATAAATCAAGGTTATTCCTAGCCTGGGAAATGCTTGAATACTCCCTAGCCATGATCAATTGGTCTTGCATCAATCTAACAGTGGAGTCAAAATTCATGTTCTCATTCTTCCACGTCCAAATGTTGCATTTTCCCAGGACAACAGAATCTACCTCCTTGGAACGTTTAATTGTTGTGTTTTCAAGTTCAACTCATTTTTCTTCATCTGTTTGATCAGCTTTATTGACATTTTCTCCCTCCTCTTTTGTCTCAATTGTTGTAAGCATTAAACTACTATAAATTAAAGCATACTATGCTAGAATCTAAGAAATATAAATTTTTTCTATTGGAGAAGTAACATTCAATTTTTTTTTTTTTAAACTAATATAACAATTCCCTTTTTCATGAGAACAAAAAGTAGCGATCTAGTGCAGCAAAGAATTTTACCCTCTGCAAAACTTTTGTTGGACTTTCTTCAAGCTGCAAATGGTTTGCATTACAACAACCATTGTCCTGAGAGTTTGACTAGACATTACCATATAGTAGGCTACCAACAACACAGATCTGGCAACAAGGGAAAATCAAAACTTACCATCAAGAGCATTCTCTTTGACATCTCGATGTTCACTTCATGTGTCATCCTCTTGAAACCTCATAAGAATCTCTTCATCATTGGAAGTTTTCTTCTGCACCTCATCACTTATTTTACCCCCCCTGAGATTTTCCTCGCCTTCTTCATTGAAGATCACAACATCTTGTTGCGAATGTAACTTTTCTGAGTTGTCTCCAGAAGTCATTTGCCTCTGCTTGATGTACATCATTAGAAATAGAGAAGCACCCCTGCCAATGTTAGTTTTCACTTCCTGCTTAATACAACCCTACTCAACTACATAGATCATCATCACACAGGTTTCCTTACATGTTCAATAGTGAAAATAACCAAAATCGTCACCAATTGTACCTCAGAGTTAGTAATATCCCTTTGGTTTGGTTTACTTCGGAGGGCTTTTCTAATACCCATGAGGAAGATAAATCATTTCGTCCAACAATATTTTAGTTCAGAGTTCTCGAGTAATCTGTGTTAACTGTTATGACATCAATCACCTACCTAATAGATAAATTTTATTTTCAATTCTCTGCTCAATAAGGGAGAAAGAAAATTTAAGATATCCAAATGCAGCAGGTTTCTTATACTTTTTCCTTTGGGAAGAGAGAGTCAATGCTCTCCGTTAACTTCTACTTTCTCCATTCATCTTCCTGTTCCTGTGAGCCCCACAGATAAATAGATAAGAGTGATTTTAAACATATGACAGAGCTCTAGTATCCTCAATAATTCCTCTCTATTTCTATCCACTCAGGTCAATTAAATTTCAGTTTAGGGACACTATTTATCTTCTGGGATTAGACTAACGTAAGTGCAAGTGCATTGCCTAGATCCTGAAAAGGAACAAAATGGCCATAGAAAAATAGAATTGGTTTTCAAGATGTGGAAAGAGAATACCATTCTAACAGATCCATCTCCTGATAAGTTGTGCCCTGTTGTTTTAAATGATAAAAAATGCATAAAAGGTCAGGTAGAAAGACTTGATGGAGAAGAATATCTATAAAAGTACTGAAACGCTAAAAAGTGGGTTGCTTTGCTATCATGCATATGCTAAGATCGATATTTCGTTACATATCAATAATAAAATGGTATGTATAATATCTATCATTTTTTTTAGCCAATATGCTCTGAACACTGTGGGAACAGTGTGAAAATGATATGTATAGCAGAAAGTAACTCGTGAACAACATTGTTGTTCTAAATTGGGTCTAGGTTGGGTGGATCAGAACTGGTTTTAGCTTAACTAATGAGAAGTGGATTTAGCTTTATGGATGGAAAGTGGGTCTAGATTGGATAATGAGTGGACGGGAAGAATGATTGTTACCCTTCCCTCCCAGATTCAATTCCCATGAGTAAGATGTTGAACTGAACACTTAACAAATATATTTTTGTAATACCCATCCAGCTTATGCATAATCCAGCACACTCTTAGTACCATCCTCCTCAGAACAAGGAGTGCCCAGTGAATTCATCGAGTAGTTTCCCAGAAAATTTACTAGTGATATGCATTTCCCTTTGTTAAAAAATGGAAAGAGCATTATTATTTCTTTCTATCGGGATGAATGGGTTCATTATCTTTGGCAAGGGAAATTACCCTAGGGACAATTGGTAAAGCCTTTTCTCTTGCATGAGAGAGGTACAATATTTAATCTTTCTCCTGGTAGGTATTGTACCATGTTAATGCAAAGATGGAGTTCACAACTTCACACAGATCAAATGAAAGGAAAACTATAAAGAAAACTCACAAAATGTCTGGAAAAATGCTAGAGGTGCTAAACTTTTGACAATAAGTGAGGAAAGTAAGTTTGATAAAATATGTGCCTTCAAATCCTGTGAAAATCTAAAAGGAAAATCAAATTCCAAATCAGATCCATGAGGTTTTGGTTCAATGGTTAACCAAGGGTTGTGAAGGCAAACCAAATTTTGAAGGAGGTCCATGGGGTCTTGGTTCAACGGTTAACCGGGGGTGGTGATAATTCCCCTCCAAGGCTCAAATCACATAAATACATTGTTCAATGGGTTCTCAATGAAAGGGATCTTTCTGAAATAGTATAAGACGACTACACTTCATTATAATGGAGATCTTACTTGAATGTTGTAAGAAATCTACACTTCATTATAATACTACCAGATTAAGAAAGGGCATGCTTGCTAATAAAGATAAATTAAATGCTGACCCACCCCAAAAAAAGAGAAAGAAGCAACCTGATGAGGGAGGAGGGCAGGAGGAATCTTACCAATGAGGGAGGACAGTAGGAAGAAGCTTACCAGTGAGGGAGGAGGGAAGTAAGAAGCTTACCAGTTGCAAATGTGGATGCAGAGTGACAAAACCTAGCTGCCAGAAAAACTAATGGCATGACCACAAAGATAACAAGGAGGCCCACCACAGCTACTCGATGATGACAACACTGACCTCCCAATCCTCCATTTCTACCACGTTAGTAGCCCTACCACCCTCCATTCCACACACCTCCTCTTTTCACAGACATCTTTAGCTCTTAACCCTAACACCACTTTTCTCCTTCTCCTCCTCCTAAACATATATTGACCAATGCAACCCTTACTCAATCATAATCCTCTACATCAAACCCATATCATGGTTAGCAAAAATATATGACATCAGTAACAACCAAAAAAACCATTAGATATCATATATACTTTAGAGCATTTGATAGAAAAATGTACCAAAGGCATTACTAAATGGATAGATCAATTGATTTCATGCAGTTTTGAGAAAGAAAGGGACACTAACATGGTAAAAACCTAGATGAAAATGGGCATAGGGGCCGGAAGTAGACAAATCTGAGGGTCTCTATCTATATGATTCTTTTTTGTTAAAAAACCAAAACATATAATTAAGGGAAATGCGTCATTCTGATTCAGATGCCAACATAAATGTTATTATTAATGGGGGTCCTCACTAGTTTGGCTGATTGTTCATACACTGCGACATAGGAAGAGGAAGAACAGGTAGGCATCGTTTCATATATATGACACCCCTCAACTTAATTAACTGAACAAGTATCGACTTGGCATGCCTTGCATTGAGGCATGTAAAGGTAAAGGGAATTCTAGGGGGGCAATTTGATGCAAAACCAAGGGTGAATTATGCCTCCCTCAATGCACATCATGAGACTGTGCTTAAGATTCATGATTCCGAAGCTGCGGGAAGACTAGAGTGTAAGAACAAGAGAGAAGCTAAACATATTGTGATGTAGCATTTGAAATGGTGACTTGTTGATTGATTTCTCATTCAGAATGAAGAGAAAAAATTTGATGATTGGGGAAAATAAATAATGAGTGTTCTATTGAGTAAAGGAAATGCATCATTTTGAGGCCATGGATAGATCTTAAATGTCTAGGATGCCAGTGTTAGTAAAACCTTAACTAAATGCCTTATGACCGCCACATGGATGAGTGTTACACTTACATTATTGATGCTCTAACCATAGGGAGTTGGTATAATATTCATGGTTATGGGTGCTTACAAAACTAGGTTTTCATATACCTATGAAGTGAAAGGGAAGCAAGTACCGTTTCTTCAAGATAGCAGTAAGGTAGTAAGCTTTAAACCAACCGACAGAGAAAATTTTTGTTAGAGAATACATTTTACACATCTTGTGTCCATTAGTACAAACCGATTTATAAATATAGTGTTGGATTAATGTCATAACACTTCTAGAAGTTGCTTTGATTCTCAGAAAACATGTTGTATGTTGTCTTCTGCTTCAAATTTTGCACAAGAAATAGTTGGTCCTTTAACAAGACTCAAATGTGCCAACATAGACTGAAGAAGAGGTTATTAGCATTGCAAACCCTCTGCTCAGATCAGTGTGTCAATTTTAAATTTAGCATAAATTGGCAATAAAACATATGATGTTCTAGAAGCTAAACGACACACAACACAAGAATCTACAACTTCTTACCTCTATTATTGTTGTGTTTAGCTTTCCCCACCAGAATCATATCAAAGCTAAGGTGAGGGCAAGCCCAAGCAAGGAAGAAAGAAATCACAAGAATTTTTCTGACAATACTGACCTCCTTCCTCTTTAAAGATCAGTCATCAGGAAGCACTGAAATTGCTACTACAAAATTCTAGGTTGCAGATCGAAGAAAAGAACTGAGATCAAGGCCTCATCAATCAAGCATCTCTAGGATAGAGCTCTCTGTCAAATTGTTGGTCATATGATCTATATCTAAGGCCTTTTTTCATGACTACAGCCAGGAAGCTTTGGTTGCTTTAGGGTCAAATCTTCTATTATGAAATCACCCTTGAACTGAATTTGGTTTGGAGATAGTGGCTCACTTGGAATTCCTTCTCTGTTGTAGGTTTATATGAAATCATATCTGAAGCTATAAAGTTCCTAGCATCTAAGCTCATATATATAATATTATTCTTGAGCTCATTGACATGCCTTCGACCTTGTATTATGGCTTTGTCTCTCTCACAGAGAAGTATAAAAGGCTACAAAAGGTGAATTCTCCTTGGCCCTTGTGATATCAATCAAGAGGGTTTAAAAAATAGCGTTCATGGTTTTCCATTGGGCAGATGCTTATTGAAGGTAAAGGATCAACTTTTGTGCGTCTCCGGGATTCTGGTATTAAAGGAAAGGGGGTTCATGACAAATAAAGATCATTTCAAGGATCTTGAAATCTAAAACACAATGTTCTAAAGTCTCATTTAAATAGGTATGATTCTTATTGGTGTATAAGCCAAATGCATCTCAACATTTCTTCTCATGTCAAATCATTGAGGCAATCAGGACGACCACGTGGGCTTAGCCTAGAGCCATCACTTTTTATATGATTTTTACATCTTGGGTTTAAAAAACCTTTATATACTCTAATTAGTAATTTCTAGTACCCATGCTCGGTGCATGTTTTACATTATTTTTCATGGCTGCCAAATTTGCATTCCATCAGTTAAAGCTAGGATAGAATTAGTCTTAGTCAAAGAAGTCTATTTTATTTGATGGATTTAAAATAAATTTAATTTACTATGGTTTTTCCATTCCTTTAATTTACTTTGGTTTAATTAACCGTCAAATCTTCTAAAGACAGAAATTCGATAATAGAACTGGAGCCAGATAGAGACTTACCGTTGCGAGAAATGGATACAATAGAAATTTCTTTCCCAAGGCTTGGCGGGTTGATGGACTCAAGAAATTTTTTTTCCCTCTTCACTAGATTTATCAACGACCTTTGCTACAGCAGCCTCAGAGGGGTTTTTGCTGCCTGTGATAGGGAAAATGTATGATTCCGAAGGGGATGTCCAACAACCGAAGCTTTCTCATCAGTTACTCGAGTCCAGAATTTCTGGAATAGGTCTATCAACCTCTTTCACTACCTTGGAGGAGAATGCAACAACCTATAGAGAGAGGGGCACTTTTTGGGTGATGGTGGAAAGGAAAAGCCCTGTTTGAACTTTATGTGCGTGTAGGGTTCCATAGCGAAATCAAGGAGCCGCACAAGTTCGAGTTAGGTGTCTCGTTCCCTGCACAAAACCCAAATAATCCCCTGCTTCTGTCAAACTAAAATGTAAAAATAGGTTACTTATAGCAAAACGTTGGTCTCCATTGCTAAAACCTCCTCCAGAATTCAAAAATTCATGGTTTGAACAAAATTGCTAAAACCTTCTCCAAAATTCAAAAATCCAGGGTATGAACAAAATTGCATCACCCATTGTTATTCTTCCATTCTTGAAAGCTCCTTGAGGGTGCTCCTTGAGGGTTTAAACAAAAATGGCATTGCCCACCTCGAAATTTTATTTGGTGACTGGTACGCGGGAGAAAAAATGTCTTAAAAAAAGTTATTAAATTTCCATGGTAAGCTTTAACAAGCTCTTATGAATATATATATATATATATATATATATATATATATATATATATATATATATATATATATATATATATCTTCAAATGCCTCTCAATGTCTTCCATGGGGAATTTGATTATGATAAATTTAATAAATAAAATGAAGTTTTAAGATGAAATTAAATAAATGTCCTAAAAATTTATTCATGTAGTAGTGATTCAATGGAATAGAATCATTTTTAAATGCTTTGGAAACTTTTTTTCACAATTTTTTCAGATATATATATATATATATTTAGACAGTTTCGCCTTTTTCAAAGGGGGAAGAGGCGATAGGCTCTTGTAGTAGTGATTCAATAAAATGGAATCTGTTGGGTCCCTATAATACTAGTGATTACCCCATTGCTATTGTAGTTATACCCCTTATTTATATTGTTGTGCCCCTATTACCCCCATATTTTTATTTATGTTCCCCATAGAATCCCTCTATTTTTATTTTTGTGGCTTTATATTATTATTGTTAGGTCGGCTAGATTATATTGTGACTCCTTAGACTCCTATATATAGAAAGGAGGTTTTGTTATTTGTATCATCCAAGAATTGTTCATTTATGTAACGTAAAGGAGGTTTCCCCCTCGAAGAGGCTGAATTCTAAGGCGTTGATCTATCTTTTCTATCTTTTCTTGAGCTGGTTTCATAACATTTGGTATCAGAGCTTTGGATTCTAGGGTTTCGCTGCTCCAAACAAGTCATCGTGGCATTTTCGCTATAACTTTTTTTCTATGACGTTTCAGAAGTCACAAAAAAAAACCCATTTGAGAAGAAATCGTGTTGAAACTTGGGTCCAAATTTCAGAGCTTTTAGTGCGATATTTGCGGAGATATGATATGAGGAAGTTGGTCTTTTTTGCAGACTCCTGAATTACATTCAAAACAGGTGACCAGGGGAAAATCATCATAACTTTCTCTCTGGGAAACAGATTGAAATTTTGTAAGAAGGTACAGAAAGAGGACGGACTGTAGTTTCTTGTATATCTTTTTCAAAACCAAAGATCGAAAATTGTACACGTGGCACTTCATACAAGTTCACTCTTCTGGAAAGGTCTATAATCAGGTCATCTTGGGAGATTGTGCATAACTCTTTCTTGTAGAATCCAATTTGGATCAGATTGATGGAATTGGAAAGAGGACACACACAGCTACTATAGGTCACAAATTCAGAACTAGATGATTGGAAAGTACAGAGATACATCAGAGGCAATATAAAGCTCCTACAAAATGGAAAAAGGTGTGTAGATTTTTTTAAATTTTTGCTTAAGCTTGGTTTGAAAATTTATTTTTAAGGAATTCAAAGGGCATAGTAGAGAATTATTATCGGTAACTGATGCCCCGAGGAAAGAAAATGCAAACACCTAGTAAGAAACCTGAAAGCTCTAGCATGACTCATGAAGAAGAGGAAGAAATGCTACATGATATATCAAAATTACAAGAACAAGTGCAACAAATGTCACGCTCACAAAAGTTAATAGAAGCTAAGATAAATGGTGTGGAAGCTAAGATGAATGGCATGGAAGCTAAGATGGAAAATTTCAAGATAGATTTGAACACAAATTTGAAGACAGGCATGGCAGATTTGAAGACAGATTTGACAAATTTTCTACAAGAAATACTTACTAATGGTGAAAAGGTAGTAAAGGAAACTCATGATGAGAACAAAAGAAATGTTAATCATGATTCCATAGATGCTAATGTTGGATCGAAGAATCACCATATTCCAAAAATCGATATGAGGAAGTTTGATGGCAAGGATCCCGCCACATGGATATTACAGATGGAGCAATTCTTCGATCTCAATAATGTGCAAAACGCACAAAAGGTACGTATGGCAACTGTATATTTGGAACCAAATCAGTTTGTATGGTATCAATGGCTTTGTTCTCGTAAACAATTTATCACTTGGGAAATTTTTACGGAAGAATTGATAGCACATTATGAGGATACAAAAAGCAACACTTTTTTTAGCCAATTGATAAGTCTCAAACAAAAGGGTTCAATAATGGAGCACATTGAGGAGTTCCAAAAATTGAACATAAGGGTAAAAGATATTCCAGAGGAGCATAGGATTGATGTGTTCATAGGTTCTTTAAAGGATAATATCCAACATGATGTGCGCCTTTGGGAACCTGATTCATTAGAGAAGGCATTCAGGTTAGCAAGAAAAATGGAAAGCAAAATTATGGCAACTAGGAAGCATACCATTCACAACTATAAAGACGGAAGTGTTTTTGCCCATAGTCTTCCACAACCTACAAGGTTGACACCACAACAATTGGAAGAAAAAAGAGCAAAAGGGCTTTGTTACAATTGTGATAGCAAATACACAAAAGGTCATAAGTGTGCTGAGAAGAAATTATTCTACATAGATTGTGAAGAGGAAGAAGAAAAGGAGCAAGAAAGGTCAAAAGAAGAGGATATACTCCAGGAACAAAGCCTAGATGAAGAACAAATAAATCCGACCATATCTTGTAATGCATTGGCGGGAATTACCACTCCTCAAACCATCAAGATAGAAGGACAAATCAAGAAGAAAAAGGTAATAGTGTTGATTGATTCAGGAAGCACCCACAATTTTATTCATTGTAGGGTAGCAAAAGAATTGAATTGCTTCCTATATCCAGCACCAGAGTGTCAAGTGATGATTGCAAATGGAGGAACAATAAATTTCTCTGGAAAGTGCCATAATATCAAGCTATCCATGGGAGAATATGTATTGACTAGCCCAATGCTTTCCATTCCAATGGGAGGTGCTGATGTTGTACTAGGAGTCCAATGGCTACAATCCTTGGGTACAATAGCTTTTAATTTTCAAGAACTTTTCATGAAATTTTCTGTGGAAGGAAAGGAAGTTGAATTAAGGGGTATTGCAGGGAAACCAGGAAAGATAATCAGCTCTAATGGCATGACAAAGCTTCTAAAAAAGGAGCAAAGAGGTGTAATTGCACAATTATGTTCGCTAGATGTTTCCACATTGGAATCATCTATTTCTCCAGATCTCCAAAAAGTCCTGGACAATCATTCCAAGGTATTTGAGACTCCCAAAGGTCTCCCACCTATGCGTGATCATGATCATGCTATTCATCTGATTCCAGGAAGTGTTCCTCCAAACATCAGGCCGTACAGATATCCCTATGTCCAAAAAAGTGAAATTGAACGTATGGTTGCAGAAATGCTAGAGGCTGGTATAATTCAACCGAGTCAAAGTTCTTTCTCAGCTCCAGTAGTATTGGTGCACAAGAAGGATGGATCATGGCGCATGTGTCCAGATTATAGGGAGCTCAACAAGCTCACTATTAAAGATAAGTTCCCCATTCCTGTCATTGATGAATTACTGGATGAATTGCATGGATCAATTTACTTCACCAAGTTGGATCTTCGTTCGGGATATCATCAAATCAGAATGAAGATTGAAGACATTCCGAAAATGGCATTTAGAACTCATGAGGGTCATTATGAATTTTTGGTCATGCCTTTTGGCCTTACCAATGCACCTTCAACATTTCAAGGTTTGATGAATTCAATTTTCAAACCATTCCTTAGAAAATTTGTGTTAGTATTTTTTGATGATATACTAATCTACAACAAGTCTTGGAAGGATCATGTTGAACATGTTGACAGGGTGCTACAACTATTGGAGGAGAAACAATTATATGCAAAAAGATCCAAATGTTTCTTTGGAGTCCAGGAGGTGGAATATTTGGGTCATATTGTATCTCATGAAGGAGTTAAGGTAGACCCTAGCAAAATTAAAGCCATTAAGGAATGGAAAATCCCCACATCCATAAAGCATCTGCGAGGATTTCTTGGGTTGACAGGGTATTATCGCAAGTTTGTTAAGAATTATGGGAGAATAGCAGCACCTCTAACAACATTATTGAAGAAAGATTCATTTTCATGGACTTCAGAAGCAACAAAGGCCTTTGAACATCTTAAAGAGGCAATGTGCCAAGCACCGGTCTTAGCTACACCGGACTTCACAAAAACCTTTATTGTGGAATGTGATGCTTCAGGAAATGGAATTGGTGCTGTTCTAATGCAAGATGAAAGACCCATTGCTTTTGAAAGTCGTCCAATCAAGGGAAAGTTTTTAAGCAAAGCTATTTATGAGAAGGAAATGTTGGCAATACTCCATGCACTTAAGAAATGGCGACCCTACCTAATGGGAAGACACTTCAAGGTAAAAACAGATCATGATAGCCTTAAAACTTTTTAGAACAAAGATTATCCTCTGAAGAGCAACAAAAGTGGGTCACAAAGATGTTGGGTTATGACTTTGAAATCATCTACAAAAAAGGGAAGCAAAATGTGGTGGCAGATGCACTCTCAAGAAAGGATGAGGATGTGGAAGCATTGTTGTGTGCCATTTCTATTATCCAACCAGATTGGATAAACGAAGCAAGGGAGGAATGGAAGAATGACGAAGAAGTGTGGGCACTTATTCGAAAGCTACAACAAGATTCCAGTACTTCTGATACATTTAGCTGGCAAAATGATTTGTTATGGTACAAAGATCGCTTATACCTCTGTAAGAATTCCCAGCTAAAACAAAAGATTCTTATGGAATTGCACACTTCTCCCTTAGGAGGGCACTCAGGATTTTTAAAAACTTACCACAGGGTTAAGAAGGAATTTTTTTGGGATGGCCTTAAATCAGATATTCAAAAGTTTGTGGCGGAATGTTTGGTTTGCCAACAAAATAAAGTTGAAACAATTAAGACACCGGGTCTATTACAACCTTTATCCATTCCAAGCCAACGTTGGGAGGAGGTTTCAATGGATTTTATCACAGGTTTACCCAAGTCTGAGGGAAAGAGTGTCATCATGGTGGTAGTTGACAGACTTACCAAGTATGCACACTTTTGTGCATTATCACATCCATTTAAAGCCAGTACAGTTTCTACTGCATTTATGGAAACAGTTCAAAAGCTACATGGAAACCCAAAGATTATTGTAAGTGACAGAGATCCCATTTTCACTGGAAATTTTTGGACAGAATTATTTTCTTGTCTTGGTACTCAGTTAGCTCATAGCTCATCTTATCATCCTCAATCTGATGGGCAAACTGAGATAGTAAACAAATGTTTGGAAGGATATCTTCGTTGCTTTGTATCTGATAAACAGACACAATGGGTCAAATGGTTGCCTCTGGCTGAATGGTGGTATAACACTTCCTTCCATACAGCAACAAAAATGACCCCATTTATGGCACTTTATGGGTATCAACCACCATCCATCACATCATATTTAAGAGAAAATTCTAAGGTTCAGGCAGTGGAACATCACATCGAACATCAACAACAAGTCCTCCAACTCTTAAAGGATAACCTCGTGTTGGCACAAAATAGAATGAAACAACAGGCAAATCAACATCGCAGTGAAAGAAGTTTTGATGTAGGTGATTGGGTATTCCTACGGCTACAACCATATAAGCAAATGTACCTAAAGCAAGCTAAGAAGGATAATAAATTATCACCAAAGTATTATGGTCCATACAAGGTGTTGCAAAAGATTGGTACTATGGCATACAAATTGGAGCTTCCTGCAGCTTCTCGATTGCACCCAGTTTTCCATGTTTCATGTTTAAAGAAGGTTATAGGCGACAAGCTCCCAGTTCAAACAATATTTCCAGAACTTGAAGAGGAAGGAAAAATTATATTGGAACCAGAAGCCGTCACAGAAACAAGAACTCAACAGCTACGAAATCGATCAATTTCAGAGTATCTTATCAAGTGGAAGAACTTATCCGCTGAAGATTCCACATGGGAGGATGAGAATTTTATGCAGAAGTATCCAGAACTACTCAAGCGTTGAGGACAACACTTTTTTGAAGGAGAGGGGCATGTTGGGTCCCTATAATACTAGTGATTACCCCATTACTATTGTAGTTGTACCCCTTATTTATATTGTTGTGCCCCTATTACCCCCATATTGTTATTTCTGTGCCCCATAGAATCCCTCTATTGTTATTTTTGTGGCTTTATATTATTATTGTTAGGTCGGCTGGATCATATTGTGACTCCTTAGACTCCTATATATAGAAAGGAGATTTTGTCATTTGTATCATCCAAGAACTGTTCATTTATGTAATGTAAAGGAGGTTGCCCCCTCGAAGAGGCTGAATTCTAAGGCGTTGATCTATCTTTTCTATCTTTTCTTGAGCTGGTTTCATAACAGAATCATTCTTAAATTTTTGGAAAGCTTTTTCCATGATTCTTTTAAATATTTACCCTTTTTCTAAAAAGTTTCACCACTTTCAAAGGGGGAAGAGGCGACAGTCTCTTATTTCTCTTTCAAAAAAGGTGTCATGTCACTCCTTGTCAAAGGGACTATAGTGACACACTTCAAAATGTCACATTCTGCCATTGTTTGAGCGCAGATTTTAAGCCAGTGAGGTGGAAGGGTCTCTAAGCTTGTTTAGGTGTACAGTTAAAAATGAACATTTCATTGTCATTCTCAGCTTCAAATAAAAGCTCATGGGAGAGCTCAATCTTCTCTTTTTATCAATTTGATAAATAGTTTACACATGGGAGAGGGTATATCTTGGCTACAAACATGGGCTATAAAGGTTGGGGTAGCATGGGGAAACATTAAAAAGGTCTGTTGACAAATGTTGATCCTCCCAATCTCCCCCGAGGAATAGCCCTCGATGCAAAATGGATACATGAATCTTCAAAGGAAATTTAGGGTGAATATTGTGCTCGCAAGCTGAAGTTTCATGAAGAAGAGATGGCAAAGGATATTGTTGGGACTTTTAGGAAGAATTTAAAGTAAGATACATAAGCTCAGAAACCCCAAGGAGAAACCGAAGATAAACATATGAGCTCTAACCCTCATCCTGAGTCATCCAATGCTACTTCTTAACAAAAAGTCTATTATTGGTGTTGATGGATAAAGAAAAAAAGGAGAGGGATAATGATAGGGAAGGGATAGTGAAGATGAGATAGATGAGATCAACGTTTCCCCTAGACAATGCCATTTCCCCTATCCCCCAAAGTCTGTTTCCTCTTCTTAATTAAAGGCATATTACATTAAATATATAAATAATTATAGGCCATGCATTTTGTCGCCCTTGTACATTCTTTTTCATTAATGAAAAATCTTTGACTTACAAAAAAAAATAACACACT
Organism: Pinus tabuliformis; assembly: GCA_031772625.1. Lineage (NCBI taxonomy): Eukaryota > Viridiplantae > Streptophyta > Pinopsida > Pinales > Pinaceae > Pinus > Pinus tabuliformis. The sequence continues at coordinate 370,703,005 of CM062806.1, forward strand.
ATACTCACACACAATGCAATAAGGAAGCCCCCATCGATGTTATGCACTACCTTAAATGGGTTTAATAGCCTTGGATGACTCTAACAATCATAGTTGAATGTATATGATGTTAACTAATTTAACCAACAAAACATGCCTTCGACAATGGTAACTAGACTTACACTCCATTTATTGCATTAAACAATCAAGTGAGGCTTTAGTAATTGTAACCAAACATACAGGTTGTTGAACAAGTTAACCAACCTAACACAACTTTAATAGTGATAACGAAAATGTACATGTTGCTAATCAATCGACCATTGTGTCATGCCTCTAACATGTGCAAATGAACATAAATGTTGTTGATGGGGTTGGCCTATCTAACATATCTCCCACAATTGTAGTTAAACATGCATGTCGATTCTGTTAATCTCCTAGATAATGTTAATAAAAAAAACATGTTAATATCCAACCTAACATGTCACTAATAGTGACAATGGAATGTGCATGTCAATGGCTAAGCTAATGGACCTTATATGTTTTTCATTGAGATGATTAACACATTGCTCACTAAGATGACCAAGTTGACAAACCATTGGTTTTTTCATTGAACTGACATGCCTTTAATAGACACAACTAAATGTACATGATGTTACACTAGTAAACCATCATGACATGCCTTTAACAGTAGTAACAAAGTGTCCAAGTTCTGGATTGGGAAAACCAAACTAATATACCTATGATAATCATAATTGACCATACATGTTTGTTGTGATCAACCCTTCATGTTTTCCCTTGCTTCTATACAAAATTAAGCATTCCATGCAACTCTCAAAGTAACTTTGATACATATACAAATTAAGTTTGTATTTACATGTTCGTTTTGTATTAAAATGTTTCCTCTTTAAAGGTCATAGGATTCGATCCAATGGAAATTAAGGTATGTACACGTCCATATATTAAATAGTTAAAGCAATGAATGGAGGGCATCCCTTGTATCACAAACAAGGGGATCTAATATGTCAACTTGGCAGTTACCTGCATTATAGCTTAATATTAAATAATATTCTTATTTTTTCAATTAATATGAATGCTTCTAATATTTAATATATTGTTAAGGAGATTACCCCTTGACTAATTAGTGAAGTATTTAATATTGGATGAGAGAGTTGTAAGGCTGAAATTTTGGCTACCACGAGTTAAGTTTGGTGTTTGTATTATGTCAATGCAAAATTATATTTCACACCTCTCGAGGAATCAATCAAAATGATTTACACATACCAATCAAAGGAAGTCAATAGATGGTTAAAGAAGTGGTTGGGAGGAGTTCACTATCATATCCATCCAAGGGTTTCCAAACTAGAGAAACAAGGGCATGTGGCTGATTTATGGGCTAACGTTTGAAAGATTGCTACAAGGAGAGGAGTTGGTGGGAGTCCTTCTGATGAAAAGGCCCTGCACCTCTTCCTCTATTTCTTAAGGTAGGCTTGAAATAAGTGATTGTAGATATATGATACATATAATATGCAATCCACTCACAACACAACAATATCGAACATTTGCATGAGACATAACTTAATTTATTTTGAATATATTTTTGTTTTAAAAAAGGCAAGATATGCTACCATGATGTAATACAATGATTCACCAACATTGGGCACCAAACAAATGATTTGGACCATAGATGTTATGTAGGATGACAATCATCCACTATAAGCTATGATTATTAGCCACTCTGACACCCCTCATTTATGGTCACTCATTGAACATTCACATGAAATTTGAGATCATTGGACATGCTTAACATGATTTGGTTAACACAATCTAGTATGGTGTGAGTGTCTTGCCTACAATGCAAGCTTTCTAACACCCTTTAGAACAACATTTCTTCACAAAAGGCATTTGACATTGATTCATAGTTTTGCCTTTGTACATGAGAAAGAAACTAAATGTTACTACTCCCTTATGCAAGATAATGCTCTTGATTACAAATTGAACAATGTATCATGACAGTGCCTTTCTCTCTTTGTGTGAGCTTGCTCAATTGGCATCTACATACCTTCTGAGACAAAACTCAATGTATGTATTGTATTTGGTATTGTGTCAATTATTCAATTTTTATGTCCTAATATTGTGTTAATGGCCTTCCAATGCATGGTTAGTCTTGAATTAAAATTTTGACATGGAAAATCCCAATTTTACAATTTTGGCAATCAGAGGCACAATGTTGGGACAATGTTTATCCATCTTGGTGGACAATGGGGCAAAGAAATTTTTTATTGATGTACAGTTGGTGGAGTGTAGAGGCATTCATAGATTGATATATATCCTTGAAAATGTGGGCGAGAGAGGATTCCCATGCTTCACCTCAGTTGTCTTCTTGATTGTTAGTTCGATATGTTGAGGCTATGGTTGATGGGACAAATGTTGAGGATATGGTTGATGGTTTGATATTGAAGTCAAAATCCTTCCTTAACCCTTTAGCCAAAGAGGTGTCTCCTAAAGTATCTCCAATAATATCCTATGAAGATTCATAACATTTAACCTGGAATTATGGTCCACCATGATCATCTAATAATTAATTGAGATAGCACTAAACCCCAATTTAGGGATTGGGTGAATCATATGGTGGGACTATAGTAGTGGGAACCCTAAATAAATGACTTGAAAACCCCCTGATTTTCTACCTTCATGTCATTCATCTCCCAAATTTTTTGTTGGCTACACAAGTCCTAGAAAACATGACAAGGAAGATGAGTGGGAGTTGACAAGGACATTTGTTTGTTCTAGAACATCATAAGGTGCATCCACATGGATGAACATGGAATGGGAATTAAGGTCATATAGTAGACTAGAGTGTTAGAAAAATAGGGTGCATCAAAATACTTTTGGAGTGTCCCAAAGGGAAATATACAATTCTTATCTCCTCTAAAATTCAATATACATTTATTGTGGTGATAGTAACCACAAGATTCTTATAACTAGTGGTATAGTGTCTGGTCATGAATGAATATGTGGAAAATGAATCTAAAGCTTTCGACTCACTGGTATAAGATAGTTTATGGGGCCGAATCAAAATTTCAAGGGGCATGTCAAGGATCTCTGGTAAAATGGGGTTAGTAGCCAAAGGATACCTTTCAAAAAATTTAAGGAGAGTAGGGAATATTTAGAGGAGGCCAACTCAAGAAACCATAAGCAAGAAAAGGGGGAAAGTATCTAACAAATATTGTTAGAGTAGGCATAAAAATTCCCATCCTTGAATGAAATGGTGGTTTACACAAGGCTCATGAGAGAATAACGGATGGAGGGTAGATTGGCATGGTCAGAAAATGAGAGAAGTGTTTTATAAACTAAAGGAATATGGGATGGAGGTTATGTCGAAGTTCAGGGAGGCTTTTAGCTTTTATGACAAGGATGGAGGTGGATGTATCACAACAAAGGAGCTTCATATAGTAATGCATTCTTTCGGTCGAACCCCCAATGTATATTGGAAGTGGTCCAAATCTTTTATTTTCAATAATCTAGTGCCAAATACAATAAACCACAAAATAGTAGTTCTAATCTGCCTGTAAATGTAACATATTAAATACACCATTCCAAATTGATTTTACCAAGGAGAATCAAAGAAATAGATGATTCTGGTCATCCATCGCCTCCATACAAAGCAAACAACAACCAGGTCCACTCTATCCTTTACGACAAAAATTGTCCCATGCCAAGATGAAGCCAGAAAGACACATTTACTGATATTCCTAAGCAGAGCGAAAATATGAAGCCAATATGTAGAGCTGCTCTAAAGGACTGCTCAAACTACAGTCAACTTGCCTCCTAGGGAGAGCCTCCTGTGTGCCCATGATAAAAGTATACAGTGTATTTTCTCTATAATTCAGCTCCAATCCTTAATTCCATAACAATTAGGTTGGAGCATAAACCTAAGATATTTAAAATCTGCATCCAATGCAGTGGAGATAACACCAAAAATATGATAAATCTCTAGTATCAATGCCTCATCTGGGTAAGAATAAATCATATGAGATTTAATATTATTCATAAGGAGCCCAAATACCGATCAAAAGAGGTCAATCTACCAAATAGTAACACATCATCGACAAAAATCAAAGGAGTAACTGTGACTTGTCTACCTACACACATGCAACCAAAATTACCGCCCTTGTGAATTTTGTGACTAATTCTTCCAAAATCCAATCTTTTATCCTCAACTTCTTCTTCTCGCAGAAGTTGTCATAGATATTTTGAAGTAGGCATATTGTCTACTAATGAATATTCTATAATTTTCCTCCACCATCCTTGTAGAAATTATGGTGTAGATTTGCAACTACTCATGAATTTCTAATCAAAATCATAAGACACAAGCCAACTCTACTGCTCTCCAGAAGTTAATTCACAATTTAGAACCAAAATTTCATACATGCAATAATAAATAACACACATGCACACAAATTTTTTCCTAAGGAAAACAATATGCTAAAAACCCCAATGTCTGTTTGCATTAATATGATCAATAGAAATGTATTGGAATTTATTTTCTCAATTGAATACAACCTACAAGTGAATATCCTTTCTCCCTACTCATTGAGAAGCTCTAACCTGGACTTAGTAAATTTCTACCTCTGCTTGAGCCTATATTTCCTTGCATAATTCCTTGAGAAATTAGGCCCCTATTATTTAGGAATTTTTACAAAATGGATTGCGAAATTCCCAAGATTGATCATCTGACTATATGCAACACCTATACACTCAAGGCTAGTCTACAGTTGGTGTTACACTGCCTTGGAATCTCCATCACAATTGGGGAACTCGAATTCTCCATGCATTAGCTATTTTGGGTTGACTGATTAGTTAACTAGATGATCACTGGGTTTGACTGAAGTCCCACTACACAATTGGCCTTCCACTAGTTCCTCAAGTAGTTGGAACTAGTTTAACTAAAAATAACTTGAGATGACTAACTTTGATTACTACAAATTAACAAATCATACATGCTTAACTGAACTCTAACTCCTCCAACTTGAATTTACTGTGTAAATCGGGTGACACAAGCCATGTCACACATGTTAACTGCATCCAAGCTGTCAATTGATGTGGAAATTCAATTTTTCTCAATGTAATCAAGGAAAAATCAAATTGAGATTTTCTTCCCACATTTTTTAAGACTCCCTCTCTACAAGAAAGGGATCATCAACCACCCCTATCCTGCACCTAAGGAAATCGAACTTCCCTCTTGACAAATATTTTGTCAAAATGTCAACATCTTACTCCTCTATCAGAATGGAGTGTAGCAACATCATCTGCCTCTATACACAGTCTCATAAATGGTGATATTGGACATCTGTATGCTTCGATTGATCATGAAATATAGGATTCTCAGAGAGATTGATGCAAATTTTATTATCACAATTGTATCCATCATTTGACCAAATAGTCCAACAAGTATCTTTCTCATCCATATCGCCTCACATGTTTCTTGACTTACAGCGATGCATTATGATTCTGTTTAGTTGAGCACCACATATCTTTGCTTCCTGTTGTACTAAGTAACAACTACAAACCCAACACTAAAAATTACACTTGATGTACTCTTTCATTCTAATCGACTTCGTGCCCAACCTACATCTGTGAAGGCACACAACTTCTCTTCCTTTGCTCATCTATACCATTGTCCAAACTGGGTAGTTCCTATGAGGTACCGTAAAACATGCTTAGTTTCCTTTCAAAATAGTTTGGTTGGCCTAACCATAGCGTGTCTTAGCTCATTGACTGCACAACACATATCTGATCATGTGTTCACAGGATACATGAGTGGAACAACTAGCTGTCGATACATGGTAGCATCCACTTCACCTGAAGTGGCATCCTCCTTTCTCTAGTTGTTCATTAGAGGTGATTCCATGGGTTTACAACTCTCCATGTAGAATCTTTGCAGTATCTCATTTTCATACTTGCCTTGAGAGACAAATAGCTACCATAGTCTAACTAGCCAGAGGAATTTCCTTGAAAGTTATGGAAATTCTAGTCATATTTAGAGAAAATCTCGCAAGGATTTTTGTAAATCCAAGTTATAGTTATTAAACTTCAAAATTTTAAGTGTCCTAGACGTTTTTGATGCTGCTGAATCCATTTCCACCATCAAAAACACGATTCAAACTCTGTGTCTACAAGAGTTTTTAAAGCTAAATTGCCCGGATTTCAGCCACTTTTGGCCATCCAGGCAATTCCTCTACCTCATTAGATGACTCCCAAATAATTACCTATCACTTTATCATACTTCCAACCTGAGAAAGTAGTGCATGAGACCCATGTCCTTCATTTAAAATTCCCTTACAAGGTCCTCCTTGCAAGATATGATCAACGTCTCATCACTAGTTAAAATAAAATTATCAACATATAAGACAATAATAAGAAATTTACCTTCTATCCATACGGGATGAGGTTTACATCTGGTTCACTTATGGTGAACCACAAACCGGCGAGATAACTATTGATCTTGGTGTACCAAGAACGAGGTGCTTGCTTGAGATCATACAGTACTCACTTGAGTCTGCACACATAAGACTCTTGATCAAATGTCTCAAAATCTTTTTGTTACTCTATGTACACCTCCTCCTTAATAACCCCATTCAAAAATGTTTTTTTTAGACCCATCTGGTGGATATTCCACCCCATCTATGTAGCGAGATCAAGAATTGATCTAATGGATGAGTACCTTATTACAAGAGAAAATGTCTCCTCATAGTCAATTCCCTCAACTTGAGAGTAACCCTTGGCCACAAATATGGCCTTATAGTTCCCTATTCTTCCATTTGTTGCCTACTTCACCTTGAAGATCCATCTCAAACCCACTATTGATTTATATGTTGTTCTTGGGTTCATTTCCCAAACACGGTTCTTTGTAATGGATTCATATTCCTCCACCATTGCATCAACCCATACAAGTTTCTCTATTTCTTCCTAGAAATAGGATGGCTCAATCTCTATAAGCTCAGTCATAAGAGCCATGTCACCAGTGTACCTCCCATATGACCTCCTTTGCTTACATAAATTTGAAGGATATCCCACATTCTCCCTCGCATCATGCACAAGTATATCAACTTCCTTAGTTCTTTTTCTGCCTTCTCTAGAGGTTTTGCTTTAGTGAATGTCTCCACTCTTTGCTCCACAATTTGTGGTTTCTCTACAACTTCCTAAGGTTCCTCTTTTTGAGCTAAAATCTTATCTTTTGGTGGCATCTAAAGCTCCCTCTCGAGAGAGCACCACATAGATTTTTCCTCATCAAAATTTGCATCCCTTCACACAAATACCCCGAATTTTGTTGTCAACTAAATCTTATTCCTTGATTCTTTGGAGACATGGTAGTAAACAGAGGCTCCAAAAATCTTGAAGTGTGACACATCTGGCTTTCTTCCTGAGAAAGCCTCCTCTGATGTAATACCATGCCAAGAATCTGATGAGAACTTTAGTTTTGCAAACAAACTATTGTATTTCATGCCTCAATAGGCAAATGCAGAGGTAGGCCTTGGTCATGCAACATCACCCTCGTTTCTCCCAAAATGCTATGGATATTTCTCTCAACCACCCTATTCTGATGTGGGTTCTCGAGTGTTGTCAAATCTCGCCGAATACCTTCTTTCACACATAAAGTTTTAAATTCATTCAACACATACTCACCTCCATTATTGCTCCAGAGAGCCTTCACCTTCTTGATGGTTTCTTCCTCAAATAGTGCCTTGAATTCTATGAACTTGGAGAATGTTCCATATTTCTTCTGCTTGAAGAGATCCAACACTTATGTGATAAGTCCTCAATAAAAAGGACAAAATATTTGTGTCGAGTAGTGGAGGCTGTAAAGAAAGGTCCACAGACATCAACGTGGATCCTTTCTCGGACTGCATGCACTTTGTTGTCCCAATCATGAAATGCGTATTTTATGTACTTCTCCAACGTACATCCTTTGCATACATCTTGCTGCTCAAGTGCTCCTTTAGGGAGGCTAGTGGATATTTTTTGTATAATGTTCAAGGTGCCATGATGCAAATGGCCAAGGCTTATGTGCTAAATTTCACCTACATCATGGCCCTGCACTTTCTCTTCCTTAGTTTTTAATGCAACACAATCTTCCACATCTAACTTATATAGATTCTTCACACAAACCTCTATCTTCTTCACCTGTCTCACTGCTATGTGTCTCAGGAATGATTTTCCTTTGTTGAAGATCACGTCATAACCTTGGTATTCCAAAACTGCAACAGAGATGAGATTTTTCTTTAGGCCTAGAACAAACATGACATCCTTGAGCCTGAGAGGGGAGCCTGACTCCCTCTGAAAGTTGACTGTACCAATACTGGTCATGTTGTACCTTTTTTCATCCCCTAGGTTGATGTGCATATGGACATCTTTCTCCTCCAAGTCACTGAAAAGTCTCTACACCCTGTCATGTGGAACAATGCACCTTAGTCCTAGTACCACACGCTCCCCATCACTATGTTGGACATGCATGCAATAAGGGTAAAGTCAAGGTCGAAATATAAATCCAAGGCTTCACCCACTACTCCTCCTAAGGTCCTCTCACTTGCCTCTTTCTATGGGCACTTCATGGCATAGTTCTTGTATTCGTGACAGTGGAAGCATTTAATTGTTGACAAATATTTCTTCTTTCTCCCTTGGTTGAATTCTGGTTTGGTTTGATATTTCTTCCCCTTTTCTCTTCTTTCCCTTTCCAACGAATGCAAATTTTTCTTCATCCTTGCCCTTGGATGAGGTCCCATCTCTAGTATTCTTCCTTATTTCCTCTTGTACCAAATCGTACCATAAGTGTTCCCAATTCGGTAGTTTCTCCTTCTTGTTCACTTAATCTTGATAGGTATGCCAACTCCTGGGAAGGCCCAAAAGGGATATTCTTACCAAATCATCCTTTGAAAGAGTAACACTAACTCCTACAAGCTCATCATGAACTTGTGTGAACGTCCTCAGATATTGCAAGGTAAAGTCATTCTTCTACATGTTGATATTTCAAATTTTATCCTTGAGCACCAAATTTTTGTGGTCACTACAATTCTAGAACACATTTGTGAGTGCCTACCACATTCTATAAGGATTTTCTTTCCCATGGAGATTCCTGACAATGTGGTCTCGTACTCCCTCCAATGTTATTATCCACACCTTGGCTACAACATTCTTCCATTGAGCAAAGTTTTGGGCACCAAATTCTGTTGGTTTTGTAACATCCCTCTTGATGTAATCTAGCAATCCATTGTCATCGAATACTTCCTCCATGGGGATCCTTCCAGTCAATGAAATTAGAGTTGCCTTCCAAGGAATACTCTAGCCTCAACCTATTGAAGGTCATATTTTCAGTTCTTAAGAGATCTTGATACACTAAACTGCAAATTTGAACCTCCTATTATACCTTTGAGATAGTATTAGGTAAGGCTACCAATGCCAAAGCATATAAAATAATTGTTTTGCAGGTTTTTGGTTTTAGTTTTGGAAGACCAATGAAAGAAGATAGATGTATAATTAATGAAATTAATCCTTTGGGGTCTATTAATACTTCAGCAAAGGGCTGCTATAAAGCATTACATAGTGATATAGATCAAAATAGTGGTGAGTAGAAGACAACAAAAAATATGATTATCACAATTTCCAGACTGTAAAACAAAACAATCATAAGTTGGAAAACCTTTTGAGCTACGTTCAAAAGATTCAAGGCTAAGCTTACACAAGATGTTGATGATTTATTGGTTAGAGGGGATTAGCTACACAAACAGTTGCATTAATCCATTCTCTTAATAGATGATCACTTCAGGAGCTTATAGGAATCAATTGAAACTCTAATTGTTCCTACCTAGAAATCTCTGTAAGTCATAAGCATATGAAGAAATAACACAATGATTGAAAACTAGAAAACTTGCACGATAACACAAACTGTGCAAGACCATATTCAAAATCCTTTGCTTTGTATTAAGGTTCCAGAAAGACTGATTACATCAAATGTACAGCAAAAGCTTCCTTCAAAGGTGGCTTCTAGGTTCAAAGTAGTATAAACAATCAAAGACTTTTACAAGTAGTGAGCTATGAATCTTAAACTCCGAACCCTTTTCAACTCTAGAATAGAGTTATTTATACAATAATAAACTTAAGAAATATCCTAAAACTGATTAAGGTTTATTCAAGGAAAGGAAAAGATCTTCATGCAAGAAGATAGGGGTAGTTGTTTGAACTACTTCTTGTTGTCCCCTTTATTTAGGCTGTGTTGGCTTTGTTTGTGTGATATTTTGCCCTTTTGGTTGCTTTGTTGTTTTTATCCTCTACGCTGGCAAATTTCTTCATTTTAATTTTCCATCTAACTTCTTTAAACACTGTAACTCTCTTCTTACCTAGCTGAGTGACCTTTACTGCACTCCTTTTAACACTTACTATGCATTTAGGTTTTTACTTTGTTTTTCAATAGTAAACCACTCACATTTCCCTTCCAACTATTTAGCAGGCTTTTTGCTTATAACCCTGAAACAACAATCTTTCCTGCAAAACATAGAACTTATTAAGAAAAGTTGAGGTGACAAAGGGGGTCTTCAATGGATTTTTTGAGCTTTCAAAGGATATCCGAAGGAATCTGGGGCATATTGGAGGTGAAAACGTGATTTGATGACTGCAGAGGCATTATTGGGGCTACGCTTTATAAAACAGGAAAACAGAGCAAAATGGCATCAAAATGTGTTTAACAGAAAAAAAAAAGTCTTCTTTTACATTATCGAGCATAGGAACAGTGCGAGAGAGGGAGTATGGAGGGTTTAAATATGGCAATAATGGTTTAATCATGGTCAAAATGTCACTAGCAACTTAAATGAAGGCTTTGGGTCATTTCTGCATTTAAATCGAAAAATGATTTAACATTGAAAATCATCGCAAAACATAATATGCAGACTTGAAATTTTGTTAATGCTGGTGGATAATGGCATCAGGTCCAGGTCTTATATCGCATATCGCAATTGGAGTTAGGTGCGGAGCAGGCCTATCACAAAGGCATGTGATAAGGCCGGATGCGATATGGCAGTGAACTACAATATTAATATATGGTCAGGTCTGGGCTCCTATCGGATGTTGGAAATTGCAATGGCAGGAGGTATATGTGATAAATGGGACTGTGATAGAGGGATGGATGTGATTTCGCATTATATTATGATATATATTAGTGTCGGGTTTGTATCCCATCGCAATCGGAGATCGCAATGGGCAAAGGTTTATGGCAAAGCAGGAGGCTGCAATGAGGTGGATGCGATATGTTATGAAATATGAGATATAAGTGGTCAGATCCGAACTTCCCTTCGTATATCGCAATCAGGGTTCACAATGCGGGGAGGTTAATTTATATAAAGGACTTTCAACCCACCAATATTACGATGCGATATTTGTATAAAATACATAGTTTTTAAATAAAACTATAGTATATGGATGTTTAAAGGGTTTCGGATCCCGCAGATGTGATATTTGTGAAATACTTAGTTTTATAACAAAACTAAGGGTTTCACATATTTTAAATAAAGGAGCTATATTATACGAGAAAGGGAAAATATTAAGGATTTAATACTATATGTTAGTGTTAATATGAGATATAGCGGAAAAGAGGAATAACACTAAGTAAAATGGCTTTTTGGTTTATTTTCCTTTAATATATGCATTAATACTTAGGGAAAGAATCTCTTTATGGGTTCTTAGGGTAAAAGGGGATTTAAATGGTAAAAAGGGTTTTTACATAGTAAAAAGGGATTTTGATGGTAAAAAATGGATTTTGTATGGGATGTTTAGTTTTCTTATGTAGAAAGGGTTTTTACCTTAGGAAAAGGGATTTTTAATGGAAAATGAATGAATATGGATATATGAAGGTAGGAAGGGGAAATTAGTGAATATAGGGATGAATGGGGATGAATGGGAAGTTAATTAACTGATCAAGTACATTTCATTTGCCTTGTATAATTGCCTCATGAGCATAAAACATGATAAATGTGCATTCTGTCCAATCAACCATTAAACTTCAGAAACTTTTCTCTACTTACCCTTTGCCTATCCTATCATTTTTTCTTCACTTAATCAGTGCATTTAAGCTACCAAACCCTTATCCTCTCTTCTTATTAAAAAACAAACAAACTATCCAAATCTACCCTTATAACCTCCAAGGGCTCAGATTAAACTGATGAGAACCTTATTATTCTCTACCTAACCACTAATCTGCCAATATTAAACAGTTTGGACAGATTTTTATTCTCTATCTATAACATCAAATTTAAAGCTTGAAGTAGTCAAGATTAAACAGTTTGACTGTCATTAGTTGTGGCATTTAAAACAAGTTGCACACAACCATTATTTGTAGAAACATAGTAGTGGCATTTAGACTTGCTCACTTTCAGAGTTTATTTGTTTTCTTTCTACCTAACATTTTCATTTTGCCTTGATTTTTTTAGAGCAGCTAACCTAACATTTTCTTTGATATGGACATCATCATCAATATTTTTTTTTTAACTAACATTTTATTCACTATTTTTATGTCCATATCCTAACTTAACATTTTTTGAAATATTCTATCTAATCAAAACCAAAAAATAACATTTTTTGAAATATTCTATCTAATCAAAACCAAAAAATGCTACAACATTGGCTCCATCTAGGGACTGCTTTCTCTTGTAGAATGCAGAGAACCTGCAGATCCATGTGCCTTCTCCTCGGGCTATGGAGTCCTTGCTATAAGAAAATAACATTGAGATCTTGGAAAGGAAAAGAAAACCAGAGTATTTACAATAAAAACTATTTAAACTTCTTAGTACTGAATGTAATGTTTGAGAAACCTTCCATTTACAGGATAAGTGGAATATTGCCCCTCAAGATTCTACAACACAAAAGTGTTGTTACCCTTTACTCCAGCAATCGCTAAAGGTCCAAACAATAGATTTTCAAATTTTCCATGCTTTCCTTTCTGTTCTCTCCTGGCATCCCATCTTAGAACTAGATCACCTTCCTTAAAGTCCCTTGTCCTTGCTCTTATATCAAACAAGACCTTCAACTTATTCTCATATTTCTGCAATTTATATTGAACTTTATCTCTGTTTTCATTAAGCTCAATAATCTAATTGATTCTTCTTAAAAAATCATCAGGTTCATCTGTTGCATATTGCAGAAAAATTTAAAACAGGGAAAGCCAAATTGGTAGGGAAAATTGCATCTTTCGCATAGACTAACGGAAATGGAGATTTTCCTATTGACCTCTTTGGAGTAATCCTGTTTTCCCATACTACATAAATCAAATGTGAATCCCAACTCTTCTTATCATCAGCTAGTGTCTTTTTTATTACCTTTACCAGAGTCACTCTTGTTCGATAATTCTGCAAGGCCATTACCCTGAGGATAATATGGAGTTGAATGATGTAACAAAATTTGATATTTCTAGTAAAAGTCAATCATTCTAACACTAGAAAAAGTTGCTACATTATCAGTTACAATTTGAGTTGGGCAGCCAAATCTACATAAGATATTCTCCTCAATAAACTTAATTATTGTTGCATGAGTATCATTTCTGACTGGAATTGCGTCCACCAATTTAGTAATGTAATATGTTGTAGTGAGGATCCATCTATGCTGATTACTTGAAGTGGGGTGAATTTCTCCAATAAAATCTAATCCACATTGAGAAAAAGGTGTTGAAACTATTGATGGAACAAGTGGAAGAGCTACTAATTTCTGTTTTCCAGCAAACATTTGGCAAGGAACACAACCTATTACCTTTGCCCCTACTTGTGAAAACAACGTGGGCCAATAAAATCATCCCCTCATAATCTTGTATGCTGTTGCTCTCCAAGCATAATGTCCTCCACAAAATCATGTATGAAACTTATCAATGATGCCTTCAGTTTCTGATTCTATTAAACATAATAACAAAATGTTAAGTGGATCTTTCTAGTATAAATTTGCATTAATAATGCAGTACTTGATTGATTTTAACTTGAGGGTTTTACACTAGGTTTTGGAGAATGATGTTGGACACTCAAAATTGATCAAGAAATTTACAATATCTTGATACCAGTTTGACAACAAGAATTTTTCATCAATGTGTATAGCACTGATCTGCTCTGAAGGTGAAGGTTCTTGTGGATTCTTCCCTTCTGCAAGGATAGAAGGTTCTTGTGTATTCTTCCCTTGAGACTGAAAGGAAGGTTCTTGTGGATTCTTCCCTTTTATTTCTAAAACAAAATTGATTCCAAGTACTTTGCAGCTGGATTCAGCTACAAGCTTAGCTAATCCTTGACCTTTTACTAGCTTGGTACTCTTGATAGTTAGATCAAAATCCAGAATTTGAGTGATCCATCTACCTGTTTTCCCATCAGTGTCTGGTTGGGTTAAAAAAAATTTGACAACACTATTTGGGACATAAGCAGTAATAGGTGAGTGTAAGACATACATTCTGAAATATTTCAAGGCTTGAATAAGGGCATAGGCTTACTTCTCAATGATGTCATACTTTAGCTCAGCATCTCTCATAACCTTGCTGAGAAAGGCTATCAGTTGGTCATGGGAATCTTCGTTTTTCTGTAAAAGAACAGTAGCAAGCGTTTTTTCAGAGGTAAAAGAGAAAATACTAAACGGTTTAGTATAATCAGGGTTGGCTAATGTGGGAGTGGTGCAGTGGCAGCAATGGATTTAAATAAACCCATAATGGATCCTTGCAACCCAACAATCACCTTGCCTCACTATTGGGAACGAAAACCCCTTTTAAACATCAAATTGGCCCTCTAATCCCTTACGGGACCCAAACCTTCAAAACTAGTTTAAATAACAATTTCTCTGCCTTTTAATGGATAGATGGGGTTATGTGTGTAGATCAGGATCTGACCAATTGGATGGTCAAGATCCAATCACAATATCAGCAGTCAGCATGGAAATGTGGCTTCCAATTATCGCACCTTCCACAGTTCCAATGCGATATCGCCATCGACAGATCGCATGCCCCCGTTTATATATATGTGTGTTCCCTCCGATGGCCGATATCTACTGAACTCGATATCCCTTCAAAGCAACTCTATAATCTTTTCCCATCCACTCTACTTTGTAATTCTATGCGATATGGGAACACCTCCGATGGCCCGATGCGATGCGATTACGTGGACCCGATGAGTCCCAAAATCAATCTTGACATTATTTCAAATATGTTCAATGCTCCACTAAGGTGTTTGGCACCGATTCTCTGTGTTAATGGGTTTCTCCACTCGCGGACCCAAACTATGCCCAATTTTCATTAAACACAAGATTTCTTATAGTTAAGAATAAAAACACATAGATATATTGAAATTCATGGATTTTCAAAGGTAATCAATCATACAAGACCTCCATGGCTACAAAAAAAAAATGTGCTGCACAAAATATTGGATTGTTCATAAATAAATACAAGGTCTCGATCTTGGCTAGATTACACCAGGAAAATGACCTCTATTAACATAAATTACAATCCACATACACACTATTTTTGCTCTCTCTCCCAAGCCTCTCCAATATCTCGCTTGTTGCATTTTCTCCTTTTTCACTCAAATAATTTATCTACCAATATCTAACAGCAATATTCTATTTTTAAGAGATCTAATAGTAATCTTCTACCTCTTAGCTCTCATGCACACCTATGCTAACAACTCTATCTCTAAATCTAAAATAAGATAGTCTCTCACTTATTACAATAATAAATTATAACAAACTATTTGAGAAGTCCAACCCTCTCAGTAAAACTGATTTTGACCCAACAGTCAATGAATTTCACCCTATTTAGCCACAACATGTGAACAAGTTTTCACATTGCTGGCTAATCCCGATGCTCCTGCATCAGACTCCCGGGGAAGAAAAGACTTGTCCTTCAAACTTTTAGGACTTACTCCATATTTCTGTATTTCAGCTGTTGTCAACCAATTGGAGTCTTCCATTGGCTCCTCCTTCCACTTGACTAGGTATTGGAAATATGTCTGCCCTCTGGTTTTCTTGGACATTCTTTGATCCAAGATAGCTTCAACTTCTTTCTTGACTGCTTTTGGTACCTGTTCCTCCCAATCCACGGTTTGAACTTCATCACATGTAGCTTCATTCTGCAACTCGGTCTCTGCCTCTCTGAATGGATATAAGTCTGCAACATTAAAAATGGGGATATTCCAATCCCTTCTGGCAACTCGATCTCATATGCATTGGCTGAAAATTTCCTTTTAATTTTACAAGGTCCTATCTTCTTCATTTTCAGTTTGTTATAAGTTTTTGTAGGAAATCTCTCTTTCCTCAAATATGCCATGACTAAATCTCCTACTTGAAACACCTTTTCTCTTCTTTTCAGATCTGCTCTCTGCTTGTATCTACTGTTGCTTTCCTGCAATTTACCTTTGACTTCTTCCTGTAACTTCTGCATTTGTTCAACAAAATCTTCAGCACTTGCACTCCTGGCTTCTTGTTTTCCCAAGTCCCTAAGCTCATATACTCCTCTCGGATGCATTCCAAAGACAATCTGAAATGGACTCATTCCAATGCTTCGGTTTGGTGTATCATTGTAAGCGAACTCAGCTTGAGCTAATGCCAAATCCCACTGTTTGGGATTCTGATATACTAAACTCCTTAGTATATTCCCCAAGCTCCTATTCACTACTTCAGTTTGTCCATCTGTCTGAGGATGGTACGCTGAACTAAAACTGAGTTTAGTTCCCAGTTTCTTCCAAAGTGTCCTCCAGAAATGCCCTACAAATTTAGTATCTCGATCTGATACAATACTTATAGGTAAACCATGCAATCTTACAATCTCTGAAAAGAATAAATTAGCTATGTGTGTTGCATCACAAGTTTTCTTACAGGCAATAAAATGTGACATTTTAGAAGATCTATCTACTACAACATAAATAGAATCGTTTCGTCTCTAAGTTTTTGGGTAAACATAGAACAAAGTCCATACTAACTGCATCCCATAGTCGAACTGGTATGGGAAATGGCTGATATAGTCCTGTATTCTAACTCCTTCCTTTGGCATACTCACATACCCTGCATTTCTCAACAATTGTTTTTAGCATCAGTTTGCATTTTGGGCGAGTAATAAAAGGCATTCACTTGAGCGAAGGTTTTATCTTGTCCAAAATGACGAGATAACCCTCCACTATGCTTCTCCATGATTATGTTCTCCCTCATGGAACATTTCGGAATACATAACTTTTTGCTTTTAAATAACAAGCCTCCTTGAATAAGGTAGTCCATCCACTGACTTCTGTTATGGCTCACTGGATTCTCAACTGTTGTGTATATGTCTCTAAAATCCTCATCATCCTTGTACATTTCTATCATTTCCTCAAAACCTACAATACCCACTTTAAACTCTTGCAAAAGAAAACTTACCCTGCTCAATGCATCTGCTACTTTATTAGACTTACCACTTTTATGCTTTATTACAAAAGTGAAACTTTGCAGAAATTCCACCCATTTGGCATGCTTCTGATTTAGCTTTGGCTGGTTATTAATAAACCGTAAAGCGTGATTGTCTGAATATAAGATGAATTCCTTTGGTAGTAAGTAATGCCTCCACTTTTTCAATGCATGCACAATACAAGAGTATTTCTTTTTCGCATCATTTAGCTTCTCGCTAAAATATGCTATCGGTCTTTGCTCTTGACTCAGTACCGCACCAACTGCTACTCCACTTGCATCAGTTTCTACTTGAAAGACGTTCTCAAAATTAGGCAATGCTAGAATTGGCTCTTCTGTTATCTTCTTTTTCACCAGATTAAAGTTTATGTCCATTCCTTCTGTCCATCGAAATGGTTGATTGACCTCCTTGATTGTCTTAAGGATTGGTGCACAAAATTGACTAAACCCTTTTATAAACTTTTTGTAAAAACTAGCAAGTCCATGGAAACTTTTTACCTCAAATACGCTTCTGGGAATGGGCCAGTTCCTGATTGCTTGTACCTTCTCCAAATCCATCTTCAAGCCCTCTTTGGAAACCACAAATCCTAAGTATACTAGCTCTTCTTTCATGAAACTACACTTCTTCAAATTGATTAGTAGTTTTTCCTTCTGTAGACTTTTCAGGACCAAATTCAGGTGTTCGAAATGCTCCCTTTTACTTTTTCTAAAAACCAAAATATCATCAAGGTTTGGCATGCTTTTGATTTAGCTTTGGCTGGTTATTCATAAACCGTAAAGCGTGATTGTCTGAATATAAGATGAATTCCTTTGGCAGTAAGTAATGCCTCCACTTTTTCAATGCATGCACAATAGCGTAAAACTCCTTGTCATAAGAAGAGTATTTCTTTTTCGCATCATTTAGCTTCTCGCTAAAATATGCTATCGGTCTTTGCTCTTGACTCAGTACCGCACCAACTACTACTCCACTTGCATCAGTTTCTACTTGAAAGACTTTCTCAAAATTAGGCAATGCTAAAATTGGCTCTTCTGTTATCTTCTTTTTCACCAGATTAAAGTTTCTGTCCATTCCTTCTGTCCATCGAAATGGCTGATTGACTTCCTTGATTGTCTCAAGGATTGGTGCACAAACTTGACTAAACCCTTTTATAAACTTTCTGTAAAAACTAGCAATTCCATGGAAACTTTTTACCTCAAATACGCTTCTGGGAATAGGCCAGTTCCTGATTGCTTGTACCTTCTCCGAATTCATCTTCAAGCCCTCTTTGGAAACCACAAATCCTAAGTATACCAGCTCTTCTTTCATGAAACTACACTTCCTCAAATTGATTAGTAGTTTTTCCGTCTGTAGACTTTTCAAGACAAACTTCAGGTGTTTGAAATGCTCCTTTTTACTTTTGCTAAAAACCAAAATATCATCAAGGTAAACAATTACAAATTTACCTGCATACTCCTTCAATACCTCATTTATTAGTCTCATGAATGTACTGGGTGCATTAGTGAGTCCAAAAGGCATCACTAACCACTCATACAGTCCACTATTTGTTTTGAAAGCCATCTTCCATTCATCACCTTCTCGAATCATGATCTGATGATAACCGCTTTTCAAATCTATCTTAGTAAAGTACCTGGATCCACTTAAATATTCCATTAAGTCATTCATTCGATGGAAAGGAAATCTATACCTGATTATTATCTTGTTGATAGCTCTGGAATCTATGCACATGCGCCATTCTCCTCCCTTCTTCGGACTAAGTACCGTTGGCACAACACACGGGCTTAAACTCTCTTTGATCAGCCCCTTGTCCATCAGTTCTTGTACTTGCCTTGCAACCTCTGCATTTTCCTGAGGAGTTAGTCTATATGCAGCTTTATTGGGTAGACTTGCTCCTGGTATTAAGTCGATATGGTGGCTAACACTTCTAACCGGTGGTAATTCATTCGGTAATTCATCCACGATGATATCCATAAAATTATCTAACACAGCTTGAATTTCTTCAGGAAAATCATTTAAATTCGTAGAGGTTAAGATTACCTTGGGCCTCCCTATGATAGCGAAGTGCAACTCCTCGCTTTTGTCAACCTCCTGTAGCAATTCTTTACCACTTATCAACATGATACTATTTTCAGGCAGTCCTTTATCAACATCATTCTTCACTGGCAACAACATGTGCTTAGTTCCATCCTTCTCTATGGTATATGTGTTCCTTCTCCCGTCATGAATCGCTTTCCGGTCAAATTGCCATGGTCTCCCCAATAATATATGACATACATCCATGGGCATTATGTCACATAGGATCACGTCTTTGTATGTGCCGATCTACATTTCCACATTACATTGCTCTGTCACAATGACTTGATGGCCCTTCTGTAACCAAGACACTTTGTAAGGTGCAGGATGTGTTGTCCTTACTAACCCAAGCTTTTCCACCATCTCTGTGGACACAAGATTGTCAGTACTCCCACTATCAATTATGACCTTACAACACTTACCCTTACAGCACATACAGCACTTACATGTGGTTCTGAACAAGTTCTTCCTTTGCGTAGGTTCTCCAGTCTCCTTTTCTTCTATAAGCAAAGTTCTTCTAAATAGCAGTGATTCACCTTCTTCAGGGGGTTCTTCTTTCTCCACAAGTCGAAGTGGTTCTAGCTTTGCCTCAGCCACATTTGCACCCTTTTGGCTTGCTGATTTGTTATGAGGACAGTCCCATGACATGTGTCCCCATTCTTCACAAGTATAACCCCTAACATCTCTCCCTCGCCCTCTTCCTCTGGGCGCGAATCTTCCTCTACTAGATTCACCCCTCTGTGGTGATCTGCCACTCGAACTTCCTGCTTCATGCTTATGCTATGTTCCTCTAGATCTCGCAGCTCCTCTACCTCTCATTGAGCTCTTTCCTCTCCTCCTTTGACTCTGTTTCCTCAATATTTTCTCTTTTACCTTTAGACTTGCTTGATAGGCATCCTCAACAGTTTTTAGACTTAACAAGCCAATCTTATATTGTATCTCATATCTTAACCCATTTATATATCTAGCTATTTTTTCCACATCATCTTCTACATGCCCTACTCTAATATTTAATCTATAGAATTCTTCTATATACTCAACAGACATTCCTTTCTGTTTCAAATTTTGCAATTTTTTAAAAAGATTTAAATGATAGTCTTTAGGCAAAAACTTGGCTTTCAGTTTACTTACCATTTTATCCCATTACTTGATCTTAGATTTCCCTTTCCTTGTTCTTGATGTCTGTACCTCGTCCCACCAGATGGTTGCATGACCCTTCAATCTGGTGACTGCAAACTTCACCCTCTTATTCTCCTCAACCTCTTCATAGTCAAAGTACTGATCTATGGATCTGATCCAATCCATAAGCTCCTCCGCATTTAGACTCCCTTCATACATAGGAATCTCCATCTTGGGTTTACTTCCTACTTTTGCCAGCATCTTGAGGACTTTGGTGGTTTCATTGTCTTCTTCCACTTCTCCCACATCTGCAACAGATTCTTTTGAAGACATCTCAGCTCCATCATCAGGCACTCTTCTTTGGGTTGTCTCCATTGTCTCCACTCGAGCAGGTGAACTCTGCACTTCTTCCAACATAATTTCATTTGGTTCTGGTCTTCCTTGACCAATTCCTCTTCTTGGTGGCATCTTCGCTGTAACACCTCTTTCTTCTGCTCTGATACCAACAAAAATGGTGCAGCGGTAGCAATGCATTTAAATAAACCCACAATGGACCCTTACAACCCAAAAATCACCTTGCCTCACTATTGGGACCGAAAACCCCTTTTAAATATCAAATCAACCCTTTAATCCCTTACGGGACCCAAACCTTCAAAACTAGTTTAAATAACAATTTCTCTGCCTTTTAATGCATAGATGAGGTTATGTGTGCTGATCAGGATCTGACCGATCGGCTGGTCAAGATCCAATCACAATATCGGCAGTCAGCATAGCAATGCGGCTTCCAATTATCGCACCTTCCACAGTTCCGATGCGATATCTCTATTGGCAGATTGCATGCCCCCATTTATATATATGTGTGTTCCGTCCAATGGCCAATATCTGCCGGACCCGATATCCCTTCAAAGCAACTCTATAATATTTTCGCATCCTCTCTACTTTGTAACGGATGCGATATGGGAACACCTCTGATGGCCTGATGTGATGCGATTACGTGGACCCAATGAGTCCCAAAATCAATCTTGACATTATTTCTAATCCGTTC
This sequence comes from Pinus tabuliformis, assembly GCA_031772625.1. Lineage (NCBI taxonomy): Eukaryota > Viridiplantae > Streptophyta > Pinopsida > Pinales > Pinaceae > Pinus > Pinus tabuliformis. The sequence goes on from CM062806.1 coordinate 370,724,655, forward strand.
AATGCTCCGCTAAGCGGTTTGGTGCCGATTCTCTATGTTAATGGGTTTCTCCACTCACGGACCAAAACTATGCCCAATTTGCATTAAACACAAGATTTCTTACGGTTAAGAATAAAAACACATAGATAGATCGAAGTGCATGGATTTTCAAAGGTAATAAATCATACAAGACCTCCACGACTGCATAAAGAAAAAAAGAGCTGCACAAAATACTGGATTGTTCATAAATAAATACAAGGTCTTGGCCTTGGCCAGATTACACCAGGAAAATGACCTCTGTTAACATAAATTACAATCCACATACACACTCTTTTTGCTCTCTCTCCCAAGCCTCTCCAATATCTCGCTTATATTACATTTTCTCCTTTTTCACTCAAATAATTTGTCTAACAATATCTAACAACAATCTTCTATTTTTAAGAGATCTAACAGTAATCTTCTATCTCTTGGCTCTCATGCACACCTATGCTAACAACTCTATCTCTAAATCTAAAATAAGATAGTCTTTCACTTATTACAATAATAAATTATAACAATTATTTGAGAAGTCTAACCTTCTCAGTAAAACTGATTTTGACCCAATAGTCAATGAATTTCACCCGATTTAGCCACAACATGTGAACAAGTTTTCACATTGCTGGCTAATTCTGATGCTCCTGCATCAGGGAGCTTCAGATATAGCAATTTTTATTTGCTCAAATGCATGCCTAGAAGAGGGAGTCCATTTGACTTCATAATCCCTTCGGAGCTTGCCTATTATATATTTCACTATCTCTACATAATTTGGAATAAATCACCTTAGAAAATTAATCTTGCCCAGAAAAGCTTGAATCTCCTTTCTATTTCTAGGCAAGGTCAATGTTTCTATGGTAGATACTTGTTTGGGATAAATTACTACTCCTTCCTTTGAAATTATATGGCCCAACAGTTTTCCTTCTATAACAGCAAACAAGGACTTCTTTGGGTTTAGTGATATTCAAAATCTTCTACACCTGTCAAAAAACTTCATCAAGTGCTTTAAATGTTTCCGATCAAATTTAGAAAAAACAGTTATGTCATCAAGATAAATAACCACAAGTTTATTTACCTAACCCATGAAAGTGATGTACATTGCTCTCTGAAACGTTTCTCTAGCATTGGTTAAGCCAAATGGCATCCTTGCATACATGAATGTACCCTAGGGTGTAGTAAAGGTGGTCTTCTCTTTGTCTCTTGTATCAACGTTTACCTGATTATAGCCTAAAAAACCATCAAACATAGAATTTCTTTGTGCTTCTGAAACCATTTCCAATAACTAATCCATTTTGGGCAAGGGATAATTATCTTTTAATTATGCTTTATTCCGATTTCTAAAACCCATGCAGAGTCTTATTTCTCCACTTTTCTTTCTAACGGGAACTAGATTTGCAACCCAATTAGAATATCTAAGAGGGAGGATGATCTGTGCATCTAACATTTTCTTAATATCTCTTTCTACAATTGGTAGAAGAGGTGGATTTATTCTTCTAAGCATTTGTTGATACGGTTTTCCTTATGGTTTCATAGGAATCTTGTGCTGTATTAAAGATGTGTCATACGTTTTTAAATCAGGGTAAGTCCAAGCAAAAACGTCCTTATAATTTTACAGTAATTTAAAATACTGGGCTTTGAATTCTGGGTCTAGAGATGCCCATAATTTGATGTTTTTAATATCTTCATTAGTTCCAATGTTAATCTCTTCTATGTCATCTTCTAAAGAAATAAACTGCAGGTTTTGGAAAACATCATTATGATCGAATAATTTTTCTAAAGGAATAAGTCCCTTCGGAATACAATTATTTGATAATTGAATAATGTCATGATTAGAAATCTGGGCTTTAAAATCTGAAGTATCAATTCCTTCCACGTTTTCATTTATTTCAGCTGTATCTTCATCAATTTGTAGAAATGAGAAATCATCTACTACCTGCAGAAATGATTTCTGCTATTCATCATCTTGAAATATTTACCAATGTTTTAGATTATCAGGGATAGATGGCATGTATTTGACTTGAATCTGATAAAGTACATCAGTATGATCAGGGATTTTAAAAGTGCTGGCAAAGACAACTAAGGCATCTGCATGAATGTTCTGATCTCTAGGAATACGAGTCAAATTAAAAGCATCTAATAGGTTTTCAACTGAATCCCATACCTCATTTCAGTAGGACCAAAGTCTAGGGTGCTTGGTCTGGCGAACATTCTTTACTTGCTTAACAATAAGTTCAGAATCAATAACAACACTTAAGTTTTGAACTTTTAGGGTTTTGGCTAGCTGCAATCCTAAAAGGAAAGCTTCGTATTCAGCAACATTATTGGTAACGTCAAAATCTAATTTACATGATTGTGTTATATTTTGGTTTTCAGGTGAAATTAAAACTACTCCAGCTCCTGCCCCATCTTTTGTGTAAGAGCCATCAAAGAACGATTTCCAAACATTAGTTTGGTTTGGTTCAGGACTTTCAACTACTTCTTCAATCTTAACCTGAGTTTTATGTTGGCTTGAAGTGAGCTGCAAACAACCAAAGTCTTGATCTATTGCACAAATTCAATGGTTCCTTAGCTGGTCAGACTTACAAACAGTATGTGCAAATCTTACCTTTCTATACAATCTTAACTGTTCTCCTCCATTAATAGGAATAGTGGCATATGACATGTCCATCTGTAGAGTTCCCCTAGTTTGGCATAGCATGACCTAGAAAGGAGCATTCCAAACTTCAGAGGGATATCTGTAACAACAATGTCAAGTACTAAACTTTTGACTGGAATTTGGGCAAGGGTAACCACTAAATCCTTGATCAATCATAAATAGGGCAACCTTTTGGAATCAAAGGTGTATAGGTCATGGTAGGATTTAGTGACATTGAGTTTCAAATGGTCCATGATCGATTTTGGCATAAGGTTGTGTGATGTTCCTGAATCAAGCATAAAATTATATAACATGGAATCATTTCTTTTAAGAGTTACATAGAAGGGAGGTACTATCTCATCTATCATGTCTGAACTATGGACAAAGACTACTACTGGTTTTTCATCTTGGAGACTTATGACATCACCTTCTGCATCAACCGAGGTATTTTGAATCCATTTAGTGACTTGGCTTTTGTAACTAGGGTTTTTAGGAAGTTCTGATAATGGAATTGGGATCTTAACCCTTTCTAATTTTTTTTCAACATTAAATGCAGTCAAAATGTTTTTACCAGCTTGGGAAGTATCAATTGACTGATCTAATGGCTGAATAAGAGTTGTCTGAGCCTCAGCAGTTTTGGCATGTGGTTCAATCATTGGATCTTCCTTTGTAGCTCTCCCAGGACCAGGCCTACGCCTAAGATCATATCTTTTGTTTAATTTTTCAATTAAAAATTCAGAAAAAAGATGATATTTAGATACCTGTGTAGCTTCCTAATCCTCTTAAACCCGATTTTTTTGTGAGAAAGGAATGATGGCTGTTTGATGGGAAGAAGAATCCATAATATTAATATCTTCAGTAATTTTCATAGTATTATCATCAAGTTGTTGGTCATCTATTAATAGAGGAGTAGGAACCTGTTGATCATTCGTAGGTCTCTGAAGAATTTGTAGTGGTTCGTATCTTTTATATTGACTTTGATTTTGGTTTTGAGGTCTAGCAATTGATTGTTGTATGGTCCTAAGTTGGGTCTCAATCTTTGAAATCCTATTTGATAGGTTTCTCAGAAGAGATGTTATTTCATCTATTTTTTAGTCTCCTAATTTAGTCTTAGAGGAACTAGAGGCTTCTTGAATAGATTTAAGTTTTCTTTGGGCCTTTTCCTCCTTAAGCTTTAAAGAAGTGGAGGCTGCCCTATTTGCTTCTACTTCTATAGCGTTTGTTTGCATATCTTCAAGAGTTATTGAAGTTCTCTCTCGTAGCATAAAAACAAAGTCATCAGTGAAAGCTTTAGAGAATCTAGACTTAGCTGCTGCTCCAAGAGGCTTACAATCAGCAGGCATTTTGTGATAGAGTTTGTTGAATCATTTGATAAAATATGCAACTGGTTCACCGACGTTCCTTTTAAGCTCTTCAAATTTTGTGAGGAGGTAAAGAGGATCCTTTTTGACACCCCATTGATTTTTGAATATGGTAGTAAGCTCTTCCCAATTCCTAATTGAAGCTACTGGCAACTGCCTAAACCAAATCCTCACATTTCCTTCAAGTGAATATACAAACAATCTCATATAAACATTTTCTTGCTCAATATTCATATTGTCTACAGAATCTATGAAGGCTTGAAGATGGTCCTCTATTGAGGGACCATTTTCTCCATTGTACTTATGAAGGTATTTTAAGTATCCAGGTGGGAATGCATCAAGGTTATTAGGTAAGATTAAGGTAGCATATCTAGCCTGTACAATTGGTCAGAAAACCATGACAGTAGGTTGTGTATGAGGTGCTTGAGGAATATGAGGTGTTTGAGGTATATGAGGTTGTCTAAGTGGAGTTTGAGGTGTTCGTGTGGATGTAGAGGATGAAGAAGAAGCAGAGGAAGAAGATGGTGTTTTAGGAGTTGGTGAAATAGTTGGAAGTGAAGGAGGAGATGAAGGAGGAGATCTCGTGAAAGACTTCAAAATATATATAATATGGCCTATAACTCCATCGGGTCCGGCTATTGCAAGCCATATGTATATCAACCCCGCTCCATTGTAATGCCCTGATGTGATATTGTGATGTAATCGATTGCAATCGCATATCGCATATACCCCCGGGCCATTTGTAAGCACTCCTCGGTAATCGTTGATGTTGATTCACTGATCTAATCATTGGTGATCGGCATATTGCACCATCACAATCGTTGATTCTGGGGTCCCGATATCGCATATTGGCTTGTCTCTGGCCTGATTGATCGGATTGGTGGATCGGGCTTTTGTTCTGTCTCCACTTAAGTCCTTCCCTTTGCTTTTCTGTGATGGAATTTCCCTTTTAAAGGGATTTTTGCCAATTTCTAAGGGATTTTTCCTCTTTTTCTAAAGAACATAGAGCATCTTCTCTCTGCGATAACTTTTGCATCCTAAGGCCATTTTTTCCCATTCAAGTTGCAGAAGATTTAGAATGAGGAGATCTCTGCAATAAAGTTAGTTCCAATAACTTCCTTGGACTTTCATTTTTCCTCTGTGAGGAACACTTAGACTTAGGTGTCTATCCAAAATCCATCTTGGATCACACCTTCCCAATAAAAGAACTTTTGGTCTCCAAAAGACTGATATACTAATCTAAATAGTAAATGAGAGTGACTCACCCTCTTCTTTCAGCCTCCCTACACTTGCCTTGCATAGTGCCTTTGAACCAAAGTTTCTGATCACTTCCCTTCTTGGATGGGCTAGTCTTCCTGGGAAGAACTATCCTCCCCCTTGCCTTCCTCTAGAACTCCTGCTTAGATGGTCACAAAAGGTATTTTTAAATTCTCTTCCTTGATCATTGATCCAAGGTGGCTCAAACAAATGTGAAGTACACCTGCTCCACAAATTCTCATTTGTACCTGTTTGAAAATTTGTCAACAACAATTGTTAACAACAATAGAAATATAGACAACAAATGGATGGCATAAACTCCTGCTTCAACAAAGAAATAGATTTCACATGTTGTGAACACCTCCATGTCTTACATCTACATAAAAATTATGAACTAGATAACAATCCCACAAAACATGCCTTTAAAACAAATAACCTTTCAAGTCAAGCGTGTAGAAAAATACCATTAGGACTCTTTTCAAAAGATGAAACATTTCATCACTATCTCCATCTTGGAGACCAAATTAACTTTCCTTAAGTCAACATTACATGCATGTTTACAACAGAGCAATCAACCCTTCAAGTTAATTACATATACATGTTCAAAAACAAGGAAATCATTAATATCCTTGTGCTCATGCACATCAAGCTCATGCATGCATTTCTTCCTTAAACTTTCACTTAAGAACATTGTACTTTCGAAGCTGAAATGAAATATAACGTTGTAACAACAAAGTGAGTCTCCTGCCCAACTTCTCCAATCACCTACTTGGTAAAATCCTACAACTTGCATCTCATTAACAAAGAAATGCAAATAGATGCATCAATAGACATGCAATCGTAATTGCATAAGAACTGTAACAATTCCTTGCCAATCCATTTCAAAGGTACTACCTTTGTCTCCACATCAACATCAACATGTGAATCATCCAGAGATACATCAATCATGGAATCTTCCTTTCCATTTCTGCCATCTTCTCTTTCCACCTTCTTCAGCTTTTGTGAAAGCATTGTTGGATTTAGAGTCCAAAATCTTTCAACAAGATGCCCTTGCTTATGGCAGTAAGTGCAACACATGTGCATCCTCTTGGCAGCATGATTTTCATTGTCCTATGGACCATTGCTTGCTTGCCTCTTTCCCTTCAAAATCTCTCTGTATGTGGCCATTCTCCTCCAACGTCTAGAAACATGACGGTTATCCAAACCACAAAAGGAACATGCAATTCTTTTCCCATGCCTATATGGAAATTTACCATGCTTTGCAAAATCAAAAGGAATGTGTTTAGAAACAGATTTATACCTTCCACTTTCACCTTTATTGCCTTCATGAGGAGGTGAAGAAAATGAAGAAGTGGCCCCCTTTGGAACACCATCACTCTCTTCAAGGCTGTCAGAGTTTCCACAACTCTCTGGTTCAAGTGTGTGCTTCTCAACACCTACATCCTGTAGATGATGTTTCAAGCCTTTGCATTCCTCTTGAATACAATCTTCACACTCTGCAATGCAACTCCTTCTTGGGGCTATTTCAATAGCCTTCATGGTAGTTGTTTAGGGACAAAGTCCCCTAGGGTCTTGGGTTGATACCCTAGCATATCGAGGGTTATCTATAAAGAAAAAAAAGCATTCCACACAGCCATGATGCTAATATAAACAAAACTGCATGAAGAGAAGTGCACCTACGGGTCCTTCATTTACGAAGATCCAACTAGGGTCCAAACCCTCTTGGAGTTCCTTTTGATCCTTCAACCTACAAAACGATCAATTCAAGAAAGCACAACAATATATGGACCAAACATCATAAGGAAATCAACTTCATAGCATATTGAAAAGTATTTAGTTATACAATTGCAACAACCATTCATATGTAAATCATAACATTGATATCATAAACATGAAGAAGACTAATATCACGAACAAGACAAGTGTTTCTTTTATTATAGATAACTAAAGTATAGAAAGGAATGATTTCACCTAAGTCTTCCTTTCACAGGCTCCAAGTGGAACCATCCTCCGGATTCGTCCATTCTCAATCCTTCAACAAAATCCATCCATGACTCACTCTAAGATATCTCAACTAATGGAAAGACATCATAACTCAAGGAAACAAGGGTTTCCTGTAACGGGGGAAGTGCTAGAAGCACAGGGATCTTTAGACCTAGTCAAGGATAATCTCAACATAGTGATTTTTCTCTCTCTCTTCTCTCCTCCTTAGGCCTTCCCATTGAAGCCTTTTTATACTTCTCTAAAAGTATTTTTTTAGTTGGGAATTCATTGGGAACAGTTGGGCCATGGGCACTAATAGGTAATCAACAGGGAAAACCCATGATCTCTACTCGAAATTAAGCAGATTTAATTTTTTTAAGTGTTTTAAGACATATACGCTGGTTGGGTATACACAAACCTGCGTACACACGCGTTTAGCTCAGGGAAATGTTGCATATAGGGAATAAAACATTGTTTTTTAAGTATTTGGACCAGGTTTGGGAGGAGGAATTTCCCTAGGCCAGGAGTGCAACATCACAAACATCAAGAGTGAGAATTGGAGCTATAATAGATGCCCCCTAATATATGAGGTCAGAAGGGGTACATGATGGCTGAAATGTTTTAAGTAAATGCATGGAAGGGAAACCTATCAAAAAATGAGAAGGACTTCACCAGAGTTCAGCCTACCAAGCCACAAAAGGAGATAAGAAAGAAACACTATCTAAGGCGGGCATACCCATGCTTAGAGAAAGTAAAGCATGTCCACATATCAAGTACAAGCAGATCCACTAAGTATAAAAGATTGGAAAATACATAATGGATCATCTGATCATGATCGAGTAAGCACATGTCTGAATATCACATATGAGAATTTCAATGATGATGAAGGATGAATCAGATCACTGATATCAAAGACTGATCCCAAATGTAGCAAATGAACATGATGGCATAAGATAGTACTACACTGCAAACTCAGGTGCCAGCATATAGAACGTTGCCATGAATAACTGCAACATATAAGGTGGAGTCGTATCAACTAGCAGCAAAGGGAGCAACTGTCAAGTGAGCCAATGAATGTTGATGCAACCTAAGGTCTTCATCAACTGTCGTGGTACATTTCTACACCATGGGAATAAATGATCTGAAGTCGACCATGTGAGAAATCATTTGATTATTGACCATTGATGTATATCATTAACACATGCGAGACTACTCACCGATAATGATAATGAGTGTCAAGGTACCCAAAACAATCTAACAAGTGTGAATAGATGAGCTAGAGTCGAACACCTATAAGAATATATCAGTCATGAGACAATGATGGTTTCCCACTATTGATAGCAAAGGATCTGCCACTAATGACTGCAAACCCCAAGGTACTGCCAAATGGACTCTAATCTTTGGCCCAAAGCAATGAGTCATAGTTGATAGGGAAAGATCCACTAGAAGGAAGGCATTAAGGCATCCTTCATCAATCTAGTGCAAGTGTAACCTGTAGGCTAATAATGTGGAAGGAATCAGATGAAAAAGATGTAGTAACCCGACCGAAGCACGTTTCTGGCATACACAAGATGTGGCTAGTGCACAACTGAAACCTTCTGAACCAACCAATAATAAAATCTAACAGAGAGGCGAGGTATCCACCAATAGGGTCAAATGGAAACCAAGATACTGCAGGAATCCCAATGTGTGATAGTGTAGGTTGATGTCGAGCACAAGAGAAACCACTCAGTTAAAGACCCATGATACTAATCGATGCTCAGCACAAGGTGACCTATCAATAGTGAAAATAGGGCCAGGGTGCGGCTCTAGGCCTATCTTCAGAGCAAGATTTCGTCATCGATAAGGACAAGACTTTCCAACAAGAAGTCAACAGAGGCCTTTTCAAACTGGCACGAGTAAAGGACCAATATAGCTGATGTGATGATAGACAAGAAACTGACAACTAGGGATGGCCGACTGAAAAATGAGTTAAGAGACACCACAGAGAGGTCGACTCAGGCTAACTTCCCTTGAACAAAAGCACGACTCTATGTGACTATGTGGCAGCATATGATGACTTTGTATAAGTTTGTCATGCAGGAGGCACAAACAAACCATCCATATGATTGGAAGAGATAACCAATCAGGGTAAAATTGGCTCAATAATAGGGTTAAGGCATACCGAAGTCAAACTAAATCCCACCCAAATGGAGGAGACTATGTTTTGAGTGCTTTGTCCAAGGGCGACACGACTGACTCTAGCTGCCAACAATAAGTGGAAGTGGCTGATCCACATCCTGAAGCTCATCCTTAGGAACTAATAGCTCCTCATCTACATGCAAGTGTGGCTCCTTCTCAAGCGAACACTTCATGGCTTTCTCCTCATGAAATTTGATATCACGTTGCACAACAGTCTTGTAACTGTCTGGCAAATACACACGATAGTTATGGGGCGTATCAATGTACCCCGCAAATATCCCAACCTTTGCGGTCAGCTCCAGCTTCTTCCTGGCATCCTTCGTCACATGCATGTAAACAGGAGAACCAAAAATCCTCAAATGGGGAATATCAGGTCTGTTACCAGAATAAGCCTCCTCGGGTGTACTCATGCTAAGTATCTTGTGAGGACAATGGTTCTGCACATATACTGTAGTATTGCACGCCACCGCCCACAAGTGAAGGGGTAGGCCCTGATCATGCAACATCACCTATGCAACACCCATGATCGTTCTATTCTTCCGCTCAGCAACCTCATTTTGCTATGGGTTATGGAGAGCTATGAGCTCTCTTCAAATCTCTTCTGCGCTGCAGAAGTCCTTGAACTCGCCAGAGATGAATTCACCACCATTGTCGCTCCTAAGAGCCTTCACCTTCTTCACTGATTCCTTCTCGACCAGTGCTTTGAACTCACAGAAATTTGAGTATGTCTCGCTCTTCTTCTGCATGAAGAAGATCCAACACTTTCAAGAGAAATCATCAGCAAAGACCACATAGTACTTGTGCTTTGCTGTCAAAGCTACTGAGAAAGGTCCACACACATCTATGTGAATTCTCTCAAGGATCGTCATGGCATGACTATCTTTCTCATGAAAGGTGGCTTTCACAAATTTTCCCAAAGTCCACCCCTTGCACTGATCTGACTGCGTAAGAGTGTCTTTAGGAAACCCAGTAGAAATCTGTTGCAGTATCTTCAAAGCTCCATGGTGAAGGTGGCCCAATCTCCGGTCCCACAGCTCGCCATCATCCCGTCTCACCACTCCTTCTACCTTGCATGCCATTGTTGCGCAGCCATCTACATGTAATTGATAAAGGTTCTTGACTCGAACCCCTATCCTCTCGGTTTCTCTAGTTGTCTTACTGTGTAGGAAAGCCTTTCCCTCGCTGAAGACAACATCATATCCCTTGTCTTCTAACATCGCCACAGAGATAAGATTCTTCTTCAATCTTGGAACATGCATCACTTCCTTCAATACGAAGGGTTTACCAGACTCCCTCTCAAAGGAAATGGTATCGATACCGGTCGCACTGTATCTACCATCATCGCCCATCTTGATGTGCACTCTAAGATCTTTCTCATCGAGATTAGAAAACAAATCTCAATCTCCTGTCATGTGAAAAGACGCACCACTATCCAAGAACCATACCAATCCCATCACACTTGATACCAAGCATGCGATCAGTGAAAAATCTAGCTCAAACTGCGAGGCTAAGGCCTCTCCCACTGCAAATCCAGCAGCTTGCTTATTTTTCTTCTTCTGCGGAAAATTTGGAGCATAATTTCCATGCTGGTGACAGTGAAAGCACTTCATCTTGGACATGTCCTTCTTCTTGCCTTTCGAACCAGAATGAGAATATTTCTGGTTCTTCCCCTTCTTTTCTTTGGCAGCCAAAGCACAATTTTCTTCATCAGATGCCTTTGATGAAGATCCATCCCTGGTATTCTACCTGATCTCCTCTTGCACAAGATCAGACCAAAGTCTCTCCCATCCTGGCAATTTCTCCCGACCATTGATAGAGTCCTGATAGGAATGCCAACTCTTCGGAAGACCAAGGAGAGCCAAGCTCACCAAGTCCTCATCATCGACTATCACCCCCACAGTTCTCAACTCATCCTGGCATTGGGTGAACTTCGTGAGATACTTGGGCATACTTCCTCCTTTCTCACACTTAATGTTTTTGAGTTTATCCTTGAGCGCCAAATTCCTTTGGTCGCTCTTGCTTTGGCTAGATACAAAGTGATCCTTTACGCCCTCCAATAGAATCCTTCAACACCTTGCTGTCTTCTTTCGCCGAGCCTCAACTTGAGTAGCATCAGTAGGCTTTGTGACCTTAGCATCTATGAACTCTTTCAACCCATTTTCATCTAACACCACCTCCATCCTATCTTTCCATGCAATATAATTCGAGCTGCCTTCAAGGGCATACTCCAATCGCAATCCATTGAAAGACATTTGAAATTCGACACCAAGAAAACACTACTGCAAATTCGAATTCCACCAGCTCAACACTCAACCGCTTCTGATCTAAAATTCTTGAGAACAAGGTATTTCTCGTATAGAGATTTACTGTATGGGAATTTACCGGATATCTCACTTTCCAAAAGAAGGATGAATCCAGAGACTACCTAGCCCGATTACAAACTCTGCCTGAAGAAATAAAATGTAATCACTTTCTTAATAATAGATCTGATGATCAACCTCGCTTTGATACCATGTAGAAATTTGAATAATATAACACTTATTCATAGAGATTATCCTGATTATACACTATTTTCAGAATGCATGCATAATACATAACCTCATCTACCATTGATCATCAATTTGCGGGAGTTAAAAACAATCGCATGCACACATTGAAACATCAACCACACATATCAACACAGTATGTAATGGGGAAAGAATACAGCTGAAAACCCCCAACTATCTGTATATTATAATGATAGAGAACATGTAACAATACATAGTACAATACTCCTCACAAGTACTCAATACTATCTCCACATGCTACACACAAACTAGCTTAGATCTGAACAAGTCACGGGTTCAAATGTTCTCCACTATTTGCCTACCTCTACTATGCAATCATAGTTGAGAATGGATTCGATCCAAGTTCGAATTTCCTTGGTTTGTACTGCGCAATCCTCATTGGAAATTTTAATCAATGATTGTGAAAATCTCATACACAGCTATAGTCACAACTGATAGTAGTCTCACCCTTTCACCCACCTCTAACACTTGTCTCCACTGAACTGTCCATGCACTGAGTTAACTATTATATTATTTAGTTGATTTATGAGTTAATAATTAGTGAATTAATTAATAATTAATTCACACCACTCATCACTAGTGTATTTTTCAGTTAGACTAAATACAACTAGTTCAACTAAGTCAAACTGAACACAACTCCATCAACTCCTCAATCAACTCCACCAAACTCAATCACTTGAGTTGCAACTGAAGTCCACCATGCAATAGCTCAACTAACCCATAGGAAAAGCATATTTCCTTCTGGTAGTTGCATGTGCCACATCCATAGCTCGAACTAAAGTGCTGCAAGAGGATAAGATAATGTTTATAGTCCAAATATTATTAAGAGCTAATAATATTCGACTATTCTATTTTTTGACTGGCAGTCTAAAAATAGACTTCGCCCATATGTCTAAAAATAGAAGTCCATCTATTTTTACCAACCTGACCAATCATCCATAAATAGCATCTTGCAACTCATAGACCATGATCCATATGTCTAAAAATAGACATAGTCTAAAAATAGACTTTGTGCCAAAAATAGCCTGCGGGCCCACTTAGTGAAGGCGACTTCTTTTCACTAAGCTCCATCATCTTGTTGCATTTTCAACAATATACATAATTTCCTCGAATACAGTGGCCAGGATTGATACAATTAAGTATGTTGATTTGAGGACATGAGACATAATTCCCCCACGTTTGTTATAGACAATTTTGTGCCTTACAGCAACAAGCATGAATTGTCAATAATCCAAGGGATCCAAAGTTCCCTAAACATGATGTTCCTAACCCTAGAGGAACAAGGTCAGCAAATCAACAGCTCTCAGATCAGTTCTCCACCTGAAAACACTCAAAAACAAGCAATCCTGAAATCAAAGCAGGTGCTCCACTAGGCTTCTGCGCTGAAACACAACTGCTCCATGGTGTACCTGCGTTGCAAAGCAGGTAGAACAAAGCCCACCTGCGCTGGGCGAGTTTGGACATGTGGCATAGTGAGTCATTGCTTTGGAATCTTCCAAAAATGACACTTGGGTCAGGTATTTCGCCTTGTGATGAGTCAGAGGCTTTGTTTCTCCAAGTGGAAGCAAGGTTCACCAAGTGGACTCAAGAACTGAAGATCAACTAAAGATTAACTGAAGAGAGAGAGGACACAAGGCAGCTACACATCAGTTGCAAGCTGACTCATCCTTTCTCAATTCATCTATATATTGGGCTCTCTCCTATGAGCTCAGGAGGCTGGAATTTTGTGCAAAGTAATGATATGCTGTTGGTTTCATTCTTGAGTTATTGGGTGATTGTTTGAGAGAGGTGAAGAAGAGAAATTCTTTCTGCTGGGAGGTGTTGCTGGGTTGGAGCCTGCAATGGTTGTAATCCTCTCAGAACCTTTATTTCTTCATTAATAAAAGCTATTGAGGTTCTTCTATGTGCTCTTGTTTCAGTTATATATTGTGATGATTGCATGTTTGGTTTACACTAATCCATGAACCAGTTATGATTGCATGCCCCTTGTAGTTTCCTTCTTTGTCATTATGCAGGATCTCATTGTAGCTGGGCGAGCAGAAGGACAAAGAGCTAGGAACAAGCGGCCAAAGAGGAGAGCTTGGATTCGACATTAAGCGCAAGGCAACGGTTAGTGTTTTCTCTATCCTCTTTTGCTTTCATAAAGAAGTAAACTTTTAGTAGTTTGTTTTACAGTTGTTGCTAAGGAACTGTCACCCTTAGAGTGGGTTAGGGTCATCCGAGTCGGATACTTTTCCCTACAACAACGTTGGTGTGGTGAAGAGAGTGGGGGGGAGATCACAACCAAAGAAGCCCTGATGAATAGGATAGGTATTTAAATATCTCAATGGACCATTTTAAATAGAGGCTCTTGTTGTGAGTTATGAAATTGGCAAAAACAAAGCCATTCAAATAAAAATAACTTCTTCTGAGGCTAGATCATAATTTTCTGACATCTAGGTATGTGAGGGGCTACCTGAAGTGACATCCCCTCATGAGGTCTAGAAGATCTCACACACACCTCAGAAAATCTAGGAAAATCTGCTAGATCACTAAACCACCAAGTGTATGTTTCTTGATCGTGTGATAATGAGTTGAATTTGGGCATGCGAGAAAAAACCAAGTAAAAGGGAAATAATGATTCACTTTGCTTGATTAGAGGCACCAAGAAAGGATGAAAGATGAAACCAAGGTACACCATCCTCTAGACTACCCTCCTGGAATAAATGTGTTTATGTTAACAAAAACAAGCCCACCAGAGTTCAGGTAATTATGAATCCTCAACAAAGGCACAAGGATCATAGTATTATGGCTAATAACAACTAACACCGGGGATGATAATTGGAAGATATGGGGATTCGTGGAGTTATGATTTACCTTGTCAGAGCATAACATGCAAGGTTGACCTGGTAGTGACTGACACAATTCCATCAGGGATGGTCAATTACTCAGATGGAGGATTTTCAAAGGCACATGAGGATAGATGGAGATCAAATATAAGAAAAATTGGATGAATGTGACACATAGATGGATAATATATTGTAACAGGACTCAATGGGATTTTGAATAGACTCCATAGATGTAGGGATGACTCATCTCTAATGCTTTGAAGAAAGGTGACTATATGATGCTTCCACATGGGAAAGGCCCGCAACGCACCATAATAGAATGAGTAAATAGCAATTACTTGTGATAAAACTCAACTCATAATTCTAAAATTTCAAAGGAAAAGTGGTACGAGAGTACATGTGACTCATATTAAGAGATTTGATTTAATGCGCCAAAGTGAGACCTCAAGAAAAAAATGGCTTTGTGGCGAAGTTTCAAATTACGAGAAACATGGAGACCCGTTGTAGAGATCGGTGAGAGAATTCCAACAGTGCTGACGGTTTTTCAAACCGAGCTACCATTTACTCCTAATGGCCAAAACAAACTAGAGTTTTTCCTATAAAAGGGCTTCTTGCCCACAATTCCAATTCATTTGTACATTGATTGGTTAGAGAATTTAGAGAAGAGTAATAGGTACTAAATCTTGGTGAGCTCGTAGCGGAGTCATTGGATTTCAAATCCATGACTTAGTAGGCGGCATTACTTGTCTAGAAATGGCCTTAATGCCTCTTGGAAGGATGGTTTCTCATGAAGAATTAAGGAAAGAAGGTTTTCCATTTAATTTATGAAAAGGATACATTATGTATGGAAAAGATACAAGTGAAAAGATGTTTATTTTTTGAATAGACGATATCTCCTATCTCTCTCTCATCCCAATCCCAAAATCAATAAGGAATATCATTTAAATTTAATTCCCCGAGAAACATTTTTAAGACATAGTTAGGATTCTTGAGAAAATTACCCAAAAGGTAACACAATTCTTGTTATTGTTAGACCTATGCATTAGGGATTTCTCTAACATCCACTTTAACAAGCATCTTTCCATGTGCTCAATATTCTCAATAAAAATAACATACTTTGTGGTGTTGGTGAGTAACTTCTATTAAGTTTCTTCTTTTATGGATCTTGGGGAATTCCTAAAAATAAACTTCTTAGACTAAATAAGAAGCGATCGATTTGTAATATTATTTTTTTTGTGGATATGGTTAAGGTGGACAGAATCTACGCATGGTATTTAACGTGGTAGTTGCCCATGGCATTGACCCATGGTATTTGCCTTCATTTTTTGAGTGAAAACAATAAAATAAAGTCTCTAGAGATTCAATGAAGCATATAAAAGGGGATAGGAGCCTAACATTGTAATCATCGAGAGTTATTTATCTATTTTTCTTTTGTTGAGAGCTTGTCAAGGTAAGTTCTAGTTGATCCCAAGGATGAAAACCCCATGGGAGTAATTTCTCTATTGGATCCATCAAGGATCTAAGATTGTGCTTCAACATCTTTAATTTCTCTGTTGATGGGAAGCCATACATGCCAAGGCAGGAGCTTTAGTAGTGCTTCTGTGGGCATGTAATTTTGTTTATATTTATTTACATAAACAAGAGGTTGCATTCTCATATCTTTATTGTGTTCGATGTTTTTAATGCAAGAATTTTATTAGAAAACTTATAGTGTACCAAAAATGATTAAAATTTTGATGATTGGGAAATCACAGTGGTATTAAAGCTGTGCATCCCGCCAGCCTAAGGGTTTTATTGGAAAATTCTAAATTATTTGCAGGGTTTTTTGGAGGTTTCATGTAGGGAACTTTCGTGGAATTTATGCTCACCCTAGCCAACATTTCCATCTTTAATGGTATTTCACATCATCCTGGTTAGTTCTATATTTTGGTTGATTGGAAGGAGAATTTACTGCATTATTTTGAGAGTTATTATTCTATTGCAAACATAATAGAAAACATTACTTTGCCAAATTTTTAGATTGGACCTGGGTCTGCTTTACCATATTTATCCATTCAAGTTTAAGGGGTCGAGATCAAACCCTTATCAGATTTGAGGGTGTCTTTTCAATTGTATTGCAAGGCTGTGAGATTTGTTGTAGGAAGTACTACCATCTTGAGTATAATTTGATTATAGGTCTATAGAAATCCAATGGAAGAGTTCATCTCCTTCTAGTGGGTCAAACACCAAGGGTTCAAAGGCTAAATTCTAAGCACGAGTATCATATCGGATTATATCTGTTTCATTTCAAGATCAATGGTATGAATATATTTTTGTAATCTATATTGGAAAGAGGCTAAATCACTTAAATCTAAGGAGGAGACCCTGCCTTTCGATAAAAATTTTAACTTGCTCATAGATCTAAAGTGTCTCCTTGAAATAATTGTGGATTGATTTCATTGGAGGTAAAACAGGTCAAATTGCAAAGGTTGGAAGGTCGAGTTTCTAAACTTGGCCCCAAGGAAGAATATAAATTGTTTAATCAAGCTCATCCTAGGATTGAGGTTGAACCCATAGCCAAATTTGGAGATTGATCATTTGGAGCCGCATTTCTTTTCCAAACACTGCAGGTTTCAAGGGTCCTTGCTCCACGCATTTTCCAGAATTCTTTCTCTTGTAGTGTTTTCTTCTCAAAGATGTACGAAAAGAACCCACTTAAGACTGTGGATGATAAACAGTATCAATAATATAAATGGCTGCTAAAAATTCTAGATCTACAACAAATGATGGAAACAAAACCTGTGAAAGTCCTAATCTATGCCACAATCATAGAAACTATCCAATGGAAACTATATATTCAAAGATTAGATTTTATTATAACACCTGTGAAGGGAAAAAATAAATGTTACCTGTCCCCCTCTATGGGTTGGGTTCTTGGCTATTCTCAAACGTCTTCATCTTCTTTAGAGTCTCTCTCCTCTATAATGTGAAAACCCAACAAATAAAATGTTTGAGCCCAAGGAAGAATATAAATTGTTTAATCAAGCTCATCCTAGGATTGAGGTTGAACCCATAGCCAAATTTGGAGATTGATCATTTGGAGCCACATTTCTTTTCCAAACACTGCAGGTTTCAAGGGTCCTTGCTCCACGCATTTTCCAGAATTCTTTCTCTTGTAGTGTTTTCTTCTCAAAGATGTACAAAAAGAACCCACTTAAGACTGTGGATGATAAACAATATCAATAATATAAATGGCTGCTAAAAATTCTAGATCTACAACAAATGATGGAAACAAAACCTGTGAAAGTCCTAATCTATTGCACAATCATAGTCAAACAACAAAAAAAATAGTAATAACTCAAATAATCCAATGGAAACTATATATTCAAAGATTAGATTTTATTATAACACCTGTGAAGGGAACAAATAAATGTTACCTGTCCCCCTCTATGGGTTGGGTTCTTGGCTATTCTCAAACGTCTTCATCTTCTTTAGAGTCTCTCTCCTCTATAATGTGAAAACCCAACAAATAAAATGTTTGAGCTTAACGGGAACTCAAATGGCAGAAAAAATGTAAACTTTGAAACGAGAACTATAAACTCAAAATGAGAACTCTACCCAAAAAACCCCAAAAAAGCATGAAAAACAGTGCTAAAAACGAAAAGTGTGTATACTAGAATGATGGTTTTTTTTAGGGTCAATTTTGAACATGTTTTAAAAATGGGAGTGAGAACGAATTTTTTGTGCAAAATTTGGGCAAAAAACAGCCTGAAAATGAAAAGTGCTAATAATGGAATGATAGATTTTTTTCTAGCATCAATTTTCAACATTTTAAAAAAATGTCAGTAAAACCTAATTTTTATGTGCAAAAATTGTGCAAGAAACACCCTCAAAACGAAAAATGTTGATGTTGGAATAACATTTTTTTTTGGGTAAATTTTCAACATTTTGAAATAATGGTGTAAAAGATTTTGTTATGACACCGAAAAACATTAAAATTTCAAAAAAATAATGAAAACGTAAAATTAAAAATAAAAACAAAAATGAAAACAATGAAAAAAACACAAAAAATAAGTTAAAAAAACAAAACGTAAATAAATAAATAAATAACAAGAAGAAGAAGAAAGAAAAGAAAAAACAACAAGAACAAAAACAAAACAAAACAAAACAAAATTTAAAATATAAGAATTAAAAAATTAAAAAAATAAAATAAAAACATACTTTCAAAAAAATAACATTTTCTTTTAATGTGGTAAATCATAAAAAAAAATGGAAAATAAATAAATAAATAAACTATAAAATTAAGTAAAAATAGGAAATTAAAGAAAAAAAAACATTAAGAAAAGCTAAAAAAATAAAACAAAATCAAAAACAAACTAGACTTAAAAAAATAGAAAAATAACAAAAAAAAATTAAAAAACTACAAAAATTATGATTAAAAACATTTTCGAAAAATCCTAAAAATAAAAAATAGGCTGAAATTTAAAATAACATAAAAACATGAAAAAACAATTAAGATTTAAAAAAAATACATATATTCAAATTAAAAAATAAAATCAAAAAACATTTAAAATTTAAAAAAAAAAAAGTAAAGAAAAACAATATATTTTTTTATTTAAAAAAAAAACCATTTCAAATTTTATATTAAAAAGATTTAAAATTTAAAATTTGGATTTGACAATGATTTAAAATTTGGATTTAAAAAAAATTAAAAACAAAAAAACATTAAAATTAAAAAAAGCTAAATATATTTTTGATATTTTTTAAAATAACATTTATCGGCCAACGGCCCCGTAGGCTGTTGGGCAATGGTTATTCGATTCCGAGAATAAAATAGCCACTTCCAGGCCACCTCCATGGGCGGTCGCGCGGTGCCTATTCGATTCGAGAATCGAATAGCCACTTCTCGGCCACGCCCACGAGCGGTTTAGTGGTGGCTATCTGATTCTCTGAATCAGATAGCCACCACTCAGCTGCTTTCTGGGGTGGCCAGGTGGTGGTTATCCGATTCTCAGAATCGGATAGCCACAGCTCAGCCACCTGTGGGGGTGGCCAAATGGTGGCTATCCGATTCTCAGAATCAGATAGCCACTACAAGGGCAGTCAGGGGTGGTTATCTGATTCCAAGAATCAGATAGCCACCACCTGACTGCCGGTGGGGGTGGTTATCTAATTCTCAAAATTGAATAGCTATCACCCAACTGCCTATGGGGGTGGCTATCCGATTCTCGGAATCGAATAGCCATCGCCTGGATGCCCGTTGGGGTGGCTATCCAATTCTTGGAATTGAATAGCCATCGCTCAGTTGCCCATCGGGGTGGCTATCTGATTCTGAGAATCGGATATCCACTGCCCATCCACCAGTGGGGGTGGCCGAGTGGTGGCTATCTGATTCTTAGAATCAGATGGCCATCGCTCAATTTGAGTATATTTTGTTTTTTTTGGATTTTTTTTTATGTTTTCAATCTTGATTTTAATAGTTTTTTAGATTTTTATTGGCTTTTTTTTTTCTATTTTTTTTAATCTAGTTTGTTTTTTATTTTTAATTTTTTTTGGTAGTTTTTTCTTAATTCTTTTTAAAAAAATTCTATTTTTAGTTACTTAATTTTATAGTTTTTTAAAAAAAAATTTGTTTTTTTTCGAACTTTTTTTATGGTTTACACACACACACATATACATTGTATGTTTTTTTTTTGCCTTTATATATATATATATATATATATATATATATATATATATATATATATATATATATATATTTAATTTGACATAAAAAATTTAAAGTGTCAAATTTTGTTAAATTTAGAAAATAATTATTTACATTTCATACATTAGAAAATTTAAAGTCAAAAAATAGGTCCTTTAAAAAAAGGGCCTGATGCAGAATCACCACTTTTTTAAATCAGCATGCAAATTACTAACATTCTAAAACGTAATGTACATAAAATAATTTTAAGTGCAAAAACTGGGTCACTCTTTTGCTATCTTTGCGAAACGGGTAACAATATCAGTTCTCGTTTCAAAGTCTACATTGTTGTGAGTGCAACAATGAAAATAGTCAAAAGTGAATAACGAATGGAAAACCCTTCTATTTATAATGAGAAATAATGATTTATTTAATTATTCCTAAGGGATTTTTGAAAGTTGACATGGAATAATAATTAACTATTCCTAGAGAAAAATAAGATAATTAATAAGTTATCTATTGATTTTTCATAGTTGGGTCAAATATGACAAGGAATAATAATTGAACAATGGTTTAATTAGTTATTCCTAGAAGAAAATTAAATAAATAGTGATTTATTTAATTATTCTGCATGAGTTTAATTATAAATTACTTAACAAAGGTGGTTTATTAAGTAATTTTTCACAGTGAACGAAGTTTTACTATTGTAAAATTCACTTTACATGGTGTAGTTCGATCCATCTAGTAAATTAGGCTAGATGATCTTATTTTGGTGATAATAGATTTCCCCCCACGTACGAGTGTTAGGAGGAAAACATATGACTGAACTGTGTTGTAAAGACACAATCACTACACAACGAAGTGGAGAGAGAGAGAGAGAGAGAGACCAATACAATTCAAGTAGGTGGATAGGGACAGAGGGGGCAAGACCAATGCAAGTCACCTTTTATGTTGTGGTACCAGACCTCAATGAGGCGAGGGAGGCATACATATACATGCCAAGATAACTTAGTACAAAAATAATGGTGTATTGGGAAACATCAAACTGAGAAATGAAGTACATGTTGAATGGTACATGACATGTTGGCATAACTGAGTCAGAAAACAATACAAAATGTCCCATATATATAATTCACTTGGAAAAATATGAGCTAGGATTGAATATAATATGAACTAATTACTTGAGATATAATGGCCCTTCCCTCAAAAAATGGGTTGGAGGGAGGGTACAAGAACCGAAGAAGCTTTGTTGAACAACGAAGGGATCTGCAAAACTAAATGGATCATCTAAAGGAGATGTGCATGCTATGAACACTCTGTTTGGTAGGAACCGAACCCATTATATTTGCGAAACTACGTCTAAGGTTGTAGCATAATAGGAATGCATCCGAGCATGTGGGGGGCTACCTGAAGGGCCACCCCCTCATGAGGTCTCAAACATCTCACGCACACCTAGGAATCAGTGGTAGAATTTGCTGCATCACTAGACCATTGAGTGTATGGATCACTAACATGAAACAATGAAGTCAAAGGGCAATAATGAGTCCCTCTAGTCGATCCAAAGTACAGAACAGGAATGGAAGCTGGAACCAAGATACACCGCCCTCTAGGTTGTTCTTATGGAATAAATGAGCTGATGTCGACAGAATAGGGCCCACAATAGGTGAGGCAATGAGGATCCTCAACTAAGGTATGAGGGAAAATAGTAATGTGAATGATGGACTGACACCAGGTATAATGGAGAATGAGGGATTGAGGGACAATATACGAGTTCCCTTGTCAAAGCATAAAGTGCATGGTTGACTTGGCAGTGACTGACTCAACTTCAGATGGGATGCGAACAGCATGACTAGAGGCCAAAATGGGCAAGGCAGGATGAACGATATCAAAATACGGATGGAATACTGTGATATGATATAATGGGATACGAAATAGAATCCATGGATGCAAGGGAAACTCATCGTGGATGCTCTGAATAAGGGTGACTTGATGACGCTGCCACACAGAATAGGCCCGGTGGGAACCATGAAAAAATGAGTAAATTATGGTTACACATGATTGTAATTGACATGTGAGATAACAAGTTCCAAGGGAAGGTGGTCCCCAAATCACAAGTGTAGCATATGAAGAAATCCGATTTTGAGA
The DNA here is from genome assembly GCA_031772625.1 of Pinus tabuliformis. Classification (NCBI taxonomy): domain Eukaryota; kingdom Viridiplantae; phylum Streptophyta; class Pinopsida; order Pinales; family Pinaceae; genus Pinus; species Pinus tabuliformis. Next base: position 370,747,289 of record CM062806.1, read on the forward strand.
GGCGACGAAGTGACCCTTCTTTGAAAAATGGCTTCCTAGTGAAGTTTCAAATCATCAAAAACTGAGAAAGACTCATTATAGTAATCAATGAGAGATTTTCAATGATATTGATGGTTCATCAAGCTGAGCTACCATTTGTTCATAGTGGGTGAAAGAAAAATTGTGGATTTTTCTATGAAAGGAAATTTTCTCTCCAATTGGAATTCATTTTTAAAGTGAGTTGTGGTAAATTTGGAGAGGAGGAAAAGGCCCTAAATCTTGTGGAGGTCATAGCAGATAAATCGGCCATTAGAATTAGGATCTATAACTTTCAGGTAGGTGGCCTTACTCATCTCTTAAATTTCAGTTATTTATTTCGTGGTTTCTGGCTCCTGGCAGCTCCCTGGGAGACCCTTGCTCCTCTTAACGGTCTAATCACACATTTTGTGCCTAGAAGTGCAATTTGGATCACAGGATATAGGTGAAAACCTGCGAGCTCACACTTTCTAGGCATAAAACTATGATTTGGAGCTAAAAAGAGGGGTGGTTTGCTCAAGTCTTGGGCAAACAAAGGGGTGGTTTCCACAACTATGCTATGGGTCTTGCCCAGCCATGCATTCCACCACATCACTGGTGGGCAGATGATGCTGGTTGAGATTGTTTTGGCTAGGACCTGCTATGGGTGGGCCAAGATGATGCTGTCTTCAGTGAAACGATAGTTAAGTCTATGTAGGTGAGCCATGACTACGCTTTTGATACAGTATTGTGTGCATTCTTCTTTGAGAAGATACCCACCATCCTTCCTCATGTATACATCGGATATGGGGGTCCACAGGATCCCAGGATCCGCCGTTGTGGGCAGCTACTGCAGACAGGACGATGGGGAGTCGGACGGGTGTTCCAACCTACTTTTTTTACATATTGGCATTAGATGCCCCTCTAGATTGACGATTATCCTCATGGCGGGATGAACTATCAAGGGGATCTTGACTTGCCACTTTCGCTCAAGCAAGCGTGGGGACCAAATGGTAATTGTTAAGCTGCTATTTTTATGGTTAATTTCATATTTTGATCACATGTATATGGTACTAAGGGTAAAATATGTTGTATGCAGACATAGCACCGGTAAAACCGGCAAGAAATGTAGGACGAGCTGTAGCGCTTGTGGCTACAAATTGGGGAACATCATCATCTTGTCAGGGTCCAGAGGATAGTGTGCTACTCGTTTATCTACACCGTAGATGTGGGGTAATCTTGACTAGAGTTTCTAAGCATGGATGGCATGAGCTAGACGGTTGATACATATATGAGTGTAACGACCTTCCCTTAGAGTGGTGAGGTATCATGTGGCACATGGCGATGGCTGGTCATGCAGTACGTGATCTATGTGCAGGTGGGGAAGAGCCTTTGGTGCGTGATCCTTCAGATAGTGACTAGATATGGGGACATGTGGGTCCCTTTGATTTCGATTTTTGCAACATGTTATCGGCATGTCGGATGTATTTAGAGCTATGGGATCTGAAAACTTATATGATACATAATATGATTATACATTTTTATATGACGATGATGGTTTTCCATGTGTTTTGTTTATGGTTGTCTTCTGTGGTATACATGTGATAAATGCCAATCTAGAATGTTATTTGCAATGGTATCTACATAGTTATTTTAGGCTCTAGGAACTTGACTAAAAGTAATGGTTTCAAATTCACGTACCAACATCTTAACACGCAGATATTTTCTAAATATGACTTGGTTATGCACATGATACACACCATTCAATTGCATGGCAAGTAGCAAGGAATATAAATGAACATGAACATGAAGGATGTGATGAGAAAGGGGATCGACTAACAAACCTATCACTGCATCATATTCGACTTGGTTATTGGTGGCAAATCCAATACGCACATTGTTCGAAAGGACTAATGTATGCAAGGGGGTAAAAATGGCCCAGGCCGTCGAGGGTATATTCCTGGAGAAGCGAATTGCAACATCAACATGGCCGATATATGGTGTGGATGATGGATCCATTTGAAAGGTGCAAAGATGATAGATGAGATGATGCATCCTACCTAACTTCATAACAGAAATAAAGACATGCAAATCAGAGAGATAAGCTATGAGAAAAAATTCTTTGGGTAGATTGCATTGGGATTATTAGGAAAGAAATGGCCTTTAGAATCCTCCAAAAAATATTCCCCCTTGCCTAAGTGGAAGGGTAATTAAGGGTAGACATAGTTTCCATGATGTCCTCATCAAAATGGAAGATGAGCGGACGAGAGGAATATTGACTACATCATGCGGTGCAGTACCTAGTGCATCAACCTGAGAAAGAAGGTTCACATACGCATCATGTGGAATAGTAGACGACAAGATAGTAGATGAAGGATATATGTTTGTTGAGACCTCGGATTCATTCGAAAGAGGTTGAATAGAAGTGTGCTAAAAAACCTCAGAAAGGATTGCCTACAAGGAACTCAAGGATGATGACAGGTAATGGATATGGCCGGTGGTGTCCGACATCTCGACATCTAGGGAAGGGATCACGATGGTGGGACCAGATTCCCCCTATTCTGGTTTACTATTGGTACAAAACTCCACACGAAGAGGAGAAGGTGATCCATTATGAGTGGTCTTGTATTCGCGAAGTGCCCTAAGGAAATCACAAAATTCATTGAGATGAGGGCAACAATGGGAGTAGTCACCATGATGATCACACAGGGCACAAGGGTGATTTTTGTGTAACGTTTTGAGTTTCTTGGGTGGACTCGGTAAGTTAACATGGAATTTAGGGATATTTGACTTAGGGAATGTTTCATGAACCAAAGGTTTTAGATGAGAAAGCTCAGGACAATTATTGGTCGTGTGCCCCACAACTTTACATAAAGCGCATGGAGGTGACGACTTTGGGGCCCTCGGGACTAGAGGAGGTTGGGGAGCCTTGTCCTTAGGTTCTTTCCTCTTAGCTTTTCCCCCCTGCCTAGATGCTTTCTTAATAGGAGTGGGTTTCTGTTGAGGTTGTGATGGAACTAAAGTAGTTGTAGGGTCTGTAGGGACTAGTTGAACCAGGGTCAGAGCATGATAAGGTCTTAGCTGACCAGGAAGAATGCTTGCAGGGGGATCAATGTACCATATGGGGTACCTAAATTCATGTTAGGAAGGACCAACAAAGCCATGAAAAGGACATAAAAATTGCGGGCGGGGGAAATAAGAAAGGTATATGGCCTACAAGGTAATGTCCCAGCAGAACAACAACTAGATGGTTGAGACCTGGAGGAACAGTTCCTGGGGGAAGATAGGAGAGGCACCCACAAATGGAGGAGGTCCTGGTGGGTGGATCTAGATGGCTCGGCTGGGATGGTAACTACACGGTACAGAGGAGCTCATTGTGGTTCGAATTTACTAGACTGCTTGAGGACAACCCATGACGCTAAACGATTTAGGTTCTAAGATGAGAGGGGGAGGACCAGGGAAAGAACCCAACAATGAGGAATCTTTATAGAATCTCTGCAAAACACCCGTGAGAGGATTTAAAGAATTCTTATCTAACACTGATGAGATAATGGACTCAAGGGACGTCATGGATGCTAGCTCGTAGTAAGTCAACTAATCTATGGTAACTATCCTCCCTTCATGGGGGAAGCACATCTTGCGGAAAACGATAGATGCGACAATTGACATGGCATATGTGTAACTACGACCCAAGAGAATGTTTTAATCTAAAGGGGCATCAATAACCTCAATATCTACATGGACAGTCTTGCTTACAAGGGTCACTGGATAGTTGCGGTACATGCTAAGAGGCTAGTGGGAGTGTCTGTCCCAAGCATGCAAAGTGATGGTGGACGGGGACAACTCAGGTGACTAAAGTGTTTTCCAAATGGTAGTGGACATCACACAAGTGGATGCACCATTGTCAGTAATGCATCAGGAGATGATGACGTTACGAACTTGAACTAGTACCTAGAAAGCAACAGAGCAAGGCAATGGGGGATGTTCTGATGTATCAACTAGGAAGACAATCAAACGATCATCAGAAGGATATACTATGCCCAAAGAAGTTACTAGAGATTTCTTTTGAGATGGGCATGACTGGAGTACATCCAGCATCGACATGGCGGCAGGTGTTTATGGCAAGTCATCTAGTATACTGTATGTATGCTCAACTCAGTTAGAAGCTATGTTATGGCGTAATGGTCCCTTTGGGATCTTGGGAATTGCCTCAGCTTTAGGTTGACGGATCTGTAATGGAACATTTGATGTCATAAGAGGCTTAGTAGCAGCTTTGGCTTCGGACTCAGTGGTGGACAGAGTTGATGGCTTATCATATTGACGTGATCGAGTTTGCAAGTTGATATCGGAGGGATTAACCTCATCAGAGCTCATGATGAGGATCTGGTAGTCACCAGGACCAGAAGGTTGGGGAGGGTGAGTTGCTTGACTTGGGTGAGGTTGAGAAGAAAGAAATCCTTGTTGAGGGAAAGGATTTGTATGCAATATTGGTTGAGATGGTGCAGGATTCTGAGGCAATTGTTGGCCTCTACAAGTTGCTTAAGCTTCTCACATTTGGCACATCTAGGGTAAGATAGGACACTCATGCGTATAATGGCCATGTACACCACAACATGCATAAGGCTTTTTCGTACAAATAGGCTTGTTTTGCTTGGGTTGGCTTCCCTGTTGCTGGTTATTGGTGTTAGGTTGGTTCCCCTGGGATTCACTAGGTTGATTACCTTGATTACCATGGTTATCCTTGTTACCATTGTTACCCTTCCCATTATTATTTTTCTTCAAATTTAGGGGATTTCTTGCACTCTATTATGCAAACATGTGACCCTAAGGGGGCAGTAGCTTTGAGGGTTGAGGATGCATGGGAGGCTGTCGTGTTAATGCTTGAGGGGCTGGAGTGCTCGACTATTCATAAGGAGGAGAAATGGTTTGGTAGATAGATTGGGGCCCTGAAAACATGTTGCTAGCAGGAGGGGCATACGTTTTGGAGGAACTAGTGCCCCCCTATGGATGGCCATAACTTTCCTGAGTATATGGGGAAGGATGTGAAAGGGTTCCAATGATACCGTTGACAACGTGAGACTCCCCCAGTGCATTGGAACCTCCACGACAGGGAAGGTTTGAAATGATGGTATAGACAGAACCATATTGCACATAAATCAGGTCATATCTCAAAGTGGTTTGGAGAGCTTCTTCCTCATTCTGATGAAAATGGGACGCGACATCTTTTCCAACGGGTGCTAAAAGGCTCCTGATAATCCAATCTAGATAGACACGGTCTTCGAAGTGCGGGGCACATCATGTGCTCCTCCTTCTATGCCACTCTTGAACATGGTCGGAAATGCGAGTGGCAGAGGACTAACAAAATGAGGTCAATATATTTTTACCAGTGTTGTATCGGAGAGGTAGCTAGAAATATGAGAGGAACAACTTAGCAAGCATCATGAAAATGCAATGAAATGTGGTGGGCCATGTTATCACTGAAAATTTTGTTGCCAAAATTTTTTAGCCTAGCTTAAGGACAGGGTGTTTTTGCAGCGCATGAATCCTCTTTTAACAGTTTCGCAGCGCAACATGCTTCAAGTGATTTCGTAGCGCGCTACGAAATTGGGGATTTGCTCGGGTTTTCAGTAGAAGGTTCATATACTAAATTTAGATGATGATCAGAGTGATGCAAAGACCCAAAAGGGAATGCAGTGGCAATGTATAAAGTTGGTGTATTCTACTACTTTGGTTTGAAGGGGGTTCCCCGTGACCATGCGAAAGCATTATCATGGTTTCTTAAAGCGGTTGAGAAAGGAGAATATATTGCTAATGTACATGTGCTGAGTGTTAATCAACTATTAGAATCGGCTCTGGACACAGCACGGCATGTGGCAAGTAGTATATTCACCTCGACTACTCCTGTACCTTACACCCAAATGACAAGCCAGCGTGAAGCTCTTGTAATTTTCCTTCTTCTCTTTTACCAACGATTACACTTGTCAGACTACATATTATCCTCGCCATCCTTTCAGTGTGTTGTCCGCTACCCGAATTCTTCAAAATCCAACTGGAATTGAAAACAGACTTCACAGAAGAGATCAAGAAACTAGGGCTCAACCGAGACTCTAGAGCGTTCACAGGCTTGAATCACTGTTTTGTGCATCAGTTGGAATTCTTTCCGGCACTTCGTTTGGAAGTTTTCTTCACTGCATTCGATTTCTTTGTTCGTTGTGATTGCAGCAGAAGAAGAATGGGGGAAGCGGAGACTGGTGATCCATCAAAGTTACATCAAGAAAGCGTGTGAGAAAATCAGAATCGCGTGGGAATACTTCAGAGAGGAGATGTAAAGCTGGAAATTTGAAATGTGGACTAGAAACTGGCAAGACCAAATCTATCAAGGCGATGAATTGTGATATATGCTGCATCGAATTTGGTTTTTGGCGTGAATGCTCTTGTATTCTCGGTGGGAAGGCTACTGATCAGAGTGTGGCAGACTACTGTACTATCAGATGTGAGGGAAAGCTGAATGAAGAATTTGTTTGTGGGCATGTTGCTCACCTAGAGTGTGCTCTACTTTGTCATATGGCAGGCGTATAGCAAAGCATTGGTTTAGATGTGGAATATTATTGTAGATGCTGTGATAAAAAGGTGAACCTGATGATGCTTGTTTCCAGCATACTTCATGCCTCTGAATCCCTGGAAGTACGAGCTGATGTTGAGAAGAATTTGTGTCTGGCTTTACGTATCATATAGGGTACAAGGCAGATTGTGGGGAGAAGCCTGCAGAATAATATAGAGTTATCTCTAAAGAAGCTTCGCATTGGAATGAATCTGGCAGATATCGCAGAGTCACGTCAAAATTCAATAACAGTTGATGAAGACAATACTATTCAAAAGGTTAACTATCAGGTGGAGCCTCTAAATATTAACCCTGTATCTCTTGCAAACTCTAGAGATCAAGACAACATAACAAGTGAATCTCCATTTGGCAATTCATTTGCAACTCGTACCCAACTCTAAGATCTCTTCCAAGCAGCAAATACTCTACCTGATGTGACTTCTCAGAAAGGAAGTTCATTTGTTCATGATATATTACAGAGAAGATCGAGGTTGCTTCTAGAAGAAACAAATGGATCCTCGGGTCTACTTAATTCACCGGTTCATATCACGGCTTTGAAATTTGAGAATAAAGTTAACCAAGCTCTTCATGGCCTAAAACAAAAAATCTCAAGAAGCAGAATACAAGCTTGCCCAAGAAAAACTATATTCCTAGAAAGATTTTCTATTGTTCCTCTTTCAGGAGCTAGACATAGCAAACAATGAATTTACAAATGTTTCATCTTCATCCTCTTTGGAAAACTTTGATGATTTGCTTGTAGGTGTTTCAGAACGATTTGGAAGACTGAGGAAAGAGAGCTGGGACTAAATGCTAAACTAGTAAACTATGTTCCAGCCAAAGTATCTCCAGAAAACAGGTTACTTCTTGCAAGCAATGGTTAAAGAGTTTGAATCACTTATGGTTGAGTTGTTAACACCACATATTTGGTGGTTACCTTTGTGGCAAGCAATCTGGTGTTTCCATTTTTCATGCTGTTGTTAACTGTATTGGCCATTTGTTCATTAAATTGGGCTTTATGCACACTCGAATGGTCCATGGGGATACTTCACAATCATTTGAGGTGGATGATTTATTGATCTAATTGAACATCTGTCAAAGTTGTGTTCTTCACAGTCTGGAATCTATTGAAGTGGCTGTAAGAAAAGGTGTTTTGCAGTGAAAGGTTCCAGGCTGACAGGATGCAGTGATTCCATCCATGAGTGCGTTGGTAAAGCCAGAGCTTCTAAAGCATCAAAACAATAAAAGAGCACACAGGAATTCTCAAAGCCAATGTTGTTTTTTTTTAATTGCTACCACATTTCTGGGTCAGTCCAAGGATTGTGACTTGTCTGCAGATTCTCAAACAAATCATTTACCAACTACAGATTCATTTGCTACGGAACAAACAGAGGTTATTGTCAGCAAATTAAAAAGCTTGTGTTACTTGTTGTTTCAGATTTAAAGAGGGTTTAGTTGCACTCCTGTAACAGAGGTCGATTGATTTCAGTTGGTATAGGCTGAATTATTTAGAGTAATTATGCCAAGTTTGGAGAGGCCAAGTTGGGTTTTTCCTAAAGCAACTCACTTATAGCCAAATTTACCAGAATTTGTGCACTGAAAGGCAGTTCGATCTCAAGCCATTTGTCACCATTAGAAGCAAGGTTTGAATCAGTTAAGAAGAGGGCCGAACTTATGTCTTGAAGGTCAAAATTCTTCAGCATATGAATCTCAGGAGGGTTGTGAGTTCCCTTGGAGGCCAAGACAAGGCGCAGGCAAACTTGTGGAGTTGTGGACAAAGGATGTTATAGACTATTTCCAATGCATTCTAGATGAATCCTGTCTAAATGATGGCACTGTTTCAACACTGTACAATAGAGAGAGCCTGCAAATGCTCTTGGGTGTATCTGATCAACATCAAGGAGTTGACTCTTCCCAAACAGCAGCTATTCAATTTTGTGAGGAGTTTAGAGGAAGACTGTGTTTTTTAAAATCACACAGCAGTTTCGTAGCGCGCTACGAAACTGCTGTAGGTGATGTTTTCGATGTAGAATAAACAGTTTGACCGGGAATGTTAGAAGAGAGACACCTGTACATCAATACAGCCTACAGCTCATCTGGAGACATGGTGTTTGGTAGCAGCGTTCCATACTTTGAGTGATTAAAGAGTTGGGAACATGCTGCTACATTTTCGGAGGATGGTAGGAGACAGGGACCTTAAAAATAGGTGCTTTGATCCTGATGATAAATGATCCATCAGCGCTTACAGGTATCCAAAGTCAGCGTTCCTTGCATCTGTAGCTCAATCATCTTGAGCCTAACCAACAAAAGACAGTTGTCAAAGATCAAGAAAGGAATCATGCATACGAGGAGATAGAGTTAGAATTTCAATGTGATTAGGACTCTATGTATTTACAGCACAATACCTTATGTATTTAATAAGTTTGTTTAAAAATAAATAAGGTTAGTTAATGATAGACCATCGAGCTCTCCTCATGCTGGAGGAGGAGACTCAAGGTAGTTTTAGTTTTTTTTTCCTATATATAGGAGAAACTCTGATGTAATGAGGGTTGGAGATTTATACAAAAAAAAAGAGTTTTTATTTTGGCTGATGTAAAAGACTTTTGACAGTAATAGAAAGGTTACTTTTTCTTCCCAAGATTCATCTTGTGTTCAAAGGCTCAGAATATATGTGGTGTTGTCTTTATCCTTTCTGTTTTACAGCTCAATAGACATGCAATCACTCTGAATTCACCTAGTGCTCAGACTTCCTGTGTATGTTTATGAGTTGAGGTTCTTTTTGAGAAATGTTCTGAGTGTTTAAACATTATATGCCTTGGCTTCCATGATTGAGTAGTTAATAGTTTACTGCAGAGGTGTTTGACTCCATGAGCCCAATGGAAGAAGTGTTATTTTGTTGTTCCAACCAGCTTATTTTCATGTACTGTTTGAAGAGTTAGCCATCTTTTCTTGTTATCAATCCATATCAAAAAACTGTGAGAGAGCCCTCTCTGACTAAGGAGGCTAAGCCTTAGTCTAAAGCCTGGTTTGAAATAGTTGCATGAGATCTTGCTAAGTTGCAGCCCTTAGTACACGATTTTGTGATAACAGGCCAGTCTACATACCATTTTCTAGCATCTCTAGTGAGCCTACATTGGAACAACTGAAAACGAATGAAGTCATCGGTAATGGAGTTTGATGAACATCACATGTGGAAGGAGCAACCATGATCGATAGGATCCTCTCCAGAACTACCCTCAAACTTTGGGATATTGGAGGGAAGCTTAGTCAGCATAGCATGCCAACCAGCATCATGTTGTATTGGGTCATTTATCAACTGGCTAAAATCCAAGAGACTTAAGCCAACCATAAAAGGGAGTATGGGAGTTTTCTGAACAGTTCATGAGATTTCTCCTCTAGATGTGATCACTAGGGTAGAACTAGAGCCAACACTAGGTTGGGTTCCTACACCAGCTGTGGGTCCAAACATGGTGACAATATGTGGTGAAGGAGGCTTAGAATCAGATGAACCAGGAGAAGAGTCAGTATGGGGACTCAGAGGGCTATGAACTCAAACTCAGTGGGGAGGAGTGATATGCCTGAGTGGAAAATGGGGATGAAGCTATAAGAGTCTCTATGACAAACGCCTTGGTGGCAAAATGGTGGTAGGACACATGTGACATGAAAATGATGAAGGGAGATCAACAATATGACTTTGTCTCGATGAGGGGAGATAAATTTATTATGTTGGTCTTGGCTTGGGGTTGTAAACCAAGTGTGCTTGTGTGTGCAAGTGTGTTTATTGATTAAGCCCATATCGTGTTTTTAAAAAAGAAAAAATATTGTTGAAAATAAACTAAAATTAACAACAATAAATGAACAACAAAGCCATTAACTGAACCCCACCCAAACTGAATTTGCAAACACTGTGCTGGTTGGCGGTGAAATCGACTGAAAACACACTAAAACGTTCAAGGGATCTAAGTGTCGGTGTGACTGGGATGAAATGACACTAGGCTACTAAAAAGTGGTGCAGCAACAACAAAAAACTAGAGAGGAAGATCGCTACAAAAAGATAGGGAGATGGGTGTAAATCCTAGGGCAACCGATGGGACCCTAAGGCCAATAACCAAACAAGGTTTAATATGAAACCATGGATGGAAACAAGCTATATTTGGAGATCTGAAAGAAAAGGGTACAGATCTGGAAAATATGGCTAAAAGTGCTGGAGAAACTTAGACTTCTTACTGAGCTAAACTCCTCCTATAAAGGTGGAAGCGTACTAGAAGCCCTAAGGGGAAAAATTCTACTTTGACGAGTAAATCAGAGTAGATCAAGGCCTAAGCAAGATGAGATAGAGGTCAAACAACCCAATAGACAGCTCTCAACAAAACCCAGAAATAGATCTGATAAAAACCTGAAAATCCCAAAATCGCAGGTACTAACCTATTTTTAGGGGGGATCTCAGTTTTTTGCATGAAATATGCACTCTAGACTCGAGATCGTACATTTTGGGATAAAAACTGTGATTTCTGATCCTTGATTCCCAATCAAAAAACCTAAAAAATGTACTGTCTCTGTTGCAGCTCATTCCTGTGACCTGTAGAAAAGACTAGAAAACCTGCAAAAGTTAGAAATTTGACATATCTAGGGTTAGAAGCTAGTATATAACATTAGGAGTATGAAGAAATAAGAAACCCTAACCTGAAAACTGAAGGTCACGCATGTTTCTAGATCTGAAGTAAAAAACCAATGGAGTTGCCAATTTTGTTGTAGTGTTTTCGTCTCAAAGATGTACAAAAAGAACTCACTTAAGACTGCAGATGACAAACAGTATGAATAATAAAAATGGCTACTAAACATTGTAGATTTGTAGCGAATGGTAGACACAAAACCTAGCAAAGTCCTGACCTATGACACAATCATAGTTAAACAACAAAAAGAAAGAGTAATAACTCCAATCATCCAATGGAAACCAGATATACAAAGAATATATTTTATTATAACACCTGTGAAGGGAACAAATAAATTTTACCAGTCCCCCTATATGGGATGGGTTCTTGTCTATCCTAAAACGTCTTCAGCTTGTGTAGAGTCTTTCTCCTCTGTAATGTGAAAACCCAACAAATAAAATGTTCGAGCTTAATGGGAACTCAAATGGCAGAGAAATGGTGTGTGGCAATGAAAATAATAAGAGTTACAACAATGAGTGCAACAACGAAAATAATAGAAAGTGAATAATGAATGGAAAACCACTCTATTTATAACAAAATATTGAGTTATCCTCGAATAATGAGCAATAATAAAATATTATTAGCCCCATTCTTGGAATAACGACATGGAATATTTTATTATATTTTGTTAGGAGGGAAAACGTATTTAAACTTTTATTTAGAAATAATAAATAAATAAATGATTTATTTATCATCTCAAGAAATGGGTTAAGGAATAATAAATAAATAATGATTTATTTAATTATTCATAAGGGATTTAGTCAAATTTGACAAGGAATAATAATTAATTAGTGATTAATTAATTACTCCTAGAGAAAAATAAGATAATTAATAATTTATCTTTTGATTTTTAATAATTGGGTCAAATATGACAAGGAATAATTGTGTGAAATCCATTGAAGAATTAGTGTATTCATGCTTTGGTATGAGGGGAGATGGGACTTTCCCTAGAAAACACTCATAAAATTTTGGACAAAATACTAGATAAAATAAAAGAAGCATGGGGCCTTTTCTTAGCAATACCACTTTATAATAGAATAGCAAGTCTTTCTCAAAAATTGTCTATGCCATTATGCAACAAAAATGCCCATGGGAAGTGAAGAAAGGACAAGGAAGAGGAGCTAAGTTCTTCGCACTTGGATCCTAATTACAACAAACAAATTCAACCATAGACCTTCAGAAATTGGACGAATTAGACACATGGCTCTTAGAGGTGGGGCAACCAAAATGGCGGAAATTCAGTTGGAATCTCAATCCATCTATGCTTGCATTAATACAGCACAAACTCTTGGAGCGTCCTTGTGAAGAGGTCAAGCTCACAATTGCTTCTTGTCTCAGCAAGATGGTAGCTTTAACATCCTGAGTATTTTCTTACAATGATGATCTTATGAGGGAGATATTGTACTTGATAGTGGAAGGCCTTAAAGGGTTGAATAACATCATGCTTCCTACATTTTAGAACCGATGTAGAAATTTTAACAGTCATGGTAGAATTCAACTTTGGCACATTCATATTGAATTTGGAATGTGATGAGTTGATCTTTTAGCTGCTCCATAAATTTTACACCAGTATTACATCAGCTCATTCAGACCATGTTAAAACAAGCATGCAAAAGATTGTGTCTCTATTATTAGAAGGCCATGCTCACATATGCAAGATATTAAGATGTAAATTGTTGATCATTTGGAGGAAGGACCATAGGGATCCTATGATCTAGTCAAGACGTTTGTCAGGAAAAACATAAAGTTACTTAAAAGGGTGCTCACCACGAAAGAGTTGATAAGGATTGATGGAGGAAGCAAGAACAAAATATGTATCAATAATGAACTAAGGATGAGAGGGCTATGCTTTATCTGCAAGGGACCTTAGGCCCTTAACCATTCATGTCTAGATGATAAGAGGAAACAAGGGGAGATCATGAAGATTCATCCATAGTTGGTTTTACTTGTTTTTAGGAGAGAACCTATGAAGGATCCAAGCAGTCAAGTACAAATGGTGAGCAACAACACCATGTTCTTTAGAGAAACTTATAGGACAAGTTGATGATAATCAGTCAACTTGACAAAGTAAATTGAGAAAGGAAGGAGGGAATTCCTCCTGTTGATGAGGTAGTTGAGTCTATAGATATCTAGGAGAAGATCCATAAAGAGTATGGATGATCATGTATAGATAACAGTCCACCAATACATCCATGTTTGACAATCAAAGAGGGTGGACAACTTATCCCCGCATGTGAAAAAGGCCTGGAAGAAGAAATTCTAGCAAAACCAAATGAGTTGCCAATAATAATAAATCGACATGATGAGCATGATCATGCAGGGTATCATGACAAATATAGTATGTAGGATAAGCCATTTCTGGAGGGTCAAACAAAGGTTCAAGTTACAGTTGTGGTCATGGGGAATCTGGTGCAGTTAAATATAGAGACATTCTGTTGGGCACGAGAATTTGTAGTAGAGGACTTTTGGGAAAGGATCAAGCATTTCAAGACAAATCTTACGATGTTGAAGTAGAGAGTTGGGGTAGCCTGAGACAATATCTTACAGGAGAATAGAAAAATTGAGGACCTGATAGGGGTATTTGTTGAATCAATGACCCAGTTGTTTAGTGTTGAGGAATGACACAAGTCCCTCACAAGGCAGGAAGAGGAGTACATTTGGGAGATTCAGAGTAGCCCTCTACAAGAGTACATCGATAAGGCTTGTAGCTCTAGCAACCTGCCATTATACATTTGGGATAGCAAGGTAGAGTTATACAAATGGATCATGATGGTTGATCGGGTGTGGCAACATGAGTTGAGCATTAGGCAACATCAGCATGGTAGATTTGTTCCATGTGCATGGATTCATGCATTATATACTTCCCATGAGATGGATTTACGAGAGATTATGAGTTGGAACACTATTGAAGGCACACTCTTAGCCAAGGGCATATTACAACTTGGGCCCTCAAGCACAAGCAATCATGGAGGGCTGAGGTGGTGTCATAACCAACATGTCTAGGACTTAGGTGGCATTGGGATCTAGGAGAATCCATTGGGGTTAGGATTGACCAAAGGATTATTTTGGATTCAGGTATCGAAGGATCCATCCATGATCATTTAGAATGGAGGCATGGAATAACACATTGGGTTGTATGAGATCTTGCTATCAATATACAAATGCTTCTTTTGTGGATAGAAGTGGATTACCCAAGGGCAAACAAACTTTGGGAGGAAGGATTTGTAATATATATATATTTGGATATGGTCAAAGTGGATGGAATCTTCCCATGGTATTTAATGTGGCAATTTCCCATGGCATTGGCCCATGGTATTTGCCTTTGTTTTTCAAGGGAAAAGAATAAAATAAAGTCTTTAAAGAGTCAATCAAGCCTATAAAAGGGGATAGGAGAGCTATTTATCTATTTGGCTTTTGTTGTGAACTTGGCAAGGCTAGTTCTAGTTGATCCTAGGCATGAAAACCCATGGGAGTAATTTGTGTAGTCGATCTATCTAAGATCCACGATTGTGCTTCAATATATTTAATTTCTTTGTTGATGGGCAGCCATACATGCCAAGGCACGGGCTTTAGTAGGTCTTGTGTGGGCATGTAATTTTGTTTCTATTTATTTACATAAAGAAGAGGCTGCATTCTTAGATATTTATTGTGTTAGGTGTTTTTAGTGCAAGAATTTCATTAGAACACTTAGAGTGTACCATATTTCATGAAAATTTTGATGTTGGGATATTACAAGATTCAATCATGTAATATTTGCATGTTAGTGGAGCCCTATAAGCCAAGTAGACTTTCTTCATGGTTTTTCTTATATTATGAAAAAATTATCACCATTCAATAATGGGGTTAAGGTCCATTGCAATTTATTCTCTTTAAATGAAATAGTCAATGAACACTACTTCCATAATTATGGATAATTTGTATAACTTGAAAATATAGATCCAAATATGTATATACCAAATAAATGGCTAGCATGCATGCACATAAGCGTAGTATTTATATTTCTCATAATGCGTTTTTAATGGGGGATTAGCCAAAAAATGTATTCCATCATTCCCAACATAGCTTCATCTACAATATCCTAGTACGAAAGAAATAACCAAAATTGCTTCTCTCGAAGGCTTAGAGAAGACGAAAATTTCGAAAGGAAAGACAATTTCAAGAGGAGTGACTGCTTTTAGGAGGTAATGAGACAATAGGTGTTTTACTTGAATTGTTATGAGAGTTTTAAATATTGTGACGAGGGATTTTCATTGTTTCTAAGTATTTTTAGAAAGTATTGACATCTTGAAAATAAAAATAGAGATGTAGTTAGAGTAAAAATAATTGGGAAACAATCATGAGACGTCATGGCTTAATGAAGAGGACATCATAGCTTGCTTAGAAAGATTTTTGAGTTTAGCACACTCATAAATAAATTCTAAAAAATGGTATTTTGGACAATATCTTGGCAAGGACACAATAAGTGGTGTCTAAGAGGAGTTATGGCCACAATGTGTGGGTGTCTAAGAAGAATAACTCCTCTGAAATAGTACAGTGAGTAGTTGTCTCCTTAAAAGTCTATGTACATTATTTTTAATGCGAGGACAATAGCTTGGCAAGGTCACAATAAGTGGGTGTCTAAGACAAGTTATGGCCACAATGCATGGGTGTCTAAGAAAAATAACTCCCCTGAAATAGTACAGTTACTAGTTGTCTCTTTAAAATTCTATGTAGATTATTTTTAATGCTAGGACAATAGCTAGGGAAGGCCACAATAAGTATGAATCCTATATAAAGGATAGAGACTCCCCATTGAGATATATCGAGTCTTATTTTGTAATTGAGCTCTGCTATGTTAGAGGTTGCCCCCTCGAAGAGGCAAGTGAACACTGCTTTCATCTCTTAATAATAAAATACTTGTTGATTTTCCCATTTTGTTCGATCTTGGTTGTATTTCTTTACATATTTGGTATTCTAGAATTTCTCGCAGGTCAAGAGCATAACAATTTATGAGTGGTACATGGAGGCTTTTCCAATGGTTTTTAAAACTACCATTCTCCTTCAACATACCATGTGTGGTTCAACAAGTGCAAGGTTATCTTATGCTTGTGACACCTTGTTAATCTTTGAAATATCTTGCAACCTTTTCTTTGAAAATACGTGAATTTGATCATCCATCCCATCACATTTGTCTTTCTATAATCCTTGGACTTACTTCCAACATGTGAATAGATTTTATTGAGACTTGTATATTGAAGATGCCAACTGTTGACATGATTTTAATTGTGTATTGTGCTAATAATTACAAATCATAGATAAGCTTACATAACACAATGCCTTAATTTGTGGATGAGATCACCAAGGCTAGCTTTCTTCATGAAATTTTAGAAATGACTACAACACTTACAATCTCAAACTCCTTCCTAAAAAACAAAATCATACGGGTCAAAGGAAATGATTTATGAAACCTCTTTTCAACTTGAAACAAAATATAAGGAGGCAGGCCATAAGTTCTCCACCACCCCAACTTAAGTTCAAATGAATGGTTTATAAGGTAGTATGAGAGATTCATCACAACTGATTTGAGAGGTAAATCCTCCAAATTTGAACTCAATTATTTTTCCTTAAAGATATCTTCAATAACCACCGAATATCTATAATAGTAATCTTACTATGAATCCAACTAATATTATTACATGAAAGCACTTGATACTAGATAAAACTATATACATTTTTAATAATATTAACCACGTGTATCAAAAACTATATACATTTTTAATAATATTAACCACAAAAATTAATTTCTAGGAAAATCATGAATCGAGTGATTCTATTTCAGGGCTTCCATAATATGTCATCGTCGTGATGCAGGTCTTTCATGATGTCATTCATGTAAATTTAATACATGAAAACTTGACCCTGGTTGGTAGTGTAAATGGTTTTCAAATCCAAGTTTGGAGTTCGCCTACTTCTATATAAGGCAGGCTATGCAATTGTATTTCTCACCTCTTGCTTAAGGAATTTTCCCTACTCTAGTTCTAGGTATGGTTGTATATTTCTAATCTGTGAGATATCATTGATTTCCTCATATTCTATGTCCACGTTAAACATTGATTCACAGTAACTTATCAATGTCCACGTTATGTATTGTTGAACTGAAGCCGTTTTATTGCAGAAGTGGGAATCTTGTTGCCTTCGAAGGTGTTCCAGTTTCAATATCCATAATCCAACAACATGAACGTCAATGGCGATAACAACAATTTTCTACAAGCAGGGCATAACGTCCGTGGCGATAACAATTTGCTACAAGGAGGGTGTAACATCAGTGGTGATAACAACAAGGTTGACTGTAGGTTCAACAGTGGCGACAAGAACGTCATTGGCACCAACGCCCAGATTCATAGGAATTCCATCGCCGGTGACAACGGCGGTAATAGCAGCAAGATCGACTATAGTTTCAACAAAGCCAACAAGAATGTCATTGGCCCCAACACCTAGAGTCATGGGAATACCATCCTCGGAAACAATAACAACACCCAAATTGATGACAATAACAAGACCAAGAGCAACAATAACAACAGCATGAGCAACAACAACATGAAAAATCCCGTCATCGGCAACAATAACAATAGCGACATCACCATGAACAGCAACAACGAAGGCCATTTTTGTGTTGTTCTCTAAAATTTATGCTTCGCTTTTGGTTCACTACTGCACTATTTTGGCATTAAATATGTCATGAATTTATTTTCCTTAGGGTTAATTGCACGGCAGGTATGGGAAACAATAAATGTAGTCGAAGATTATCTATTTATCTAAGACTGACTATGTGTTGATATATAGCTAGTTTAGAGCCAAATAGTCTACTTATAAGGCATTCCCATATCAATTCAAGGTTTTGGTTAAGTACATTATTATTGCATGCCAGGTATGGGAAAGAATAAATGCAGTTGAAGGTTATTTGTTTATCTAAGACTGACTATGTGTTGATATATAGTTAGTTTAGAGACAAATACTCTATTACTTATAAATAGAAGAAGATGGACACTGGTATATTGTAATTCAGATTTATGTATGAGCAAAACCTACCTGTGGGGTTACTTTGTTCTAATGGTTTTATGGTCAGGTCGTGATATCTCCTAATAAGTAGTTAATTGAATAATTAATTAATTAAATTAAATAAATAAAAAATTATCAATCAAAATTAAATTTAATGTATATATTCATTTAAATGTATCTAATTAAATTTAAGTGTACCTATTGTTACATAATTATAGATATTGATGTCATATCTTGCTTCATATTTCTTCATTACAGTACATGCAGTTAAATATTTCTTTAGTGTAGTATATGTACAAATATGTGTTGGTTCATGATTTCGCTTTCTTTTTGGTCTACACAAAGGGGTCATCGATTTCTTTAATTTTGGTTTTGGTTAAGTACATTATTATTGCATGGAAAGTACGGGAAAGAATAAATGTAGTGCAAGATTATCGGTTTATCTATGATTGACTATGTGTTGATATACAGTTAGTTTACACTGCTACATAAAGGAGGGTTTTAAGAGAATATTTGAGACAATTAAGGAGGGTTTTAACAAAATATTAGAGACAATTTTTGGGTAAATTGTATTAACTTAAGAAAACAAAATTGTGTATTGTCTGAAATATTGTCTTTAAGTTGTCTTAAAGATCATTGTCTTAAAAAATAGTGTCCTAAATATTATTGCCTTAAAAAATGTTGTCTTAAAGTATACTGTTTTAAAGATTATTGTCTTCAAAAATATTGTCTCTATAAAGAGAGTATATAACACAACCATTATTGTATCTTAGAAGACAATTTCATTTTTGTCTCACTGGAGACAATTTCATTTTTGTCTCTCTAAAGACAACACTTGGATTAGAGACAATATGTCTTTAATACTAGCTATTGTCTCTCTAGAGACTATAAAACTTTTATTTAAGGATCACTTTTGTCTCTTTAGAGAAAATATAAAACAATGAATCCAAAGATATCTCACCATTGAAATAAATCGATATAAAAAACATTTCATTAAAAATGAACTACAAAATAATTGATTAATTCATGTTACCTCATAAAGAAGACGCTCTTCCATTCAGCTAGAACACTTTAAAAAATTATGTGAAGAGATATGCCAATCCTTATAATTACATTTATAGTCATTGATTTTAAATTAAAGAAAAGAGTTAAAAGATAAAAATTAAAAACTATGAACAAACCCAAACACCAAAACAAGTGAAGAGTTATGGCAATCCTTAAAATTACATTTATAGTCGTTGATTTTAAATTAAAGAAAAAGATAAAAATTAAAACTACAAACAAACCCAAACACCAAACCCAAACAGCTTGTGGAAGCTCTGAAATTTGTGACCAAGGCACTGGTGTCTTTGCACACCCTTTTGTTTATGCATAGGGATTTCAGGTGGGATAACGTGATGAAGAACATTGAATCAAATGAGTGGTTTATAATAGATTTTTAGGATGCCATTGGTGCCCCTCAGATTTACCCTCATAATCTTAGTGGCTTGAACCATGCTCCTGAGATGTCTAGGGGTGTTCATGGGGTTAAAGTTGATGTGTGGAGTACTGGACACCTTATCAGGACAAGAGGGATGAATGTGTCTAAGCTATTGAGGAATTTACAGAATAGATGGTTGGAACAAGACCCAGATCAGAGGCCTTCTGTTGCAGATTGCTATCATCACCTTCTTTAGTTGCAGTCTTCCCTATCTAATTACTGAGATTAGACATTGCCAACCATGGTCAACTCTCAGTCCTATGTATCCCATTATTACTATTCATAGGATCCAGAATCACATGATTATTGAATGTTGTATTGTCAGAAAATTTGATATATCTAACGAAGAAATGTTTCAGATTCCACACAAGGAAGACACCCCTTCCTAGAATGCCATTAGTTCACAATGGCGATCTCATGTAAACAGGCTGCAATGTTCATAACATTAAGCTGTGTATCATAGCCTTGACACTCGATTCTAATGGAAATAAGAATATTTCCATGTTGTTCCCTAATAGGGTGGATTTTTAAAAATGGGTTTTCTGATTTGTAGCTTCGATATAATTTGATTTTTAATTTGATGAACTGTATGCTTATTCTATTAAAATAGAAATGATGTGTTTCACAGTTTGGTGCATGCCACGCTATATAAATTGAAACAAATCTCTCCCTTTTTTCATTCAAAAAAATTATATATAAAGAAAGCTTTATTTTTTTATGGTTTATACTGAAGGGCAGATGATATTTAATGCTCAGCGTATAAAACTGTAATGAATGTTAAAGACCCTCTAGTGAAAGACAAAGCACAAAAAACAATTGAGGACTGAATTGTCCGTAATATCCAAGTGCAATTCAGCCATGTAGAAGGCCCCACGCAGTTGGACATCATATAATAACTAAAACAATAATAACCTGAATGACTTGAATACAAACATCCCATGTAAGACTAGTGACAGAATCACCCAGAGTGCACCAAGACATTTTCAATTCGTTTGGAGACCGATTTCTGTAGTCACATGAAAGAAAAAAAATTTGAAGTTGGTCACCATTTCCAACATTCAACATAACTGGAGATGAATAGCTAAAAGAGAGCAGCTCAATGCACCCTTTAAAAATTTCACTTTGTTTTCCATTTTTCTCCATTATATCATATAGACATGTTATGCTCAATTTAAAAAATGATTCATCACCACCGCCACAGCAAAATCTCACTATTTCAATCCACTCCAAACTTATTTCATCAACTATATAGGTTTACACACACATGCATCTTATGATAGAAGAGAAAAAGGCTCTGCTAGTTATTGGAAACTTTAGATTCAATCTCAGAGAGAAAAAGTAAAAGGAAAAAATAAAATCCAGAGCTACAACATCACTTATAACTAGGGAAAAGGAAAACAAAAGTGATACAATGAATCTGGTTCTTCCTCAATTGAATGAAACTACGAAATTACGAATATGTAATGTAGGAATACTTTGATTGTCATCCAAAATCCAACTTAAACTCTATCCACTAATTCCTCCAGGAAAGCTTTCTAGCAGCTAATAAAAAGACGAATCTAAGAATAAGACAATTGTCAACAACCATATAGGTAAGTTAGGTCTACCCTTCCCTAAGGGCAAGTGCCGAATAGAATTGCGAGCTTTTGCCATTAAGTCTAGCAACCTTGTTAGATCTTTTGGGGGTAGTGACTAGATCAAGAATACCCGAGGTGACCAAGCCACTATGACCTTATCATAAATGTGCAGACTGTAATTGAGACCAAAATGGATTTAGGAGTGTGGCATGCTACTCTGAGAGAGCTTCAGGTCACCAGGTCATTATGAACCTAATCGTAAATAGGCAAACTGTAACTAATCAAGAATTGTCGCACAAAATATAACATTTGTTGAACCCCGAGCTTTAGCAACTCATGCCCAAACAATAAATGGATATGGCAAAAAAATTGAAATAACTAATTTGAGGATGTTCGAGTTTCAATTTTTCCTTGAAATAATTTGCCCGACGCTATTGGAAAAACAATATATGTAAACCAATCAAAATGTCCATATCCAAAAGACTGAAAGAATATGAAGATGAAGTGTGGGTTTACTGAAAAACCGCTCTTTTCCTCAAACCTGCTCTTAAGGGCTATAACAAATGATACTCAAGTAGCCCACAGACAAGAAAAAATTCGATCAATCCACAGATGCACCAATAAATCAAAAAAATAATACATAGAGAAAGGAATGGGTGAAATGTTTTAAGAAAAAATAAGAAAAAAACAAATCTAAAAATAAACAAAATAAAATAAAATAACCACATAAAGTAGTTTTCAGAGTGCATGAGAACTTACCCTCTCAAGCTCATCCTGGATTTCCTGCAGCTTTTCAATGGAGAGAAGAAGCTCACCGTCTACGTGCTCTTCCTCTTTCTGTTTTGATCTCTTGGACTTGTCCATCCTGCCCAGTCCTTCTGACCCAAAAGTCCTAAAAATCCAACAGAGTCGAAGGCGCAGGTAGAGTGGCGAAGAGGGAATGGTTGTAGCATTCATTATTACCTCCAGAAACGTTGCATGCTCCATCTTGCCATCCTCAACGAAGAAAACTTCCAAAGCTTAAAATTTATATCCTATCATTCATTATTACGTCAAAAAATTTCGCACGCTCCATCCTGCCATCCTCAGTGAAGAGAACTTCAAATGAAATATTATCATTAAAATACCAAACAAGTTGTTGATTAGTTTTTACTTCCACCTACAAAAGAGCATTTGTCAGTACAGGAGATATGTTTTGAAATAGTACCATTGGTAGCAGTGTGTGTGCTGAGCTACCAGGCTATAATGGTGGCACCTATTTTACCAAGAACGAAACTTAGGAAAAGGAAACAAAATAGATGTGCATCTACATCCTATTAAACTAGCAATATTTAAAGTAAATAGAACTAATATCTCAACTATTTTCACATTTTATGAACTACACCAATAGAGGTCCATCAGTTGCAAGACCAAAAGAGTTATTCTAAAGCTTCAAGATGTAAAAATTTGACCATCGCACCATACAAGTTTCCCATTGATCTAAAGGCCTTGACATACTGATGATGCAAGTAAAACAGGCAAGGAGGCCTGTGTTAGAAAATTAAATATTACGAAGCAATGGAACACATAAAATATTGTAGAAATATAAACACAGAAAATGCATAAAACAAGAGAGACAAATATACGTGGTTCACCCACTTTGGGCTACGTCCACCTCAAACAGCTAGTCCTTCCTCTCTATTATCTAGCAAAATGAAGAGACACAACCTACATCAGGTCCGTTGTAATATCCTTTGTTTTCTCTCACAGTCTCACCTCTCTGCTTCTCGCTCAGAGAATACACACACACACACACACACACACACACACATATATATATATAGATATATAGATATATATATATATATATATATATATATATATATATATATATATATATATATATATATATATATAGATATATATATATATATATATTACACAGACTCAATACAATACCCTCATACAAAGAGAGGGGTTTCCTTCTAGGGTAAAAAACCCTAAACTAAACATAAGTTCTACCGTCAGATCATCCACCTAATGAACGACCCAAATTGACTAGAAATTACTATACTTTTACAAGGAAATTTTACATCTGTTTTTAGCTTCGGGGGCGCTGCCCCCGAGCCCCCGCTGGGCCCAGAACCCCATAGCCAGGGGGGATCGGCCGCCCCCCAACCCCCGAGTTGGGTACAAGTACCCCCCGCAACCCCCCACGTGGAGGGGTGTACAAACTTCTTAGGGTATACATCCGGCTGAAACAAACACCTCTAAATAATCATGCTCCACACACAACAAGCTCCCACTTGGATAATGATTGTAGTAACTCCACCGCTGCTTCATTTGTTGGACAATGACTCCTCTTTGGACCTGGTTGTTTCTCATCTTCATCGTCATCCTTGAAGACCAATTGAAACTGAGCATATTCTCAATTTCTCCCTCGTTACAACTTTTGTTAGCATATCTGTAGGATTCTGGCTAGTGTGTATCTTTTCTAGCTTCAACTCTCCATCTTCCAACACTGATCATATGAAATGGTACTTTAACTGTATGTTTTTAGTCCTGGAATGAAATTTTGAGTTCTTTGCAAGATGAATGGCACTTTGGATATCACTGTATAACGTGCCCATATCATGCTCCTTACCCAATTCACCCATAAACCTTTGTAACCAAATCATTTCTTTACTAGCCTCTGTAACAACAACATACTCTACTTCTGTTGTTGAAAGTGCAAGAACACTTTGGATTTTTGAAACCCAACTGACAGCTATTCCACCAACAGTAAATACATATCATGTAGTGCTCCTCCTGTTATCTTTGTTACATACCATATCAGCATCAACATATCCCTATAGAGAAATGTTTGAACCACCAAAGCATAATGCTTGATTTGTGGTACCTTTCAAATATCTGAGAATCCATTTCACTGCCATCCAATGTTCCTTTCCTCGATTGTTCATGTACCTGCTTACAACTCCCACTGCATGTGCAATATCAGGCCTTGTGCAGACCATTGCGTACATTAAGCTTCCAACTGCTGATGCATATGGAACTCCAGACATATAATCCAAGTCTTCTTGGGTCTTTGGGAACATTTCCTTACTAAGTTTGAAATGGCTAGCAAAAGGTGTACTAACTGGTTTTTCATTGTGCATATTAAATCTTTTCAACACCTTTTGTATGTACTCATTCTGAGACAATGTTAACTTGTGATTTTTCTTGTCTCTAGTGATTCTCATACCAAGGATTTGTTTTGCAGCTCCCAAATCCTTCATTGCAAATGAATTTTTCAATTTTCTTTTGAGCACATTTATTTCCTTCATGTTAGACCCTGCAACAAGCATGTCATCTACATACAATAATAATATAATATAACTGCCATCATTTTTCTTTTTCAGATAAACACAATGATCAGAGTGACATCTAGTATAACCTTGTTCAGACATAAACTTGTCAAATTTTAGATACCACTGCCTTGGAGCCTGTTTTAAGCCATACAAGCTCTTCTTCAACCTGCACACTAGTTTCTCCTTCCCTTTCACTTCATATCCTTGTGGCTGCTACATATCTATATATATATATATATATATATATATATATATATATATATATATATATCTTCCTCCAAATCCCCGTGGAGAAGGGCTGTCTTTACATCTAAATGCTCAAGATGCAAATCTTCAGCTGCTACAAGACTTAAAATAGTTCCGATTGAAGTCATTTTAACAACAGGAGAAAATATTTCATCAAAATCAATACCTTTCTTCTGTGCAAACCCCTTCACCACAAGCCTAGCTTTGTACCTCTATTTTCCTCCATCTTCTTCCTTCAGCCTATAAACCCATTTATTCTTCAATGTAGTTTTTCCTGTAGGCAACCTGACTAAGTCCTAAGTCTGGTTATGCATTAAGGAGTCCATCTCTTCTTCCATGGTTAGGTCCCACTTCTTCCTGCTTTCAACCTGCATTGATTCTTCATAACATGCGGGTTCACCAGAATCAATCAACAATAAATAATATAATGAAGGAGAGTATCGTTCAGGGGGTCTACTTATCCTGGTAGATCTTCTAACACCACTTTTAGGTGTTTGTGGTGTCTGTTGTTGTTCTTGTGGTTGTTGATAATTATTATTTTCAGGCACCTTTACTTTTTCAGTGATTTCATCAAGGACTGTGTATTCCTTACTTTCTTTTTTCTTGTTTCTTTTCCTGCAACTGATTCTTATACAAGACCTTTTCATTGAATATTACATCTCTGCTCCTAATGATTTTGTGATTTTCATAATCATATAAGCGATAACCAAAATCATTAACACCATATCCAATAAAGGTACATCTCTTTGACTTTTCCTCAAGCTTTGTTCTATTTTCTTTATCAATATGGACAAAGGCTTCACAACCAAAAGGCTTTAAAAAAGAGTAGTTTGCCTTTTTACCTGTCCATTCTTCCTCTAGAACAACACCATCCAAGGAACTTGAAGGCCCTCTGTTCATTAAATAAACAACAGTATCTACAGCATCTGCCAAAAATTGTAAAGGCAATCCTGCATGCAATCTCATGCACCTTGCACGCTCCACGATTGTTCTGTTCATCCTTTCTGACACACCATTTTCTTGTGGTGTTCTTGGAACTGTCTTCTCTCTATGAATTCCATGCTCTGAACAGTACCTATCAACCTCTTTGCTGCAATATTCACCTCCATTGTTTGATCTAAGACACTTCAATTTCTTTCCTGTCTCAATCTCAACCAAAGCTTTCCATTTCTTGAAAATATCAAATATATCAGATTTATTCTTAATACAATAAATCGAAGTTTTTCTAGTTTCATCATCAATAAAAGTAACATAACAATGAGAGCCACCGAGAGATGATACCTGACTAGGTCCCCATACATCTGTATGCACAAGCTCTAAATTTTCACTCTTCTGGTTTCCATAAATGCAATTATCAAGGAAGTCCAAATCAACATTCTTCAAACACGACAACAAATTCCTTGAGTGAAGAATCTTCATCCCCTTTTCACTCATGTGTCTGAGCCTATGATGCCATAATGCTACATCTGCTCCTTTGGAAGTTAAAGCATTAACAAAGTTAGAAATACCATTGCATAAATACAATGTACCAACCTTTTCGCCTTTTGCTATTACTAGGGCTCCTTTAGTGACCTTCCAAGCATTATTTGTGAAAGTTGTCACACGACCTTCACCGCCTAATTTCCCTATTGAAATTAAATTTTTCTTTAGATCTGGAACATGCCTTACCTCCTTTAGTAGCCATTGGTTTCCATTCTACTATTTTACAAGAACCTTACCCATTTCAACAATTTTACAGGGTTTATCATCACCCAAACGAACTTGTCCAAAATCACCTTGAACATAGTCACGAAATTATTTCTTATCAGGTGTGGCATGGAATGAGGCCCCTGAATCTACCACCCAGGAATCAATAATATTTTCGAAAGAGAGAATCAAAGTATCTTGTAACACCTCACCTGTCACATTTTCTTCATGATTTTTTTCTTGTTGTGCATCTCCTTCTTTTCCCTTTCGAGATCTACAGTCTTTCTTTAGGTGTCCTTTCTTTCCGCATTTCCATCACACTATCCTCGATCTGGACTTGGATCTACCTTTCCTTGATTTACTTCGATATCCTGAGCTCTTTCCTCTTTCCATTTTTCTTCCCCTATACTCTGCATTCAAAGCATTTCCCGATGTCTCACCGGAGCTTTTCTGTCGCATTTCCTCGCTAACGATAGCACTGACAACATCATAAAACTTTAAAGTACTAGATCCAGAAACAGAGTTACTAATGGCCATTACCAAACCATTCCAACTTTCTGGTAATGAGCACAAGAATAACAGAGCTCTAACTTCAACATCAAAGTTTACCCCTACAAAACATAACTGACTTGTAATAGTATTAAAATCATTTAAATGGTCTACAACAGATCCACCTTCTAACATCTTCATATTAAATAAATGTTTCATAAGAAATACATTGTTTGAGGCTGAGGGTTTTTCATATAGTTTCTCCAACGCCTTAATCAAACCCTCTGTCGTTGTTTCCTTCGAAATGTTGAAGGTGACTGACACTGTGAGGCACAACTGTATTGTTTCGAGTGCCTTTCTATCGAGAAGGTTCCATTCTTCATCTGTCATACTCGTCAGCATCTTTGCTTTTCTGCCCAATGGTTGGTATAGGTCTTTCTGATACAGATAATCTTCCATCTACATCTTCCACAGCGAGAACTTTTGGCCATTAAATTTCTCGACCCTAAACTTACCATCTTCTGTCGTTACTCCCACTCAAACGAGGAACCCTTCTTTCCTGCGAGTTTATCAGCCAAATAGACCTTCGGCTCTGATACCAGTTGTTAGAAAATTATATATTACAGAGCAATGGAACACATAAAATATTGCAGAAATATAAACACAGAAAATGCATAAAACAAGAGAGGCACAGATATACGTGGTTCACCCAGTTTGGGCTATGTCCACCTCGAACAGCCAGTCCTTCCTTTCTATTATCCAACAAAATGAAGAGACACAACCTACAGCAGATCTGCTGTAATATCCTCTGTTTTCTCTCACAGTCTCACCTCTCTGCTTCTCGCTCAGAGAATACACATATATTACACAGACTCAATACAATACCCTCATACAAAGGGAGGGGTTTCCTTCTACGGAAAAAAAACCCTAAACTAAGCATAAGTTCTATTGTCAGATCAACCGCCTAATGAATGACCTAGATTGACTAGAAATTACTATACTTTTACAAGGAAATTTTACATCTGTTTTTAGGTTCGGGGGCACTGCCCCCGAGCCCCCGTCGGGGGACCGCTGGCCCCAGGACCCCCTAGCCGGGGGGAATGGCCCCCGACAAACCCCTGCGGGGGGGACAAGTCCCCCCCACACCCCCCCGCGTGGACGGGTGTACAAACTTCCTGGGGTATACATCCGGCTGAAACAAAGACCTCTAAACAATCATGCTCCACACACAACAGCCTGCACAAAGCATTAACCAAATATCACAAGTTGCTTTAATCAGGGTGATGCTTATCATAGTAAATACAATTCACATCTAACAATAATAAAGCCATTTTTTTCCATTTGTTATTTACAAAATGAAATGGAGTTGACTATCTAATATGCACCTAGAGCCTACTGCTCACTAATCCCTAGGGACAAGTTCATTGTCTAAACCTATCAAATAACCAAGAAGGTCTAGGAGAGGAGGTGGTGTTGCTGCTATGGGTACTGCTTTTGATTGAACATTGGGACCTTTGGCAAGTGAAACATTGATTTCGGTCTCAGTGGCTGATAATTCTTCATATGGAAGGTAACAGTTTACTTGCAAGTTTGAAGGTAACAAGGTACATTGGGAGGTAACAAGGTAGAAAGTACATATGGAAAGACAAATGGGAGGTAACCTGTACAAGCATAAAAAGTGCTTAGAAGAATATATGTGTCCTCTGACTTCTCAGCAACATCAAGGAAAGGCTTAATTTCAAACATAAATTCTTTAATGATCTCTGTACCTATTACTTACCAGTTCAGATAGAAGTGTTGAGTGTGACAACTACCCAAAAAACATATTATTATTAGACATATTGGAAGAAAACTCCTTGAACTAAGCATAAAATATAATACTTATACTAGAAAAACCTATACAAATGCAAACATCTCAAACAGTGACAGATGAACTTAATCCTTTTCATTGAAATAACTTACCACTTCTCTGACATCCATTTTATAATTCAAACTAAATCCCAAAACTTAGAAGACTGCCAATTCTTGAACTTCTTTCCTTCACATTCTCTAGCTCAAAATGGTGAGCCCCATGCTTGTGATCATAGTGCATAATAGAAATGGCATTCAACAATCCAGATGATGCCATTAGCTACAAATCCTTCTATGCTAAGTATTTATTGTAGCTTTTCTGGAGGATATAGAGCTTGTACTATGCATAAGCATGATACAAATGACTTTCTAATATCTAAAATATCTTTGTTAACTTTGAATAGTAGATTGTCGTCATTTGAGGTCTAGGAATATTCTTTACCATACAAAGGCCATGAATATCTTCTATAGAGTCAAAAGCTTCCTACATATCATATGCGATATGTCATAAGAAATAGTATAAGGAAAAAATATATAAAAAATAAAAATAATTTAGCTTAGAGATTCTATAGTAGGTTCATGAAATTTCATTCAACCCAAAACTTCCTCTGCAATAGGTTATTCTCCTATAATTAATTCCTACGAGATAAAACTATATGAACCTTCCCATCTAGACAAATATAATCCTATATCTAATTCAATAGATAACATTTTAGATTTATGGCCCCCATTCGATAGTGATACCTTCTTAAAGGTCTGCCAAAAATCTACTCAACGCAACATTATAATTATTTATATCATGGGCAATATCGTTAAACTCCCAAACAAAGATAAATGGTTTCTAGAATATGATTTTTCTACACATTTCCCTCATCCTGCTTCACAATGGCAGCCAACAATCTAAATGATGCCACCAGCTGCAAATCCTTCTATGCTAAGTATTTATTCTAGCTTTTCTAGACGATATAGAGCTTGTACCATGCATAAGCATGATACAAATGACTTTCTAATATCCAAAATATCTTTGTTAACTTTGAATAGCAGATTGCCATCATCTGAGATTTAGGAATCTTCTTGACCATACACAAGGCCATCAATATCTTCTATGGAGTGAAAAGCTTCCTACATATCATATGCCATCCATCATAAGAAATAATATAAGGATAAAATATCTTAAAAATAAAAAATTTAGCTCACATATTTACAATAGGTTCATGAAATTTCATTCAACCCAAAGCTTCCTCTGCAATAGGGTATTCTCCAATAATTAATTCCTACAAGCTCAAACTATATAAACCATCCCATCTAGACAAATATAATCCTATATCTATTTCAATGGATAACATTTTAGATTTCTAGCCCCCACTCGATAATGATACCTTCTTAAAAGTGTGCCAAAAATCTACTCAACATGACATTATAACTATTTACATCATGGGCAACATGGAAAAACTCCCAACCAAAGATAAATGTGTTGTGCCTTTTTCCCATAAGAATTTATTAGCATACCCCTTTTAGTTGAGAGATGGTCCTTTGGATAGTTGGATACAATCTTTACTTCTTGTGAGGGCATCCAAAAATCACCCTTGGACAATTGACTGCTAGTATCTTTACAACAGTTTTTTCTCATTGACTCGATACTTGTCTCAGGGGAGTTTTCCTTGAGGGTCTTTTTCCAAACACTTTGCCTTAAGGTAAAAGTGTGTATATATTGTTGTATGTAATCTTGATCTTCCATATTATCAATACAAGAAGATACAAATCCACCAGTTGAATATGAAATAAGTGCGAAATCAGACAACTCAAACTGTTCACACTTTGTGTTTTCATCGAAGTTGGCTGATGTTGCATGTTCTTCATCAGAATTTGTCCATATTTGTCCATATTGTTGTATTTTCTTTTTCTACAGTACAAATTTCATCCACACTACCCCTTAAATGCGATTTCTAATCATTGATTTCTTCAACCTTATCCTCATTATACATCATATTGGACAATCATCATTCTAGTACAAAACAACCTCTGGATATTATTGGTGAATAATTATAGTTAATGGGTTCTCATGTAACGATTCCAAATACCAATGGAACAACATATAATTTGAATCACTCAAGTAATGAATCTCAATTTAACAACACTATAATATAATTACATTCTACCATAAATACACATCAAGAATGCTTTACCTTGTAGATTTTAGCACCCATGTATTCGATGGATTTATGGGAATGAATGGAATTGGAAAGCCAATGATCTCCAATAGTTATGTACGGCCTTGTCTAGTACCTATGGCCTCTTAGACAACCAAGATTGAGCTCAAACTCACCCCATCAAATGAGAACAATGCTCAAGGGAGAGGGAAATGACTCTAGTAAGTAGAAATCCACCCAAGAACACTTAAGAACACTCCAGGTAAGGAGAGATAAATTCTTAACACTCGTACAAAAACCAAATTAGAAACTCCATGAGGAAATGAAACAGCTCCAGAACTGTGGAAGTTGATCTGTAACTCAACATGAAATTGGATTATGAGTAACTCAGAGATGATGCATGTCATAGAGCATCAATCAATCCAGAGTTTCTGAATGATGCTAATAGAAATTCAATGGAGAGTTATTTATTTTAGCCATGAGCACAAAGATAGGGAGCACATATAATATAGCTAAGGAGTAAGAATGATGATAACTCATACACCATAAGTTTATTATATCTTAGGAACATATATTAGATGAGAGCCTAGCACATTGCCTTCATTGTCAAAAGAGAGATGTCCATGTGCAAATTATCCCTCGCTCCATGTGAGACTATTGCAGCATAGCTGCTA
The DNA here is from genome assembly GCA_031772625.1 of Pinus tabuliformis. NCBI lineage: Eukaryota > Viridiplantae > Streptophyta > Pinopsida > Pinales > Pinaceae > Pinus > Pinus tabuliformis. The sequence goes on from CM062806.1 coordinate 370,779,110, forward strand.
TGGGAAAATGAAGGAATTAGTCATGGCAATTAAACATTGAATTGAGCTAGTTTCGGTGTTGTCCAATTAGGGCTATTGCATCTTGCAACAGGCAAAGATTGTAGGACATTTCACCATTACAAAGGCAACAATCCAGGAATAGTCACTCTTTGTTTAGCTAAGTCAAAGCTCTTGGAGAATGATATCCAGCCGTTTTAGCCTATATTCGACCTCTTTTGGATAGCAACCAAGAAAGTGAAAAAGCTCGAAGTCTGTAATCCAACGGGAGAAGAAAAGCTGAGGATAAAAAGAAGTCTACAACACTTGAAGAAACCGAAGTCTATGACTAAGCCGAATCTCAATCTAAAGCTATCTATTTGCAGTAGGATCTAAATATCTGTGGTGAAGAGTCAAGGGTTTGCTGTAGTAGCCGAAGATCAGTAATAGAAGGCAAAGAGTCTGTAACTGGAAGTCAGCGTATTATAATAAGAGACTAAACCTACAATAAGGATAGAAATTCAGAAGCTGCTTTTGACTTTGACTAGGCAGAGACTCAACAATTAACCTTGACTTAAAGAGGAGGGCTGACTTGGAGGGACTCTTTGGTCTTGTGTTGGATATCTCATTTTGAATAAATTCAATAAGAGGAGGATTGTTGGGTTTTCCCCTATTGAGAGGTTTTTCCCTACCTTAAAAGCCTAAATCTTTGTGTCTCATACTTCTTTGTTTTCTTAGAAGAACAATTTATGTAATTACTTGATGAAAGAGAAATATTGACAAACAAAGAAAATAATACTTATATACGAGTTTACTTCCAACTATGAAGGAATACAATGAGGACATAAAATTTGTAAATATTAAACTTGTCTAGGCCACTGCACCTCCAATAACCTGACGCATTAACCCATAAACTAGAAACCTTCTATGGAACTCCAAAAACAAATGAGTTAGAATGAATTATCAACCAAAATCAAGGGCCTTTACACTTTACATTTGAAAATCTATTGCAGTATGAATATTGAGGTCACAACTATCCATTTATATTGGATTGTTGTAAGAAAGGATGATCATATTTTATATATTTTGTCTGGTAAGGCCTGCACTTCATCATTGCTAGCTCTAACCAAGGTCTCATGTTCCCATTGTAATTAACAACAAATGCATTGTCAATCTTTGAACAGTCCAAGCTAGGATTATATCCTAAACCCAGCACATGCCAACACTTGTCCAAAAGTTGGGTCAAGCCATAAAACATTCAATCCAGGGGGTAGTGTTCCAAGCTTCCACAACACTCTATCCTCATTTTGACATACAATAAAAGAAAAACTTAGAAATCGAACAAAGAAAAACCCCTTAAGTTTTCTAGCTAATTACTTCAGATTTACCTCAAATATTTTAAAGTAAGCATCATAGGAATTAACATAAATAAACCACACTACACACTTACCATGTTCTGCCACTTGTGTTATATTCCAGTTATATCTTGCTTCTCCCATTCTTGAGATCGAATACATTCATCCCATATGCCCAACCACAAGCATTAGGATCAAAGTACCTGGCTATGTGCAGATTGGAAAAATTAAGGTATTTGTCAAAGCAGCGAAAGCTTTCTCCACAAGTTTCCACTAAACCATTAACCTTTCAATGAAGATCTACTGACCACAAGGGCGTCAAATCTTTCTACACCATAATATCATCATCCAAGAAGAGGATCTTGTCCATTTTCGGATAAATTTATGGAAGATAAACGAAGATGATTTAGCATGGATAAATATTTTGGATTTATATATTTCAAATTGGAGGAACATGCTGAGAGTGTAGTTGAGTGATATGCCTTGAAATAATACTCTTTCATAGCTGCAAATTCAAGTCGGAAGATCACAGGGCAATAGGAGGAATTAAGCCATTTAAAATCATCAACGTTTTCTACATGTATCGCAGCTTTCCCTGGGGGATTAAGTAAAAACCACATTTTCATGGCCCCAAAATTTAACTTGTCTGTGATGAGATGAAATACATGTTTCTCAAATTCCTACAAACACATGTAAATCACCTACAATGAGATCCAAATATTAAATGTAAAATGCAGCAAAAATGTTGGTCTTCCAAACTTTAGAGTAATTTAAATTAATAACACTTCACCTTAACATTCATGATAGTTGAATTCACAACCACAGATGCAGCCAATACATTGTTAGAAGATAATGCATAGTGATAAAGAGTCGGATCATCCAACTTGTCCTTTTTAGGAAACTATCACTTTTCAAGAGGAAGAAAGTAATAATCTATGGTCATTCGCATGGACAGACAGTGCGGGCCTTTGGGAATAGACTTTGTTGCCACCTGACTTAAAAATTTACTTTGCTTTTCCAAGGTCCTTACTTGCTTGTCTACAGACTGAAGCATGGCTTGCAACTTCTTTGTTACTGTTCCACAGCCATAAAATTGTTCTCTAGCCTTAGATAGGACATGACCCATATCCTTGATCTTCTTAAGTGCACTGAAAGATTCATATCAATTATCGGTCATGAAAAAGATAATAAAAAGCAGAAAGATTGACACACAGACTACAACTTTAAAAGAAACAAAGGATATGAACACCAAATTCAAATGGAAGCACTTACTACTCTTGATTTAGAAGCAGCGAATGTGAAAATCTAGGGGGTAGTGTTCCAAGCTTCCACAACACTCTATCCTCATTCTTACATACAATAAAACAAAAACTTAGAAATCAAACAAAGAAAAACCCATTAAGTTTTCTAGCTAATTACTTCAGATTTACTTCAAATACTTTAAAGTAAGCATCATAGGAATTAACATAAATAAACCACACTACACACTTACCATGTTCTGCCACTTGTGATATATTCCAAATATATGTTGTTTCTTACATTCTTAGAGATCAAATACATTCATCCCATATCCCCAACCACAAGCATTAGGATCAAAGTACCTGGCTATGTGCGGATTGGAAAAATTAAGGTATTTGTCAAATCAGCGAAAGCTTTCTCCACAAGTTTCCACTGAACCATTAACCTTTCCATGAAGATCTACTGACCACAAGGGTTTCAAATCTTTCCGCACCACAATATCGTCATCCCATAAAAGGATCCTGTCTAGTTTGGGATAAACTTGTGGAAGATAGAAATGAAGATGATTTAACATGGATAAATATTTTCGATTTATATATTTCAAATTGGAGGAAGGTGTTGAGAGTGCAGTCGAGTGATCTGCCTTGAAATAATACTCTTTCATAGTTGTGGATTCAAGTTGACGAAGCACAAGGCAATAGGTGGAATTGAGCCATTTAAAATCATCAACATTTTCTACATGTATCATAGATTTCCTTGGGGGATTAAGTAAAAACCACATTTTCATGGCCCCAAAATTTAACTTGTCTATGACAAGATGAAATATATGTTTATGAGATTCCTACAAACATAAGTAAATCACCTACAACGAGATCTAGATATTTAATGTAAAATGCAGCAAAACTGTTGGACTTCCCAACTTTAGAGTATTTTAAATTAATAACACTTCACCTTTGCATTCATGACAGTAAATTCACAACCACAGATGTAGCCAATACATTGTCATAAGATAATGCATAGTGATAAAGAGTTGGATCCTCCAGCATGTCCTTTTTAGGAAATTTCACTTTTCAAGGGCAAGAAAGTAATAATCCATGGTCAATCGCATGGACAGACAGTGCAGGCCCTTGGGAATAGTCTTTCATGCCAACTAACTTATAAATGTACTTTTCTTTTTCAAGGTCCTTACTTGCTCGTCTAGAGACCGAAGCATGGCTCGCAACTTCTTTGTTACTGTCCCACAGTCAGAAAATTGTTCTCTAGCCTTGGATAGGACATGACCCATAGCGTTGATCTTCTCAGGTGCACTGAAACATTCATGTCAATTATAAACCTTGAAAAAGAGAATGAAAAGCAGAAAGATTGACACACAGACTGCAACTTTTAAAGAAACAAAGGATATGAACACCAAATGAAAATGGCAGCACTTACTACTCTTGATTTAGAAGCATCCAATGTGAAAACTATTATCTTTGAGGTAGATTAGAATCTGCATTAGCCTCACCCAATGTATGCTGACATTCTTTAATACGAAGCATCAATTCATGGTATAAATCAAGATTATTCCTAGCCTAGGAAATGCTTTAATACACCCTAGCCATGATTAGTTGGTCTCGCATCAATCTAACAGTGGAGTCAGAATTCTCGTTCTCATTCTCCCGCTTCAAAATGTTGTATTTTCCTAGTATAGCAGAATCTACCTCCTTGGAATGTGTAATTGCTTCGTTCCCAAGCTCAACTCATTTTTCTTCATCCTGTTGAATCAGCTCTGTTAACCTTTTCTCCCTCCTCTTTTTTCTCAATTTGTATAAGCATTAAACTACTATAAATTAAAGCATACTATGCTAAAATCTAAGAAATATAAAAATTTTCTGTTAGAGAAGTAACATTCGAAAAGGATTTTGGAAAATAATATAACAATTCCCTTTTCCATGAGAACAAAAAGTAGCAATCTAGTGTAGCAAAGAATTTTACCCTCTGTAAAACTTTTGTTGGACTTTCTTCAACCTGCAAACGGTCTGCATTACAACAACCATTGTCCTGGGAGTTTGACTAGAAATTACCTTAAAGTAGGCTACCAACATCATAGATCAGTTAACCATGGAAAAAAAAAACTTATCATCAAGAGCATTCTCTTTGATGTCTCGATGTTCACTTCCTGTGTCATCCTCTTGAAACCTTGTAAGAAGTACTTCGTCACTGGAAGTTTTTTTTTGCACCTCATCATTCATTTTACCCCCTCAATATTTCCCTTGCCTTCTTCATTGAAGATCACACCATCTTGTTGAGAATGTAGCTTTTCTGAGCTGTCTCCAGAAATCGTTTGCCTCTAGTTGATGTACACCGTTAGAAATAGAGAAGCACCCCTGCCAATGTCAGTTTTCACTTCTTGCTTAATACAGCCCTACTCAACTACATAGAACATCATCACACAGGTTTTCTTGCATGTTCAATAGAGAAAATAACCAAAATATTCACCAATCGTACCTCAGAGTTAGTAATATCCCTTTTGTTTACTTCAGAGGAATTTTCTAATACCCACGAAGAAGATAAATCATTCCGTCCAACAATATTTAAGTTTAGAGTTCTCGAGTCCTCTGTGTTAGCTGTTATGACATCAATCACCTACCTAGTAAATAAAATTTATTTTCAATTCTCTGCTCAATAGGGGAGAAATCAAATTTAAGATATCCAAATGCGTCAGGTTTCTTATACTTGCCTCCTTTGGGAATAAAGTGCCAATGCTCTTTGTTAAACTCTGCTTTCTCCAGTCCTCTGGCTATTCCTATGAAACCCACAGGTAAATAGATAAGAGTGATTTTAAACATATGACAGAGCTCCAGTATCCTCAATAATTCCTCTCTATTTCAATCCACTCAAGTCGATTAAATTTCAGTTTAGGGACACTATTTATTTTCTGGGATTAGACTAATGTAAGTGCAAGTGCATTGCCCAGATTCTAAAAAAGAACAAAATGGCCATAGAAAAATAGAATTGGTTTTCGAGATGTGGAAAGAGAATACCATTCTAACAGATCCATCTCTTGAGAAGTTGTGCCCTGTTGTTTTAAATGACAAAAAACACATAAAAGGTCAGGTAGAAAGACTTGATGGAGAAGAATATCTATAAAAGTACTGAAACGCTAAAAAGGGGGTTGCTTTGCTATCATGCACATGCTAAGATCAAGATTTCATTACACATCAATAATAAAATGGTGTGTATAATATATATCGTTTGTTTTGGCCAATGTGCTCTGAACACTATGGGAATAGTGTGAAAATGGTATGTATAACAGAAAGTAGTTGGTGAATAATATTGTCGTTGTGAATTGCATCTAGGTTGGGTGGATTAGAACTGGTTTTAGTTTGACTGATGAGAAGTGGATTTAGCTTTATGGATGGAAAGTGGTTCTAGCTTGGATAATGAGTGGACATGAAGAATGATTGTTACCCTTCCCACCTAGATTCAATTCCCATAAGATTCAATTCCCATGAGTAAGATGTTGAACTGAACCCTTAACAAATATATTTTATAACACCCATCCAGCTTATGCATAATCCAACACACACTTAGTACCATCCTCCTTAGAATGAGGAGTGCCCAACAACTTCACTGAGCGGTTGCTCAATGAATTTACTAGTCATATTCATTTCCCTTTGTTAAAAAATGGAAAGAGTATTGTTATTTCTTGCTATCGGGATGAATGGTTTCATTATATTTGGCAAGGGAAATTACCCTAGGGGCAGTTGGTAAAACCTTTGCTCTTGCATGAGAGAGGTACAAACTTTGAATCTTTCTCTTGGTAGGTATTGTACTGTGTTAATGTAGAGATGGAGTTCACAGCTTCACACAAATCAAATGAAGGGAAACCTATAAATAAAACTCACAAAATGTCTAGAAAAATGCTAGAGGTGCTAAACTTTTGACAATAAGCAAGGAAAATAAGTGTGTGAACATCTGCGCCTTCAGATCCTACGAAAAAGCTAAAAGGAAAATCAAATTCCAAAGCAGGTCCATGGGGTTTTTGTTCAAAGGTTAACCAAGGGTGGTGAAGGCAAATCAAATTTTGAAGCAGGTCCATGGGGTCTTTGTTCAACGGTTAACCATGGGTCTTGTTAAAGAATAAATTTTACACATCATATGTCCATTAGTACGAACTAGTTTATAAACATAGTGTTGGATTAATGTCATAGCGCTTCTAGAAGTTGTTTTGATTCTCATAAAACATGTTGTATGTTGTCATCTGCTTCGAATTTTGCACTAGAAATAGTTGGTCCTTTAACAAGACTCGACTGTGCCAACATGGACGGAAGAAGAGGTTATTAGCATTGCAAACCCTCTTCGCAGATTAGTATGTCAATTTTAAATTTAGTAGAAATTGGTAATAAAGCATATGATATTCTAGAAGCTAAAAGATAGACAACATAGGAATCCATAACTTCTTACCTCTATTGTTGTCATGTTTAGCTTGCCCCGCTAGAATGGCATCAAAGTTAAGTTGAGGGTAAGGTATCAGAGCTAAGGTGAGGGCAAGCCCAAGCAAGGAAGAAAGAAATCACAAGAAGTTTTCTGACAACACTGACCTCCTTCCTCTTCAAAGATAAGTCTTCGTGAAGCACTAAAACTCCTACTGCAAAATTCTAGTTTGCAGATCCTAGAAAGGAAATGAGATCAAGGCCTCATCAATCAAGCATCTCTAGGATAGAGCTCTCTGTCAAATTGTTGGTCAAATGATCTATATCTAAGTCCTTTTGTCATGACTATAGCCAGGAAGCTTTGGTTGCTTTAGGGTCAAATCTTCTATTATGAAATCACCCTTGAATTGAATATGGTTTGGAGATCGTGTCTCACTCGAAATTCCTGCTCTATTGCGGGTTTGTATAAAATCATATCTGAAGCTATAAAGTTCCTATCATCTAAGCTCATATATATAATATTATTCTTGAGCTCATTGACATGCCTTCAGCCTTGTCTTAAGGCTTTGTCTATCTCACAGAGAAGTATAAAAGGCTACAAGAGGTGAACTATCCTTGGTCCTTGGACATTAATCAAGAGGGTTTGAAAAATAGTGTTCATGGTTTTCCATTGGGTAGATGCTTATTAAAGGTAAAGGATCAACCTTTGTGCATCTCTGAGATTCTAGTATCAAAGGAAAGGGGGTTCATGACAAATAAAGATCATTTCAAGGATCTTGAAATCTAAAACACAATGTTCTAAAATATCATTTAAATAGGTATGACTGTTATTGGTGTCTAAGCCAAATGCACCTCAGCATTTCTTCTCATATCAACCCATTGAGGCAATTAGGACACACATGTGGGTTTAGCCTACAGCCATCACTTTTTATATGATTTTTACATCTTGGGTTTAAAAACCCTTTATATACTCTAATTAGTAATTTCTAGTACCCATGCTCGGTGCATGCTGCACATTATTTTTCATAGCTGCCAAATTTGCATTCCATCAGTTAAAGCTAGGATAGAATTAGTCTTAGTCAAAGAAGTATGTTTTATCTGATGGATTCAAACTGAATTTAATTTACTATGGTTTTTCCTTTCCTTTAACTTACTTCGGTTTCAATAACCATCAAATCTTCCAAAGACAGAAATTCGATAATAGAATTGGAGTCAGATAGAGACTTACCACTGCGAGAAATGGATACAGTTGAAAGTTCTTTCCCAAGGCTTGGTGGGTCAATGAGCTCCATGAATTTTTTTCCCTCTTCCCCATATTTATCAATGGCCTTTGCTGGAGCAACCTCAGAGGGGTTTTTGTTGCCTTTGCTAGGGAAAATGTATGTTTTTGAAGGGGATGTCAAACAACTGAAGCTTTTTCATCACATACTTGAGTCTAGAATTTCTGGAATAGGTCTATCAACCTCTTTCACTACCTTAGAGGAGAAGGCGACAACCTATAGAGAGAGGGGCATTTTTTGGGTGATGGTGGAAAGGAAAAGCCCTGTTTGAACCTTATGTGCGTTTGGGGTTCCATAGAAAAATCAAGGAGCCGCACAAGTGCCAGTTAGGTGTCTCGTTCCCGGCACAAAACCGAAACAAACACCTACCTCTATCAAACTGGAAGGGAAAAATAGGATATCGTACATGGGTGACTGGTACATGGGAGACAAAATGTCTTAAATAAAGTTATTAAATTTCCATGGTATGTTTTAACAAGCTCTTATGAAAAAAATATATATATCCTCTAATTCCTCTCCATGTCTTCCATGGGGAATCATTTTTAAATGCTTTAGAAACTTTTTTTCACGACGTTTTCAGATTTTATTTTTTTTCTAGACAGCTTCACCTTTTTCAAAGTGGGAAGAGGCAATAGTCTCTTGTAGTAGTGATTCAATAAAATGGAATCATTCTTAAATTTTTGGAAACCTTTTTCCATGATGTTTTTAGACATTTACCCTTTTTCTAAAAAATTTCACCTCTTTCAGAGGGGCAAGAGGCGAAAGTCTCTTGTTTCTCTTTCACAAAAGGTGTCATGTCACTCCTTGTCAAAGGGACTAGAGTGGCACGCTTCAAAATGTCACATTCTGCCATGGTTTCAGTTGAGATTTTAAGCCAGTGAGGTGGAAGGGTCTCTAAGCTTGTTTAGGTGTACAATTTGTTCACACCTAATCCTCAGCACTTGGGTAAACTGGAACGTGAACAGTCATCAAGAAGATGAACTGATCCATCTCATTTATGTATATAAACAATAGTTATCTAATGAAATAATCAATCAGTTTTCTTCTGCCCATTCTGGAGTTACCCTGGCCTGACATGGTATAAGAGCGCAGGTCCCAGATTCCTTGTAACTCCCTTATCTCTGTCCTGAGCGCTCCTCTGTCCTGAGCGCTGCCTGTGTCCTGCGTGTCATTAATTCTCTGCGCATCGGTTTACACTGCCAGCACTGCCTCTGTCCTGACATAACGCTCTCTGGCGCACCAGCGCTGCCTCTGTCCTGACATAATCTGCTCTCTGGAATTTCACCAAGAAGCAGGCGAACAATTTCAGCCCATCTATTGCACTGAATACGGAAGCCCCGAGCAGATGCTGGAGCTTTACGAGCTGCTTTTCGATGTAACGCAAGAAGTGTACCTTTTGAGCTTCGGCTGCTATGGAAGACGCAGCAGGAGGTATTGAAACACTATACTAGATATCTCATCTCCAATTCATTGTCCCTGCAATCATTTCGACTGCTCTCTGGCTTAAGTATTTTACACAAATATTGTCTTTGAGGCTGACTTTGGTTTCGTTTCTGATTAAAGGGAGCATCAAAACCTCATTTAAGTTTGAATCCTTGTAGTTACGTTCTGAATTCAGGATTATGATCAGGAATTGTGGTACTTACAATTTACAGCATTGATTTTGCTCTGGCATTATTACATAAATGATGTCTTCATGAGATCGATTAAACAATCTGAAGGTTCCATATTGCGTGGCGGTAGTTGTTTTAAGGTGTAGAGCAAGAAGACAAGTGTGCAACACAGACATTCGGAAACCCTTGTATATTTAGATCTTTGAGAATAAACTCGCAACAATTTTTGATGTAGAACTTGTTACAAGAAAAGACCCTTTTTCAATCTAATATTACATCTGAAGCGTATGTTTGCAATCAGTATAGCCCTTCTATCAAAAGGATTGTTATGAGATTTGCGACTTGGTTATGAAATGATTGAAATTTTGGAAGATCTCATACCAATGCATCTTGCATGAGACTCAATGCGCTGAAACAGTGAAAGTTTAAAACATGCTCCTCTTTGCTAAGATAATGTGATTTTGATGCGATGTTTTTTGCTGATGAACCGTGCTCCTCTTTGCTGATGAACCGTGCTCCTCTTTGCCAAGTCTCTTATGCTTTCTTAAATGGTGCTCTGTGTTGGTTTATTTGACTAGCGTCTCTGTGGCTTTGCCGTATTCATTGAGCTATCAGCATATCGAGGGGCGATTTTTTCCTTTCCGACATACGAGAGCCATTGTTTTCTGTTAATATTAACGTCATGCTGAGGCAGTTCACTTCTCTTGGCTAATCATTGAGAATGCATTCAATCATTTCTATGGTAGGAATAATTCTCATTGGCTAGGAGAACTATTCTGAATGGTCTCAGATGGTAAAACACACCCTCATCTACAATGAGTTGTGGAAAGGAGTATGTGTCGGAGAAGAAGACAAAGACCCTGTGCAGCCTACATTAGATAAAGAGCTTGTCATTTGGGAAAACAAGAACAGCAAAGCCTATGCATTGATCGCAGCATCTGTAAATGAAGAAGTAAGTCATCATATTTCATCTTATTCCACTTCCTTTGAAGCTTTACAAAAGCTGAAAGAACTTTATGACTCACATTTTTCACTTGAAGTTGTTCAGCTTATGATTAAACTCTTCACTCTTGAACTAAAAAATAATGATCCTCTTGCTCTTGCATCTGAAGTAAAATCCATAATGCATGATATCAAATCCACTAAGGTTGAGCTGGATATCCCTCTTATTGCCTTTCTCAAAGCACTCTATCCTACCTACTCCAATTATCTTGAGTCATTACAAGCAAATGGAAATCTTAAAGATATAACCTTTGACTCTCTTGTGAAAAAGTTTGCTGAAAGAAAAGAAGCCTTTGGAAAGAAGACAGTCCCTGAATCTTCTGAAGAGATTGTTTCCCTTGCTCATAAAGAAAAGAATCCTGCTCAAGATTCTACAAGAGGAAGAGGTGGACGAAGAGGAAGAGGAAGATACTTCAGAGGTAGGGGGGCAGACATTCTCAAGGAGAAAAGGCATATCTGCATTGCATTCGCTGCAAACGAAATGGATCACATGATGCTTCTACATGCAAGCTACCATGGGACAAAATTGAGCAGAGAAGAAACCAGCAGAAAGGTAAAACTGATGACACAGACAAAGGTAAAGCACCTGAATCCGCTCACTATATTGAGGCACAATGTAACATTGGAGTAAATGAAGATTTGTTTAATGCTTCACTTGCTTCTTCGAAAAATGATTGGTTGCTTGATTCAGGAGCAACCTGTCATATGACTCATAGGAAAGATTTTTTTGAAGATTTCACTAACAATGTTGATGGAGCAGTATACTTTGCAGATCAGTCAAAAATCAAGCCATCAGGGCTTGGCACAATCAGGCTTAAACTGCCTGGTCTTCCAGACTTTCTTCTGGATCATGTTCTATATCTCCCATAGCTCAAGAGAAACTTGTTGTCCCTGGTCCACATCCTCCAGCAAGGTCACTCCATTCATATGTTTGATGGCAAGCGTGAGGTAAGAAAGGCATCTGACCACTCACTTGTCATGAGGGGTATAGAAGAAGAAAGACTTCTTAAACTGCAAGGAACCTCTGCTCATGCACAACATTTCTCATATATTTGTCATCATGAAGAAGGTACACTTCCGTCAAGTTTATTATGGCATGCTATATTTGGACATTTAAACTATGATAGTCTCCGCTTGTTGAAGAAAAATGGTGTTGCTGGTTTGCCTACAATTCCTAGAAAACATAAGCAATGTGATGCTTGCATTCTAGGAAAGCATAACAAACAGTCTTTTCATGATTCACATTCAAGACCACATAGGAAGCTTGAACTCATTCATTCAGATTTATGTGGTCCAATGCATGTTCCTTCTGCAAATGGAAATAAATATATCATGACATTTATTGATGATTACACCAGAATGTGTTGGGTTTATTTATTGAAGAACAAATCTGATGCTTTTCAAACATTCAAGAATTTTCATAAGTGGATTGAAAATGATGCACAATCTCATATTGGGTCTATTCACACTGATAATGGAAAAGAATATACATCAAATGAATTTGAAAACTATCTTCGCCAACATGGGATCAAACATCAAACAACTGTACCTTATAATCCCAAACAGAATGGTGTAGTAGAAAGAATGAATAGAACAATCTTGAATATGGTACGATCCATGCTTTTCTTCAAAAATGTAAAGATAATGTTTTGGGTTGATGCTATTCTATGTGCTGCATATATAAAAAATAGATGTCCATCTAGTGCTATAAGAAACAAGACTCCTTATGAATTGTGGTATGGACATGTTCCTTCGGTAAAACATCTCAGGATTTTTGGTTCCACCTGTTATGCTTTAATACCAAAGGTACATAGAAACAAATTTGGTGCTAGAAGTCGTAAGTGTATCTTCCTGGGGTATTCAAACACCTCTAAAGCATACCGTCTCTATCATGAAGTAAATAAAAAGTTTGTTGTATCTAGAGATGTCATTTTTCTTGAATCATCCAAATCTGACAGTGTTGTTGAGCGGCAACTTGATCGCTTCGATAGATTCACAAAAAACGAAATCATTTCAAGAGTTTGATAATCAGATTCCACATCTTGAAGGGGGGATACTAGATCAACATGTGGAATCTTTTTCTGAAGAACAATCTCCCTTGCATGAAACTCCAACACCGGATGATCCTTTAAGTGATGTAATTGATAGAATTGGGAGACTCAATCTTGATTCAGTCCCAACTCAATAAACAGAGCAGCCTGGACCATCTCAGAAAGGTCCCCCAAAGTGGCTGACAAAGACACTTGAAAGTGTTCATCCTGATGAAATTGGAAAAACAGGAACTAGAAATACAAACCGACAAGATGGAGGTGATGTAGATAACTCTAATTCACCTGTTGATATGGATATTACTTATGATTGTGAATTGAACTTGTCTACATATTTTGAACCAACTTCCTTCAAAGAAGTTGCTTCTCATGATGAATGGAAAGAAGCGATGCAGAAGGAGTATGATGCCCTCATAAAGAATGGCACTTGGAAGCTGGTTGATCCTCCATTTGGAACCAAACCAATTGGCTGCAAGTGGGTCTACAAGAACAAATACAAAGCTGATGGCTCACTTGACAAGCACAAAGCTAGGCTTGTGGCAAAAGGTTTTGCACAAAAGTAAGGGGTCGATTATGAGGAAACTTTTTCCCCCACAGCAAAATGGGCTACCATCCGGACACTCTTTGCACTAGCTGCTCAGAACGGTTGGAAAGTCCATCAAATGGATGTAAAAACTGCATTCTTGAATGGATATCTAAAAGAGAATGTTTTTATGTCCCAGCCTGAAGGATTTGCTGTGAAAGGACATGAACATAAAGTATGCAAACTTGTGAAGTCCTTGTATGGCCTCAAACAAGCACCACGAGCCTGGTATGAAAAACTAACTGAGCATCTTCTGAAACTCAACTTCAAACATTTTGATCTTGACGATGCAACTTTATTTGTCAAGAAAGTTGGCAAAACAGTTGTATATCTTGTGGTATATGTAGATGATCTTTTAATGACAGGGAACAATGAAAGCTATATTGAATCCATAAAGAAAGAATTAGGAAAAAGTTTTGAAATGACTGATTTGGGCTATGTTCATTACTATCTTGGCATTGAAGTAAACCAACATCCAAGATCCATATTTCTTTCTCAAAAGAAATACATTGGAGATTTGTTAAACAGATTTGGCATGACAGAGTGCAATCCTCTTTCTACTCCAATGGAACAAAACTTGAAGCTCACATCTATTAAAGGAAAGGAATTTGAGGATGCAACAAAGTATAGACAGCTTGTATGAAGTCTCATCTACCTCACTACTACCAGACCAGACATTTCATTTGCTGTTGGAATCCTCTCCAGGTTTATGCAAAAGCCTTGTGAGGGACACTGGTCTGCTGCAAAAAGAGTTCTAAGGTACTTGAAGGCAACTCAAGACCTTGGAATCAAGTATACACAGGTGGACGACTTCAGCTTGATTGGATACTCTGATTCAGACTTCGATGGAGACAAAGAAACTGGGGTATCTACTTCAGGATATGCTATGAGTCTTGGATCAGGAGCTGTCTCCTGGAGATCACGCAAACAATCAGTTCCAGCAGATTCCACAACAAAAGCAGAATACGTGGCAGCAGCTGAAGCAACGAAAGAAATTGTGTGGCTCAGGAAAATTCTTGAAGATTTGCAGGTAAAACAAGTACAATCAACTCCACTCATGATTGATAACACCTCTGCAATAAAGTTGGCCAAGAACCCAAAGTTCCATGATCATACTAAGCACATCAATACTAAATATCATCTGATCCGACATCATGTTGAGGCCAAAACAATCCATCTCCATCATTGTTCCACAAATGAGAAAATTACAGACATTTTCACCAAAGCGCTTGGAAGAGAAAAGCTTGAAAGATTCAGAACGATGCTTGCACTCACCAACATCCGTTCAGATTAAGGGGGGGAATGTTCACACCTAATCCTCAGCGGTTGGGTAAATTGGAACGTGAACAGTCATCTAGAAGATGAACTGATCCGTCTCATTTATGTATATAAACAATAGTTATCTAATGAAATAATCAATCAGTTTTCTTCTACCCATTCTGGAGTTACCCTCGTGTGACACAGTTAAAAATGAAAATTTCACTGTCGTTCTCATCTTCAAATAAAAGCTCATGGAAGAGCTCAGTCTTCTCTTTTTATCAATTTGATAAATAGTTTACATATGGAAGAGGGTACATCTTGGCTACAAGCATGGGCTGTAATGTTTGGGGTGGCATGGGACGACAATAAAAAGGTCTGTTGACAAATGTAGATCCTCCCAATCTCCCCCCAGGAATAGGCCTCAGTGAAAAATGGCTACATGAATCTTGAAAGGAAATTTAAGATGAATATTGTGCTCACAAGCTGAAGTTTCATGAACAAGAGATGGGAAAGGATATTGTTGGGACATTTAAGAAGAATTTAAAGAAAGATACATAAGCTCAGAAACCCCAGGGAAAAACCCAAGATAAACATATGAACTCTAATGCTCGTCACAAGTCATCCAATGGTACTTCTTAACAAAAAGTCTGTTATTGATGTTGGTGGATAAAGAAAAAAAGGAGAGTGAAGATGAGAGAGATGAGATCGACGTTTATCCTAGACAATGCCATTTCCCCTATCCCCCGAAGTTTGTTTCCTCTTCTTAATGAAAGGCATATTACATTAAATATATAAATAATTATAAGCCATGCATTTTGATGCCCTTGTACATTCTTTTTGATTAATGAAAAATCTTCGCCTTAAAAAAATAAAAAATAATAACACACTATACTCACACACAATGCAATAAGAAAGCCCCCATCGATTTTATGCACTACTTTAAATGGGTTTAATAGCCTTGGATGGCTCTAACAATCATAGTTGAATGTATATGATGTTAACTAATTTAACCAACAAAACATGCCTTCGACAATGGTAACTAGACTTACACTCCATTTACTGCATTAGACAATCAAGTGAGGCTTTAATAATTCTAACAAAACATACAAGTCGTTGTACAAGTTAACCAACCTAACACAACTTTAATAGTGATAACCAAAATATACGTGTTACTAATCAATTGACCATTGTGTCATGCCTCTAACATGTGCAATTGAACATAAATGTTGTTGATGGGGTTGACCTATCTAACATATCTCCCACAATTGTAGTCAAACATGCATGTTGATTTGGTTAATCTCCTAGATAATGTTAATCAAAAATACATATTAATATCCAACCTAACATGTCACTAATAGTGACAATGGAATGTGCATGTCATTGGCTAAGCTAATTGACCTTATATGTTGTTCATTGAGATGATTAACATATAGCTCACTAAGCTGACCAGGTTGACAAACCATTGGCTTTGTCATTGAACTAACATGCCTTTAATAGACACAACTAAATGTATATGATGTTACACCAGTAAAACATCATAACATGCCTTTAACAGTAGTAACAAAGTGTGCAAGTTCTGGATTGGGAAAACCAAATTAATATACCTATGATAATCATAATTGACCATACATGTTTGTTGTGAACAACCCTTCAAGTTTTCCCTTGCTTCTATACAAAATTAAGCATTCCATGCAACTCTCAAAGTAACTTTGATACATATACAAATTAAGTTTGTATTTACATGTTCGATTTGTGTTAAAGTGTTTCCTCTTTAAAGGTCATAGGAATCGATCCAATGGAAATTAAGGTATGTACGCATCCATAGATTAAATAGTTAAAGCATTGAATGGAGGGCATCCCTTGTCTCACAAGCAAGGGCATCTCATATGTCAACTTGGTAGCTACCTGAATTATAACTTAATATTAAATAATATTCTTATTTTTTCAATTAATATGAATGCTTCTAATATTTAATATATTGTTATGGATATTACCCCTTGAATAGTTACTGAAGTATTTAATATTGGATGAGAGAGTTGTAAGGCTAAAATTTTGGCTACCACGGGTTAAGTTTGGTGTTTGTATTATGTCAATGAAAAATTAGATTTCACACCTCTCAAGGAATCAATTGAAATCATTTACACATACAAATCAAAGGCATTCAATAGATGGTTAAAGAAGTGGTTGGGAGGAGTTCACTGTCATATCCATCCAAGGGTTTCCAAACTAAAGAAACAGGGGCATGTGTTTGATTTATGGGCTAATGTTTGAAAGATTGCTATGAGAAGAGGAGTTGTTGGGAGTCCTTATTATGAAAAGGCCCTGCACCTCTTCAATTATTTCTTAAGGTAGGCTTGAAATAAGTGATTATAGATATATGATACATATAATATGAAAACCACTCACAACACAACAATATTGAACATTTCCATGAGACATAATTTATTTTCAATATATTTTTTCTTTAAAAAAGGCAAGATATGCGACCATGATGTAATACACAAATGACTTGGAGCACAGATGTTATGTACGATGACAATCATCCGCTATAATCTATGATTATTAGCCACTCTGACACGCCTCATTTATGGTCACTCATTGAACATGCTCATGAAATTTGAGATCATTGGACATGGTTAACATGCTTTGGTTAACACAATCTAGTATGGTGTGAGGGCCTTGCTTACAATGCAAGCTTCCTAACACCTTTTACAACAACATTGCTTCACAAAAGGCATTTGAAATTGATTCATAATTTTTCCTTTTTATACGAGAAAGAAACTAAATGTTACATCTACCTTATCCAAGATAATGATCTTGATTACAAATTGAGCAATGTATCATGACATTGCCTTTCTCTCATTGTGTTAACTTGCTCAATTAGCATCTAGATACCTTGTGAGACAAAACTCAATGTATTTATTGAATTTGGCATTGGGTCAATTATTCAATTTTTATGTTCTAATATTTTGTTAATGGCCTTCCAATGCATGCTCAGTCTTGAATTAAAATTTTGACATGGAAAATCCCAATTTTACAATTTTGGCAACCAAAGGCACAATGTTGGGACAATGTGTATCCATCTTGGTGGACAATGGGGCAAACAAAATTTGTATTCATGCACAATTGGTGGAGTGTAGAGGCATTCATAGATTGATATATATCCTGAACAACGTGGGCGAGAGAGGATTCCCATGCTTCACCTCAGTTGTCTTCTTGAGTGTTGGTTCGATATGTTGAGGATATGGTTGATGGTTTGATATTGAATTCAAAATCCTTCCTTGACCCTTTAGCCAAAGAGGTGTCTCCTAAAGTATCTCCAATAATATCCTATGAAGAATCATGACATTTAACCTAGAATTATGGCCCACCATGATCATCTAATAATTAATTGAAATAGCACTAAACCCTAATTTAGGGATTGGGTGAATCATATGGTGGGACTATGCTAGTGGGAACCCTAAATAAATGACTTGAAAACCCCTTGATATTCTACCTTGATGTCATTCATCTCCCAAATTTCTTGTTGGATACACAAGTCCTAGAAAACATGACAAGGAAGATGAGAGGGAGTTGACAAGGACATTAGGTTGTCCTACAACATCATAAAGTTCATGCACATGGATGAACATGGAATGGGAATTAAGGTCATAAAGTATACTAGAGTGTTAGACAAATAGGGTGCATCAAAATATTTTTGGAGTGTCCCAAAGGGAAATATACAATTCTTATCTCCTCTAAAATAGAACATACATTTATTATGGTGATAGTAACCACAAGATTCTTAGAACTAGTGGTATGGTGTTTGGTCATGAATGAATATGTGGAAATGAAATCTAAAGCTTTCGAATCACTGGCATAAAATAGTACATGGGGCAGAATCAAAATTTCAAGGAACATGTCAAGGATCTCTGGTAAAATGGGGTTAGTAGCCAAAGGATACCTTTCAAATAATTTAAGGAGAGTAGGGAATATTTAGAGGAGGCCAAGTCAAGAAACCATAAGCAAGAGAAGGGGGAAAGTATCTAACAAATATGGTTAGAGTAGGCATCAAAATCCCCATCCTTGAATGAAATGGTGGTTTACATAGGGCTCATGAGAGAATATGGGATGGAGGGGAGATTGGCATTGTCAGAAAATGAGAGAAGGGTTTTATCTACTAAAGGAATATGGGATGGAAGTTATGTCTAAGTTCAGGGAGGCCTTTAACTTTTTTGACAAGGACAGAAGTGGATGTATCGTGACAAAGGAGCTTGGGATAGTAATGCATCCTTTGGGTCAAACCCCAATGTGTATTGGAAGTGGGCCAAATTTTTTATATTCAATAATCTAGTGCCAAATACAATAAACCACAAAAGAGTAGTTATAATCTGCCTATAAATGGAACATATTAAATACACCAATCCAAATTGATTTTACTCTGGAGAATCAAAGAAATAGATGATTCTGGATATCCATCGCCTCCATATAGAGTAAACAACAACTAGTTCCACTCTATCCTTTACGACACAAATTGGCCCATGCCAAGATGAATCCGGAAAGATACATTTACTGATATTCTTAGGCAGAGTGAAAATATGAAGCTAATATACAGAGATTCTCTGAAGGACTACTTGAACTAGAGTCAACTTAGGGAGAGCCTCTTATGTGCCCATGATAAAAGTATACAGTGGATTTTCTCTATAATTTAGCTCCAATCCTTAATTCCATAACAATTAGGTTGGAGCATAAGTATAAGATATTTAAAATCTGCATCAAATGCAGTGGAGATAACATCAAAAATATGATAAATATCCAGTACCAATGCATCATCTGGGTAAGAATAAATCATATGAGATTTATTATTATTCATAAGGAGTCCAAAGACCGATCAAAAGAGGTCAATCTACCAAATAGTAACACATCATCGACAAAAATCAAAGGAGTAACTGTGACTTGTCTACCTACGCACATGCAGCCAAAATTACCACCCTTGTGAATTTTTTGACTAATTCTTTGAAAATCCAATCTTTTATTCTCAACCTCTTCTTCTCGCAAAAGTTGTCACAGATATTTTGAAGTAGGCATATTGTCTACTAAAGAATATTCTATAATTTGCCTCCACCATCCTTGTAGAAATTATGGTGTAGAGTCACAACTACTCATGATGGTTTAATCAAAATCAGAAGACATAAGTCTACTCTAATGCTCTCTAGAAGTTAATTCACAATTTAGAACCAAAATTTCATACATGCAATAAGAAATAACACACATGCACACAAAATGTTTCCTAAGGAAAAAAATATGCTAAAAACCCCAATGTCTGTTTGCACTAATATGATTAATAGAAATGTATTGCAATTTATTTTCTCATCTGAGCACAACCTACAAGTGAATAACCTATCTCTCTGCTCACTGAGAAGCTCTAAGCCAGACTTAGTAAATTTCTACCTCTGCTTGAGGCCATATTTCCTTGCGTAATTTCTTGAGAAATTAGGCCTCTATTATTTAGGAATTTTTACAAAATGGATTGTGAAATTCCTAAGGTTGATCATCTGACTGTATGTAACACCTGTACACTCAAGGCTAGTCTACAGTTGATGTTACACTGCCTGGGAATCTCCACCACAGCTAGCAAACTCGAATTCTCCAAGCATTAGCTATTTTGGGTTGATTTATTAGTTAACTGGATGATCACTGAGTTTGAGTGAAGTCCCACTACACAATTGGCCTTCCACTAGTTCCTCAAGCAGCTGGAACTAGTTTAACTAAAAATAATTTGAGATAACTGACTTTGATTTCTACAAATTAACAATCATACATGTTTAACTAAACTATAACTCCTCCAACTTGAATTTACTGTGTAAACCAGGTGACACAAGCCATGTCACACAAGTTAACTGCATCCAAGTTGTCTATTGATGTGGAAATTCAATTTTTCTCAATTTAATCAAGGAAAAATAAAATTTACAATTTCTTGCTACATTTTTTAAGACCCCCTCTCTGCAAGAAAGGGATTATCAACCACCCCTATCCTTCACCTAAGGAATTCGAGCTTCCCTCTTGACAAAGATTTTGTCAAAACGTCAACATCTTACTCCTCTATCAGAATGGAGTGTATCAACATCATCTGCGTCTAGACACAGTCTCATAAATGGTGATATTGGATATCTATATGCTTGGATTGATCATGAAATACAAGATTCTCAGAGAGATTGATGCAACTCTGATTATCACAATTGGATCCATCATCTGACCAAATAGTCCAAAAAGTATCTTTCTCATCCATATTGCCTCAAATGTTTCTTGAGTTGCAGCCATGTATTATGCTTTTGTCTAGCTAAGAACCACAGATCTTTGCTTCCTGACATACTAGGAAACATCTACAAACCCAACACTAAAAATTACACTTGGTGTACTCTTTCGTTCTAATGGACTTCGTGCCCAACCTACATATGTGAAGCCGCATAACTTCACTCCCTCTGCTTATCTGCCATATCCCAAATTGGATAGTGCCTATGAGGCACTATAAAACATGCTTAGTTGCCTTCCAAAATAGTTTGGTTGAACTAAACATAGCGTGTCTTAGCTCGTTGACTGCACATCACATATCTGGTCATGTGTTCACAGGATACATGAGTGGACCCACCAGTTGTCGATAAATGGTAGCATCCACTTCACCTGAAGTGGCATCCTCCTTCCTCTAGTTGTTTGTTAGAGGTGTTTCCATGGGTTTACAACCCTCCATGCATAATCTTTGCAGTATCGCATTTTCATACTTGCCTTCAGAGACAAATAATTATCCATCACCTTGTCATACTTCCAACCTGAGAAAGTAGGGCATGAGACCCATGTCCTTCATTTAAAATTCCCTTGCAAGGTCCTCCTTGCAAGATATGGTCATTGTCTCATGACTAGTTAAAATAAAATTATCAACATATAAGACAATAATAAGAAATTTACCTTCTATCCATATGTGATGAGGTTTACATCTGGTTCACTTATCGTGACCCCCAAACCTGAGAGATAACTATTGATCTTGGTGTACCAAGCACAAGGTGCTTGCTTGAGATCATACAGCTCACTTGAGTTTGCACACACGAGACGCTTGATCAAATGTCTCAAACCTTTTTGTTACTCTATGTACACCTCCTCCTTAATAACCCCATTCAGAAATGTTGTTTTTATACCCATCTGGTGGATATTCCGTCCCACTTGTGTAGCGAGATGAAGAATTGATCTAATGGATAAGTACCTTACTACAAGAGAAAATGTCTCCTCATAGTCAATTCCCTCAACTTGAGAGTACCCCTTGGCCACAAATTTGGCCTTATACTTCCATATTCTTCCATTTTTTACATGTTTCACCTTCAAGATCCATCTCAAACCCATTATTGATTTGTATGTTGTTCTTGGGATGTTTTTCCAAACACGGTTCTTTGCAATGGATTCATATTCCTCCATTATTTCATCAACCCATATAGGTTTCTCTATTTCTTCCTCAAAATAGGATGGCTCAAGCTCTATAAGCTTAGTCATAGGATCCATGTCACCAGTGTACCTCTCAGGTGACCTCCTTTGCTTGCACAAATTTGAAGGCTATCCCACATTCTCCCTCGCATCCTGCACAAGTCTATCAACTTCCTTAGTTCTTTTTCTGCCTTATCTGGAGGTTTGCTTTAATCTCATCTTCTAGTGGCATCTAAAGCTCCCTCTCAAGAGAGCACCACCTAGATTTCTCCTCATCAAAATTTACATCCCTTCACATAACTATCATTATGAGTGGTGGCAAGTACACATGTTAGTTGTGGGGAGTTTTTGTGTAACCCACAAATACCCCGAATTTTGTTGTTGACTAAAGCTTATTCCTTGATTCTTTGTAGACATGGCAGTAAACAAAGGCTCCAAAAATCTTGAAGTGTGACACATCCGACTTTCTTCCCGAGAAAGCCTCCTCCAGTGTAATCATGCCAAGAATCAGATGAGAACTTCAGTTCTGCAAACAAATTGTTGTATTGCATGCCTCAGCCCACAAATGCAGAGGTAGGCCTTGGTCATACAACATCACCTTTGTTGCTCCCCAAATGTTATGGATATTTCTCTCAACCACCCCAGTCTGATGTGGGTTGTGGGGTGTTGTCAACTCTCATCGAATGCCTTCTTTCGCACATAAATTTTTAAATTCATTCAACACATACTCACCTCCATTATTGCTCCCAAGAGCCCTCACCTTCTTGTTCGTTTTTTTCTCAAACAATGCCTTGAATTCTATGAACTTGGAGAATGTCCCATCTTTCTTCCGCAAGAAGAGATCCAACACTTATGTGAGAAGTCATCAATAAAAAGGACAAAATATTTGTCTCAGGTA
Source organism: Pinus tabuliformis (assembly GCA_031772625.1). Taxonomy (NCBI): domain Eukaryota; kingdom Viridiplantae; phylum Streptophyta; class Pinopsida; order Pinales; family Pinaceae; genus Pinus; species Pinus tabuliformis. Next base: position 370,802,228 of record CM062806.1, read on the forward strand.
GTGGAGGCTATAAAGAAAGGTCTACAGACATCAAAGTGGATGCTTTCTTGGATTGTATGCACTTTTTTGTCCCGATCATGAAATTCGGATTTTATGTACTTCCCCAAGGTACATCCTTTGCATACATCCTACCGCTCAAGCGCTGCTTTAGGGAGGCTAGTGGATATTTGTTGTATACATTTCGAGGTGCCGTGATGGCCCTGCACCTTATCTTCCTTAGTTTTTAATGCAACACAATCTTCCACATCTAACTTATATAGATTCTTCACACAAACCTCTATCTTCTTCACCTGTCTCATTGCTATGTGTCTCAGGAATGATTTTCCTTTGTTGAAGATCACGTCATAACCTCGGTATTCCAAAACTGCAACAGAGATGAGATTTTTCTTTAGGCCTACAACAAACATGACATCCTGGAGCCTGAGAGTGGAGCCTGACTCACTCTGAAAGTTGACTGTACCAATACTAGTCATGTTGTACCTTCCGTCGTCCCCTAGCTTGATGTATATGGAGATCTTTCTCCTCCAAGTTATTGAAAAGTCTCTACACCCTGTCATGTGGAACAATGCACCTGAGTCCTAGTACCACACACTCCCCATCAGTATGTTGGACATGCATGTGATAAGGGTAAATTCAAGGTTGAACTGTGAATCCAAGGCTTCACCCACTGCTCCTCCTAAGGTATTCTCACTTACCTCTTTCTGTGGGCACTTCATGGCATAGTGCTCGTCTTCGTGAGAATGGAAGGATTTAATTTTTGACAAATATCTTTCTTCCTTGCTTGGCTTCTAGTTACATTTGAGATTTCTTCCCATTTTCCCTTCTTTCCCTTTCCAACCAATGCCAAATTTTGTTCATCCTTGCCCTCGGATGAAGTCCCATCTCTAGTATTCTACCTCATTTCCTCTTGTACGAAATCGTACCATAAGTGTTCCCAATTCGGTAGTTTCTCCCTCCCATTCACTTAATCTTGATAGGTATGCCAACTCTTGGGAAGGCCTAGAAGGGATATTCTTACCAAGTCATCCTTTGAAAGAGTAACACCAACTCCTACAAGATCATCATGAACTTGTGTGAACCTCCTTAGATATTGCAAGGTAAAGTCATTCTTCTACATCTTGATATTTCAAAGTTTATCCTTGAGCACCAAATTTTTGTGGTCACTACTATTCTAGAACAGATTTGTGAGTGCCTACCACATTCCATAAGGATTTTCTTTCCCATGGAGATTGCTGACAATGTGGTCTAGTACTCCCTCCAATATTATTATCCACACCTTGGCTATAACTTTCTTCCACTGAGCAAGGTTTTGGGCATCAGATTTTGTTGGTTTTGTAACATCTTTCTTGATGTATTCTAGCAATCCATTGTCATCAAATACCTCCTCCACGCAATCCTTGCAGTCAATGAAATTAGAGTTGCCTTCCAAGGAATACTCTAGCCTCAGCCCGTTTAAGGTCATATTTTTAGTTCTTAAGAGATCTTGCTACACTGAACTGCAAATTTTAACCTCCTGAGAAACAAATTCGAAATTCATGTTCTAATGTGAATCCTACTATGATATGATGTAGAAATTATGGTGTAGATTTGCAACTCACCATGAAGTTTTTTCAAAATCATATGACACAGACCTACTCTAATACTCTACGAAAGTTAATTCACGATTTAGAACAAAAAATTTAGACATGCAATAAGAAATAAAATGCATGCACACAATATTTTTCGTGGGGAAATCATTCTTCTAATAACTGCAATGCCTTCTTGCATCAATCTTATGAATATAGATGTATTACAATTGATTTACTCAACTGTGCACAACTCGTAAGTGAATAACCTATCCCTCTACTCACTAAGAAGCTCAAACCCAAACATTGTCAATTTCTACCTCTGCTTGAGCTCCTATTTCCTTGTGCAATTCCTTGAGAAATTAGGCCCCTATTATTTAGCTCTTTTACAAAATGGATTGCACAATTCCTAAGGTTGGTCATGTGACTGCATGCAACACATGTACACTCAAGACTAGTCTAGAACTAATACTACACTGCCTTGGAATCTCCACCATAGCAGGGGAAATCGAATTGTTTGCATGAACTAGAAATTTTGGGATGATTGATCGCTTAACTAGATGATCACTACATTTGACTAAAGTCTCACTGCACAACTAGCCTTCCACTAGTTCCTCCAACAGTTAGACCTAGTTTAACTGAAGACAACTTGAGATAACTGACTTTGACTACTACAAATTAGAAATCACGCATGCCTAACTGAACTCTAACTCCTCCAATTTGAATTGAATGAGTAAAATGGGTGACACAAACCATGTCATACAACCTAATTGCATCCAAGTTGTTTGCTGATGTGGAAATTCAAATTTTCTGAATTTAATCAAGGCAAAATCAAATTGAGAATTTCTTACCACATTTTTCAACAATCCTTCAAGTGAATCTAATCCATGTTGCCAATCTAGCATAACATTTTGCTAATAACAACAACCAACGTATATAAGTAGCATTCAAAATAAATAAAATAGTAAAAAAACACATATTAAAACACAATCGATGGAGACCACGAAAAGTACTCCAACTATGTTACCACCCATTAATGTTCTTCGAAAGTGCCTCCGTCGCTCCTCTCATGACACACACCTTTGTTTTTAGCCTCCATCACCCTAAATCCCATTAGTTGTTGTCAACCTCCATCACTCTACTTCCCGAAGGAACCGTCAATAGCATAAAGACGAACCCCTAATCGTTTACCCTTTTTACTAGTGCATCATATTGAAAATTTTAAGACAAAAGATTTATTTTGTCTCAAAAAAATTTCTTAAAATTCCCCTCCATATAGTAGTCTAGAATGGAAGGAAATACTTTAGGAAATTGGTTCACTAAATTATTGCCTAAGGTAAAACAAGGTTTTAATATGTAAAAGCCTATCCTACATGGTGAATTTTGATCAATCTAGTAATACATGACTAGGTGATCATTTTTTGGGTGGTAACAGATTGTTTCCCAACATAAGAGTTTGAGGAGCACATCGTATGATGAAAATATGTTGTACCTTCACTTTCAAAAAACACTGAAGGGGAGTCGTAGGGAGAGAGAGAGATCACTCAAGTAATAGGAAGGAGTGAAGTTGGAGGGGGGTGAAACCTACCAGTGAGATAAAAGTTTCCTTTATTGATGAGTACAAGATATCAATAAGGCGGGAGAGATATACCCATACCTACGAGATAACTAAGCACAAATGGTAATGGTGTGCCTAACAATCTAGTTCTGAGGTACATAGTACGTGATACATGATATGTTGGCATCAATGGGGCAAAAAATGATACAATGAGATAATGATCCCCATATACATAATTTCTTCGAATATAGTGGCCAGGATTGATGCAATTAAGTATGTTGATTTGAGGACATGAGACATAATTCCCCCATGTTGGTGTGGTGAAGGGAGGGGGAGGAGATCGCAACCAAAGAAGCCTTGATGAATAGGAGAGGTATTTAAATATCTCAATGGACCATTTTAAATAGAGGTTCATGATGTGAATTATGCAATCGGCAGAAACAAAGCCATTAAAATAAAAATAACTTCTTCTGAGGCTAGATCATAATTTTCTGAAATCTAGGTATGTGAGGGGCTACCTGAAGGGACATCCCGTCATGAGGTCTAGAACATCTCAGACACACCTCAGAAAATCTAGCAAAATCGGCTAGATCACTAACACCGATGATAATAATTGGAAGATATGGGGACATGTGGAGTTACGATTTACCTTGTCAGAGCATAACATGCAAGGTTGACCTCGTAGTGATTGAAACAATTCCATAAGGGATGGTCAATTACTCAGTAGAGGATTTTCAAAGGCACATGAGGATAGATGGAGGTCAAATATAAGGAAAATGGGATGAATGTGACACATAGATGGATAATATATTGTAACAGGACTCAATGGGACTTTGAACAAACTCCATAGATGTAGGGGTGACTTATCTCTAATGCTTTGAAGAAAGGTGACTATATGGTGCTTCAACATGTGAAAGGCCCACTGCGCACCATAATAGAATGAGTAAATAGTGATTTCTTGTGACAGAACTCGACTCATAATTCTAAAAGTTCAAAGGAAAAGTGGTATGAGAGTACATGTGACTCATATTAAGAGATTTGATTTAATGCACCAAAGTGAGACCTCATGGGAAAGATGGATTTGTGTCGAAGTTTCAAATTACGGGAAACATGGAGACCCATTGTAGAGATCGGTGAGAGAACTCCACCAGTGCTGATGGTTTGTCAAATCGAGCTACCATTTACTCCTAATGGCGAAAAAAAACTAGAGTTTTTCCTATAAAATGGCTTCTTCCCCCCAATTCCAATTGATTTGTACATTGATTTTTTGGAGAATTTAGAGAAGAGTAATAGGTACTAAATCTTGGTGAGCTCGTAGCAGAGTCGTTGGATTTCGAATCTATGACTTAGTAGGTGGCCTTACTTGTCTAGAAATGGCCTTAATGCCTCTTGGAAGGATCATTTCTAATGATGAATTAAGGAATGAAGGTTGTCCATTTAATTTATGAAAAAGAGACATTATGTATGGAAAAGATACAAGTGAAAAGATGTTTATTTTTAGAATAGACAATATCTCCTATCTCTCTCTCATCCCAATCCCAAAATCAATAAGGAATATTGTTTAAATTTAATGCCCCAAACTACATTTTTAAGACAGTTACGAATCTTAAGAAAATTACCCAAAAGGTAACATAATTCTTGTTATTGTTAGACCTATGCATTAGGGATTTCTTTAACATCCACTTTAATGAGCGTCTTTCCATGTGCTCAATATTCTCAATAAAAATAACATACTTTGTGGTGTTGATGAGTAATTTCTATTAAGTTTCTACTTTTATGGATCTTGGGGAATTCCTAAACATAAACTTCTTATACTAAATAAGAAGCAATCGATTTGTAATATTAGTTTTTTTGTGGATATGGTTAAAGTGGATAGAATCTACCCATGGTATTTACTATGGTAGTTGCCCATGGAATTGACCCATGGTATTTACCTTTGTTTTTCGAGTGAAAACAATAAAATAAAGTCTCTAGAGATTCAATGAAGCATATAAAAGGGGATAGGAGCCTAACAATGTAATCATCGAGAGTTATTTATCCATTTTTCTTTTGTTGAGAGCTTGTCAAGGCAAGTTCTAGTTGATCCCAAGGACAAAAACCCCATGGGAGTAATTTCTCTAGTGGATCCATCGAGGATCTAAGATTGTGCTTCGGCATATTTAATTTCTCAGTTGATGGGAATCCATATAGGCCAAGGCACGAGCTTTAGTAATTCTTCTGTGGGCATGTAATTTTGTTTATATTTATTTAGACGAATAAGAGGCTGCATTCTCAGATCTTTGTTGTGTTCGTTGTTTTTACTGCATTAATTTTATTAGAACACCTACAATGTACCAGAACTGATTAAAATTTTTATGACTAGGAAATTATAGTGGTATCAGAGCTGTGCATCCCTCTAGCCTAAGGGTTTTATTAGAAAATTCTAAATTATTTGCAAGGTTATTTGGAGGTTTCATGCAGGGAACTTTGGTGGAATTTATGCTCACCCTAGCCAACATTTCCATATTCGGTGGTATTTCGTATCATCCTAGTTAGTTCTATTTTTTGGTTGATTGGAAGGAGAATTTTCTGCATTATTTTGAGAAATATTATTTTATTGGAAACAAAAGAGAAAACATTACTTTGCCAAATTTTTAGATTGGACCTGGGTCTGCTTTACGATATTTATCCATTCAAGTTTATGGGGTTGAGATCGAACCCCTATCCGATTTGAGGGTCTCTTTTCAATTGTATTACAAGGCTGTGAAATTTGTTGTACGAAGTACAACCATCTTCACTATAATTTGATTACAGGTCTCTAGACATCCAATGGAAGAGTTCATCTCCTTATAGTGGGTCAAACACCAAGGGTTCAAAGGCTAAATTCTAAGCACAAGTATCATATCAGATTATATACATTTCTTTTCAAGATTAATGGTATGAATATATTTTTGTAATCTATATTGGAAAGAGGCTGGATCATTTAAATCTAAGGAGGAGACCCTGCCTTTTGATGCCATTTTTAACTTGCTCATAGATCTAAAGTGTCTCCTTCAAATAATTTTGGATTGATTTCATTGGAGGTAAAAGAGGTCAAATTGCAAAGGTTGGAAGGTTGAGTTTCTATACTTGATCCCAAGGAAGAATATAAATTTTCTAATCAAGCTCATCCTAGGATTGAGGTTGAACCCATAGACAAATTTGGAGATTGATCACTTGAGGGCCACATTTCTTTTCCAAAGATTGAGGCTTTCAAGGGTCCTTTCTCCATGCATTTTCCAGAATTCTTTCCCTTGTAGTGTTTTCTTCTCAAAGATGTACGAAAAGAACCCAATGAAGACTGTGGATGATAAAGAGTATCAATAATATAAATGGCTTCTAAAAATTGTAGATCTACAATAAATGATAGAAACAAAACCTGTGAAAGTCCTAATCTATGCCACAATCATAGTTAAACAACAAAAAGAAACAGTAATAACTCAAATAATCCAATGGAAACTATATATACAAAGAATATTTTTTATTATAACACCTGTGAAGGGAACAAATAAATGTTACCTGTCCCCCTCTATGGGATGGGTTCTTTGTTGTCCTCAAACGTCTTCATCTTCTTTAGAGTCTCTCTCCTCTATAATGTGAAAACCCAACAAATAAAATGTTTGAGCTTAATGGGAACTCAAATGGTAGAGAAATGGAGTGCATCAATGAAAATAATCAAAGTTACAGTATTGAGTGCAACAATGAAAATAGTCAAAAGTGAATAATGAATGGAAAACCCTTCTATTTATAACAAAATATTGGGTTATCCTCAAATAATGAGCAATAATAAAATATTATTAACCCCATTCTTGCAATAACCACTTGGAATATTTTATTGTATTTGGTTAGGAGGGAAAAAATATTTAAACTTTTAAATAGAAATAATAAATAAATAAATGATTTATTTATCATCTCAACAAATTGGTTAAGGAATAATAAAGAAATAATGATTTATTTAATTATTCCCAAGGGTTTTTTCAAATTTGACAAGGAATAATAATTAATTATTCCTAGAGAAAAATAAGATAATTAATAATTAATTTGTTGATTTTTCATAATTGGGTCAAATGTAACAAGGAATAATAATTGAACAATAGTTTAATTAATTATTCCTAGAAGAAAATCAAATAAATAGTGATTTATTTAATTATTCTGCATGAGTTTAATTATAAATTACTTGACAATGGTGATTTATTAAGTAATTTTTCACAGTGAAAGAAATTTTACTATTGTAAAATTCACTTTACATGGTGTAGTTCAATCTATCTAGTAAATTAGGCTAGATGATCAATATTTTGGTGATAACATGTTTCCCCCAAACATACGATTGTTAGGAGGAAAACATATGATCGAACTGTGTTGTAAAGAGATAATCACTACACAACAAAGTGGAGTGAGAGAGAGAGAGAGAGAGAGGGAGGGAGAGAGAGAGAGACCAATACCACTGAAGCAGGAGGATAGGGATAGAGGGGGCAAGACCAATGCAAGTCACCTTTTATGTTGTCGTACTGGACCTCAATTAGCCAGGGGAGACATACATATACCCGCCGAGATAACTTAGTACAAAAATAATGGTGTGCTGAGAAACATCAAATTGAGAAATGAAGTACATGCTATATGGTACATGACATGTTGGCATAACTGAGACAAAAATAATACAAAATGTCCCATATATATAATGCACCTGAAAAAATATGAGCCATGATTGAATATAATATGAACTGATTACATGAGATATAATGGCCCTTCCCTCAAAAATTGGGTTGGAGGGAGGGTAGAACAACTGAAGAAGCCCTGTTGAACAAGGAATGGATCTGCAAAACTAAATGGATCATTTGAAGGAGATGTGCATGCTATGAATAATGTGATTAGTAGGAACCGAACCCATTATATTTCCAGAACTGCATCTAAGGTTGTAGCATAATAGGAATGAATCCGAGCATGTGGGGGGCTAAATGAAGGGCCACCCTGTTGCAGGGAAAAGTATCCGATTCGGATGACCCTATCCTACTCTAAGGGTGATAGTACCTCAGCAACAACTGTAAAGAAAACTACTTAAGGTTTACTTCTTTATGAAAGCAAGAGAGAATGAAGAAATGCACTAATCGTTGCCTTGCGCTTAATGTCGAATCCAAACTCTTCTCTTTGCTTGCTTGCTCCCAGCTCCTTGCTCTTTTGCTGGCCCAGCTCCAATGAGATCCTGCAAAATAACCAAGAAGGAAACTACAAGAAGCATGCAATCATAACTGATTCAAGGATTAGCATAAATCAAATATACAATCATCACAACATAACATTGAAACAAGTGCATATAGAAGAACCTCAATAGCTTTTATTAATGGAAGAAGTAAAGTTCTGAGAGTGTTACAACCATTGAAGGCTCCAATCCAGCAACACCTCCCAGCAGAAAGAATTTCTCCTCTTCACCTCCTTCAAGCAATCACCCAATAGCTCTATAGTGAAACCAACAGCATATCATTACTTTGCACAAAATTCCAGCCTCCTGAGCTCATAGGAGAGAGCTCAATATATAGATGAATTGAGAAAGGATGAGTCAGCTTGCAACTGATGTGTAGCTGCCTTGTGTCCTCTCTCTCTTCAGTTGATCTTCAGTTCTTGAGTCCACTTGGAGAACCTTGCTTCCACTTGGAGAAACAGAGCCTCTGACTCATCACAAGGCGAAATCCCTGATCCAAGTGTCATTTTTGGAAGATTCCAGAGCAATGACTCAGTGTGCCACTTGTCCCATCTCGCTCAGCGCAGGTGGCCTTTGTTCCACTTGCTTTGCAACACAGGTACACCATGGAGCAACTGAGTATCAGCGCAGAAACCTAGTGGAGCACCTGCTTTGATTTCAGGATTGCTTGTTTTTGAGTGTTTTCAGGTGGAGAACTGATCTGAGAGTTGTTGGCTTGCTGACCTTGTTCCTATAGGGGTAGGAACATCATGTTTAGGGACTTTGGATCCCTTGGATTATTGACAATTCATGCCTGATGCTGCAAGGCACAAAATTGTCTATAACACACCCCCTCATGAGGTCTCAAACATCTCACGTACACCTGGGAACCACTAGTACAATCTGTTGCATCACTAGACCATCGAGTGTATGGATCACAGACATGAAACAACCAAGTCAAAGGGCAATAATGAGTCCCTCTACTCGATCCAAAGTATCGAACAAGAATGGAAGCTAGAACCAAGATACACCACCCTCTAGGTCGTTCTTATGGAATAAATGAGCTGATGTCGACAGAGTAGGGCACACAATAGGTGAGCCAATGAGGATCCTCAACTAGGGTATGAGGGAAAATAGTAATGTGACTGATGGACTAACACCAGGTATAATGGAAAATGAGGGATTGGGGGACAAATAGATGACTTCCCTTGTCAGAGCATAAACTGCATCGTTGACCTGGCAGCGACTGACTCAACTCTGGATGGGATGTGGATAGTATGACTGGAGGCCAAAATGGGCAAGACGGGATGAACAGTATCAAAATATGGATGGAATACTGTGATATGATATAACGGGATACGAAAGAAACTCCATGGATGCAAGGGTGACTCATCACGGATGCTCTAAACAAGGGTGACTCGATCACGCTACCACACAGAATAAGCCCGTTGGGGACCATGAAAAAATGAGTAAATGATGGTTACACATGATGAAAATTGACACGTGAGATGACAAGTTCCAAGGGAAGGTGGTCCCTAGATTACAAGTGTCACATATGAAGAAATTTGATTTTGAGAGGCGACAAAGTGACCCTTCTTGGAAAAATGGCTTCCTAGTGAAGTTTCAAATCATCCAAAACTGAGAAAGACACATTATAGTACTCGATGAGATATTTCCAATGATGTTGATGGTTCATCAAGCTAAGCTACCATTTGGTCAAAGTAGGCGACAAAAAAATTGTAGATTTTTCTATGAAAGTGTTAGCGCTCGAATTTGGCCTCAGGCTGAAGAAGGCAAAATCCAATGCAACATCAAACCAGTTAGCCTCGTAGCTAGCCCTACGGGGACAGGAGAGGGCTCTCTCCGGGTCTATCTCGGAAAAAGGTCTTCAAAGGGCGGAGATGACCAATAAAGAACACTGATTTTAGGCTAGTAAACTCATAGGGAAAATTTGATTTTAAATTTTTAGAGTTTTGTTGGAAAACTGAGCACAGCAATTTTGGGTGTGGGGATGAGACACAGTTTTTGCAGAGGTCTTTTTGGGGCAAGGTAGGATATTGTCTTGATGCCTTTGAATTAAGTGAATGGATAGGAATGACCGGTGAGGAGCTAAAGAGAGCAAGAAACCTTCGAGAGTTCTCCTTAGACAGATGAAAACAAAGATATTAAGAAAACTTAAAGGCAGAGCATAGAAACCATGAATTCTACCTTAACACTTCATTTACTTAATGTGCAGAAAAGAGGAGTAGGAAAATGATACACATAACAAAACTTACAAGTACATGAGAGAAATACACCATCAACACAAATAACCACAGGAATCCCAAATAGTGCTGCAAAACCCTCGTCTTTCCTTTGCCAAAATTGCAGAGATACAAAGAGTAATACAGTCTAAGCTTATCCCTCAAGAGTCCCACCATGAAAATGACTAAGAAAGTACATAATATAGGCAAGCTAACACATTTCCTTGCCTCTAGGGGTCGAGCTCATCATCCTAGGAGCTGTTTCAACCAATTCTAAACTGAGCATTACAATCTAGGCAATCAAAACAACTTGCCTCTATAAGCTAGGAAACCAATTCATTCATTAATTTTTTGCCATTTTATGAATGAATCTTCTAGAATAGGTAAAAAGTGTCATGTCAATCATGAAATTACATCAAATACATCAAGGAGGATGAAAAATCCCACCAAAAAGTCAAAACTAGTCACTGCTGCGTTTTCCTGTGCTGAAGATGCAAAAATGGCAAATTTTCCCAATGCATAGCGCGCCATTTCTCAACGCGTAGCGCGCTTTTCAGGCCACTTTTGAGGCACTTCCCGGCATCCAAATGAGGCACAAGTGGGCTTGTTGGAAAGGTCTAGATGTCTAATCTCTACGCCCAGTGGAATTTCTCGATGTGGTGGCCATTTTCCACTCCAAAATTGCAATCTCCCAATACTGCTTCCTGTGTGTCCAAAAAGTGGCAGAAGGTCATTTTTTGCTTGTTTTTTGACCTTTTGGGGGCTCAAATCTCCATGAAACTTCTTGGCAGTGGCTGAGCAAGTGTATTTTGTCATGAAAGATCCAAAAATGCTGAGTTTTCGTGAAATGGACCTCCCCAAATTAAGGGTAGCGCGCGGCGCGCTACGCATTGAGGGCAAAAACCTGTTTTTGCCACAAAAAATTCAAAATTGACCAAAATTGCTCCAAATTTCCTGAATTTTGAGCTGAAGGTGCATCATTGAGCACCATGCTCCCTCAAGATGGCTTCAGCCAAAATTTGAAGTGGATCGGGCCTTTTCCTCCGTTTTAGTGCTTTGGCCAAGTGTGCTTTAAATACCTTCATTTTTGCTTTGCACACATGCATGCGGGCCCAATAATGATTCTTCATGTGGTGGAGCATGTCTTTGTCCCTATTTGCCTTGGTTATCAATCTTTCTAAATGAGTGTTCACCTGAATGAGCATAGAGACTTGCTCCTTAGGTGTCAAATCACCGGGTCTCTTGCGAGCCAAGTTCCGGTCTTCTCGGATCCTCCGCAACTCATCAAGAGTGTGTTCATCCTCTAATTGCTTGTTGCGCTGTTCTAAGTATGTGATTGTCCAATTTTCCATTTACAACTTTTGCTGCAACAAGTCATTTTCAGCCCTTAGTTGCTGGATGATCTCCTTTGGCTCTAAGCTAGGAGAACTGATATCAAGGTCAACAATATCTATGTCTGGATCACCTGATGGCCCCTCATCAATCTTGGGCTGCTTGCCTCTCTCTTGTACCTGTGCTGCTGTCGAAAGCGAGGCCCCTTCCACCTGATGTCGAGATAATACTTGCCGTGCAGATGCAAATAATGCCCTGTGGCCTCTATGATATGTAACATAAGGAGGAGTGTTGACATGCTCTGACTCAGGAACATCAAACTGCTGTGAAGGCCCTCCCTCATCATGGAAAAACTCAGGAGGTGGCTGTGAAACCATGAAGAAGTCGCGAGAAATGAAATCCTCCCAAGCAATACCCTGTTGTACCAACTGATGCATCACTATGATCTCGATCAGTGCATAATGATATATACTTTTGAGCTGCTGTGCGGGATTCTTCCTTTGCACTACGGGCACCATCTTCTCTATATTTCGGCACATGAAAAATGGAATGTTCATCATTCGTACCCAGGTAAAATGCATCAACAAACAGATATGGTACGAATATAACCGTGAAAATCTGCCCTCACAAGTGAAATAACGCATAATGAGCCTCATCAAGGGTGCATACTCATCCCTTAGGAATCTGAAAGGAAAAACAGCAGTAAGGTGCCTCATGCATCCGGGTTTGATGTATGGTTGATAATGAAATTTATCTAGCAGCTTGCGCTTGGTCCACTCTTCCCCAACATTTGGTATCCCAGTGGCTTGAGAAACCATTTCAGGTGATAAGGTGAAATCCACTCCTGCAAGGTTCACATGGCCATTGTGCAAATGTAGGACAAACAAGCGGACCAGCTCTCTATGGTTTTGAATTTGTGAGATCCTCTCACAATATCCAAAGCATGATTGATATCGAAAACATGATATTGCAAGTGGACAAGCTTGCAATTGAGCCAAAGAAGTGGGCTCTTCCCTGACATGCCGACCACCCTTACCACCCTTGTGATGCCTCCTTGGCGCTTCTACCTCTGGTGTTGAATCACTGTCATAACTCTTCTCATAATCTGATTCGGTTTCTGACACGGTTTTGAAGGCAAGATGGCTGAAATGTATTGCTGACTTTGCACCCAATTAACTGCTTTTTGACTTTTTCAAATGTTGTCACCAAGGGGACATAAATACAAGGGAATTGTTAGGGATAGGGGAACATGTGGGAATTAGGGAGAATAAACACAAAGAAGGAATTTAGGGAGGACAAGCATGGGAAATTACAAAATTATGGGATTTTAAAGTGAAGTAGGGTTTAGGAAGTTAAGTATGTTTTAGGAATTTTAGAGAGGAGAATTATGAAATTTCATGGGAAAATTTGAAGGAGAAAGGTAATGAAAATGAGGGAAAAAGGGATTTACAAATGGGCAACCTTGGACAGCAAGAGAAATTTGAAACCCTAGTACCATTGAGACTTTAAATTTTCCACAACAATATAGGGTTTTGATTTATCATTTCATAGCATTTGAACATATTAATTTTCTCTTTCATCTTGCAAAACCAAATCTACCCATGGAGGAGAGGCCTACCTGCAATTTACTTGAGAGAAAAGTGGATTTGGTAGCTTGCTGATAGTTTGTTGGGCGAGAAACCCAACGCGTAGTGTGCCTAGCCCAACGCGTAGCGCCCCTCTGATGCGTAGTGCACGTGCAAAATAACACTGAAAAAATCTCTCTGACGCGTAGCGCGCCCCTGACACGTAGCGCACCTCTCCTGAGGCGTAGCGCGCCCCTGAAACTGCTCAACTTGCTCAAGAACTCCTCAAATCGACTTTGCAATGATTCACTTAGCTTGTAAGGGGCAAATGAGTTGCAAATGAGGAGTGATGTGCTTTTATAGGTTTCCTTTTAATTTTTACTTGCCCAAAACCCACTTTGTAATGTTTTGAGTGTTGACACTTTTTGAATTAATTGGCTCTGACCTTTGATTTCTTTTCTTTGAAAAATTGGTTGAAATGATGATTTCTTCTGAAAATTTTTGCAGGGATAGCTTCTAGGATGCTTTGGGAAAGGAGACCAAGGCTGCACTTCGACATTTGAAGAATTTGAAATTTTGAGAATTTTTACAAAAATGAGATAATGACCTTTGCTTTCAAAAACAGAGTTTTTGAGAACAAGGTGAAAATTTAGCTGTACAATGATGAGAATTTTTGAAATAACGTTTAATGAAGGACATCCCTCTGGCCTGCTGGTCCTTTACGACCTCTCAAGACAAAAATGGACTCAACCCTAGACCTAAGACCTTAAAACTTAAAGCAAGATGAATGACCCTTTGAGGATTTTTTTTACTTGAACAAACCTGAACCAGCAGTGCCAAACACGAGGGGAATAACGACACAAACTCCCTCCACCAGGATTATGGCATGCCTAACAGAATGCAACATGATCACACTGATGGGACACCTAATCATGAAATGCAAAGAGCTTTGATCTCTGGTGGAGGGCTACTAGACCGACTCTAACATTGTCTCCAATGGGGATGGTAGCTCCTTGGAGGTGCCAAGAATGACAGATCTCTGGAAGAGCTAGACAGTGCCTTCATCCATTGGGCAATGGAGTCAAAAACTCAAACTAAAATGCATGACTGAAAACTGATGACTCGGATGACACAAATTGACTCTCACTTAACTAAAAACTAACTCAATACTTAAACACAACCGACAAACTGGAAATGATGCACAAAAGTGGAGCTTATTCATCAAAACCTACTCTAACAGTTTCATTCATCACCTGATCAAGTGAAATGAAACAACCAATGCAACCAAGTAAGTATTCCATCTGCTATTCGAATTTTCCACAAGTGCTCACTTATGAACAACAAGAGAGAACTACTGAAAGGCAACTCCCATGATAACTTGGAAACAGATCCGTAGAATGATATGAATTCTCTATCCACCTCCAAAAACACTGCATAAGGATCTTGAAATTCAAGCACACTGGAACTTAGCTCATCCAATGGATTACTTCTTTCTCCTCATACCATGAATGCAAACTCTGATCTGAGCCTTGTGACGAGACCTCTGCTGAAAATAAGAAAGAAACTGGCTGCCAGATCAAATTCATATCAACACATGTTTGAAGCTCACATGTAGTCAATGGAGAAAGACTTTGACTGCAAACCTCATCCAAAACATCAGCTATTGGATCATGAAAAACTTGAAAAGACTGTTCTAATGTATCCATTGAAAATGTACGACATCCTTCTAGCTGTTCATCTTTTTCTTGAGAGAATTTACGAAAATTCTGCCTTATAAACTGAAATGCTTCGAAACAAAAGGGTATAGAATCTTCCTGCATCATCAAATCATGTATTCCGGTTGCCATACCTTCATCTGTAATCTGCCCTTCAATTTCATTTGGTGGCTGCAAATCTGATGCTACAGGCTACTCAAGAATTTTGTTATCTGTCTCATCCTCAACATTAAAACTAAGAGATTGTTGATTTGTGATAGGCTGTTCCTTTGAGGATTTACTATGCAATCTACCCTTCAAAAATTGAAATGATTCAAAATAGAATGGTACGGAGTCACCTTGAATCATTAAATCATATGTGTCCACTTCCAAGTCTTCATCTGCAACTTGACAATCAATGGCTTTCGGGGGTTGCAAATCAGAATATGAGAAGTCTTGAACAAAATTTTCATTACTCTCAAGATGATTCAAATCAAGACTTGTTGACATTTGATTTCTGATTGCATGGTAGTTATCTCTGATGAACTGAAACGAATCAAAACAAAAAGGCAAAGATCCTTCACTTACTTCAAACTTTGTTGCACTTTCCTTGTCAATGTCATAGCTGATATGCATCATTTGATCATTGTACTCGAGCTGCTGTAAGTGAACTTCCTCCTCGCACAAACTAACTGCTGATTCGTCTGCAAGATTAGCTTCTGTTTGAAGAACATAATCATCATCATATTGATCAAACTGAGGCAAATCATCATCAAACATACACATCATATCAATAGATCTCTCTTCTCCAAGATGATCTATAAGAAAATCATTATCAGATCTATGACAACTAGGGTAAGAAACAAAATGTTTTGGATCAGCAAGTTGTTCTTCTTCAATCAGCGAACCATGAGCTTGAACATCATAATCATTCCTTCCGTTGATCTTGTCCATCATCTCTTCTACTTTCAACCTTGCCCGTCGGATCAGCAGATGCGCCTCTACATTTACTTCACTGTTCTGCATGTCGTGAAGTGTTGCAATATTCCTTTCTCTCAGCTGAAACTCCATTTCCGGATCAAAGGCACCCGGATAGTGCAAGAGAGCAGATCTAGGAGTAGGCCTTATATCAATTGGGATTGAATAATAAACTTGATTAAATCTGGCAGAAAATTGTTGTACTGTCTCTCCTGGTAGTCTTTACAGCTGGTTGTACTCTTCTACAATCAAGAAAAGATTTTTCCCGATCATCCACCTGTCGAGAAAAACTTTGACAAACTGCTGGAAATCTGAAATGCTTGCATCAGGCAGGGCTTTGAACCAAGTCTTCACTTTGGCTTGCAAAGAAAGAGCAAAAAGCCTTATACTAACATCTTCGCTATCGACTTCAAAAAGGTCTAGAAAAGACTCAAAATTCTGCACATGTTGCTCAACGTTGACATTCTTACATTCACCATCAAACCTCGGCAAGTATAGATCATAGTTTTTGGGGAAAGCATGAAGAACAGAAGGTAAAACAAGAGGTTTATACCGATCTGGAATTTTACAAGGTGTAGGGGTATGTACAGCAGGTAGAATTAGTCTTGGTTGCTTGGGGCTCATCAATTTGAAGAAGGTCGTCACAAAATTAGGAAAAAGGATCTTGATCAAGCTCAAAGGTATGCAAATATTTGGTATTCACAATCTTCAAATGGAAAGAATCAACTACAGGTTGAGGATCTCTTCTCAAATACAGTATACTTTGCAAAGCCTTCTTGACATTCTTGGGAAAAGAGAAGAAATAATTTATGACAAAGAACAAAATGTCTTGGATGAAATTCCAACTTGAATACCTGATCTGTCCATGTTGTCCTTTCATGTTTTTGCTGGTCGGGATCATCCTCCAGTGGAGTCTTTGGATCTGATCTGGAAAATGATTTAGAGTCGCCAGGTGAATGATTTCAGCCTTGCCAGTGTCTGATCGTTGTCCACCATCAACAATCAGATCTGAACTTGATACATGTACTGGGGTAATTAACAAGTTAAATGTCACGTTTACAAGCTAGACCGGAGATTGACTGAAGCAGCGTTTATCTACTTCCGCTAATGCAAAGCAAAAGCGTTTTGAAGGCTACCTGGCATAACTTCAGGCTCCGTCTGTAGCTTATAAAACAAATGACATCAACAAGTAAACCATTTTTTCTTCCCCAGTATGGTCGCCAGTATGTTAGCGCACGAATTTGGCCTCAGGCTGAAGAAGGAAAAATCCAAGGCAACATCAAACCACTTAGCCTCGTAGCTAGCCCTACGGGGACAGGAGAGGTCTCTCTCCGGGTCTATCTCGGAAAAATGTCTTCAAAGGGCGGAGATGACCAATAAAGAACACTGATTTTAGGCTAGTAAACTGATAGGGAAAATTTGATTTTAAATTTTTACAGTTTTGTTGGAAAACTGAGCACAGCAATTTTGGGTGCGGGGATGAGACACAGTTTTTGCAGAGGCCTTTTTGGGGCAAGGTAGGAGATTTTCTTGATGCTTTTGTATTAAGTGAATTTATAGGAATGACCGGTGAGGAGCTAAAGAGAGCAAGAAACCTTCGAGAGTTCTCCTTAGACAGATGAAAACAAAGATATTAAGCAAACTTAAAGGCAGAGCATAGAAACCATGAATTCTACCTTAACACTTCATTTACTTAATGTGCTGAAAAGAGGAGTAGGAAAATGATACACATAACAAAACTTACAAGTACATGAGATAAATACACCATCAACACAAATAACCACAGGAATCCCAAATAGTGCTGCAAAACCCTGGTCTTTCCTTTGCCAAAATTGCAGAGATACAAAGAGTAATACAGTCTAAGCTTATCCCTCAAGAGTCCCACCATGAAAATGACTAAGAAAGTACATAATATAGGCAAGCTAACACATTTCCTTGCCTCTAGGGGTCGAGCTCATCATCCTAGGAGCTGTTTCAACCAATTCTAAACTGAGCATTACAATCTAGGCAATCAAAACAACTTGCCTCTATAAGCTAGGAAACCAATTCATTCATTAATTTTTTGCCATTTTATGAATGAATCTTCTAGAATAGGTAAAAAGTGTCATGTCAATCATGAAATTACATCAAATACATCAAGGAGGATGAAAAATCCCACCAAAAAGTCAAAACTAGTCACTGCTGCGTTTTCCTGTGCTGAAGATGCAAAAATGGCAAATTTTCCCAATGCGTAGCGCGCCATTTCTCAACGCGTAGCGCGCTTTTCAGGCCACTTTTGAGGCACTTCCCGGCATCCAAATGAGGCACAAGTGGGCTTGTTGGAAAGGTCTAGATGTCTACTCTCCACGCCCAGTGGAATTTCTCGATGTGGTGGCCATTTTCCACTCCAAAATTGCAATCTCCCAATACTGCTTCCTGTGTGTCCAAAAAGTGGCAGAAGGTCATTTTTTGCTTGTTTTTTGACCTTTTGGGGGCTCAAATCTCCATGAAACTTCTTGGCAGTCGCTGAGCAAGTGTATTTTGTCATGGAAAATCAAAAAATGTTGAGTTTTCGTGAAATGGACCTCCCCAACTTAAGGGTAGCGCGCGGTGCGCTACGCGTTGAGGGAAAAACCCTGTTTTTGGCACAAAAAAATCAAAATTGACCAAAATTGCTCCAAATTTCCTGAATTTTGAGTTGAAGGTGCATCATTGAGCACCATGCTCCCTCAAGGTGGCATCAGCCAAAATTTTAAGTGGATCGGGCCGTTTTCCTTCGTTTTAGTGCTTTGGCCAAGCGTGCTTTAAATACCTTCATTTTGCTTTGCACACATGCATGCGGGCCCAATAATGATTCTTCATGTGGCGGAGCATGTATTTGTCCCTGTTTGCGTTGGCTATCAATCTTTCTAAATGAGTTTTCACCTAAATGAGCATAGAGACATTCTCCTTAGGTGTCAAATCACTGGGTCTCTTGCGAGCCAAGTTCCGGTCTTCTCGGATCCTCCGCAACTCATCAAGAGTGTGTTCATCCTCTAATTGCTTGTTGTGCTGTTCTAAGTATGTGATTGTCCAATTTTCCATTTCCAACTTTTGCTGCAACAAGTAATTTTCAGCCCTTAGTTGCTGGATGATCTCCTTTGGCTCTAAGCTAGGAGAACTGATATCAAGGTCAACAATATCTATGTCTGGATCACCTGATGGCCCCTCATCAATCTTGGGCTGCTTGCCTCTCTCTTGTACCTGTGTTGTTGTCGAAAGCGAGGCCCCTTCCACCTGATGTGGAGATAATACTTGCCGTGAAAATGCAAATAAGGCCCTGTGGCCTCTCTGATATGTAACATAAGGAGGAGTGCTGACATGCTCTGGCTCAGGAACATCAAACTGTTGTGAAGGCCCTCCCTCATCATGGACAAACTCGGGAGGTGGCTGTGACACCATGAAGAAGTTGCGAGAAATGAAATCCTCCCAAGAAATACCCTGTTGTGCCAACTGATGCATCACTATGATCTCGATCAGTGCATAATGATATATACTTTTGAGCTGTTGTGCGGGATTCTTCCTTTGCACTACGGGCACCATCTTCTCTATATTTCGGCACATGAAAAATGGAATGTTAATCATTCGTACCCGGGTGAAATTCATCAACAAATGGATATGGTACGAATATAACCGTGAAAATCTGCCCTCACAAGTGAAATAACGCATAATGAGCCTCATCAAGGGTGCATTCTCATCCCTTAGGAATCTGAAAGGAAAAACAGCAGTAAGGTGCCTCATGCATCCGGATTTGATGTATGGTTGATAATGAAATTTATCTAGCAGCTTGCACTTGGTCCACTCTTCCCCAACATTTGGTATCCCGGTGGCTTGAGCAACCATTTCAAGTGATAAGGTGAAATCCACTCCTGCAAGGTTCACATGGCCATTGTGCAAATGTAGGACAAACAAGCGGACCAGCTCTCTATGGTGTTGAATTTGTGAGATCCTCTCACAATATCCAAAGCATGATTGATACCGAAAGCATGATATTGCAAGTGGGCAAGCTTGCAATTGAGCCAAAGAAGTGGGCTCTTCCCTGACATGCCGACCACCCTTACCACCCTTGTGATGCCTCCTTGGCGCTTCTACCTCTGGTGTTGAATCACTGTCATAACTCTGCTCATAATCTGATTTGGTTTCTGACATGGTTTTGAAGGCAAGATGGCTAAAATGTATTGCTAACTTTGCACCCAATTAACTGCTTTTTGACTTTTTCAAATGTTGTCACCAAGGGGACATAAATACAAGGGAATTGTCAGGTATAGGGGGTCATGTGGGAATTAGGGAGAATAAACACAAAGAAGGAATTTAGGGAGGACAAGCATGGGAAATTACAAAATTGTGGGATTTTAAAGTGAAGTAGGTTTTAGGAAGTTAAGTATGTTTTAGGAATTTTAGAGAGGAGAATTATGAAATTTCATGGGAAAATTTGAAGGAGAAAGGTAATGAAAAAAGAGGGAAAAGGGGATTTACAAATGGGCAACCTTGGACAGCAAGAGAAATTTGAAACCCTAGTACCATTGAGACTTTAAATTTTCCACAACAATATAGGGTTTTGATTTATCATTTCATAGCATTTGAACATATTAATTTTCTCTTTCATCTTGCAAAACCAAATCTAGCCATGGAGGAGAGGCCTACCTGCAATTTACTTGAGAGAAAAGTGGATTTGGTAGCTTGCTGACAGTTTGTTGGGAGAAAAACCCAAGGCGTAGTGCGCCTAGCCCAATGCGTAGCGCCCCTCTGATGCGTAGCACACGTGCAAAATAACACTGAAAAAATCTCCCTGACACGTAGCACGCCCTTGACGCGTAGCGCACCTCTCCTGATGCGTAGCGCGCCCCTGAAACTGCTCAACTTGCTCAGGGACTCCTCAAATCGACTTTGCAAGGATTCACTTAGCTTGTAAAAGGAAAATGAGTTGCAAATGAGGAGTGATGTGCTTTTATAGGTTTCCTTTTGATATTTACTTGCCCAAAACCCACTTTGTAATGTTTTGAGTGTTGACACTTTTTGAATTAATTGGCTCTGACCTTTGATTTCTTTTCTTTGAAAAATTGGTTGAAATGATGATTTCTTCTGAAAATTTTTGCAGGGATAGCTTCTATGATGCTTTGGCAAAGGAGACCAAGGTTGCACTTCGACATTTGAAGAATTTGAAATTTTGAGAATTTTTACAAAAATGAGATAATGACCTTTGTTTTCAAAAACAGAGTTTTTGAGAACAAGGTGAAAATTTAGCTGTACAATGATGAGAATTTTTGAAATAATGTTTAATGAAGGACATCCCTCTGGCCTGCTGGTCCTTTATGACCTCTCAAGACAAAAATGGACTCAACCCTAGACCTAAGAGCTTAAAACTTAAAGCAAGATGAATGACCCTTTGAGGATATTTTTACTTGAACAAACTTGAACCAGCAATGCCAAACAAGAGGGGAATAACGACACAAACTCCCTCCACTAGGATTATGGCATGCCTAACGGAATGCAACATGATCACACTGATGGGACACCTAATCATGAAATGCAAAGAGCTTTGATCTCTGGTGGAGGGCTACTAGACCGACTCTAACATTGGCTCCAATGGGGATGGTAGCTCCTTGGAGGTGCCAAGAACGACACATCTCTGGAAGAGCTAGACAGTGCCTTCATCCATTGGGCAATGGAGTCAAAAACTCAAACTAAAATGCATGACTGAAAACTGATGACTCGGATGACACAAATTGACTCTCACTCAACTAAAAACTGAATCAATACTTAAACACAACCGACAAACTGGAAATGATGCTCAAAAGTGGAGCTTATTCATCAAAACCTACTCTAACAGTTTCATTCATCACCTGATCAAGTGAAATGAAACAACCAATGCAACCAAGTATTCCATCTACTGTTCGAATTTTCCGCAAGTGCTCACTTATGAACAACAAGAGAGAACTACTGAAAGGCAACTCCCATGATAACTTGGAAACAGATCCATAGAATGATATGAATTCTCTATCCACCTCCAAAAACACTACATAAGGATCTTGAAATTCAAGTACACTAGAACTTAGCTCATCCAATGGATTACTTCTCTTCTCCTCATACCATGAATGCAAACTCTGATCTGAGCCTTGTGACGAGACCTCTGTTGAAAATAAGAAAGAAACTGGTTGGCAGATCAAATTCATATCAGCACATGTTTCAAGCTCACATGTAGTCAATGGAGAAAGACTTTGACTGCAAACCTCATCCAAAACATCAGCTATTGGATCATGAAAAACTTGAAAAGACTGCTGTAATGTATCCATTGAAAATGTATGATATCCTTCTAGCTGTTCATCTTTTTCTTGAGAGATTTTACGAAAATTCTGCCTTATAAACTGAAATGCTTCGAAACAAAAGGGTATAGAATCTTCCTGCATCATCAAATCATGTATTTCGGTTGCCATACCTTCATCTGTAATCTGCCCTTCAATTTCATTTTGTGGCTGCAAATCTGATGCTACAGGCTGCTCAAGAATTTTGTTATCCGTCTCATCCTCAACATTAAAACTGAGAGATTGCTGATTTGTGATAGGTTGTTCCTTTGAGGATTTACTATGCAATCTACCCTTCAAAAACTGAAATGATTCAAAACAGAATGGTACGGAGTCACCTTGAATCATTAAATCATGTGTGTCCACTTCCAAGGCTTCAGCTGCAACTTGACAATCAATGGCTTTCGGGGGTTGCAAATCAAAATATGAGAAGTCTTGAACAAAATTTTCATTACTCTCAAGATGATTCAAATCAAGACTTGTTGACATTTGATTTCTGATTGCATGGTAGTTATCTCTGATGAACTGAAACGAATCAAAACAAAAAGGCAAAGATCCTTCACTTACTCCAAACTTTGCTACACTTTCCTTGTCAATGTCATAGCTGATATGCATCATTTGATCATTGTACTCGAGCTGCTGTAAGTGAACTTCCTCCTCGCATAAACTAGCTGCTGATTCGTCTGCAAGATTAGCTTCTGTTTGAAGAACATAATCATCATCATACTGATCAAACTGAGGAAAATCATCATCAAACATACACATCATATCAACAGATCTCTCTTCTCCAAGATGATCTATAAGACAATCATTATCAGATCTATGACAACTAGGGTAAGAAACAAAATGTTTTGGATCAGCAAGTTGTTCTTCTTCAATCAGCGAGCCATGAGCTTGAACATCATAATCATTCCTTGCGTTGATCTTTTCCATCATCTCTTCTACTTTCAACCTTGCCCATCGGATCAGCAGATGCGCCTCTACATTTACTGCACTGTTCTGCATCTCGTGAAGTGTTGCAATATTCCTTTCTCTCAGCTGAAACTCCATTTCCGGATCAAAGGCACCCGGATAGTGAAAGAGAGCAGATCTAGGAGTAGGCCTTATATCAATTGGGATTGAATAATAAACTTGATTAAATCTGGCAGAAAATTGTTGTACTGTCTCTCCTGGTAGTCTTTTCAGCTGGTTGTACTCTTCTACAATCAAGAAAAGGTTTTGCCCGATCATCCACCTGTCGAGAAAAACTTTGACAAACTGCTGGAAATCTGAAATGCTTGCATCAGGCAGGGCTTTGAACCAACTCTTCACTTTGGCTTGCAAAGAAAGAGCAAAAAGCCTTATACTAACATCTTCGCTAGCGACTTCAAAAAGGTCTAGAAAAGACTCAAAATTCTGCACATGTTGCTCAGCGTTGACATTCTTACATTCACCATCAAACCTCGGTAAGTATAGATCATAGTTTTTGGGGAAAGCATGAAGAACAGAAGGTAAAACAAGAGGTTTATACCGATCTGGAATTTTACAAGGTGTAGGGGTATGTACAACAGGTATAGAATTAGTCTTGGTTGCTTGGGGCTCATCAATTTGAAGATGGTCATCACAAAATTCGGAAAAAGGATCTTGATCAAGCTCAAAGGCATGCAAATCTTTGGTATTCACAATCTTCAAATGGAAAGAATCAACTGCAGGTCGAGGATCTCTTCTCAAATACAGTATACTTTGCAAAGCCTTCTTGACATTCTTGGGAAAAGAGAAGAAATAATTTATGACAAAGAACAAAATGTCTTGGATGAATTTCCAACTTGAATACCTGATCTGTCCATGTTGTCCTTTCATGTTTTTTCTGGTCGGGATCATCATCCAGTGGAGTCTTTGCATCTGATCTAGAAAATGATTTAGAGTCGCCAGGTGAATGATTTCAGCCTTGCCAGTGTCTGATCGTTGTCCACCATCAACAATCAGATCTGAACTTGATACATGTACTGGGGTAATTAACAAGTTAAATTTCACGTTTACAAGCTAGACCGGAGATTGACTGAAGTTGCGTTTATCTACTTCCGCTAATGCAAAGCAAAAGCGTTTCGAAGGCTACCTGGCATAACTTCAGGCTCCGTCTATAGCTTATAAAACAAATGACATCAACAAGTAAACCATTTGTTCTTCCCCAGTATGGTCGCCAGTATGTTAGCGCTCGAATTTTGCCTCAGGCATCCAAGGCAACATCAAACCACTTAGCCTCGTAGCTAGCCCTACGGGGACAGGAGAGGGCTCTCTCCGGGTCTATCTCGGAAAAAGGTCTTCAAAGGGTGGAGATGACCAATAAAGAACACTAATTTTAGGCTAGTAAACTGATAGGGAAAATTTGATTTTAAATTTTTAGAGTTTTGTTGGAAAACTGAGCACAGCATTTTTGGGTGCGGGGATGAGACACAGTTTTTGCAGAGGTCTTTTTGGGGCAAGGTAGGAGATTGTCTTGATGCCTTTGAATTAAGTGAATGGATAGGAATGACCGGTGAGGAGCTAAAGAGAGCAAGAAACCTTCGAGAGTTCTCCTTAGACAGATGAAAACAAAGATATTAAGCAAACTTAAAGGTAGAGCATAGAAACCATGAATTCTACCTTAACACTTCATTTACTTAATGTGCAGAAAAGAGGAGTAGGAAAATGATACACATAACAAAACTTACAAGTACATGAGAGAAATACACCATCAACACAAATAACCGCAGGAATCCCAAATAGTGCTGCAAAACCCTAGTCTTTCCTTTGCCAAAATTGCAGAGATACAAAGAGTAATACAGTCTAAGCTTATCCCTCAAGAGTTCAACCATGAAAATGACTAAGAAAGTACATAATATAGGCAAGCTAACACATTTTCTTGCCTCTAGGGGTCGAGCTCATCATCCTAGGAGCTTTTTCAACCAATTCTAAACTGAGCACTACAATTTAGGCAATCAAAACAACTTGCCTCTATAAGCTAGGAAACCAATTCATTCATTAATTTTTTGCCATTTTATGAATGAATCTTCTAGAATAGGTAAAAAGTGTCATGTCAATCATGAAATTACATCAAATACATCAAGGAGGATGAAAAATCCAACCAAAAAGTCAAAACTAGTCACTGCTGCGTTTTCCTGTGCTGAAGATGCAAAACTGGCAAATTTTCCCAACGCGTAGCGCGCCATTTCTCAACGCGTAGCGCGCCTTTCAGGCCACTTTTGAGGCACTTCCCGGCATCCAAATGAGGCACAAGTGGGCTTGTTGGAAAGTTCTGGATGTCTACTATTCAGCCCAAGTGGAATTTCTCAATTGGGTGGCCATGTTCCCCTCCAAAATTGCAATCTCCCAAGACTGCTTCCTGTGTGTCCAAAAAGTGGCAGAAGGTCATTTTTTGCCTTTTTTTGACCTTTTGGGGGCTCAAATCTCCATGAAAATTCTTGGCAGTGGCTGAGCAAGTGTATTTTGTCATGAAAAATCCAAAAATGCTGATTTTTCGTGAAATGGACCTCCCCAACTTAAGGGTAGCGCACTACGCGTTGAGGGAAAAAACCTGTTTTTTTCACAAAAAATTCAAAATTTAACAAAATTGCTCCAAATTTCCTGAATCTTGAGCTGAAGGTGAATCATTGAGCACCATGCTCCCTCAAGGTGGCTTCAGCTAAAATTTGAAGTGGATCGGGCCTTTTCCTCCATTTTAGTGCTTTGGCCAAGCATGCTTTAAATACCTTCATTTTTGCTTTGCACACATGCATGCGGGCCCAATAATGATTCTTCATGTGGCGGAGCATGTATTTGTCCCTATTTGCCTTGGCTATCAATATTTCTAAATGAGTGTTCACCTGAATGAGCATAGAGACTTGCTCCTTAGGTGTCAAATCACCGGGTCTCTTGCGAGCCAAGTCTCGGTCTTCTCGGATCTTCCGCAACTCATCAAGAGTGTGTTCATCCTCTAATTGCTTGTTGCGCTGTTCTAAGTATGTGATTGTCCAATTTGCCATTTCCAACTTTTGCTGCAACAAGTCATTTTCAGCCCTTAGTGGCTGGATGATCTCCTTTGGCTCTAAGCTAGGAGAACTGATATCAAGGTCAACAATATCTATGTCTGGATCACCTGATGGCCCCTCATCAATCTTGGGTTGCTTGTCTCTCTCTTGTACCTGTGCTGCTGTCGAAAGCGAGGCCCCTTCCACCTGATGTGGAGATAATACTCGTCGTGCAGATGCAAATAAGGCCCTGTGGCCTCTCTGATATGTAACATAAGGAGGAGTGCTGACATGCTCTGGCTCAGGAACATCAAACTGCTGTGAAGGCCCTCCCTCATCATGGAAAACCTCGGGAGGTGGCTGTGACACCATGAAGAAGTCGTGAGAAATGAAATCCTCCCAAGCAATACCCTGTTGTGCCAACTGATGCATCACTATGATCTCGATCAGTGCATAATGATATATACTTTTGAGCTGCTGTGCAGGATTCTTCCTTTGCACTACGGGCACCATCTTCTCTATATTTCGGAACATGAAAAATGGAATGTTCATCATTCGTACCCAGGTGAAATGCATCAACAAATGGATATGGTACGAATATAACCGTGAAAATCTGCCCTCACAAGTGAAATAACACATAATGAGCCTCATCAAGCGTGCATACTCATCCCTTAGGAATCTGAAAGGAAAAACAGCAGTAAGGTGCCCCATGCATCCGGGTTTGATGTATGGTTGATAATGAAATTTATCTAGCAGCTTGCCCCACTCTTCCCCAACATTTGGTATCCCGGTGGCTTGAGCAACCATTTCAGGTGATAAGGTGAAATCCACTCCTGCAAGGTTCACATGGCCATTGTGCAAATGTAGGACAAACAAGCGGACCAGCTCTCTATGGTGTTGAATTTTTGATATCCTCTCACAATATCCAAAGCATGATTGATACCGAAAACATGATATTGCAAGTGGACAAGCTTGCAATTGAGACAAAGAAGTCGGCTCTTCCCTGACATGCCGACCACCCTTACCACCCTTGTGATGCCTCCTTGGTGCTTCTACCTCTGGTGTTGAATCACTGTCATAACTCTGCTCATAATCTGATTCGGTTTCTGACATGGTTTTGAAGGCAAGATGGCTGAAATGTATTGCTGACTTTGCACCCAATTAACTACTTTTTGACTTTTTCAAATGCTGTCACCAAGGGGACATAAATACAAGGGAATTGTTAGGGATAGGGGAACATGTGGGAATTAGGGAGAATAAACACAAAGAAGGAATTTAGGGAGGACAAGCATGGGAAATTACAAAATTGTGGGATTTTAAAGTGAAGTAGGGTTTAGGAAGTTAAGTATGTTTTAGGAATTTTAGAGAGGAGAATTATGAAATTTCATGGGAAAATTTGAAGGAGAAACGTAATGAAAATGAGGGAAAAAGGGATTTACAAATGGGCAACCTTGGACAGCAAGAGAAATTTGAAACCCTAGTACCATTGAGACTTTAAATTTTCCACAAAAATATAGGGTTTTGATTTATCATTTCATAGCATTTGAACATATTAATTTTCTCTTTCATCTTGCAAAACCAAATCTACCCATGGAGGAGAGGCCTACATGTAATTTACTTGAGAGAAAAGTGGATTTGGTAGCTTGCTGACAGTTTGTTGGGCGAGAAACCCAACGCGTAGCGCGCCTAGCCCAACGCGTAGCGCCCCTCTGACGCGTAGCGCATGTGCAAAATAACACTGAAAAAATCTCCCTGACGTGTAACATGCCCCTGACGCGTAGCGCACCTCTCCTGACGCGTAGCGCGCCCCTGAAACTGCTCAACTTGCTCAAGAAGTACTCAAATCGACTTTGCAAGGATTCACTTAGCTTGTAAGAGGCAAATGAGTTGCAAATGAGGAGTGATGTGCTTTTATAGGTTTCCTTTTGATTTTTACTTGCCCAAAACCCACTTTGTAATGTTTTCAGTGTTGACACTTTTTGAATTAATTAGCTCTGACCTTTGATTTCTTTTCTTTGAAAAATTGGTTGAAATGATGATTTCTTCTGAAAATTTTTGCAGGGATAGCTTCTAGGATGCTTTGGCAAAGGAGACCAAGGCTGCACATCGACATTTGAAGAATTTGAAATTTTGAGAATTTTTACAAAAATGAGATAATGACCTTTGTTTTCAAAAACAGAGTTTTTGAGAACAAGGTGAAAATTTAGCTGTACAATGATGAGAATTTTTGAAATAATGTTTAATGAAGGACATCCCTCTGGCCTGCTGGTCCTTTATGACCTCTCAAGACAAAAATGGACTCAACCCTAGACCTAAGACCTTAAAACTTAAATCAAGATGAATGACCCTTTGAGGATTTTATTTACTTGAACAAACCTGAACCAGCAGTGCCAAACAAGAGGGGAATAACGACACAAACTCCCTCCACCAGGATTATGGCATGCCTAACGGAATGCAACATGATCACACTGATGGGACACCTAATCATGAAATTCAAAGAGCTTTGATCTTTGGTGGAGGGCTACTAGACCGACTCTAACAGAAAGGACATCTTCCCTCCAATTGGAATTCATTTTTTAAGTGAGTTGTGGTAAATTTGGAGAGGAGGAAATGGCCCTAAATCTTGTGGAGATCATAACAGACAAACTGGCCATTAGAATTAGGACCTGCAACTTTTAGGTAGGTGGCCTTACTCATCTCTTCAATTTTAGTTATTTATTTCGTTATTTTGGCTCTTGGCAGCTCCCTGGGAGACCCTGCCCCTCTTCATGGTCTAATCACACTTTTTGTGCCTAGAAGTGAAATTTGGATCTTCCGGGCATAAAACTACAATTTGGGGCTGAAAAGAGAGGTGGTTTGCTCACTTGGTGGGGTTTGTAGGTTGGTTAGTGTAGACCAGTGTTTTCTTCTCTCAATTGACAAGACATGTGGTGTTTTGCAAGCATGGTAGAGCTAAAAATCTACTGGCGTGAGTGAGACTTGGATACCCTCTGATCTGAGATTCAGATGGATCAGGGGGTTCGAGGGGCATTAGCTCGCTATGGGGTTCTCAAGTTGGTAGAGAACCCAATGATGAGGGCAGGTGAGCCCTTGCTATTGAGAATTGTGCTATTGGGATCCGGACCATGAGGTATTTGTCGTGCAGGGGCACAATATTGAGCTCACATTAAAGGATATTTATTTCTTCACTCAACTCCCTCCCCTCAGAGTGGTGGGGTATATCCATCTGATGTTTCCTTGTTGGAGGAACATTATAGATTTTGTGGAGTGCCATTGTCCATCGGATGTGCATGTGAAGGGAACGACTATCCCAATTGGTGATTTAGATCGGCTAGAGACACAGGTTGTTTCTGCAACTGTGCTATGGGTCTTCGGCAGCCATGCATTCCAACACATCACTGGTGGGCAGAGGATGCTGATTGAGAGTGTTTTGGCTAGGACTTACTGTCGGCGGGCTGAGATGATGCTGTCATCAGTGAAACGATAGTTAATTCTATGTAGGTGAGGCATGACTATGCTTTTGGTACAGTATTGTGCGCATTCTTCTTTAAGAATATACCCACCATGCTTCCTCATGTATAGATCCGATATGGAGGCCCACAGGAGCCCAGGATCCACCATTGGGGGTAGCTACTACAGAGAGGAGGACAGGGAGTCGAACAGGTGTTCCAACCCAAGTTTTTTGCACATTAGGTTCAGATACCCCTCTAGATTGATGATTATCCTTATAGCTGGATGAACTATCATGGAGATCCTCACTTGCCACTTTTGCTCAGGCAAGCATGGGGACCAAACGGTAATGGTTAAGTTGCTATTTTTATGGTGCATTTCATATTTTTATCACATGTATATGGTACTAAGTGTAAAATATGTGGTATGCAGACATAGCACCAGTAAAATCAGAAAGAAATGTATGACAAGCCGCAGTGCCTGCGGCTATATATTGGGGAACATTGTCATATTTTCAGGGTCTAGAGGATAGTGTGATACTCATTTATCTACACTGTAGATGTGGGGTAGTCTTGACCAAAGTTATTTAGCGCGGATGGCATGAGCTAGACGATCGATACAGATATGAGTGTAATGGCCTTCCCTTAGAGTGGCAAGGTATCATGCAGTGCATGGCGATGGCTGGTCATGCAGTACGTAATCTACGTGTAGGTGGGGCAGAGCCTTTCGTGCGTGATCCTTCACATAGTGACTAGATATGGGGACATGTGTGTCCCTTTGATTTTGATTTTTGTAACATGTTATGGGCATGTCGGATGTATTTAGATCTATTGCCTCTGAACACTTATATGATACATAATATGATTATGAATTTTTATATGACGATGATGGTTCGCCATGTGTTTTGTTTATAGTTGTCTTTTGTGGTATACATGTGATAAATTCCGATCTAGAATTTTATTTGCAATGGTATCTACATAGTTATTTTGGGCTCTAGGAACTTGACTAAAAGTAATGGTTTCAAATACGCGTACCAACAGCTTAACACACATATATTTTCTAAATATGACTTGGTTATGCACATGATACACATCATTCAATTGCTTGACAAGTTGCAAGGAATATAAATGAACATGAATATGAAGGATGCGATGAGAAAGGGAATCAACTAACAAACCTATCATTGCATCATATTCGGCCTAGTCATTGGTGGTAGATCCAATGCACACGTCATTCGAAAGGACTAATGTAAGAAAGGGGGTGAAAATGGCCAAGGTTGTCGAGGCTATATTCATGGAGAAGCAACTTGGACCATAAACATGACCAATATATGGTGTGGATGATGGATCCATCTAAAAGGTGCAAAAGACGACAGATGAGATGATGCATCCTACCTAACTTCATGACATAAATAAAGACATGCAAATCAAAGAGATAAGCTATGAAAAAATTTTCTTTAGGTAGATTACAATGGGATTATTAGGAAGGAAATGGCCTTTAGAGTCCTCCAAAAAATATTTCCCCTTGCCTAAGTACAAGGGTAATTAGGGGTAGACATAGCTTCCATGATGTCCTCATCAAAATGGAAGATGAGTGGATGAGAGGAATATTGACTACATCATGTAGCGCAGTACCTAGTGCATCAACCTGAGAAAGAAGGTTCACATACACATCATGTGGAATGGTAGATGACGAGACAGTAGATGAAGGATATATGTATGTTGAGACCTGGGATTTTGTTGAAAGAGGTTGAATAGAAGTGCGCTCAAAAACCTCAGATAGGATTGCCTATGAGGAACTCAAGGATGACGACAGGTAAAGGATATGGCCGTGGTGTCCGTGATCTTGACATCTAGGGAAGGGATCACGATGGTGGGACTGGATTACTCCTATTCTGGTTGATTATTGGTACAAAAATCCACAAGAAGAGGAGAAGGTGATCCATTATGAGTGGTCTTGTATTCGTGAAGTGCCTTAAGGAAATCACAAAATTTGTTGACATGAGGGCAACAATGGGAGTAGTCACCATGATGATCACACATTGAAAAAGGGTGATTTTTGTGTAACATTCTGAGTTTCTTGGGTGGACTGGTAAGTTAACATGGAATTTAGGGATATTTGACTCAGGGAACATTTCATGAACCAAGGTTTTGAGATGAGGAAGCTCGGGATAACTATTGGTCGCGTGCCCCACAACTTTACACAAAGCACATGGAGGTGATGACTTTGGGGTCTTGGGGACTAGAGGAGGTTGGGGGGACCCTTCCTTAGGTTCTTTCCTCTTAGCTTTCCCCCCTATCCAGATGCTTTCGCAACAAGAGTGCTTTTCTCTTAAGGTTGTGATGGAACTAAAGTAGTGGTAGGGGCCGTAGCGACCAATTGAACCAGGGTCAGAGCATGATAAGGTCTTAGCTAACCAGGAAGAATGCTTGTAGGGGGATCAATGTACCATACGTTGATCCCTAAAGTCATGTTAGGATGGACCAACGAAGCCATGACAGGGAGATAAAATATTGCGGGAGGGGGAAACAAGAAAGGTATCTGGGCTGCAAGGTAATGTACTGGCGGAACAACAACTGGATGGTGGAGACCTAGAGGAACAGTTCCTGGGGGAAGATAGGAGAGGCACCCACAAATGGAGGAGGTTCTCGGGGGTGGATCTAGATGACTTAGATGGGATGGTAACTGCACGGTGCAGAGGAGCTCATTATGGATCGAATGTACCAAATTGCTTAAGGACAACCCGTGATGCTAAAAGATTTAGGCTCTAAGATGAGAGGGGGAGAACTAGGGAAAGAAGCCAACGATGATGAATCTTTATAAACTCTCAGTGAAACACCAGTAAGAGGAGTTGAAGACTTCTTATCTAACACTGATGAGATAATGGACTTGAGGGACATCACGAATGCTGGCTCATAGTAAGTCAACTGATCTATGGTAATGATCTTCCCTTCATGGGGGAAGCACATCTTGCGAAAAACTATAGATGCGATAGCTGACATGGCATATGTGTAACTACGACCCAAGAGAATGTTGTAATCTAAAGGGGCATCAATAAGCTCAATATCTACATGGACAGTCTTGCCTACAAAGGTCACTAGATAATTGCGGTATATGCTAAGAGGCTAGGAGTGTCTGTCCCAAGCATGCAAAGCAATGGTGGAGGGGGACAATTCAGGTGACTAAAGTTTTTTCCAAATGGTAGTGGACATCACACAGGTGGATGCACCATCATAAGTAATGTATCGGGAGATGATGACATTACGGACTCAGACTAGTACCTAAAAAGCAACGGAGCAAGGCAATGGTGGATGTTCTGATGTATCAACTAGGAAGACAATCAAATGATCATCGGAAGGATATACTATGCCCAAAGAAGTTATTAGAGCTTTCTTTTGAGATGGGCATGACTGGAGTACATCCAGCGTTGACATGGCGGCAGTTGATTGTGCCAATTCATCTACTGTACTATATGTATGGGAAACTCGGTTAGAAGTCATGTTATGGCGTGATGGTCCCTTTAGGATCTTGGGAATTGCCTTAGCTTTAGGTTGAGGGATCTGTAATGGAACATTTGATGTCGTAAGAGGCTCAGTAGAAGCTTTGGCTTTGGACTCAGTGGCGGACAAAGTTGATGGCTTATCATATTGACGTGATCGAGTTTGCAAGTTGATATCGAAGGGATTAACCTCATCAGAGCTCATCATGAGGATCTGGTAGTCACTTGGACAAAAAATTTTGGGAGAGTGGGCTGCTTGACATCGGTGAGGTTGATAAGAAACAAATCCTTGTTGAGGGAAAGGATTTGAAAGCACTATCAGTTGAGATGGTGTAGGATTCTGAGGTAATTGTTAGCCTCTAGAAGCTGCTTGAGCTTTCCACTTTTGGCGCATCTGGGGTGAGATAGGACACTCATGTGTATAACGGCCATGTACAGAACAACATGCACAAGGCTTGTTCGTACGACTAGCCTTGTTTTGATTGGGTTGGCTTCCCTATTGATGGTTGTTGGTGTTAGGTTGGTTACCCTTCCCCTTATTATTTTTCTTCAAATTTTGTGGATTGGTTGCACTCTGTTGTGCAAACACCTGACCCTAAGGGGGCAATAGCTATGGGGGCTGAGGATGCGTGGGATTTTGTGGTGTTAATGCTTCAGGGGCAAGAGTGCTCGACTATTCATAAGGAGGAGCAATGATTTGGCAGATAGGTTGGGGCCCTGGAAGCATGTTACTAGCAGGAGGGGCATAAGTGTTGGAGGAACTGGTGCCCCCATATGGATGGCCATAACTTTGATGTGTATATGGGAAAGGATGTAAAAGGCTTCCAATGATACCGTCGACAATGTGAGATTCCCCCGGTGCATTGGAACCTCCAGGATGGGGAAGGTTTGGAATGAGAGTATAGACAGAACTGGATTGCACATAAATCAAGTCATATCTCAGAGTGGTTTGGAGAGCTTCTTCCTCAATCTGAGGAAAATGGGATGCAACATCTTTTCCAATGGGTTCTAAAATGCTCCTAAGAAACAAATCTAGATAGACATGGTCTTTGAAGTGCAGGGCACGACATGTGCTCCTCCTTCTACACCACTCTTGAACATGGTCAGAAAGGCGAGTGGCAGAGGATTGATGAAATGAGGTCAATATCTTTTTACTAGTGTCGTATTAGAGAGGTAGCTAGAAATATGATAGGAGAAATTTAGCAAGCATCATGAAAATGGAATGAAATGTGGCGTGCTAGTCTACATACCATTTTATAGTGTCTATAGTGAGCGTGCATTGGAACAACTGAAAAAGAATGAAGTCATCGGTAATGGAGTTGGATGAACACCACATGTGGAAGGAGCAAACATGATCGGTAGGATCCTCTCCAGAATTACCCTCAAACTTTGGGATATTTGACGAAAGCTTAGTCAACATAGCATGCCAACCAGCATCATGGTGTATTGGGTCATTTATCAACTGCCTAAAATCGAGTAGAGGTGTTAGATTGGTTTCAGCCTCTGATTCGTTTCAATGGAAGGAAAAGGGAGTATGAGTGTTGCATGCTGATTAGTTGATATAGCCTGAGCATTGGTCGCATTACCAAAACACTATCACAAAACTGTCTTAGCAGAGAAAGGAGTTGAGCGTCCCTGTATCTGTTCTAGGTGAAAGGAAGTGGACATAGCCTGGGCGTTGCACTGTCACCACAACCTTCTAAGCGTAGGAAGAAGCCGACTAAGTTTCATATGCTTCGGTTCTGGCATTGACCATCGATTCATTATGGGAGCCAAAGTTTTCATCACTCTTAATAGCAGAGACAAGATTATTTTTACCGTAGTGTCGGTCAAGGAGCCAACCATGGCCCTCTTCAGGTGCACACCAAAGTATTTGTTTTATTACATTAGATAAATTGATCTCACTACATCAAGATCACTTACACATTATTCATAGAGGCAAAGACACCATGTCTTTGTGGAATCAAGTAAATTATATTTCATCAAAAGATTTTGTGGTCGGTCACCATAGTTAAATAAAGTAATGCTATTTCTTTTTTTGTTATATAGTATGTTGTGTCCACAATATGTCATCCTCGTGATGCTGGTCTTTCATGATATCATTCATGTAAACTTAATACATGGAAACTTCAAAACTTGACCCTGGTTGGTAGTGTAGATGGTTTTCAAATCCAAGTTTGGAGTTCACCTACTTCTATATAAGGCGGGCTATGCAATTGTATTTCTCACCTCTTGCTTATGGAATTTGCCCTACTCCAATTCTAGGTATGGTTATATATTTCTAATCTGTGAGATATCATTGATTTGCTCATATTCTATGTCCACATTAAGCATTGATTCACAATAACTTATCAATGTCCACGTTATGTATTGTTGAACTGAAGCCAATTTTTTGCAAAAGTGGGAATCTTGTTGCCTTCGAAGGCGTTCTAGTTTCAATATCCGTAAATCAACAACATGAACAATTTGCCACAAGCAAGGTCGACTGTAGGTTCAACAATGACAATAGGAATGTCATTGGCGCCAACACCCAGATTCATGGGAATCCCATCTTCGGCGACAACAACAATATCGATGACAATCCCGTCGTTGGTGACAATAAAAACACCATGAAGAATCTCGTCGTTGGCAACAATAACAACACCAAGAGAAACAACACCATGAATAGCAACAACAAAGGCAGCGGCGACAACATCTCGATAAATTTGTAGAGCAACTTATGGCACCAGGTAATGGCAACTTAACTAGACCAACTTATACTAAGTGGCTTTTAATTTTCTCTCTGAAATTCATGCTTCATTTTTGCTTCACTACTGCACTATATGCACAAGTATGTCATTGTTAATCATTTTGGCATTAAATATGTCATGAATTTCTTTTCCTTAGGGTTAATTACATTGTCATTGCATGGCAGGTATGGGAAAGAATAAATGCAGTCGAAGATTATTTGTTATTCTAAGACTAATTATGTGTTGATATATAGTTAGTTTATAGCCAAATAGTCCACTTATAAGGCATTCCCGTATCAATTCAAGGTTTTGGTTAAGTACATTATTATTGCATGCCAGGTATGGGAAAGAATAAATGTAGTCGAAGATTCTCTGTTTATCTAAGACTGACTATGTGTTGATATATAGTTAGTTTAGAGCCAAATATTCTATTTACTTATAAATAGAAGAAGATGGACACTAGTATAGTGTAATTCTTATTTATGTATGAGCAAAACCTACCTGCATGGTTACTTTGTTTTAATGATTTTATGGTCGGGTTGTGATATCTCCTAATAAGTAGTTAATTGAATAATTAATTAAATAAACAAATTAAATAAAAAATTATCAATCAAAATTAAATTTAATGTATATATTCATTTAAATGTATCTAAGTAAATTTAAGTGTATCTATTGTTACATATTTATAGATCTTTATGTGATATCTTGCTTCATACTTCTTCAGTGCATTACATGCAGTTAAATATTTCTTCAGTGTAGTATAAGCACAAATATGCCATGGTTCATGATTTCGCTTTCTTTTTGGTCTACAAAAAGGCGTCATAGATTTCTTTTCTTTTGGTTTTGGTTAAGTACATTATTATTGCATGGTAGGTATGGGAAAGAATAAATGTAGTGCAAGATTGTTGGTTTATCTAGAACTGACTATGTGTTGATATACAATTAGTTTACACTAATACATAAAGGAGGGTTTTAAGACAATATTTGAGACAATTTTTGGGTAAATTGTCTTAACTTAAGACAAAAAAAATTGTGTATTATCTTAAATATTGTCTTTAAGTGGGTGTCTCAAAAATTATTGTCTTAAAAAATAGTGTCTTAAATATTATTTCCTTAAAAAATATTGTCTTAAGGTATATTGTTTTAAATATTATTGTCTTAAAAAATATTGTCTCTATAAAGAGAGTATATAACACAACCATTATTGTCTCTTAGGAGACAATTTCATTTTTGTCTCACTGGAGACAATTTTATTTTTGTCTCTCTAAAGACAACACTTGGATTAGAGACGATATGTCTTTAATACTACCTAATGTCTCTCTCGAGATGATAAAAAAATTATTTAAAGATCACTTTTGTCTCTTTAGAGACAATACAAAACAATGAATCCAAAAATATCTCACCATTGAAATAAATCGATATAAAAAACATTTAATTAAAAATGAACTACAAAATCATTGATTAATTCATGTTACCTCCTAAAGCAAACGCTCTTCCATTGAGCTAGCACACTTTAAAAGATTATGTGAAGAGTTATGCCAATCCTTAAAATTACATTTATAGTCATTGATTTTAAATTAAAGAAAAAAGTTAAAAATTAAAAATTAAAAACTATGAACAAACCCAACACCAAACCAAGTGAAGAGTTAAAAATTACATTTATAGTTGTTGATTTTAAATTAAAGAAAAAAGATAAAATTAAAAAATATGAACAAACTCAAACACCAAATCCAAATAGCTTGTGGAAGCTCTTAAATTTGTGACCAAGGCACTGGTGTCTTTGCACACCCTTTTGTTTATGCATAGGGATCTCAAGTGGGATAACGTTATGAAGAACATTGAATCAGATGAGTGGTTTATAATAGATTTTGAGGATGCCATTGGTGCACCTCAGATTTACCCTCATAATCTTAGTGGCTTGAACCATGCTCCTGAGATGTCTACGGGTGTTCATGGGGTTAAAGTTGATGTGTGGAGTACTCGACACCTTATCAGGACAAGTGGGCTGAATATGTCTGAGCTGTTGAGGAATTTACTTAATATATGATTGGAACAAGACCGAGATCAGAGGCCTTTGACTGTAGATTGCTATCATCACCTTTTTTAGCTGCAGTCTTCCCTGCCTAATTACTAAGATTAGACATTGCCAACCATGGTCAATTCTTAGTCCTATGTATCCCATTATTACTATTCATAGGATCTAGAATCACATGATTATTTAATGTTGTATTATCAAAAAATTTGATATATCTAACAAATAACTTGTTTCAAATTGTACACAAGGAAGACACCCCTTCCTAGAAAGCCATTAGTTCACAACGGTGATCTCATGTAAACAGGCTGCAATGTTCATAACATTAAGATATGTATCATAGCCTTGACACTCGACTCTAATGGAAATAAGCATATTTCCATTTTGTTCCCTGATAGGGGGATTTTTAAAAATGGATGTTCTGATTTGTAGCTTTGATATAAATCAATTTTTAATTCGATGAACTGCATGCTTATTCTGTTAAAATAGAAATGATGTGTTTCACAGTTTGGTGTATGCCACACTAGAGAAATTGAGACAACAACTCTCTCCCTTTTTTCATTCAAATAAATTATATATAAAGAAATCTTTATTTTTTATGGTTTATGGTGAAGGGCAGATGATATTTAATGCTCAATGTGTCAAACAGTATTGAATGTTAAAGACCCTGTAGTGAAAGGCAAAGCACAAAAAATAATTTAGGACTCAATTGTCCATAATACCCAAGTGCAATTTACTCATATAGAAGGCCCCACTGAGTTGGACATCATATAATAACTAAAAAAAATAATAACCTGAATGACTTGAATACAAACATCCTATGTAAGACTAGTGATAGAACAACCGAGAGTGCACCAAGACATTTTCAATTCATTTGGAGACCGATTTCTGTATTCTCATGAAAGAAAAAAAGTTTTGCGGTTGGCCCCTAGTTCTAACATTCAACATAACTGGAGATGAATAGCCAAAAGAGAGCATCTCAATGCACCCTTTAAAAATTTCACTTTGTTTTCCTTTTTTCTCCATTATATCATATAGAAATGTTATGCTCAATTGAAAAAATGATTCATCACCACCACCATAGCAAAACCTCACTGTTTCAATCCACTCCAAACTTATTTCATCAGCTACATAGGTTTACACACACATGCATCTTATGATGGAAGAGGAAAAGGCTCTGCTAGGTACTGGAAACTTTAGATTCAACCTCAGAGAGTAAAAGCAGAATCTGGTTCTTCCTCAAAACAAAAGTGATACAATGAATCGTGTTCTTCCTCAATTGAATGAAACTATGAAATTACAAATATGTAATGTAGGAATACTCTAATTATCATCCAGAATCCAACTTAAAACCTATCCACTACTTCCTCCAAGAAAACTTTCCAGCAACTAATAAAAAGATGAATGTAAGAATAAGCCAACTGTCAACAACCATATAGGTAATGCAGGTCTTCCCTTCCCTAAGGGCAGGTGCCGAATAGAATTGCAAGTTTTTTGCCATTAAGTCCAGCAACCTTGTTAGATCCTTTGGGGGCAGTGACTAGGCTAAGAGTACCCCAGGTGACCAGGCCACTATGACCTTATCATAAACATGCAGACTGTAATTGAGATGAAAAGGGATTTAGGAGTGCGGCATACTACATTAAGAGAGCCTCAGTTTACCGGGTGATTATGAACCTAATCATAAACAGGTAGATTGTAACTGATAAAGAATTGTCACATAAAATATTACATTTGTTGAACCCCAAGCTTTACCAACTCACGCCAAAACCATAAATGGATATGGCAAAAAAACTGAAATAACTAATTTGAGGATGTTCTAGTTTCAACTTTTCCTTCAAATAATTTGCCCGACACTATTGGAAAAACAATATATGTAAACCAATCAAAATGTCCATATCCAAAAGACTGAAAGAATATGAAGATGAAGTGTGGGTTTACTGAAAAAACCGCTCTTTTCCTCAAACCTGCTCTTAATCACTGTAACAAATCATTCTCAAGCAGCCCACGAACAAAAAAAAATTCAATCAATCCACAGATGCACCAATAAATCAAAAAAATAATACATAGAGAAAGGAATGGGCAAAATGTTTTAAGAAAATATAAGAAAAATGCCAATTTAAAAATAAATAAATAAATAAAGTATCCCCAAAAAGCAGTTTTCAAAGTGCATGAGAACATACCCTCTCAACCTCATCCTGGATTTCCTGCAGCTTTTCAATGGATAGAACAAGCTCACCGTCTATGTGCTCTTCCTCTTCCCCTTTTGATCTCTTGGACTTGTCCATCCTACCCAGTCCTTCTGACCTAAAAGTCCTAAAAATCCAACAGAGTTGAAGGTGCAAGCAGAGTGGTAGAAGGGGAATGGTCCTAGCATTCACTATTACCTCCAAAACTGTTGCACGCTCCATCTTGCCATCCTCAATGAAGAAAAATTCCAAATCTTAAAATTTAGATCCTATCATTCATTATTATGTCTAGAAATGTTGCACGCTCCATCCTGCCATCCTCAATGAAGAGAACCTCAAATGAAATATTATCATTAAAATACCAAACAAGTTGATTATTTTTTACTCCCACCTACAAAAGAGAATTTTCTAGTCCAGGAGATATGTTTTGAGATAGTACCATTGGTAGTAGTGTGTGTGCTGAGCTACCAAGCTGCAATGGTGGCACCTAATTTACCAAGAACAAAACTTAGGAAAATGACTCAAAATAGGTGTGCATCTATATCGTATTAAACTAGCAATATTTACATTAAATAGAACTAATATCTCAACTATTTTCACATTTTATGAACTGTACCTGTAGAGTTCCAGCAACTGCAAGGCCAAAAGAGTTATTCTAAAGCCTCAAGCTATAAAATATTTGACCATCATGCCATATAAGTTTCCCATTGATCTGAAGGCCTTGGCATACTGATGATGCAAGTAAAACAGGCAATGGAGGCCTGCACAAAGCAGTAACCAAACATCACAAGTTGCTTTAATCAGGTTAACGGTTATGATAGTAAATACAATTCACATCTAACAACAATAAAGCCAATTTTTTCCATTTTTTATTTGCAAAATGAAATGGAATTGACTATCTAATACCCACCCAGAGCCTACTGCTCACTAATCTCTAGGGACAAGTGCATTTCCTAAACCTATCAAATAACCAAGAAGATCTAGGATAGGAGGTGGAGTTGCTACTATGGGTACTGCTTTTGATTGAACACTGGGACCTTTGGCAGGTGAAAGATTTTTGTCTCAATGGCTAATAATTCTTCATATGGAAGGTAATAGTTTACTTTCAAGTTTGGAGGTAACAAGGTACATTGGGAGGTAACAAGGTACAAGGTACATATGGAAAGACATATGGGAGGTACCCTGTACAAGCATAAAAAGTGCTTAGAAGAATATATGTGTGCTCTGACTTCTCAGCAACATCTAGGAAAGACTTAATTTCAAAAATAAATTCTTTAATGATCTCTGTACCTATTACTTACCACTTCAAATAGAAGTGTTGAGCGTGAAAACTGCTAGAAAACCATATTATTATTAGACATATTGGAAGAAAACTCCTTGAACTAAGCATAAAATATAGTACTTATACTCGAAAAACCTATACAAATGAAAACATCTCAATAGTGATAGATGAACTTAAGCCTTTTCATTGAAATAACTTACCACTTCTCTAGTATCCATTTTAGAATCCAAACTAAATCCCGAAACTTAGAAGACTGGCCATTCTTGAACTTCTTTCCTTCTCATTCTCCAGCTCAAAATGGTGAGCCCCATGCTTGTGATCATAGGGCATAATAGAAATGGCATCCAACAATCCAGATGATGCCATCAGCTGCAAATCCTTCTATGCTAATTATTTATTGTAGCTTTTATGGAGGATATAGAGCTTGTACCATGCATAAGCATGATACAAATGACTTTCTAATATCTAAAATATCTTTGTTAACTTTGAATAGTAGATTTTCATCATTTGAGGTTTAGGAATATTCTTGACCATACACAGGGCCATGAATATCTTCAATAGAGTGAAAAGCTTCCTACATATCATATGCCATCTGTCATAAGAAATAGTATAAGGAAAAAATATATTAAAAATAAAAATAATTTAACTCACAGATTCTATAGTAGGTTCATGAAATTTCATTCAACCCAAAGCTTCCACTACAATAGGGTATTCTCCAATAATTAATACCTAAAAGATCAAACTATATCAACCTTCCCATCTAGACAAATATAATCCTATATCTAATTCAATAGGTAACATTTTAGATTTTTGGCTCCCATTCGATAGTGATAACTTCTTAAGGGTGTGCCAAAAATCTACTCAACATGACATTATAACTATTTACATCATGGGCAATATGGCTAAACTCCCAACCAAAGATAAATGGTTTCTAGAATATGAGTTCCCTACACATCTCCCTCATCCCATTTCACAATGGTAGCCAACGATCCAGATGATGCCATCAGCTGCAAATCCTTCTATGCTAAGTATTTATTGTAGCTTTTCTGGAGGATATAGAGCTTGTACCATGCAGAAGCATGATACAAATGACTTTCTAATATCCAAAATATCTTTGTTAACTTTGAATAGTAGATTGTCGTTATTTGAGGTTTAGGAATCTTCTTGATCACACAAAAGGCCATGAATATCTTTTATAGAGTGAAAAGCTTCCTACATATCATATGCCATCCATCATAAGAAATAGTATAAGGCAAAAATATATTAAAAATAAAAAATTTAGCTTACATATTCTACAGTAGGTTCATGAAATTTCATTCAACCCAAAGCTTCCTCTGTAATAGCGTACTCTCCAATAATTAATCCCTACAAGCTCAAACTATATCAACCTTCCCATCTAGACAAATATAATCCTATATCTAATTCAATGGATAACATTTTAGATTTCTATCCCCCATTCGATAATGATACCTTCTTGAAGGTGTGCGAAAAATCTACTCAACATGACATTATAACTATTTACATCATGGCCAATATGGATAAACTCCCAACCAAAGATAAATGTGTTATGCCTTTTCCACATAAGCATTTATTAGCATACCATTTTTAGTCGAGAGAAGGTCCTTTGGATAGTGGGATACAATCTTTATTTCTAGTGAGGGCATCCAAAAATCACCCTTGGACAATTGACTGCTAGCATCTTTACAACAGTTTTTGCTCACTGACTTGATACTTGTCTCAGGGGAGTTTTCCTTGACAATATTTTTCCCATCACTTTTCCTTAAGGTAAAAGTGTGTATACATTGTTGTATGTAATCTTGATCTTCCATATTATCAATACAAGAAGATACAGATCCACCAGTTGAATATGAAATAAGTGCGAAATCGGACAGCTCAAACTGTTCACACTTTGTGTTTTAATCAAAGTTGGCTAATGTTGCATGTTCTTCATCAGAATTTGTCCACATTTGTCCATACTATTATATTTTCTTTTTATACATTACAACTTTCATCCACACTGCCCCTTGAATGTGATTTCTCCTCATTCATTTCTTCAACCTTATCCCCATTATACATCATACTGGACAATCATCATTCTAGTACAAAACAACCTCTAGATATTATTGGTGAATAATTATAGTTAATGGGTTCTCATGTAACGATTCCCAATACCAATGGAACAACATATAATTTGAATCACTCAAGTAATGAATCTCAATTTAACAACATTATAATGTAATTACATTCTACCATAAATACAAATCAAGAATACTTTGCCTTGTAGATTTAAACACCCATGTATTCGATGGATTTATGGGAATGAAGGGAAATTGGAAAGCCAATGATCTCCTACAGTTATGTATGGCTTTGTCTAGTACCTATGGCCTCTTAGACAACCAAGATTGAACTCAAACTCACCCCAAAAATGAAAATAATGCTTAGGGGAGAGGGAAACAACTCTAGTAAGTAGAAATCCACCCAAGAATGCTTAAGAACACTCCAGGTAAGGAGAGAGAAATTTTTAACAGTCGTACAGAAACCAAATTAGCAACTCCTTGAGGAAATGCAACAGCTCTAGAACCGTTGCAGTTGATCTCTAACTCAACAAGAAAGTGGATTATGAGTAACTCAGAGCTGATGCATTTCATAGAGCATCAATCAATCAAGAATTTTTTAATGATGCTAATAGAAATTCAATGGAGAGTTATTTATTTTAGCCATGAGCACAAAGACAGGGAGAACATATAATATAAGTAA
This sequence comes from Pinus tabuliformis, assembly GCA_031772625.1. Classification (NCBI taxonomy): domain Eukaryota; kingdom Viridiplantae; phylum Streptophyta; class Pinopsida; order Pinales; family Pinaceae; genus Pinus; species Pinus tabuliformis. The sequence goes on from CM062806.1 coordinate 370,846,601, forward strand.
GGAGTAAGAATGATGATAACTCATACACCATAAGTTTATTATATCTTAGGAACATATATTAGATCAGAGCCTAGCACATTGCCTTCATTGTCAAAAGAGAGATGCCCATGTGCAAATTATCCCTCACTCCATGTGAGACTATTGTAGCATAGCTGTTATGGGAAAAGGAAGGAATTGGTCATGGCAGTTAAACATTAAATTGAGCTAGTTTCAATGTTGTCCAATTAGTGCTATTACATCTTGTCACAGGCAAATATTGCATGACATTTCAACATTACAAAGGCAACAATCCAGGCATAGTCACTCTTTGTTTAGTTAAGTCAAAGCTCATGGAGAATGATATCCAGGCGTTTTAGCCTATATTCGACCTCTTTTGGGTAGCAACCAAGAAAGTGAAAAAGCTCGAAGTCTGTAATCCAACAGGAGAATAAAAACTAAGGAAAAAACAAAGTCTACAACACTTGAAGAAAACGAAGTCTGTGACTAAGTTGAATCTCAATCTAAAGCTATCTATTTGCTACAAGATCTGAATATCTGTGGTAAAAATTCAAGGGTTTGCCATAGTAGCTGAAGATCAGTAATACAAGGAAAAGAGTCTGTAATTGGAAGTCAGCCTATTATAATAAGAGACTAAACCTGAAATAAGGACATAAATTTACAAACTGCTTCTGACTTTGACTAGGCAGAGACTCAACTATTGACCTTGACTTAAACAGGAGGGCTGAATTGGAGGGACTCTTTGGTCTTTTGTTGGATATCTCATTTTGAATAAATTCAATAAGAGGAGGATTGTTGGGTTTTCCCCTATTGAGAGGTTTTTCCCTAGCTTGAAAGCCTAAATCTCTGTGTCTCATACTTCTTTTTATTCTTGGAAGAGCAATTTGTGTAATTACTTGATGAAATAGAAATATTAACTAACAAAGAAATGAATACTTATATAGGAGTTTACTTCCAACTATGAAGGAATACAATGAGGACATAAAATTTGTAAATCTTAAACATTGCTAGGTCACATCACCTCCAAAAACTTGACTTATTAAGCCATAAACTAGAAACCTTCTATGGAACTCCAAAAACAAATGAATTAGAATGAATTATCAACTAGAATCTAGGGCCTTTGCACTTTACATTTGACAATCTATTCCAGTACGGATATTGAGGTCACAACTATTCATTTATATTGCACTGTTCTAAGAAAGGAGATCATATTTTATATATTTTGTCTAGTAAAGCCTGCACTTCATCATTGCCAGCTCTAACCAGGGTTTCATGTTCCCATTGTAATGAAAAATAGCTACATTGTCAATCTCTGAACAGTCCACGCTAGGATTATATCCTAAACCCAACACATGCCAAGACTTGTCCAAAGGATGGGTCAAGCCATAAAATGTTCAATCCACAGGGTAGTGTTCCAAGCTTCCAAAACACTCTATCCTCATTCTGACATACAATAAAAGAAATACCTAGAAATCAAACAAAGAAAAACCCATTAAGTTTTCTAGCTAATTACTTCAAATTTTCTACAAATACTTTAAAGTAAGCATCACAGGAATTAACATAAATAAACCACACTACACACTTACCATGTTCTGCCACTTGTGATATATTCCAGTTATATCTTGTTTCTCCCATTCTTTGAGATCAAATACATTCATCCCATATGCCCAACCACAAGAATTAGGATCAAAGTGCCTGGCTATGTGTGGATTGGAAAAATTAAGGTATTTTTCAAACCGGCGAAAGCTGTCTCCATATGTTTCCACTGAACCATTAACCTTTCCATGAAGATCTACTGACCACAAGGGCGTCAAATCTTTCTGCACCACAATATCATCATCCAAGAAAAGGATCTTGTCCATTTTGGGATAAATTTGTGGAAGATAGAAACGTAGATGATTTAGCATGGACAAATATTTTGGATTTATATATTTCAAATTGGAGGAACATGCTGAGAGTGTAGTGAAGTGATTTTCCTTGAAATAATACTCTTTCATAGCTGCAAATTCAAGTTGGCGAAGCACAGGGCAATAGGAGGAATTGAGCCATTTAAAATCATCAACATTTTCTACATGTATCGCAGCTTTCCCTAGGGGATTAAGTAAAAACCACATTTTCATGGCCCCAAAATTTAACTTGTCTGTGATGAGATGAAATACATGTTTCTCAGATTCTTGCAAACACATGTAAATCACCTACAATGAGATCCAAATATTAAATGTAAAATGCAGCAAAACTGTTGGACTTCCAAACTTTAAAGTAATTTAAATTAATAAGACTTCACCTTAGCATTCGTGACAATTGAATTCACAACCATAGATGTAGCCAATACATTGTCAGAAAATAATGCATGGGAAGATACTCCAATTTGTCCTTTTTAGGAAATTATCGCTTTTCAAGAGGAAGAAAGTAATAATCTATGGTCAATCACATGGACAGACAATGCAAGCCCTCGGGAACAGACTTTGTTGCCACCTGAATTAAAAATTTACTTTGCTTTTCCAAGGTCCTTACTTGCTCATCTGCAAACTGAAGCATTGCTTGCAACTTCGTTGTTATTGTCGCACAACCATAAAATTGTTCTCTAGCCTTGGATAGGACATGACCCATAGCCTTGATCTTCTCAGGTGCACTAAAACATTCATATCAATTATTGGTCATGAAAAAGAGAATGAAAAGCAGAAAGATTGACACACAGACTGCAACTCTAAATGAAACAAAGGATATGAACACCAAATGCGAATGGAAGCACTTACTACTCTTGATTTAAAAGCATCCAATGTGAACATACAGGGGGTAGTGTTCCAAGTTTCCACAACACTCTATCCTCATTCTAACATACAATAAAAGAAAAACTTAGAAATCAAACAAAGAAAAACCCATTAAGTTTTCTAGCTAATTACTTCAGATTTACTTCAAATACTTTAAAGTAAGCATCACAGGAATTAACATAAATAAACCACACTACACACTTACCGTGTTCTGCCACTTGTGATATATTCCAGTTATATCTTGTTTCTTCGATTCTTTGAGATCAAATACATTCATCCCATATGCCCAACCACAAGCATTAGGATCAAAGATCATGGCTATGTGGAGATTGGAAAAATTAAGGTATTTGTCAAATCAGCGAAAGTTTTCTCCACAGGTTTCCACTAAACCATTAACCTTTCCATGAAGATATACTAACCGCAAGGGTGTCAAATCTTTCTGCACCACAATATCATCATCCAAAAAAAGGATCTTGTCCAGTTTGGGATAAACTTGTGGAAGATAGAAACGAAGATGATTTAGCATGGATAAATATTTTGGATTTATATATTTGAAATTGGAGGAATGTGCTGAGAGTGTATTCAAGTGATCTCCCTTGAAGTAATACTCTTTCATAGCTGCGGATTCAAGTTGGTGAAGCACAGGGCAATAGGAGGAATTGAGCCATTTAAAATCATCAACATTTTCTACATGTATCGCAGCTTTCCTTGGGGTATTAAGTAAAATCCACATTTTCATGGCCCAAAAATTTAACTTGTCTGTGACGAGATGAAATACATGTTTTTGAGATTCCTGCAAACGCAGGTAAATCGCCTACAACGAGATCCAAATATTAAATGTAAATCGCCTACACTATTTATTTTCTGGGATTAGACTAATGTAAGTGCAAGTGCATTCCCCGGATCCCGAAAAAGAACAAAATGGCCATAGAAAAATAGAATTGGTTTTCAAGATGTGGAAAGAGAATACCATTCTAACAGATCCATCTCCTGAGAAGTTGTGCCCTTCTATTTTAAATGACAAAAAATGCATAAAAGGTCAGGTAGAAAGACTTGATGGAGAACAATATCTATAAAAATATCAAAACGCTAAAAAGAGGGTTGCTTTGCTATCATGCATATGCTAAGATCGAGATTTCATTACACATCAATAATAAAATGGTGTGTATAATATCTATTGTTTATTTTGGCCAATGTTCTCTGAACACTATGGGAATAGTGTGAAAATGATATGTATAGCAGAAAGTACCTGGTGAACAAGATTTTTCTTGTGAATTGGGTCTAGTTTGGGTGGATCAGAACTGGTTTTAGCTTGACTGATGAGAAGTGGATTTAGCTTTATGGATGGAAAGTGGGTCTGGCTTGGATAATGACTGGACAGGAAGAATGATTGTTACCCTTCCCACCTAGATTCAATTCCAACAAGATTCAATTTTCATGAGTAAGATGTTGAACTAAACTCTTAACAAATATATTTTTATAATACCCATCCAGCTTATGAAGAATCCAGTGCATGCTTAGGACCATCCTCCTTAGAATGAGGAGTGCCTAGTGAATTCACTGAGTAGTTGCCCAGCGAAATTACCAGTCATATGAATTTCCCTTTGTTAAAAAACCAAAAGAGCATTATTATTTATTGCTATCGGGATGAATGGTTTCATTATCTTTGGCAAGGTAAATTACCCTAGGGGCAGTTGGTAAAACCTTTGCTCTTGCATGAGAGAGGTACAAACTTTGAATCTTTCTCTTGGTAGGTATTGTACCATGTTAATGCAGAGATGGTGTTCACAGCTTCACATAGATCAAATGAGAGGAAAACTATAAAGAAAACTCACAAAATGTCTGGAAAAATGCTAGAGGTGCTAAACTTTTGACAATAAGCGAGGAATGTAAGTTTGATAACATATGTGCCTTCAAATCTTGCGAAAAATCTAAAAGGAAAATCAAATTCCAAAGCAGGTCCATGAGGGTTTGGTTCAATGGTTAACTAGGGGTGGTGAAGGCAAACCAAATTTTGAAGCAGGTCCATGGGGTATTAGTTCAATGGTTAACTGGGGGTAATGATAATTCCTTGCCAAGGCTCAAATCACATAAATACATTGTTTAGTGGGTTCTCAATGAAAGGGATCTTTCTAAAATAGTATAATATGACTACACTTCATTGCAATGGAGATCTTACTTGAATGTTGTAAGAAGACTACACCTCATTGTAATACTACCAGATTAAGAAAGGGTATGCTTGCCAATAAAGATAAATTAAACACTGACCCACCCCAAAAAAAGAGACAGAAGCAACTAGACGAGGGAGGAGGGTAGGAAGAAGCTTACCAGCGAGGGAGGAGGGTAGGAAGAAGCTTACCAGCGAGGGAGGAGGGAAGGAAGAAGCTTATCAGTTGCAGATGTAGATGTGGAGTGGCGAAACCTAGCTACTAGAAAAACCAATGGCATGACCACAAAGATAACAAGGAAGCCCACCACAGTTATTCGATGATGAAAGCCCTAACCTCCCCATCCTCCATTTCTACCACGCTCGTAGCCCTGCAACCCTCCATTCCACACACCTCCTCTTTTCACAGGCATCTTTAGCTCTCATCCCTAACACCACTTTTCTCCTTCTCCTCCTCCTAAATAGATATCGAGCAATGCAGACCTTACTCAATCATAATCCTCTACATCAAACCCATATCATGCTTAGTAGAAATATATGAAGTTAGTAACAACCAAAAAAACCCTTAGATCTCATATATACTTCAAAGCATTTGATATAAAAATTTACCAAAGGCATTACAAAATGGATAGATCAACTGATTTTATGCAGTTTTGAGAAAGAAAGAGACACTGACATGGTAAAAACCTAGATGAAAATGGGCATAGGGGCTGGAAGTAGACAGATTTGAGGGTCTCTATCTCTGTTAGCCTTTTTAGTTAAAAAACCAAAACATATAACTAAGGGAAACACTTCATTAAGATTCAGATGCCAACATAGATGTTATTATTAATGGGGATCCTCACCAATCTAGCTGAATATTCATACACTGTGACATAGGAAGAGGAAGAACAAGCAGGTAGTGTGGGGTATATATGATGCCCCTCAAATTACTAATTTAACTGAGCAAGTACTGACTTGGTATGTCTTGCATTGAGGCATGTAAAGGTAAAGGGAATGCTAGGGGGGTTATTTGATGCAGAACAAGGGTGAATTATGCCACTTTTAATGCACATCATGAGACTCTGTTTAAGATTCGTGATTCTAAAGCTACAAGAATACTAGAGTGTAACAACAAGAGAGAAGCTAAACATATTGTGATCTAACATTTAAAATGAAGACTTGTTGATTGATTTCTCATTCAGAATGAAGAGAAAAAATTTGATGATTAGGGGAGAGAAATGATGAGTGTTCTATTGAGTAAAGGAAATACATCATTTTGAGGCCATGGATAGATCTTAATGGTCTGGGATGCCAGTGCTAGTAAAACCTCATCTAAACACCTTATGACTGCCACATGGATGAGTGTTACACTTACATTATTGATGCACTAACCATAGGGAGTTGGTATAATATTCATGGTTATGGGTGCTTACAAAACTGGGTTTTCATATAACTATGAAGTGAAAGGGAAGCAAGTACCCTTTCTTCAAGATAGGAGTAAGGTTGTAAGCTTTAAACTAGCTGACGGAGAAAAGTTTTATTAAAGAATACATTTTTCACATCCTGTGTCAATTAGTATGAACCAGTTTATAAACATAGTGTTGGGTTAATGTCATAGTGCTTTCAGAAGTTGTTTTGATTCTCAAAAAACATGTTGTATGTTGTCGTCTGCTTCGAACTTTGCACAAGAAACAATTGGTCCTTTAACAAGACTCGAGTGTGCCATCATGGACTAAAGAAGAGGTTATTAGCATTGCAAACCCTCTTCTCAGATCAATATGTCAATTTTAAACTTAGCAGAAATTGGCAATAAAACATATGATGTTCTAGAAGCTAAAAGACAAACAACACAGGAATCTACAACTTCTTACCTCTATCGTTGTCATGTTTAGCTTGCCCCACCAGAATGGTATCAATGTTAAGGTGAGGGCAAGGTATCGGAGCTAAGGTGAGGGAAAGCCCAAGAAAGGAAGAAAGGAATCACAAGAAGTTTTCTAACAACACTGACCTCCTTACTCTTCAAAGATCAGTCATCATGAAGCACTGAAACTCCTACTACAAAATTCTAGGTTACAAATCCCAGAAAGGAAATGAGATCAAGGCCTCATCAATCAAGAATCTCTAGGATAGAGCTCTCTATCAAATTGTTGGTCAAATGATCTGTATCTAAGGCATTTTTTCATGACTACAACCAAGAAGGTTTGGTTGCTTTAGGGTCAAATATTCTGTTATGAAATCACCCTTGAATTTAATTTGGTTTGGAGATAGTGTCTCACTCGAAATTCCTTCTCTGTTGTAGGTTTATATAAAATCATATTTGAAGCTATAAAGCTCCTAGCATCTAAGTTCATATATATAATATTATTCTTGAACTCATTGACATGCCTTCGACCTTGTATTAGGGCTTTGTCTGTCTCACAGAGAAGTATAAAAGGTTACAAAAGGTGAAGTATCCTCGGCCCTTGGACATCAATCAAGAGGGTTTGAAAAATAGTGTTCGTGGTTTTCCATTAGATAGATGCTTATTGAAGGTAAAGGATCAACCGTTGTGCATCTCTGAGATTCTGGTATCAAAGGAAAGGGGGTTCATGACAAATAAAGATCATTTCAAGGATCTTGAAATCTAAAACACAATGTTCTAAAATGTCATTTAAATAGGTATCATTGTTATTGGTGTCTAAGCCAAATGCATCTCAACCTTTCTTCTCATATCAACTCATTGAGGCAATCAGGACACACGCGTGGGTCTAGCCTAGAGCCATCAATTTTTATATGATTTTTACATCTTGGGTTTAAAAAACCTTTATATTCTCTAATTATTAATTTCTAGTACCCATGCTCGGTGCATGCTGCACATTATGTTTCATAGATTCCAAATTTGCATTCCATCAGTTAAAGCTAGGATAGAATTAGTCTTAGTCAAAGAAGTCCCTTTTATTTGATCGATTCAAACTGAATTTAATTTACTATGGTTTTTCCTTTCCTTTAATTTACTCTGGTTTCAATAACCATCAAATCTTCCAAAGACAGAAATTCGATAATAGAACTGGAGTTAGATAGAGACTTACTGCTGCAAGAAATGGATACAGTCGAAAGTTCTTTCCCAAGGCTTGACTGGTTAATGGGCTCCATGAATTTTTTTCCCTCTTCCCTAGATTTATCAATGGCCTTTGTTGCAGCAGCCTCAGAGGGGTTTTTGTTGCCTGTGCTAGGGAAAATGTATGATTCCGAAGGGGATGTCCAACAACCGAAACTTTTTCATCAGTTACTCGAGTCTAGACTTTCTGGAATAGGTCTATCAACCTCTTTCACTGCCTTGGAGGAGAAGTCGACAACCTATAGAGAGAGGGGCATTTTTTGGGTGATGGTGGAAAGGAAAAGACCTATTTGAACCTTATGCGGGTCTGGGGTTCCATAGCGAAAACAAGGAGCCACACAAGTTCCAGTTAGGTTTCCTATTCCCTGCACAAAACCCCAACAATCCCCTTCCTCTATGAAACTAGAAGGTAAATATAGGATACTTGTAGAAAAACATTGGTCTCCATTGCTGAAACCTCCTCCAAAATTAAAAATTTCATGGTTTGAACAAAATTGCTGAAGCCTTTTCTAGAATTCAAAATTCCAGGGTATGAACAAAATTACGTTGCCCATTGTTCTTCTTCCATTCTCGAAAGCTCCTCGAGGGTGCTCCTTGAGGGTTTGAACAAAAATAGCATCACCTACCTCGAAATTTTATTCAGTGACTGGTATGCGGGAGACAAAATGTCTTAAATAAAGTTATTAAGCTGCCATGGTATGTTTTAACAAGCTCTTATGAAAAAATATATATATATATCTTCTACCGCCTCTCAATATCTTCCATGGGGAATTTTGATTATGATAAATTTAATAAATAAAATGAAATTTTAAGATGAATTCATGTAGTAGTGATTCAATGGAATGGAATCGTTTTTAAATGCTTTGGAAACTTTTTTTCACGATGTTTTCAGATATATTTTTTTCTAGATAGTTTCACCTTTTTCAAAGGGGGAAGAAGCGATAGTCACTTGTAGTAGTAATTCAATAAAATGGAATCATTCTTACATTTTGGGAAACCCTTTTCCCTGATGTTTTTAGACATTTACCCTTTTTCTAGAAAAGGTTTCACCACTTTCAAAGGGGTAAGAGGCGATAATCTCTTGCTACTATTTCACAGAAGGTGTCATGTCACTCCTTGTCAAAGGGACTAGAGTGGCATGCTTCAAAATGTCACATTCTGCCATGGTTTGAGTCCAGATTTTAAGCCAGTGAGGTGGAAGGGTCTCTAAGCTTGTTTAGGTGTACAGTTAAAAATGAACATTTCACTGTCATTCTCATCTTCAAATGAAAGCTCATGGAAGAGCTTAGTTTTATCTTTTTATCAATCTGATAAATAGTTTACATAAGGAAGAGGGTATATCTTGGCTACAAACATGGGCTATAAAGTTTGGGGGCGGCATGGGACAACAATAAAAAGGTTTGTTGACAAATGTAGATCCTCCTCATCTCCCCCCAAGAATAGGCCTTGATGCAAAATGGCTACATCAATCTTCAAAGGAAATTTAGGATGAATATTGTGCTTGTAAGCTAAAGTTTCATGAACAAGAGATGGGAAAGGATATTGTTGGGATGTTTAAGAAGAATTTAAAGCAAGATATGTAAGCTTAGAAACCCCAAGGAGAAACCCAAGATAAACATATGAGCTCTAACCCTCATCCTCAGTCATCCAATGCTCCTTCTTAACAAAACGTCTATTGCTGGTGTTGGTGGATAAAGAAAAAAAGGAGAGGGATGCTAATGACAGGGAAGGGAGAGTGAAGATGAGATAGATGAGATCAACGTTTCCCCTAGACAACGCCATTTCCCCTATCGCCCAAAGTTTGTTTCCTCTTCGTAATGAAAGGCATATTACATTAAATATATAAATAATTATAAGCCATGCATTTTGACACCCTGTTGATGCCTCGAAAATCGCTGCAACAACATCGGGGATAACCACCCGTCCGGACCTTAGTACAGCTCCTTTTCCATTTGGAATAGTGGCTCTGACTGGGGATAATGGGACCAGTTTCCAAAAAGTGGATAAACGGGATGAATGGATGATTTTTAAACTAGACTAACGGTGAGCGAATAACTAAACTATTAACAAGAATACATAAATTATGATCTATCCCAGAAACCTATTGAGCTTTAAAGTGTAGCGCTTGATGATCTATGTATATAAACAGGCATATAGATGACTCTATTTAACGGACATAGACATTATTTCATTCATGATTACTATGCTTAAATAGTTAAGCAAAGCGATTGAAGCGATATTACCACACTTATCGTTTATATCATTGACATATACATGATTAAAAAAAACACATCATAAAACATCCAATAGTGGAATGAATATAGATCTGCTGTCACAGCGCATGCATATAATCAATAATAGCAAGAATAATCACATAACAATTCATATGAAAGGAATGAATTCAGACATAGATAGAAATACCATATGAGCTGCTTGACACTCCCAATATCCATCACTACTTGTAGTTCTTCCTTCAATGCAAAAACATTCTCAACAAAGACAATAGTGCACAATTGCATAAAAAGCTTCCTTGTCGAATTAAGAACAACTGGTCCAGTTTTATAAAAGAATATTTGACTGAAGCACAATAGTGCAAACTTCAGTCTTTTAAGTCTGGTACAAAACTTTACGACCCTTTCCAAAACAATGAAAGGGTCTATAAATACTAAATTAATCTAAATATCTATTAAACTGAAATCCTACTAAATCGGTATCAATAAATCTTGATCCTATTTTCCTCAGTGATCTGGCAATCGGCGGCATGATTCATCAAGTAGGCTGCTTGCCTTTAAATCTGAGCTGACTTATCGCAAGCATTGGCTCTACTTCAGGAGGTTTGTTGAGGCGCGAACTGAGCTGGGCGGCATAGGTGGCATCCTGAATATCGGGAATTATATACCCGATCGCATCTATTAGGCACTTAAGGGCGGCTCTCTGTGTATGCGGCTTAATTAGGAAGAGCCAATATGCGTCCATGGTTAAACTGTTAATCCCAGCGATTAATCTCCCCTTTTCCTCTAAATCAGGATAACATGATTGCTCCAATGTGTTTGTTGTTGTCAATTTTCCTGGTGTACATTGGGAAATCATATTTGATAAGTAGAGAGTGTTGTTAACTAGTTCAACTAGATTGCTGGAAGTTGATTTACATCTTGAAGCTGCACTCTCTGCTTTCATCATCTGAGACTGCCATTCTGTGAAGAGTATATCCTTATGTGTTTCTAAGATCCTAGGCAAATTTGCTGCTCTCCCTTGATCAGAATCTTTCCAGTCAAGAAATGTCGTTATGATCTCTTCGGCTTGATCCAATTCATTTCTGGCCTTCTCTACCTGATGATTTATGGATGTCGTTAATTCACACAGTGGCTCTGCCTGAGCGATTTGTTGACACAGGAGCTTAATTTGGGATATTAATGCAGTGTTTATTTGTAATGCTTCTGCTCTGAATTCAGCCACTTGTGGAGCGCCCTTTATTTTTTCGAGCTGCGATGACAATTGAGCAATTTGCTCATCCTTTGTTTTCATCATTTGCTCGTTTGCTGCCCTTAATTGTGCCAATGCCTCTGATAATTCCTTCTGTTTCTGGATCGCGCTTTGGTCGATCCTTTGCTTTTCTACCTGTAATTGCTGAGTTAGTTGACTGTTCACTTGCTATTGTGTCAACAATTGCTGCTTTGCCTGCTCTGCCTTCTGCTTTGTCTCAGCCAATTCTGCCTGTAATGCGAAAAATTTCTTGATCCTTGGTTTTCAGTAGAAGACTTACCTCCGATGCCTTATCGATTGTCGCTGCTGAATAGGCTCCCGCATACTGTGACAGTTTTGTCAGGTCATCAGAGGGGTCGAATTCCTCCTTCCAAACCACGCTGCCCGTAACAGTTTGCTCTGGGAAAAGGGAAGGTTGATCAATCTTCCTTCGTTTCCTTTGTCGTTTTACCACTGCTTTATGCCTCGGGCTATAGAAAACATCCAGGGGAGGAATATCTTCTACCTGGAGAATGATTTGGTCGGAGGGGTCTTTTGGTATTACCTCAACATCCTTAGAAATGAGTGGGCCGTTGGTTCCACTTAGAACCTGAGGTGAAGTGATGTCCTGTGTATCGTTTGTCTTGGAAGTGTCTGTATCCTTGGAACATTCCAACCCACTGATGATAGAGTCAAATTGCTTCCATTCCTGGAGCAATTTAGGGTCAATACGAGTATCTATATTGACATCAATGGTGGTTTGTTTTTTCTTTTCGGCTTGGGACTCCTTCCGCACTTCTTCCTGCTCTTTCTTCTGTTGCTCCTCTTGTTCCTTCTTTTGTCTTTCCTCCTGCTCTTTCATTTTCTGTTCCTCTTTCTCTTTCCTCTGTCTCTCCTCCTGTGCTGTCTTCTGCCTTTCTTCTTTTTCTTTTCTCTGCCTTTCCTCCTGTTCCTTCTTATGATCCTTTGTTATAACCGGAGGTTCCTTTGACTGTTGCTGACGAGGCTCGCTTGATGATGTCGCTGGGGTTGTTGCTAGTAAATCTAGAGGCAAAGTTTGCAACCTCTGTTCTCTAAGTTTATTAAATTCAGTCAACCCTTCATCATTATATTTCGCTTTGGCGAATGATTTAACCTGATTTATTGACTCAGCTGAAGAGAACAGGTCGTCAAATATATCTTCCTTATGATCAAATCTTGTCAGTTTGGCCTGTTCCAGTGCATTATAGGAAACTTTATTTGGATCGAAATGCCTATTTGGGAGAGTCACCAGAGTCAAGGATTGAAGTTTTGTGGCTTCCTTTTCTGCATGTTTGAGATCATGCAAGGTATATACACCACACTTCAAAGGAAAAGAGGGCCAGCCTTGCTTCTTATTTTTCTTGAGCGTTTGTGTAACACTCTCAGCTATGATTTGGTAAGAAATTTCCCTCGCTAGCAGTTTATCCGGTATGTACAAAGGGAGGACATGAGGTCGGGCTTGGCTACCGAAAACTCTTATGTAGGTAAATCTCTCCTCTCCGAACCATCTACCTATTCCGGTTAAATCAATTCCGGCTTGATAGGAAATCTTGGGAGCAGGTTTATCGAAAATGGAATAATAAATAGGCAACATAAAGCCATTACAGACTTGGTATTGATGATGTTTATAAGAAGATTTCCACAATTTATGATGATATATATGAATAGGCGTGGGATCTTGTGCAGTCCACCTCCAGCCGAGTACGGGGAATTCAGAGTTAAAATAGAGGGTATCTAGAATATAGGCACTGTAGTAAAATGGCGGAATTACCCTTTCATAAATACGGGTCTTGCTTCTAAACTCAAGCACAGCTTGTGCTAATTTGTCAGAAAGGATAGTGGCCCAATCCATAATTATACTGTTGCATGCTGCTTCCATTAGAGGGACCATTTCTATAGTAAAATTAGCAGAGTCATGCAATCCCCATAATCTACACATCATTATTCCAGCATAGCAATAAGGAGAAGCCATAGAATCAACCGAGTACTTACCGGAAGATTCGTGTTTGTGCTTGGCCTGATTTTGTCTCCAATCTCGGATGGGTTCGGATTCAACTTCATTTTCATTTGTGAATTTCTCCAGGAACGCCTTATTATATATCTTCTTTGGCTCGGGCAAATGGTACATTTGCCTTAGATCATCCGCCCTGAATGACCCGAAAATTCTCCCGTCTCTGGTGCTGAAGGTTCTATCCAAGATTGGGATTTCTTCAATCGCTCACCGCACTACGTCTATGTATGGGAGAATTTTCTCCCTGGCCGCTATCCGGTGAAGGAAAGAGTCGGCTAAATCCTTGAGATTACTCTGAGACTTCCGAGTTAAATCCACAGTAGCTTCTACTATTGTCCTTGCTGGTTCTTTGGCTTCAATCAGGTTGTAGGTGCCTTGCCAA